>CM034233.1:55558409-56758409 GCA_019916065.1 Vitellaria paradoxa
AATCAAAAAATAAGCTATTAGCTTTTGTGCCAATTTAGTTTAATGTAGATATTTTAACCCAAAATACTCTCGTTCTAGTTCAATTGATAGATGAAGGGGGGAGTAAAAAATGTAATAGTTTAAGAGGCAAATGGATATTTAAGCTAAAAGACCAATATAGCCTTGGGACTAACTTTTCTATCTATCTATGATGGAAAATTTGATTCGTCCTTATTAAATGAAAAAATGATAGTTGAAGGGGGAAGGGATTTCAATTGGTAGTTGAAGGGGGAAGTAAAAAAAAATTGATAGCTTAAGGGGCAAGTAGATATTTAACCCAATTTTTAGTATAGCTAATACTTTTGTTGACGTGTAATGGTGTGTGTGTATATGTATTATATATTCTATATAATAAATGGCAATAAGATTAAGCTCTTAACAACTCATTTTGCAATAAAATTTTCAATTTTGCCCCCCTTTTTTTGGCTTTATTATCAGTTTGTCACTTTGTTTTTTCTGATTTGATTTTATTTTTTAAAGAGTAACAATAAATGCCTTTTTAGCACTATTTTTCTCAATAATTAACGTTTTTCTTATTTAAGGTTTATTATCATTTTTCCCTTCTGTATTTTTTTTTCAGTTTTTTTAAGAGTTATATTTTTCTTTATGTTTATTTCAATTTTTTTTTTCAAAGTTACGATTTTTTCTATTTTTAATTTATCTTCTAGGTATCTACTTTTATCTTTATTCTATATAATAAGTGGTAATATTTATTTAGAATTTCAATACTTTTTTAGTTTCATTTTTTTTTCAATTTTACCCTTACTTTATATTTTGAATATGTTTCTTCAGGATTTTAACTTACTCTTTGTTTATATCTACAGGAATTCATCCTTAACATACTTTATATATTATAATATTTCTTGATTGTATATTAGAATTAGTTTTGTCAAAACTTTTTCTTACAAAAAAAAAAAAACATAAAAATTAAACCAAAAGGTTATTATACAAAATGCAAAGAAAACTATTTGAAAATTTAAAGATTAAAATTAATTAATTTAACAAATTTAATATATTAATTAATGCTTTCATTTTATTTTTTTAATTTTTATTTTCACGTCATTTTTTCTTTTATAATTTTCTTTTGCACCAAAATCCTCTTCCAAACATATCTTTTATTTTCTAGAGTTTAGGAATTTTTTAAAATGCTCAAGCATTTTTTTATTAATTTTTTCTCTTTCTTTTCATTATTTTATTTTATATTTCGAATTTTTTTTATCTCAATACGTTTCTATCTATGAGATACTGATTCAAAATTTATTTCCTTATTTGAGTTATATTGGAAATAAAAGGAAACATGAATGAAAGTTAAAAAATTAAAATTTAATTGGATTAAAAAACTGAGATATTGATGAATGTTTTTAATTTTAATATTTTTAATCCATTCAAGTAAGAATAAAATACTTTTTTCGTAATTATTTTTTATATCTTTTACTTTTTTATTCAATGTTTGTGAATTTTTTTCTCATTCTCTTGTGTTTATCTCTTTATACAATAATTTTAATATTTTCAAAATTTTGTTTAATAAAATTGAAAGCTTAAACTGTATTTTGATCAATGATTTACACTGTCAAAAGAACGAGATATGAATTTAAAATTTCTTTTATTTAAATTGTGTTAAAAAAAATGTAAGGAAAGTACATAAAAAAAAAAAATAAAAAAATGAATATATTGGTGAATTACTTTTTTATTTTATTATATTATATTTTTTAATTTATTTAAATAAGAGTATATTTGAGATTTTATATCTTTTTTCATTTTTGTGTCTTTTTTAATTTATTTTTTTCTCTTAACTAATTTACCATGTGTATATACAAATTTCGTGTTTGGAAAATAAACACAGAAATTGTAGTAATAAGTTAAATTTTTATTGATTTAAAGAAAAATAGATTACAATATCTGAATTTCTAATCAAAGAAATCAAATTCTCTGATTCTTCTCTTCGAAAAGTTGATGCGAGGGTTTACAGCTTGATCTCGAATCAACGTGTGTATCTTCTTGTTGCTTGGGAGTCTGTGGGGCTTTGACAGCTTGATCCAACAAAGTCTCATTGTATGCAAAATGTTTCTTTGTACTTAGTAGTGACCCCTATTTATAGATATGGAGGAGAGAGTCATAGTAGAACTAAACTTCTTCAAGATAATTATCTCATTATTTTATTTATTAAATAAGAGATAATATCAATGACTTAAGATAGCATTATACTTCTTAAATAATTATCTTTTATTTATTTACTTATTTTTCTTAAGAGATAAAATTTAAGAAATAATAATTATCTTTAGTAGTGGGCCCTACTGACAAGTGGTTTAATTTAATTAGTCAAGTTTTGTCATTTTCAATCTGCATACATGGTAACTTGTGATTCGTCCACATATGTTATTGTACTAAAATCCTCCACGAGACACATGACAAGATATGATTTGTTAATTTAATTAGCTTTTATCTGACACTTGGCGATATTTGATTCGCCAAAATTTGTGTGTCTACAAATGCCCCCTCGAGACTTGATCAAAAATAGGTTGCACCAGTGTTAAAAAGTGAGCGAGCCTTGAATTTGAAAATTCGATGCCATTGATTGAAACAATTTGGGTTCTTGTTCAATGACATTTTTTTTTGTCTTGAAATTTGTTGTAAGTCATATTTCAAATATTTTAATTTCTATGCGTAGAAATTAAAATAATGAGTTTGAATTTATTTTGAATTCCAAATTTTGGTTGGAATAATGAATTTTATTTTATTTTGAATTCCAAATTCGTAGTGGAATCAAATAATGAATTTGATTTTATTTTGAATACTAAATTTGTATTGGAATCAAAATAATGAATTTGATTTGTATTTGAATCAAAATAATGAATTTGATTTTATTTTGAATTTCAAATTTTGGTTGGAATAATGAATTTTATTTTATTTTGAATTCCAAATTCGTATCGGAATCAAAATAGTGAATTTGATTTGATTTTGAATACCAAATTTGTATTGGAATCAAAATAATGAATTTGATTTTATTTTGAATACCAAATTTATTGGAATCAAAATAATGAATTTGATTTTATCTTGAATTCCAAGTTTTGATTGGAATAAAAATAATGAATTTGATTTTATTTTGAATTCCAAATTTGTATTAGAATCAAAATAATGAATTTCATGGAATTTCAAATCATAATTCAAATAGGACTTTATTATATTTGTCTATAAAATAAAGCATGTCCACAATAATTATTCCATCACATCATATCACCCCGTAAAAAAGTAGCAAAGGTAACTTTCAATCATTTTTTTTTAAAGCCGTTTAAGCTTTCACATCCATTACATGGTGCTATTGGCAGAGGCATTTAAGCTTTCACATCCATCATTATATATATGAAACTGTTTAAGTTTTCATATATTAATACTTATATGTATGTGTATATATGTAAGCTCCGTTTGGAGCTCTTTAAAAAAAAATAAAATCTTACAAATTCTACAAACACGAATTATGAGATAATAAAATTTAAATTATTCACTCACTACACGAATTACGAGATTTACTTTTACAATTTTATATTATTTTATATAATTTTATATAACTCCAAACACACCTGTAATATCAAGATGTCTTTGATGCCAATTAATTAAAATTTTTTACGGCACTTTTTTTTACCGATTGCAGATTGCCTCTTTTTTTTGTTTTTTTGTTTTTTGGCTAACTCTTTTTTTTTTTTGGAAATTCCAATCTACTTTTTTTTTGGCTAACTCTCTCTCGTTTTTTTTTTGAAATTCCAATTTACTTTTTTTTGCTAACTCTTTTTTTTTTTTTTTTTGAAATTCTAATCTACCTTACTATTATTTTTTTTTTTGCAAACTCTTTCTTTTTTTTTTTTGAAATTCAAATCTACTTTTTTTTTTCGCTAACTCTTTTTTTTTGGTGGCATCTCCAACATTGGCCTAAAGTTTTTCGTGCCAGCATTGGTTTGCGTCTACATCAGCTAGAGTGTTTGAATTCAGGTTTGACAAGAATTTAGGGCTAAAAGTCGATCATGATAGCAGTCATTTGAGTCTACATCGGCCAGTGCCTTTGTATTCAACTTCGACAAGAATTCGAGGTTGAAAATTGTTCGTGACAATAGCTATTCGCGTTTGCACCAGTCAGAGCCTTTGATTTCGGTTTCAGCAAGAATTCGGTGCTGAAAGTCATTTGTGGCAGTGGCCGTTCACGTCTACATCAGCCAGAGCTTTTGAATTCAGTTTCGGTAAGAATTTGGGGCAGAAAGTCATTCGTGGCAGCAGCCGTTTATGTCTACGTCAGCCAGAGCCTTTGAATTCGGCTTTGGCAAGAATTCGAGGCTAAAAGTCATTTGTAGCAGCAGCCGTTCGCACCTACATCAGCCAGAGCCTTTGAATTCGGTTTCGGCAAGAATTCGGGGCTGAAAGTTTATTCGTGCCACTAGAACTTTTGGAGCTGACTTTAGCGACTTTTGAATATTTCGAGATCAATTATCTAATTATTCATTGTAGGCCAATAGATTCTTTACTTCATCACTTTTATTTTATTTTATTTTATTTTTTTGATATTTTGCCAAAGGTGAATCTTATTTGGTAATATGAATATGCAAATCTAAGAAGGTTCTATCTAGGAGGTTGGGTTTTAAGTGGGATCGATGTGACCTCTCCAATCTTTCCTGGGAACTTACTTAAGTTCTATCTAGGAGGTTGGGTTTTAAGTGGGACCAGTGACCCCTCCACCCTTTCTTGGGAACTTACTTAGGTTCTGTCTAGGAGATTGGGTTTTAAGTGGGACTGACGTGACCCCTCCAATCTTTCCTGGAAACTTACTTAAGTTCTGTCTAGGAGATTGGGTTTTAAGTAGGATCAGTGTGATCCTTCCAATTTTCTAGGAACTTACTTAAGTTCTGTCTAGGAGATTAGGTTTTAAGTGGGATCGATGTGACCCCTCTAATCTTTCTTGGGAACTTACTTAAGTTTTGTCTAGGAGATTGGGTTTTAAGTAGGACCAGTGTGACCCCTCCAATTTTTTCTGGGAACTTACTTAGGTTTGTTTCTATTGTAAGATTCATTGGTAAAGGTAGTTTTCATCAATTGAAAGCCGTAGGAATCTTTATATTAGATCATTGTTTCTTTTTAGATCATGGTTACCTTTAAAGATTATTCACACCATGACTAGAAGATAATCTCTATTGTTAATGAAGATGGTGATCCCACAACGGCCTTGGACTTACCAGTGTTCGATCCAATCATTGGCTACTTTTCTCACAATTGGTCCATTTTTGCTGATTCGCCTTGCCTGACGTGATGGTGTATTGCTTTGAGGAGTGATTTATTAGATCATAGTAATTCAACCACTATTTCTTCAGAAGCGTTATTCTTGCAATCCTCTCTTCATTCTAAAGATTATGATACTGATCGTTTTACATTATTGGGTGATCGTATTGACAAAAGAGAAACTTCTTGGGACTTCTTATTTGACTTCGATGAATTCTCCCATATTTCCAAATAGTGGGAATGGTTAGAAGATGTACTTAGTCGTCACAAAAGAATTTTGACAAAAGCAAGTATATACGATGTTGTTTACGCTTCTCTATTCACCTATGACTGTAGCGAGAATCTTATTCGATCATATTGTGAATCTTGGTGTTTTTCAACGAATACTTTTCATACTCCAACGAGAGAACTATTCATCTCTTTATAGGATTTGTGCAATATTGGTGGCTTATCAATTGGTATATTTTATGATGAAGTCATCCCATCTGGAAAAGAATTATTGGGCTTCGACAAGAACAAAGCATTATTTCTTCCCTGAGCTGCAAATATTTATTCTCAGCATATCATAAGCTTTATCACGAGAGTGTGGATGGTGAAGTTAAAACTCATGATTGGGTCAAATTTTGGTTTAGAAGACTTGAAAGATATGCAGCACCTCCCAGAAGAGTAAACAAAAAGAGATATAACAAGCCAAGGACTCGTTATAATCCTACGGGCATCATAAATGAACTGATTCAACATTCTAAGGAAGAAGAAAGAGCCTTTGATGATTTAGCCATCAAGGCAAGTGTCAGAGTAAAGACTTATCTAGCTGTCTTTTTATCTTGTTGGTTGTGTAGATTTGTCTTTCCTGCTGTTAAAATTGACAACTTTCGTCCTGATGTTTTCAAAGTAGCAAGTATGATGGCTCATGGTAAGAAGTTCTCTTTAGCAATGCCGTTCTTGCAAGTATCTATCGTGGTTTAGGAGAAATTTCTTTATCTCCCTCTCTTAGTAGGTGTAATGCAACATTCCTAATCCATTATGTTTATGGATGGTTTGGTCATTATTTTGACTACTATTTTGCATCTTCTTGTCCACAAAGTGGCACTCGAATGGTGAAATTTTCTGGTGAGAACATGGCCAAGCATTTTGATGATATAGAGGCTCGAATCCTTCTTAGAAATGCTGATTTTTCCAACTCTTCCTCCTTATATTGGGTAAGGAGTAGGATATATCGTTAATCGATACCGGTAATCAACCAGCTCCATGGGATGACTACATTATTAGTATTCATTATAGTTATTTGACTTTGCGTCGAGGAGATGAGCATATTGTGGAGTCTTATAGTCCCATAAGATTTGCCAGGCAATTTAATTTTTGTCAAAGCACTCCTGGGAAGTTGAAAAATGATCTTGGGTCTGGAACTATAGCAGAAATATCTCAACTTTGGCAATCTTGTATTCAATTGGGCACTAACGCCAAATTTATAATTCTAGCATATTCTTCCAAAAGCCTTACTACAAAAAACTATGTTAGATGGTGGGCAAAGCATTTAAGTAATTATTGCAGGAAAAGTTCTAGTCTTGTCATAAACTTTCAAAACTTAACCCTTCCATTGTAATCTTGAAGAAGAGTAAGAGGGAAGTTGTTGAACATACCCCAGTCTCCAGAGAAAACAGGTTGATGCTAGAGATGTGCTTGAAGGGATGACGAAGAGAGATGCAAAAATCTCGAACAGAGAATCATTTGTTAAGAAAAGGCAAAATTGCTTACCACCTAATGACGAGCAGAGCTCTAATGGAGGTGATCGCCATTGGAAATGCTCTAAAAGGAAAACCCAGCTTTTGAATTGGAAGATATTCATCTTGATTTAGACGATATATTCCCCAATACTTCAAACCCTTCTTTGCCTTTAGAAGAATTCAGGAATCAAGTAAGTATTATTATTTTTTTGGGTAAAATTTATTTTAAATACATTTTTCATAATCCCTTTATTAATATAAGCCTTTACTTGTAGTTGGGAAACAATAATGAGCTTGCTGAGGTGGATAATATAATTTTGTAAGAGAGAAAATATATTGATGGGCCAAATTCATTCGATATATTAGCTCCTCAACCTGAAGTTTCCAAGGTTGCAGATAATATGACATCTCATCCTGTTGTTGAAGATCATTTTGTAGAAGTGACTCAACAACCTTGTGTGAGACCTATGAATCCTACTCATTCAACTATTTCCACATTCAAGGTGGATGACTTGATTTCTGATTGTCAACGTATCTACCTTACATTGTTATGGAATGGCCTATCCTAGAAAATAGGTAGATCTAGCTTAATTCATCTTCACACGATTAAAGAGCAAGCTGAAAAGGTGTTAAAGAAAATGGAAAGAGTTAGTGTCTCGAATTTGTCTTCTTTAAGAATTTGCTTATGGGATTTTTCTATGATCTCCAACTCTACAATTCTAGCCGATCTTCTTCAGCTGAGAAAATGTCTCAAAAATCACATTATGAGTAGTTAACAAAGACCAAGAATGAACTCTCTGATATCGAAGCTAGAGAAGGTGTACAGACCAAAGACTTGTAATTTCTTAAGACTACGGTTACGGCATTCAAACTTGAAAAAGAGCAACTGGAAGAGAAGTTGAATACTCTCATCACTCAGATTGAAGAATTAGAATTACAAATTTCTAAGAGGAATCAAAGCTATCCAAGTTACAAGCTACTGCGTCAAGTCTCAGGGAAGAAATCTCTGCTATTGAAAGCAAGCCCATTTTAAGCGATTAGGATGTCCAATACTTGGCAAACATGGAGCAAATGCTAGAAGCAAGACGTAATGAACTAGGGGAAAAGCTCGAAATCTCTTAGAAGCAAGACGTAATGAACTAAGAGATTTAAAGCTTTTTCCTTAGTTCTTTTTTTTGTAATGCAGACATTTTTTTCTTTTTGGAATAAATTATTTATTTTGATAAGAATCGTGCACTTTGTGATTTTTTTTTTTTTGGTAATTAGTGCACTTTGTGATTTTTTTTTTTGGTAATTAGTGCACTTTGTGATTTTTTTTTGAAATGATGAATGAATGAGCTTGAAAATAGAATTTCAAATTGCTTATGTACCTAATTAGGGTCAAGCCAAACATAGTTCATAACAATAAGGAATGAATGAATTTTTTTTGAATAAATGACTAAACTTGGAACAAATTCCAAGTTGCCTACGTACTCGAAATGGGATCAAGCCAAGCGTAGTTCATTACAATAAAATAAATGGATTTTTTTTGAATGAATGACTGAACTTGAAACAGATTCCAAGTTGCCTACCTACCTGAAATGGGATCAAGCCAAGCGTAGTTCATTTTTTTTTTTTGTGCCTTTCACAGTTTATACTCGTGCGGGCCAGGACTAGTACATGATTTTAAGGATAGTAGCGCTTCAAGAACTTGCCATTTATAGGGCCGATTCTCAAGCCATTTTCAGAACTATCTTGTATGCTCCATTTGAGTAGACTTCTTGCATGATAGTTTGGCCATCTCACTTGGAATTGAATTTGTTGCCAGTATGGTGAGTGGTAGTGATAGGTCTTCTTACAGCGAGTATCAAGTCTCTTTTCTAGAAGGATCGAGGATGGACTCTTTTGTTAAATGCTCTAAAAAGACGAGCTTGGTAACATTCTAAATGTCGCTGTGCCTCAAGTCTCTTCTCGTCAAGTGCTTCCAATTCTTCTAGTCACAGGTGAGCATCTTCCTCCTGAGTGAGACCTTCTTGAAGAGCAGTCCATAATGATGGGATTTGACGCTCGAGGGGGAGAATAGCTTCCATGCCATGTACCAATGCATAAGGAGTAGCTTGTGTGGATGTTCGATATGTTGTTTGGTAGGCCTAAAGAGCTTTTCCTGTTCTCTCGTGCTAGTCTCACTTTGACTTTGCAACCAATTTCTTCAATAAATTTCCAAGAGTCTTGTTGAATGCTTCAACAAGACCATTTACAGGTGCATTGTACATGGAAGGGTTGTGTTGTTTGAAGTTAAACTTCTCACATAACTTGTTCATCAAACTATTGTAGAAAGACTTCCCATTATTAGTGATGATGTACCGCGGCACACTAAATCTGAAAATGATATTAGTGCGAATGAAGTTCACGACATTTTCTTTTTTAACTTCTCTTAATAGTACAGTTTCAACCCACTTAGAGAAGTAGTCAATTGCTGTCAATGTACAAATGACCAATAGAAGACTTAGGTAGTGGTCCTACTACGTCCAGCCCATGCATCAAATGGCCAATAAACAACAGTTGGATGGAGCGGTTTGGCGGTTGATGTGTAAAATTTCTGTGGAATTGACAAGCTTGGCATCTCTTGGCGTACTCCGTAGAGTCTTTTACTATCGTAGGCCAGTAGTACCCCATTCTTTTGATTCAAAAGTGTAGTTTCAGACCTGATTGATGAGCACCACATATACCAGAGTGAGCTTCTTCTAAAGCTTGTATAGCTTCAACCTCTCCTAGGCAGCAGAGGAATAATCCTTCGAATGAGCGACGATAAAGTGTATTATTGTAATAAACGAACCTTGAAGCTCGACGCTTTATGTCAATTCTTCTGCGTGCTCTTCTAGTACTTTTGATGGAGAAAAAATCAATAAGAGGTTGACACTAATCATTTTCTCCAATTTCAAAAATTGATATTGCACTAACATCCCTTTTATCGTTGTCTTCGTCATCAAAAAGTGGAGAAACGACCCATCTTTGGCAAATTGGGATTTGTGTCTCTTGATCAAACAATGCAAGTGTTGAAGCGAGCTTAGCATGAGAATCTGCTTGTTTTTTATCTTTTCTTGGGACATGTTCCAAGGTAACGCCACCTAGCCATGTTATCAATTGGGTTGCATAGTTGTAGTAAGGAACAAGTGTAGGTTTCTTTACTTCATAAATGTCTAGCAGCTGATTGATTACTAATTTGAATCTCCATATACATTGAGTTACAACTATTTCATGTCGACAGCCATTTCTAACCCAAGTATGAGTACTTGGTATTCAACTTCGTTGTTTGAACAGAGCTGTGTAAGAGTGAATGCGTAAGGCAACATATCTCCTTCAGGAGTGAGAAACACTACGCCAGCTCCTGCACCACCGTGCCGAGTAGCTCCATCGAAATACATCTTCTATGGTTAGCAAACTTTCACATAGAGCACGTCTTTATCTAGCAGTTCTTCTGATAGCTCCCAATCAGCAGGTATGGGATGATCAGTTAGGAGATCAGCTAAGACTTGTCCTTTAACTGCCTTTTGAGACATATAAATGATTTCAAATTCTTAAAGAAGAAGAGATCATCTAGTTAGTCGATCAGATAAAACTGGTTTCGACATGATGTACTTGACAAGATTGACTTTAGAAATGAGATAAACAGTATGAGCTTGAAAATAATGTTGCAACTTTTGGATTGCAAACACTAGGCCAAACACATCTTCTTGATTGGCGAGTAGTTTAGCTCATTGGGGGTCATCATTCTACTAAGATAGTAAAGTGGTTTTTTCTTTTCCCATCTCATTTTCTTGAGCAAGTAAAGCCTCAACAAACCGTTCTTGTGCAACAATGTAAAGAACTAATGGCTTGCCAAGAATAGGAGCAACTAATACTGGTGATTTTATCAAATAATCCTTAACACTTTTAAAAGCATTACTGAATGCTTCATCCCATTCATATGGAACTCCTTTCTTCATTAGCCAGCTAAATGGTTGACAACGACCAGCTAAATTTGAAATAAATCGTCAGAGATAAGCCAATCGCCCTTGGAGACTCTTAAGCTCGTGAATATTTCGAGGTTCAAGCATCTTCAAGATAGCGTCAATCTTTGTTTGGTCTATTTGAAATACCACGATGACGTACAATGAACCCAATGAACTTTCCAGAGGTAACACCAAAGGCACACTTTAAGGGATTCATTTTGAGCTAGTATCAACGTGACAGTCGAAAACCTTCTTTAGATCTTGAAGATGATCTGCCCTCTTTCTTGACTTTACCACAAGATCATTCACGGAACATTCAATATTTTTATGAAACATATTGTCGAGATCTTTTGCATTGCTCTTGTTAAGTGGCCCATGCATTCTTCAATCAAATAGTATTACTTTGTAACAGTAGATGCCTTTGGGTGTACGAAAGGCCGTTAACTCTTTATCCCATGGCACCATACGAATTTGGTTGTAGCTAGACGAGCCATCCATAAAGGATAAGGCTTCGTGGGCTGTGGTAGCATCCACTATGAGTTCTATCAGTGGAAGCGGAAAGTCATCTTTTGGGTAAGCATGGTTAAGGTCCCGAAAGTCGATGTATACTCAAATTTGTCCGTTCTTCTTTTTGACAAGGACAATGCTCAAAATCCAAGCTGGATACTTGACTTCTCGGATAAATCCAACTTCGATGAGTTTATTGGCTTCGATTTCAATCTTTGGAACCAACTCTGGTCGGAATCGACGCTGAGCTTGTTTAATTGGTCGGACACCCCACTTTACCATTAAATGATGGACAACAACTTTACGATCTAGCCCAGGCATTTCTTTGTAACTCTAAGTGAAGACATCCTTATACCCTGTGAGAAGCTCAACATAACCCTTTTCTTCCTTAGGACTCAAGAGAGCACTTACGTAAATAGGTCGAGGGTCTTCTAGTGTGCCGAGATTGATATCTTTCAAATCATCAATAGTGGACTTAACACTTTCTTCAAGTTCCGGTAGAGCATCTTCAGCTTCTTCTTTAACTTCAATTTCTCCGTCACTTGCACTGATGTGGAGTGAGTATCGAATGTTTTTTTCCTCAAAGAAGGTTCTTGATGTTTCAGCAGAATATTTCGTGACTATTACTGTTTGTCGCTTCACCTTTAATTCTTCTTCAGCTGTCACCATTAAAGTAGTATATGCTTCATGCGGGATGGTATTTTACTCCTGAGATCTTTGGGGTCTTCTAAGATGACATTGATCTTTTCTTTATTTTTAATAGTCTTCTTAGGGACTCCCAATCTACTCTTGACCGATCTTCTAGGTGTATGGGATGCAATAACTTCCGTTGGTGCTGAATTTTCTGCCTCTAGTCGATCAAAGATTGAGCCTTTTGACTTTGCCTCTCCTAAGTAGTCAAATATTGATACTTTTGGATTTACTCATTCCAAACAATCAGCAATTGACGTCTGTGGGTTTGCTTCTTCTAGACGATTGAAGACTGAAGGCTTAACTAGAGTTGGAGATTTATCTTCTTCGACAGTAATGTAGTTAGCTGATTTTTTTATGATGATATGTGCTGGAACAAGTGAAGTGAAACCAAGTCCTGCACGTGAATTCTGTATAGTGTATCCCTTTTGTCTTAACATTTTTTGAGTCGAATTCAACCCATGCGCATCTTGTTCGTTAGATTCTGGTTGTAGTTTTCCTAAGGTAGAAGACTCCTTTGGATTATATCCAGCCTTTGCAAAAAGCTTGTATGCATTTGGATCGAAGCCCTCATTTGTGTGTGTTGAAGGCAGGTCACCATGCTCTACTTTGGGACTTTGTGTTGGCTAAACAAATCCTGTGATTGGCGTAATCACCTTTGTTTGATTGATATTGGTGATGGGGAAGGTTAGTCCATCCAAGGCTTGATCATAAAACTTTTTGAGCCTTTGGCGCATAACGAAATACTGGAGTGGCATTCTTAGAGGCTTCCACGTTGCACTTCTTGTCGCCACTTTTGATTGGTTTGCTGATTTTTTTTTCTTTTGATCAACCATTTTGCACTCTTGTCATTTTGGGGATTGTCACTTCGCTGTAACTTGTGCGTTGGTGAAGTATTAATTAGTTGCAGCTCTTCCATCACAATGTGTGCCAAGTAGACTTTAGCATCAACAAAGTGTGATTCAGCTTCGGTAAACGGCTTCTCCTCAGCTACCGTCTTTCTAACTTCATTACCACGACAGTACTTGAGGCACTGATGGAGAGTAGAAGGAGCCACACCATTTTCATGGATCAAAGGGCAACCCAACAATATGTTGTATGAAGTTCTGGCATCGATCACGTAGAACAATGCAGTTGATGTAATGTCATCGATGAGCAAGTTGAGATAGATTATTCCAATCACTTTCTACCCCCCTTAATTAAAGTCTTGAATCATCAAGCGACTGTGTGACAACTTATCCATACTAATGCCTAAATCCTTCATCACGCGAAGAGGTAGAATGTTGATTGCTGAGCTGCCATTAACAAGCATTCTGTTCAATCTTTATTCGCACATAGAGCTAGAGATGAAAAGAGGGCAATTGTGTGGTGTTGAGCCAAGCAGAAGATCTTCGTCTGAGAAAGTCAGATTCTTCATAGCAACAATAGATGTATCGCCACACGTTTCGAAGTTAAGTTCCTCTGGTGCTTGCATGAGTGTTGAAGATGACTCAACTCTTTCTCCAGTCGGTTCTTCCACGTTCACAACATAGCATTCAATAATCTCAGGATCAGATTAATCAGCATGCCAAGATTTTGAAAAGATTTCCCATAAAGTGATGGGAGTATGTTGTGGTTGAATGAAAGTTTCATCTATTATAGTTGATACTGGTCGTTGAACTTTTTTCTTCTTCCACTGCTTTTTGGTTAGATTTAATGACCTTTTGTTTGTAGTGAATGATTTGGGGGTGATGAGACTTCGACTTACTCTTTCTTTTGCGAGTGACGAGCGTCCACCCTTTCTCAACTGAGTCTATTGTTTCATTAGTGTTATTTTTACACTTTAACAACAGTGTATCAGGAATTTGCAGATGGTCTTGAATTATTATCTCAATAAGATCAAAAGATCCAAATTGAACCTCAAACCTTGGCAAGTTAGGAATCAACCTTTTTGGTGTGGGATCAACGGATTCGATCACAACAACAGTTGGGTTGGTGGTTGCTACCTCTTTCTCTTCTTCTAGAAGGATCTTCCCTTGACTTGCCAATTGCATAATCTTCTCTTTAAGAATGAAACATCGCTGAGTAGAATGGCTGATCAACCGATGGTACTTACAATAATTCGAATCATTAACTTTATCAGCTTTTCCTGGGTGTTTCATCTCTGGAAGCTTAATGAGTTTTAGTTTTAACAAATCCTTGAGCATTCGAGGAACTTCAGAATTAGGAAATGGATATTCCTTTGCTTACATTTCTTCAAGCGTAGGTTTTTCCATCCTTTTCTTTGGTTGGATTCAACCTTCTCTGTCTCTTTGTTCTTAGGTTTGTTTAAAGTTTTAGTTGTCGTAGAAATCTTCACTGGTGCAGTGGAAATAGTTATAGATTATTTATTGGCTGATTTGAAGAAAGTTTTACCCCATTTGTGGTTGTTTTCTTGCTTGCTTCCTCTTTTGTGAGACTCTTGAATTGGCAATCCTTGATTACCGCTTACAGCGATACTGAGCTCCATGTCATGAGCACGAGTAGTCAATTCTTCAAAAGTTTTAGGCCTGATGCCTTGAAGGATATAACGAAGCCCCCAGTGCATGCCTTGAATGCACATCTCGATTGCTGAAGCTTCAGACAACCTATCTTTGCAATTGAGGCTCAGATTTCTTCATCTGCAGATGAAGTTAATGACGGGTTCTTCTTTCGATTGGCGAGCATTGGTGAGCTCAATCATACTTACAGTACGACGGGTATTGTAGAATCTGTTGAGAATTCTTACTCTAGTTGCTCCCAGCTATTAATGATGCCAGGCTCTAAATCGCAATACCAGTCGAGTGCATTGTCCTTGAGAGTTCGGACGAACTGCTTAACCAGAATCTCCATTAGTTCTAGCATTACTGCTGGTTTTCACAAAGTGAGCAACATGTTGCTTTAGATTTCCTTTGCCGTCAAATTGTTGGAATTTCGAGGGTTGGTAACCAACTGGCATCTTTAGTTGATCAATTTGACAAGTATAAGGCTTGGCGTATGTGAGAGAAGATTTTGGGGTTTCCTCGTTCTTATCTTTGAGAGTGCCTAAAATGAACTCCTTCAGCTGATCAATGGGGATGAAACCATCAGCAGAGACCGACAAGCTTTTCGGAGCTTCTTCTTGCTTACTAGATGATTCAATCACTTCTTGTGACTTTGAAGGAGTAGGTGTTTGACTTGATTCTCCAGTATTGTTTAGCTTGTTCATGATTACTTCAATTTGATGATCACATTCTTGTGCTATTTTGCATATGTTCTCCACAATCTTCGACAGTGAGTTGACTTACTCCTCTAACGATATTGCATTAATCATCATCACATTCATAGCTGTCAAGCTTTGAGAACTAGCGAAATCATCATGCGACTTGAACTTTGATTGAGGAATTTTCGTAGGAGAGTTGGATTCAAAATTGCTTGAATCACTAATCTCCTTTTGGTTAGAGTGGAGCTTGACACTTGAATTAGATCCTTGAGATATGGAAGGATGCGACAAAGCCTTCTCCAAAATTGCAAAAACGTCTTCCTTTGGCTTTGCAGCAGTAGCAGCAGCAGCAGCATTTTCTTTGCTCCCTGGAAGAGTTGATGTTGTGGATGTTGTCTTCAACAAACTTAAGTTGAAAACATATGTTGATTTCGGCAGCAGTGATGCTTGCTTTAGTGCTTCAGCCATGGCTTTTACATTACTTCGTGTGACCGGACTGATACTTTGAGCAGTAGACCTTGAGGTAGTGTTGCCAGCGGTGGATTTGGAGTCTTTGGCTTTCAGATCTATAACTTTTGAGCAGTTGTTCTTGGGAGTCATTGAGAACTTGGTTGATTTGATTTGATGAAAAGATGAGATGAGAGGCAAAGATTGTCCCACCGGGCGTGCTAGAAATTTGTACACACAAATTTCGTGTTTGAAAAATAAACACAAAAATTGTAGTAATAAATTAAATTTTTATTGATTTGAAGAAAAATAGATTACAATATCTGAATTTCTAATCAAAGAAATCAAATCCTCTTATTCTTATCTTTGAAAAGTTGATGCGAGGGCTTACAGCTTGATCTCGAATCAACACGTGTATCTTCTTGTTACTTGATAGTTTGTGAGGCTTTAGCAGCTTGATTCAACAGAGTCTCATTGTATGCAAAATAATGTCCCTTTGTGCCTGGTAGTGATCCCTATTTATAAATATGGAAGAGAGAATCATAGTAGAACTGAACTTCTTCAAGATAATTATCTCATTATTTTATTTATTAAATAAGAGATAATATCAAATAATTAAGATAGCATTATACTTCTTAAATAATGATTTCTTATTTATTTATTTATTTATTTATTTTTTCTTAAGAGATAAAATTTAAGAAATAATAATTATCTTTAATATTGGGCCCTACTGACAACTAGTTTAATTTAATTTGTCAAGTATTGTCATTTTCAATCTGCATACGTGGTGATTTGTGATTCGTCCACATATGTAATTGTACTAAAATCCTCTATGAGACACGTGGCAAGATATGATTAGTCAATTTAATTAGCTTTTATCTGACACTTGGCGATGTTTGATTAGCTAAAATTTGTGTGTATACACCATGTACTAATAATGTAATGAAAAGTTAAATATTCCCAAAAGTACCAACAATATCCAAAAAATCCACCCACACTGTCCAAATAAATTATAGGCTTTGCAGCTTTTTTAATCTTCTTATTCAGACTCTTCATTCTTTGTTCTAGTACCACAGTTACTACTTTTTTAGCTTTCTTCTTTGATTTTGCAGTTCAAAATTTATTTCATAATTTCTATAACAATAATTTATGGATTAGAAGAGGAGAGTATAAAATCTTAAAAAAATAAACCAACGTTTGATACCTGAAAAAGTTAAAATAAGAAGAAAATTGTTTTAAAAAATGCTCATAGTTCAAAAAACACCTTAAGAACTTAAACACACTGACAAATCATCGAATCGTAACAAAAGATAAACAAAATTAAGAATAAAACCTTACAAATTGTAAAAATTCAAAATGTTGCACCACGTAACATACAAATAGTATATTATAAAAACTATCTGCAAAAAGAAAAGATAAATTCAAATAGTTAAATAGAGTATATAAATACGCACATATATAGAGAGACAGAAGAGAGAGAGATAGAAAGAGAATAACAATGTGGGCTTTCTTTTTTTTTTTCTTTTTCCCGTAAAATGTAAGAAAGGCAGAAAGATAGAAATTGAAAAGAATGCTACAGTTATGAAATACGGTAACTTTCAGTTATTAATGGAAATAAAATTTTCAAATTAAACTAATTAAAGAGTTTTGGAAATGTGGAATGTAATAAGGGTAATAAAAATAATTTTACAATTATTTAATTTTTAATAATCTCCATTAATGTTATTATTATAAAGATGGGAGGTTAGGAAATATGAAAAATAATATATTTGGATTTGTATAATATGATGAGAGTAAAATAGTTAAAAATGTCACTATTGAGACTTTGTATAATAGTATAAATATAGATATAGACAGTCGTAAATTTCTTTTAAATGCAGTTGATAAGCTTAAAAATTACTTTTTTTTCTGAATAAAAAATTAAAATTTGAAATATAAAAATCATATAAAACGATAAAAAGACTTAAAAAACAAATTTGATTTTGGTAGCGAAACGAAGAGACCGTGCACCAAGGACAAAAAAAAACTGTTTTTTTGCTAAGTAAAACAAAAACTTAAGTCCTGTATGGTTTGTAAATAAACTCAACAAATTTTATAAATCTTTATTAATTTTATATCATATTAATTTTTTTTTTTCATATACATACTAGAAACTTCTAATTTATTCCAATTTATCGCACTTCATCCCGCTCCAAATTCACCCTTTATTAATATGCCTCTGCACAAGCTAAGCTCTGCGAGAGACTCGGTTGAGAGAGAGAGAGAGAGAGAGAGAGAGAGAGAACACATCGAGGTGCACCTGTGTGTGTTTCCAAATTACTTATCAAGGACAGTCTCAGGGTTATTCTCTTTGCCCTTCCTCCACCTCGTCCGTCTCTCTCTCTTCCACAGTCCACTAATAATCAGGTTTTCTATCTCTGCCCCAGCTCCCTAGTATGGTCTCTATATTTTTTAATTTTCCAAGTTTGCGTTCATTTCCTCCTCCCCCCCCCCTTCTCTTATTTTTTTTTTTAATTTTGTTTCCGTTTAGATTCGATTTGGTATTATGTATGGATGTATGTATGTATATTGATGATGACAATTGGTATTTCTAGGGTTGTCATTGGATCCTTGATGTTCCTTATTTGCAAATCTGCCTCTGGATTTTGATCGACTAACTCTGTTGGAGGTGTTTTAGCGTTTCTTCTACTCATGGAGCTATTGCCTATTGGTCTGGCGCTTGAGGTTCGTGGTGCTGCTTGCTTTTTAAGGGAAGAATGATACATAAAAGAGTAAGAGCGGATAGATTTGCACCTTTTTCTTAAGTGTTTTGATCATTTGATTTCCTTCTGCCGGATTTAAACACGCCAAGATACGTGTCCGATACGTTTCATTTGATTTCGTTCCATCGGATACGAATACATAAATTATTTGCAAGTCACATGATCACGTATTTAAATTTTGTTTTTTCTTACACTTTTTATAAATCAATTAATTCAATATATATATATATATATAAACATCTATTTTTGCCTTTAGATGTGGTTACAAGAATTTCCTCTTCCCATCATGTGAACAATGATTGAGAATCACCCTATCATATAACCACATTCTCTAAATTCTAATCATTAATTATTTAGGAGTTAATAACCAATAAACCTTATTGTCTGCCGATTATATGTGCCGTTGATATCTCCTACCAGAAAATGACGTAGTTTTGATGAAACAACAATAATTTAAAGCTGTAAAAATTACTTAAGAGCTGTTTGGTTAGTCAAAAAGTACAAGAAAAATACAAAAAGTTAATATAAAATAATATGTGACGAAATTTGATTAGAAAAAATTGAAAAAAATTATGACTTTTAGTAATTTTTTGTATTTTTTGATAGGTCAAATAGTTCCTTAACGTTAATATTAAAAAAAAAAAACAGTACTTAATGTTAAATCTGTAAGTATGCCAAGGTTAACCATTTAAAAAAAAAAAGAGAAAAAAAGGGAAAAGAAAATAGGACAACATCTATTGTCCTCTCGTCTCCCTCCAAGCCTGGAACCCTAGCTATGCGTCTATCAATCCCTATCCTTTGTTTCACAAAAATTAAAAAAGTGACCTTTTGAGCATAAAGGCAAAAGCGGTATTGATGATTGAAAGACCCATTAATATGGGAGACAAGTCAGTCTAAATTTTATGGCAGTTGATATCTAATCCCTGTTCAAGGATATATACTGAAGTTTACAACCATCTATCTATGGTATAAAATGGTTACTGTGTCGCTTACAACGGGCAATTAACTTCACTTGCTCGATAAATTTTCTAAATGAGTATTACCAAAACCATATTCCCATCAAACACTAAAACAACTTGCAATAATCCAATCCAATATAAGCAAAAGAGTTGGATATTTGAAGATTTGTTTTTACCAACCCTATTCAAGGGTTGATGGCTTGATGCTATCTGTATCTACAAACAGCTTGATGTTTCAGTGAAATGACCAAAACTTACCCATGAAATGAAACTTTCTTCTCCAGAGGGTAGGGAATGGCAAGGCATGGATTGATTAGGCAAGTTGTGAGCGGGCTCTCCCTGGTTGATTCATCCCCTTTCGCAAAGCTATTGGATTCATGTCTCTGGTCAAAGTCAGGACTGGATACTCGTTGCATCCATGCTGGAATCATCAAGACCCAATTTTCCTCGGAGATTTTCATACAGAACAGGCTGATAGATGTATACGGGAAATGCTGTTGTTTGGATTATGCGCGCAAGGTGTTCGATCAAATGCCTGATAGGAATACATTCACTTTTAATTCCATTATAACTGCGTTATCAAACTCGGGTTTTCTTGATGAAGCTGCGAGGCTTTTTGGATCCATGCCTCAACCTGATCAATGCTCTTGGAACTCAATTGTGTCAGGTTTTGCTCAGCATGATCGCTTTGAAGAGTCACTTGAATATTTTGTCCAAATGCATAAAGAGGGTTTTTTGTTTAATGAATACTCATTTGGGAGTGCACTTAGTGCTTGTGCAGGACTAGTGGATCAAAAAATGGGTACCCAAATCCACGCTTTGGTGTCAAAATCTCCTTGCTCATCGGGTGTTTATATGGGTTCTGCACTTATCAATATGTATTCTAAAAGCAGGATTGTGGGATGTGCTCAAAAGGTTTTTAATGGGATGATTGAGTGGAACATAGTGTCTTGGAATAGCTTGATCACGTGTTATGAGCAAAATGGTCCAGCAAGTGAAGCTCTTGATGTTTTTGTGAGGATGATGGATTCTGGATTTGAACCTGATGAGGTTACCCTTGCTAGTGTGGTTAGTGCATGTGCAAGCTTGTCAGCAATCAAAGAAGGTAAACAGATTCATGCCCAAGTTGTGAAATTTGAAAAATTTAGAGACGATCTTATTTTAAGCAATGCATTGGTCGATATGTATGCAAAATGCAATAGAGTTGATGAAGCTAGACGAGTTTTTGATGGGATGCCTCGTAGGAATGTGGTGTCCGAAACCTCCATGGTAAGTGGTTATGTAAAAGCATCCAGTGTGAAAATTGCAAAATTAATGTTTGCCAATATGACGGAGAAAAATGCAATATCTTGGAATGCTCTTATTGCAGGCTACACGCAAAATGGGGACAATGAAGAGGCTCTAGAACTCTTCCGCCTTTTAAAGAGGGAATCAGTTTGGCCAACACATTATACCTTTGGGAATCTGCTTAATGCTTGTGCAAATTTAGCTGATTTAAAGCTTGGCAGGCAGGCTCATACCCATGTTTTAAAGCATGGATTTCAATTCCAGTCCGGACCGGAGCCTGATATTTTTGTGGGGAACTCTCTTATAGATATGTACATGAAATGTGGATCAGTTGAAGATGGGAATGTGGTGTTTAATAGATGGTTGAAAGAGATTGGGTTTCGTGGAATGCTATGATAGTTGGGTACGCCCAAAATGGACATGGGACAGAAGCTCTTGCCGTGTTTAGAGCAATGTTGGTAGATGGAGAGAAACCTGACCATGTTACCATGATCGGAGTTCTTTGTGCTTGTAGCCATGCGGGGCTGGTTCAGGAGGGACGCAATTATTTCCTCTCAATGTGCAAGGACTATGGTTTGGAACCCCTGAAGGATCATTACACTTGCATGGTCGATTTACTTGGTCGAGCCGGTTGCCTTAATGAAGCTAAGAATTTGATAGAATCAATGCCAATGCCGCCAGATAGTGTTGTATGGGGTTCTTTGCTTGCTGCTTGTAAGGTCCATGGTAACATTTCGTTAGGGAAATTTGTGGCAGAGAAGCTACTGGATATTGATCCTACAAACTCTGGTCCCTATGTTCTTCTCTCAAATATGTATGCTGAGCTTAGGAGATGGAGGGATGTTATAAAAGTTCGGAAGCTAATGAGGCAACGTGGAGTTGTTAAGCAGCCTGGTTGTAGTTGGATTGAAATACAGAACCAAGTGCATGTTTTCTTGGTGAAGGATAAAAGACATCCTCAAAAAAAAAAATTTATCTACTTCTGAGAACACTTACCAAGCAGATGCAGAAATCCAGAAAATCATAAAATTAAACTTCCCTGTGTATCATGTAGAAAGAAAACGTAGGTTTATCATCCTACCTCAACGAGATATAAAGAAGAACCTAAAATCTGGAGAAAACGAGATTTTTTTTTGTCTCTCTCAAATATGCCTCAATTATCTCTTTCTCTATCTCAAACTCTCTCTTTGTTCACACTTAAGAATAGTTGTTATGAGATAAAAAATAATTGTTATTTCTTAATATTTTAGACGTTAAGAATAGTTGTTATTATTAATATTTGGGCGTATTTGAAACTTATATGTTCGGTTAAGCTCAGCTGGATTCAGTTCAACTCAGCTCAGTTTGAATTTCAGATCGATTTTAGTTCCAATTTTATAGAACCGAGTATAAGTGGTTCCCTTCTATTCCATCCTCAGAATTGAATCGATCCGATTCACGTACACCCCTAATATTAACATGGACTTTTAAGTGTTAGGTACTGTGTCTAAAATTGGATAATATGGCATTTATATAATTATTTTATTTTATTGGATAGCATGGTATTAACGAAATTTCATTAGAATATTTTAGCACAAAATATAATTTTTATGCATTATTATATGTTAATTATATTAAAGACATTTATATGGATGCTTAATTATATTGGGACACAAATATCAGGCATAGATCCATCATACATTTGGGTCCCATTTGATAACGTTTTTGAACATGCCTTTTTAGACCTTGGTTTCTATCATAAATGTTTATTAATATAAAAAAATAATTACTATTAATAATTATTATTAAAATAATAATTACTATTTGGCATCAAAATGAATGATTATTAACTGTGATTATAAATTAAAATGAATGATTTTGTTAATTTAAAATGACATCGTTTTACTAAATTAAAATAATATTTTGATCAAATAGGCATGCCACGATTGGAGTGGAGGAGAGGAGAGAAAAAATATATTCTTTTAGTATTATAGATAGATATTCTTTAAATATTTTAGTTTGCCCAAATAGTTGTTACCGGTGATGCAATTTTTTTTTCAATTATTAACATTAAAAAAAAATATCTTCAAAACAATTAAAATAAACATTTATGTTAAGAAATGTTAATAGTCATAAATTCACATGTCAAAATAAATGAACATAAAAAAAAAAAATTATGGTCATCCAATTTTTTAAAATAGTAATCCAAAAGTGTAACTGTAAAAAAATAACATATGACTCCATTTTTCTGACCCCATCCAACTCCAGAATACTAAGTAAAATCAACTATTAAGCAAGAAATATTTAAAATTATCACTTAAGATATATAATATTTTCTTTAAAAAATTATTAAAAGTAAATAAGAGGTATAACATTACCTGTTAAAAATGAAACGCTATGCTTCCAATTCATCATATTTCAATTTACAAATAATATTTATAAAAAATAAAGATTTTCAAATCGGGTAAACACGTATAAATAAAGAAAAGAATGGTTCTTTTGCCATCAAATGAGTTTGTGACTCATTTATTCTTCTTGCCATCTGTCATTTTCAAATTTTTTTCACTTCATCCAAAGCTTTAGAGCACAACATATCGGTTTCTATCTCCTTTAAAACTTCTCTTAATGCTCTCATGTCTAAGAAGTCTTTTTTTAGTTTTTTGTAAAATTTTGCTATAAGCTATGAAGATGGGAGATTACTAACTATGGCATGAAAGTGGGAGATTACTAACTATGGTCCAAAGTTTGCGTCAAAAGCAACCTCCTTCTTGCTGTCAATCATGCTAGTTTAGATTGGAAAAGTTTTTGTTGTCTATTTTCAGAAGTCTTAACACCTAATAGGGAATAAAGATGACAAGTAAAAATGAAAGATAGATAATCCATTTAATTGATTGCATGCTGTAAAGCCTCACCTTGACATCCTCGAAAGCGAAATACAATGGATTTCAATTGTCGAGCCTCTAATTCTAATTGTAATAGACAACTTCTAAAAATTGAATAATTTTGATCGAGATTCGAGCTAGCAACAACCTTCTCCTTGCTCTTAATCTTGCTAGTTTGAATTATAAAGACTTCTGATATCTAATTGCATAATTAATCCCAACTCATAAAATGTGATACAAGTTAAAGTGATTATTACATTGTTGTATTATCTCGTTATGAATGAAATCAATACTATTCTTAATGAAGGATTACCATTGATTTTGTCATGACTACTGGAGGTTAATCTTATTTGAGGTGTAGAGTAATCTCCATGCACAACTCCCATATTAGCTTTCGAATTGTTCTCTATAAATGCTAACTATCTCTTACCTATGTCCCATAACTAACTCAGTACATTTAAAACTAACAATATATGTAAATTAAATAACGAAAACAAAGAAACTGATAATAATACGATAAAAGGTTCAGTTAATGGTTAACTATCCATAATCAAAGCAAATGGGTCGAAAGCAAAAATTAATAGATTATCATGATAGAAAAGTTGATGATATTAACATGATAAAAAAATTTAAGATTACAACTATTGCATATGGAACAAAATAAAAAATTTTTATAATATTAAAACAAACCTGAAAGTAATTAAATAGTTTTGCAACTAGGATGATCGTTTGGAAGCTAATAAGTGAAATGTTGAACTAATTGTACTGGAGCTGGAAAAAATTGGAAAATTAAAAAATTAAAAAAATACAATGAGTAAGTTTAAAAGTGAGCACATAAAAACATACACCCACATCCATAATGAGATTTTATCACTGTAATTGCAGTAAAATTTTATGTATTTAAAATTTTTAATTTATTAAAATTAATTTTTCAGGTTTGCCTTAATTTTATTAGATAAAATCTAACTCTAATTGTTAAATTAAGACATGGAAAATCTAATAATAAGCCAAACGTGAAAATAATTTTATTATAGCGCGTAGACCTAGTTGTTTCGCAAAATGGTAAAACTTACAAAATAATGATGGGTCAATCCATATATAATAATATATTATCATCGTCACCACAATGTGCATTTATGTAGTACAACAATCACGCTCCTTGCAGCTCAAGTTTGGATATGTAGAATTTATTGGAAATACCAAAATGGTTGTCCATTTATATAGTATACATTTTTCACTTTTGTTGTATATGTCTAAAATCAATTTTCCTGTATGAAATTGTCTGTGTTTGTAAAGGCATGGAAGCACTTACAAAGTGTTGAAGAATTTGCTCGAGCACAAATTGTTACACCGTGACTTTTCCAAGTGTGAGTTATTGTGCATATTTCTATGCATACTTCAACAGTAGTACTAGTATCTCAAGATTCTCAACACATGGAGTACCCAAATGATTGCAATATTTTTATTTTTATTTCTACTTTTTTTGGTGTTCTCTGTTATATAGATGATGGATTCCGGCTTACCTATCTTGGCGACTTTTTTGCAACTTAGACAATGGTTAACCGTGGAGTTTTTTCTGCTGTTGGTTGTCAAATTGGTGTTGGGAAAGAGTCTGGTAATCAAGAAGTTATTTTTCCATTCATGTTCCTGTTATTCCTATTAATTCATATTTTGTTAAGGCGCTTATGTGTTTTGTTTGATTCCTATTCCAACATTGCTCGTGTTGAAGACATCTTTGAGGTTGCTAAGGAAGATGATCCAGTGCTTGCAATGAAGCTGCATAGACTCGGCAGAACTTCTTTTAGGGATGGTAAACTAAGCGTGATTATTCGAGGCATAGAAGTAGTTATAACTGCCTTTACTTGTCTCGGCTTGCTGCTCTTAAGGAATTTGCTTTATGAAGTTTCTTTGATAGCCATTCTGTTTTTTTAATTGCTTTCTGTCAGGTGAGTGTATTTTAGGCATCCTTAGTTTGTGACATCGTCTGTTTGAGCAGGCTTTGGAGGAGCATGGTTTCCCTGTTCCAGATGCTGTGGACTGTAAGAGGCAATGCGTGGTTATGTCACTCGTCCAAGGTTATCCCTTGTAAGGACTCTCTTGCAAGTGCCTTTTGTCCATATATTTTTAACTCTTTAGTCACCGTTCCCTTTTTCCTTGTATATTTGACACCATTAAATGAATTCTAATGCTTAAATTTATTTTAAACACATGCTAAGATATAATTGGTTCTATTTGCTTTTGAGACTGCGATGCCAATGCTCTTTACGAGATAACTTCTAAGACTGAGTAATGGTGTTCCTTAGATGAGCAACAGTTCACGTGTTATCAATCAAATGTAGTGTGCAGGTGAAGCAATTGCAAGATCCAGACAGTTTTTGACACAATCATTGGTCTTGTTGTCTGGTTGGCAAAGCATGGCCTTATTCACTGCGACTTTAATGAATTCAACATTATGGTATGGCATCATTTTCCACTTCAACGTATATCTTCTGTTGATTTAACTTCATGGTTTTATTTCTTTCGGAATTGTTTTTCCCAATAAGTTTTATTTATCTTTTTATGATTTGATATAGATGTTTTTTTTTTGTTTTGCTCATTGCTGTTGGGACTCTCATGACACGTTTCACTCTGTCGACATTGACAATTTGATATGGTGCACATTTTAACGAGTCATTGAATTTTCTCTTGTTGTAGATTAACAATGATGAGAAGGTCACCATGATTGATTTCCCACAATGGTATCGGTATCTCATCGTAACGCACAAACGTATGAATTATTTCTGGCTTATGCCTTATCAATATTTCATCTTATGCGCCTAATTCTAACCATTAATTTCATCCCGACAAGTCTTCTGCACTTCAATGTCTGGACTACTTATCAGATATCATATTTACCTTGTTGCTAGGTTCCCATTTTCAGGTACTTTGATCGTGACGTTGAATGCATCTTCAAGTTTTTCAGAAAGAGGTCAGTGATTTTTTATGGCTTCTGAATTTTGATTCTTTTATAACAATTTAATGTGTATATAGCCTGGACATAATTGAATGGATCTGAGTCAGCCTCCACCTCTTGAGAGAGAGGATTTTTTTCCCCACCCTTCAAGTATTTTCCTGAGTTTATTTGTAACAGGATCCCAAAAAAATCAGCATTTGGGTTACCCTCAATGGGCAGAACCGAGTTATTTCATTGGCCGTTTATTGATAAGACACCCTACTTGATGGCTAAGATCAGACACCCTATCTTCTTCAATATTAATTCCAATATCGAACTTTTACTCAGATTAACCAATTAAAAAATAGGTGGTTATGATCTACCTCCTTTGCCCACAGAAACACCACTAATCTTAGAGATTGTGCCAAACAATATTAACTTATCTGGTGTTCAGACCCTATTTTGAATAGCTAGCCACAAGATTAAAGCTAGCCTAGCTAGTCAGTACATGCTTGTAATGCTAGACAGCCTTGCCATTCAACATTGCATAAAGTAGTGGTAAAGAAATTACATGCATGTTGCACAGTAGGAAGTCCTGTTTTGGTTCTTTGATTTTTATTTTTATTTATTTATTTTTTATTTTTTTTTCTGCTAGATTCTTCACAAGTTCCTTTATGTATTGTTTTTATGAGCTTTTTTGAGAAAAATATATCCGATCAAGAACTGAAGTAGGGATTTGGTGCACTCTAATGTGATAGAATGTGTCTTATGGAGAGAAATGTTGAAAAGATTCACTTCCCATTTTAGGGAAATAATTGGATGTTTTAAGCTATTTAAATACATTACCTTGTGAATTAGGTCCTTGAGTACATCCTTCCCCCCCCCCCCCCCAAAAAAAAAAAATGTATTTACATAACCTTTGAGGTGAATCTGGCTTTAACTTCTTTAAATGGAATCTAATTATACTGCAGAAAGAAAATAATAGCGTAATGAATAATAAGTTCAAGTTCAATGTAATGTATTTATATTCCACACCTAGAAGAGCTTTCCACCTTGATTGCAAGTTGTCTAAGCCCAAGTTAACTTCTTTCTGAAATGGAATGTAATTGTTCTGCTGAAAGAAAATAATTGCGTAAAGAATAATTAGTTCAATGTAATGTATTCAAATTCCACACCTAGAAGATATTTCCACCTTGATTGCATGTTGTCTAATCCCAAGTTAAGGCCTTGAGTAACTACTTTTGAAATGAAATTTAATTAGTTCTGCAAGTTGTCTAATCCCAAGTTAATTGCAACAAATTCAAACTTTGGAGGTGAGTGTCAGGGTTCTAATTTTCACAATGACCACAATACTTGACCATTACACTGTCTTTCAGTTGTAGTTATCATTATTATCTTGTGTTTGCTGTTGAACCAGACTAGAATACGAGAGGACATGTTCATACGTATGTATGGAAGATTAACTTGCATTTAATCTAAAACTAGGGGACTAACTTTATCACATTATTCTGTGGTTTGTGCTGATTATTCCATAACTTGATTTTTCATTCTAGCTATGGCTTTACAATTAATTTTTTTATATACATCTTTTCTTTCCTTTTTTTTTTTTGTCCCCATTCTATTTTCTTGTTCCTCCAGGTTCAACCTGTCTTTTCAAGAACACACAGAGGAATCTCGGGATTCAGATGCAGATTCAGATGAGGCTTGTAGGCCTTGCTTTTCATCAATAACAAAAGTTGCTGGTTTCCTTGACAAGGAACTTGCTACTAGTGGGTTTTCGAGGATCAGGATGATATTGAAAAGGTAAAATGAGTTATGGTCTTTACTCTTGTTATAAAGGGCTGTATCTTTGTCCTTCATGTAGAAGTAGAACAGGTGAAAATTCTCTAATGTTTTTTTTACAATTCATTCAATAGTGCATGGCAGTTTCAAATTAATCTTCAATCTTCTTTTTGTCAGCTTGCGTTGATCCCATCGTAGTTTAATGTGAAATCAGATTCATGTTTGTTGTAATCAAGAGCCCCATAATTGCTATTTTGTGCAGTTCACTGAAGGATCTTGAGAAAGATCCTGGTTCTGAGGATGGAGGACATATTCTTGTGGCAACTGATGATCATGACATCAAGCATCTTGATTCTTTGTGCTTGGTGGAGCAGGTAGGTTACCAGGTTCCCAAAACTAGTATTTTCTGCTAATATACATCTGGTTACTGGTTCTTAAAACAAGTATTTTCTCCCTCCTATTATTTACCACAATAAATCATCAATTTTTTGTTATTTTATTTTATTTTGTGGGTGTATACCTATTGTATCTGTTAAGTGTCTGAAAGAGGGTATTAAAAATGTGCAATGATTATTTTATTTGTTGCCTCGATGAGCACGGTTGGCCAATGCTAATGCTTAGCTCTCAATTTAAACCTGACTTTGCAGTACTTCGTCTACGATTGGCCAATGCTAATGCTTAGCTCTCAATTGTGCGTAGGGGGAAAGCAACAAGAAAGCAAAAGGAAAAGTGGCTTCTCCATATCTCCCCCCTCACTCATTCCTCATGGGTAGTTGATGAAGAAAAAAGATATAATGGCATAGAAGACAAAATCCAGAAAGGGAAATTCCAGATAGAGAGAGATTAAAATCCGGAGAGAGAGAGGGGACTGTTTTTCGTGGTTTCGATTAAATTTTGTTGGGTTTTGGAGTGAAGAGCGAGCAAACCTGAGAGACTAGGATTGATAAATGCTTTATGTTTTTTTCTGAGGAAAATTCTTGGTTGGTTGGGATGGATGTGGGGAAGGAGCGATTGTGAAAATCCTTCAAAAATTCTTTCAAAGTCCTTGAAGCCGATATTCAGCATGTCAATACCCTGTCAGTTTAATGATACTTAAGTTAGTAAGAGAGTTAAGAAAGTATTTTGACAGAATTTCAATGGAGTGATGATATACCTATATCTTGTGAAGTGATGATATATATAAATGATCTAACGTTGAATGGCTTGCATGTAGTTACATGTAACTATATGTAACGTGTTTTCACCTTTTCCAATGGGGTGATGCCACCTTATTGTAAATCTCGAGATTCGTTTCTTAGTTCGTTAGTCAACGTGTTGTGATAGTACTTTTATAGACGTATATCGGAACTGTCAGGAGAGGGCTGTGTGCATGACTCGTGATGTAAATTGTTTTGTTAAGAACAACTCTACCGAAATGCTTAGTTGGAATTTAGTTAGGTAATAGGCTCAATTGGGGTTGTCCTTACTCAGATGCTTTTGGTTGGATGATAGAGGCCAGTCGGAGTATCCTTACTCGGATGACCCGGTTGGGTAAAGGTCAAGTTGGTTAGCCCATCGGGTTAATGGCAGGCAAGATATTCATTTGTTCGGGGCAGTGTGGAATATGCACACACCACGTGTCACAATTTCTTTGAGTTCTCTACTTTTTTGTCTTGTATTTAAAATCTTATCAAAATTTGATTTTTTTTTCGTATACTAAATTTTAGACATATTAGTTATATTGTTTTTTAAAAAAGAAATTACAAAAAAAAAATTTATGTATGGGTGAAAGAATTATTAAAAAAAAATTGACTTTTTTTATATGTACGTGAGTTTTCATGTTTTAAGGATTTTTTGCTTTTTTTTTTTGAGACTTTGAATAATAGGTCTAATTAAATACTTATAATAACAAAATTTAATAAAATAACAATAATAATCTTAAAAAAATTGACTACACTTTGATTTATCAAACTAAGAATACTAGTGCGAGAAAGAAGCAATCCAGTCCGAGAAAGAAGCTAAAGAATATTCGAGTTGATTCATTATGTTGTGATGGACAGAATGCATATTATTACTGTTGGCTGGCGCCCACCACCACAATGGCAGTGGCTGGGGCCATTCTCCAATCTCTTGAAGGCAAAATGCAAATATCATTGAAATGCATATATATATATATATATATAATATGTGTATATAGCCACTTTCTTAGTACCTGAAACGAATGAAGAAACCACATCCCAAAATTATGGTTGGAAGGACTCTGTCAATCCAATCCTTGAAAAGCTTTGTTTAGTGATTTTGCATTTTGTTTTTTTCCACCTTCCCCATTCCCATACTCTGCATTTTCGCTCCATTGCTCTCCCCACCCATTATTCGATAACATATATAACCAAATAAATAATAACCATTTAATGGGTATAAATAGTTTAATGTTGAATGCAACAACTACGTACCAAACAATTAGATTCAGAATTTAATATTTAGATTGAAAAATTAAAAGAGGAAGAAAGTTGCCTTACATCCAGAATTATCTACCTATCTATATATGTCGGTTTAGATATAGGTACCATTTATTTGTTGAAAATTGTTCAAATTTTTTCTGAGAGAATTTGGTATGAGTTAATTATTTAAGAGTAAAAATAAAATTTAGAGAGATGAATCTTTACAAATTAAAAAATTATTCAATTTTTTTTGGGTCAAAATTACACTAAACTTTCAAATATTTTTCGTGGCCAAGAGAGAACCCCCGCCCCTCTAAATCCACCGCTACCAACAAGGATTAATATTGAAACTCATGTTGGGTTCAACCAATTATTAAGGTGGCATTTGATTTATTTTTTATTTTTATTTTAAAAATTTTAAAATAAGAAGACAGAAAATACTTTGTTTTTATTATTTTGAAAATTTTATTGTTTTTGATTAAAAATACTTAAAATAAATTTTTGTCATTTTTCATTCTATATATAAATTTATTTTTGTTTTCTAAAACAAAAATTGAAAATACAAGTGACCAAATGCATTTTTAGCTGTTTTTCTTATTTTCAAAAGTGTAAAATAAAAAATGGGTTTAAAACAGAAAATAAAAATAAAAAATAAACCAAATGAGTCGTAATTGTTTTATTCAATTGATTTAATATTAAATTAATAGACCTTAAATTGCATTTTGGGCCTCACCATTTGGATAATCATAAATTTTAAATTAATGTATTTAAGATTAATTATATTAAAATATAAAAAATAACCAATTTATTTAAAAATACATAAAATATTTTTAATAATTATTATCCTAAAGTAGTTGAGTTGAATGATTCAAAATACTAGGGTGTGTTTGGAGTTGTATAAAATTATAAAAGTTAATATCTTGTATTTTGTGCAGTAAGTAAAAATTTAAATTTATTATCTCGTAATTCATATTTGTAGAGATTTGTAGAGTTTTGTAGTGTTTTATTTTAATTCCAAACGGGTCCTATATTTTAGTGTAATTCCAAATTCATAATAATGCATCACATTAGATCAGTCAAACTCATGTTGAAATTCATATTTAAATTAAAAATTTTATTTAAACAATTTTGATTAAATAAGGGTCGGTTTGGCATCAAAATAAAACTCCAAAAATCACTATAAATCTCTAACAATCCCTATACCTCTCATTTTCCCGTCATTGCTAATTTCAAAAAATTTTAATATTTCGCTAAAAAAGTAAAAAATTTGGAAGTAGGATAATCAAATGTGTAAATTTTTTTTACAATCATATTATTGGTGTCGAAGGCTTTCAAACAAGTACCATTGTTACTATTTTTTGTGAATTTTTTTGAATCCGTGAGAACAGATTTGGAAAATCGTTCCCACAGTTTGCTACTTTTCAAAAAAAACAGTGTCAAATTAACCTCAAATTACATTTTATCTCAATTTATCTTATTTTTTCTTACTCCAAACAAAGCCTAAATAGCATTAAATTTATTAATTTTATGAATAATTTATGTCAGTAAATACAATCGCAGCCTTAATGTAGACCCTGTTATATTGATGACCCTGGGTACGCTTTCGAATATTTTAGAGGAGATGGAAATTTCTCAGAGCGTGGGCATCGCTTGATGCAGAAGTTGAAATTTGAGGGCCTTGAGGCTCGAGTAACTGACACGCTCTGTTGAATTTCGGATAGATGGATCTAAAGTTGATTCTTGGGGATTTAGATTAATTAGGACTCATTTGGTTTGTTTTTTTTTTTTTTTTTTTGAACTCATTTTTTATCTTATACTTTTGAAAAAAAAAAAAACTTAAAATGTATTTGATCACTTGTATTGTTAAAATTTATTTTCGAAAATAGAAAATGAGTTTACACATAAAATGAAAAATGACAAAAAGTCATTTTGAATGTTTTTAATCTAAAATAAGAAAAATTTCAAAATAACGAAAACAGAGTATTTTGTGTTTATTTATTTTGAGATTTTTAAAACATAAAATGAAAATAGAAAATAAAAAATGGAAAAACAAACCAAATGCCACATTAATTTTGTGGGTTGATTAAGGAACTAAATAGTAAAATGGGGTAAAAATATAAGAGAAATGTTTTGTTAAAAGTATATGATTTTTAATGTGGACAATTTCAAATTTTATTTTTAAATTCATTAATATTAAGTGTGCGTTTAAAATTAATGCTAAATTTAGCTAAAAATCTTTAACTTTCTCTATTTTTTCAAATTTTTTAAAATTTTCTTCACACCAAAAATCTCTATTTTTTCAATTTTCTCTAACTTTATCGACTTTTACCAATTTGTTAAAAATTTTCAATTTTTACTAGGTTATTCAAATTATACTAATTTTTTTTACACTTTTTGAGCAACAAACTAAACACCTAATAATCCAAAATTCACCTTTTTTCTCAAAATTTAGCACTCCAAACAAGCATAAAATTCTAAATTTTAATCTTGAAATATAGCGCTGAATTATCAAACTTGTCTATTATCAAAATTGTATTTAATAATTAGAGTACATTTGGCATGCAATTAGAAATTAAGAAGGTGAATATTATGAGAGTAATTCTATTCTTAACTTTTTACTCACACAACTATCCACCATTTTTTCTTATTTCATGAAAAAATAATATTTAACTATTCAAGAAGGGGGAAAATATTATCCTATATAAACTTTTATAAAATATATCAAATATAATTAAAACGGGTAAAAAAATTACAGAAATAACATTTATGCATTTTAATCCCATACCAAACACACCCTAATTATTAGATAAATTGCTCATGCTCGTGCGGATGCATTTGGATGTGTCATTCTGGACAATTCTTCCCATTTACCATTTGATATCTGTCAACTTATTTTTTTGCATTAAAAAAATAAGTAATACTTAAAAATAATAAAATTCATGATGAGGCAACCTGCACTGCAAGTGAATTTAACTTTTTGAGAAATATGAATAACATATTTAAAAATTACCAAATAATAAAAGAAAATTACATTTTGACCCAAAAAATTCAAAATAAGTCAACGGATTATCAGTATGCCAAGCGGAGGACACATAATAATTATAAAATTATCAATTTTGATTTTTTTTTCTGGTGTATATTTTTTTTTTTCCAGAAAAGTGTTGCTCGTGGGAGAATTTAAAATTAAGGGAGTAAATCTTCAATTTCATCAGTTTCCATGCCGTAAGCTCCACAAGATTGGTAGTGAATTTGATTGGAATTAATGGAGTTCCATGCATAGCACTTCCCCTAAAAGATAAGTACATGCATCACAATTATTAATAGTAAAAATTTTCTTATAAGCACAAATATTGCCAATACACCTCCACTTCCTGTCCTATATGTATGCATAATAAATGTCTTTATCTTGAATAATGTGGGCCAATAGAGCCACAATTGCCACTAGGCTAATGTAGTCCAGCCACAAGAAGATAGAATCCAACTGCTACTTTTATATCACAAATCAAAGCACAAAATAACTCATCCAAAGCTTCCAGTCTATCTTTAACTCCTTATTAATTTTGTTATTGTTGAAATAAAAAAATAAAAGACAAGGAAATAGAATTAGAATTGAAGAGAGAATATAAACACTAAATCTTGTAGTATATATCATAAAGGTAAAGAAGAGACCTTTATATATGCTTTCAATGAGAGGCATGTATGGTAATAACTACACTCCAAAATAAACCTAACTACTTACAAAAAAAAGTAAGATATAGAATATTCTAATATAGGTAATATATATAAAAATATCTCATATCTAATATAAAATAGTTTAACACCCTACTTCACTTGAGTTTGGAAATAAGAGCATTCCAAAAATAGCTGAACTGGATAGCAGAAAAGGTCATGAGTGTAGACTCTGAAGTTGTGTAGTTGTTGACGGCGACGAAATTTTGACGGTGAGTTTCTAAAAAATTTCGCTACCACTGATATGATTATTTTTCGGATTGGCGATCAAAAAATAACCAAACAAAATATACAATGTGCGAAGATAGAAGAAGAAGACAAAACTGAAAAAATCCGAAGAAACAGCAGTACCTTACTCTCTACAGTTTACGACCAATAAAAAAAAACTAACATCTATTGGCATATTATAGTTAATTCTGTCAAGAAACAGTACGTGAATAAGATGAACAATATAATGTTTAGAGATCATCCTAAATAAGAAAAAGTACCGAGAATGTGGAATACAAAGAAACAGATATCAGAATCAAAATAAGAAAGGTGAAAAAAAACCTTAAGAATTGATTTAGACCATGGAATAAAAGAATTCTACGGTGGTTATGGTGGTGTTAGGACAGATAATGACTCTGAAAAGAAAAAAAAATACCAAAGAAGAATTATAATGCAAAAAATACTTTACTATGATTTGAAATGTAGATTATCTAAGATTGAAAATCATATGCTCTGATACCATGTTGAAATAAAAAAATAAAAGACAAGGAAATAGAATTGGAATTGAAGAGAGATATAAACACCTAAATCTTGTAGTATATATCATAAAGGTAAAGAAGATGCCTTTATATAGGCTTACAATGAGAGATATGTATGGTAATAATCTATACTCCAAAACAAATCTAATTACTTACAAAAAAGTAAGATATAGAATATTCTAATATAGGCAATATATATAAAGAATATCTCATATCTAATATAGAATATTTTAATATAAAATATTCTAACAGTTATGTCACATTGAAAGCATATAAATAAAAGAGAAAAAGCATCTCCCCACTTCCTTGGTGGTCCACCAAATTTCCAGCATAGATAAGTTCAATACTTAATTGCCATGCAAGTGCATATGAGTTTTGGAGCTGCTCAAAAATATAAGCAAAACAAACCAATTTGATATATATTTATATATGCACATGTATGTAAGAATATGCAGGATATTTTAATGGTTGAATATAGTTAGGAGTGTATATATTTAAAATTGTTTAAAATTTTTATTGTTTATTATCGATTACTATGAGTAAATTTAATTTAATCATTGAGCATCATTAGGAATTTAATACTTAAACTTCCTAACTAATTACATTATTAATTCACAAAATCTAGTTTAACTATTCATTTAGATCACTAACCTAATTATATTATCAATTCTCAAAAGTTATTATAATATTGTTCATAATCTATGTTTTTATTTTTGGCTTGTATATTAATTAATTTCTAATATTTGTAAGCAATATAATTATATTCAACTAACTTATTATTAATTATTAAACAATCATTACGATTATCTATTAATTATCTAATTAAAATTTAAGTTATATATATATATATCTATATATAATAATGAACCCTTGTCGAACAAGGTCTTGATATTTCTAATGCTTGAGGACATTTGGATGCACAAGGACATCACTTTGTGCAAAAAGCTCCTTGCTCTTATTGGCTGAAGTCCTCGACCTCTGCATTTGCCATGGGTCTTAACCTTTGCCTTTACCTCTACCACCCTTGACACCACGTAGTAGCATCTTCACAAAAGAAATAAAGGAATAACAACACTAGGATCAACATTATAGACTTAAGAAATCAAAAATCACATATAGCATGGTAAACACAACGAGTAGCACAACAAGATAAAAGACTCCACTATCCATGAGATATTTCTAAAGTTAGGCTCTGATGCTTATTTGTCACACCTCAGATTCCTATAACATGAGAAAGTGATTTAATCACATACAAACATGCAACATAACAATTATTATGTTCCAAAATCAGAGCCATATTATACAAAGCCAGAGATAAGTAAATAAGAAAGTCAAAGCAAGAAATAATAATCTCAACTGTTACCTAGATAGCAATGCTCCAAAATCATAAACTATGCTTCACAAGGTTAATACAAGCCCATTGAAGGCCCAAGATACAAGTCTTTGCAAAAATCACAAAATATAAGATATGCCAAACTAAATCTCTCAACCTGAAGGCCCAAAAAATATCTTATTCATAATATAGTTCGGACGTGCAATGCCAATTATAAGGGAATAAACACTATAAATCTTGTGCACTCAATAACATATATACATAATGTAACATTCTAACAAATTTTTATCATAAAGTAAGATATGAATCATAGTTATATATTGTTTACTTAAATTGATTTAACACTAACCACATACCTTAATTATAACAAATAAATTATTTATGGAACACTTGATTTTAGGTTCTCTATATGACTGATCCATAGCCATGATATTAAGTTAAAATAAATCATCCTTTGGTGTCCACATTAAAGCTTAGGCCATAGAAATATGCTACCCTTAAGCATTTGCAACTTGGTCTAAGTTAAAGAAAATAAACATGCATCTTTAGGTGTCTTCATTGCTTCATAGGTTACTAAACCTACTAAAAATGAAAATCAACCTCTGCACTGGTTTGGGGTTCAATCATTGGGTATGTCTACCCTCTATTTTAACATATTTCAACCAAATCAAAAATCAATAGCCAAACTCAATTATTAACATGATATCCCGGCTATAACATTATTTGATATTCACAATTTATAATTCTAAATAAATTTCAAGTCCAAATAAAACATCATTAACATGATTTATATATCATGAAATGATCACTATGAATGGTTTCAAATTATAGGTAAAATTAGTGAAAAAAACTAATAGTAACTGAATGAGGCTAGTTTGGCCATGCCTGATGCGATCCTTCTTTGTGCCCTCTTCCAGAACCTCTTCATTTCACTTCGAACCTTGTTGATTTTAGCTAAACAACTAAATTAGTAAACATGTACTGTAATTTCATTTTTAAACTTTATAAGTGTTTATACTAATGACTTACAACTATCCCAAACAAGGTTTAAGAATTTTTAAATGAATTCACAATAGAGTTTAACCCATTGAATTCATGTTTGATAATATACCAACTAGAATAGTAAGAACCTTCTATCTCTTGATGCTCTAAGTGAGAAGAATAGAAATACAAATGCATTGGGTTTGGCTAAATAGAATAAACCTCCTCCTATTTTCACAACTAACCTCCCTCTCTTCCTCCCTCCCTCCCTCTCTCTCTCTCTCTCTCTCTCTCTCTCTTTATCTTTCTCTGTCTCAACCTTTCTCCTCTCCTTCATATCTAATTGCAACCTATAATTGAGTCGTTGAGAATATGCAATTATATGTTATACAAATGGTGGAAGAAAAGACAGCTAGGTGGAAAAGATAGGTCAAACATGTTGAAGTGTTCAATCAACGTAGAAAGGCCACCTATATATGTGTTCATATATGTATATATGAAGTTCCAGTCAGTGGGTTTCTTAATAAAACCAAGAATGGTCAGTGTGGAGGGTGTGTTAGCACATACTATATGTTATAATATTGGGATGGGTTCTTATAGCCACATGCCCACACAACTGTGTACCTAACCTATGGTCGTGTTCTGTATTTGATTATATTACTACATGTTAATATTGGTGGAATTAATATAACATATGTTTGTGAGAATAGTATGAGGTGTGTTTTACTATTTTGATATTATTATCATGACATGATAAGAGCATGATTAAGACATATTATGTTTGAATATGTGGTAGGCACCGTTAGGTAGTGATTAATCCTTTACAAATTTCATTGCAAGCCCCAAGACGGATGGACTAGTAGGATCTTTGGGTCATTATGCTTGGCTTTATTTTAAGCCTTTCTTTTGTTGTGTATGTATTATCTGTGAGTTGAGAGTTACAACCTTTATTATTCTTTTGACGTCTTGGATGTGCTAGATGGTTTTACATATTCTATTATAGGGCTTGTGTGGACTTTTATGCTCGGGTTTATACATATTATTGGAGCATGTTGCCTAGCACATAGTTTGAGGCTTTATTATTTTTGGACTAAAATCTTTGCTCCAATTGTGGATGTATATAGCTTTGATTGGGGTAGATTTTATGTTACTATATGATTACATGTGTGTTATCACACGATCCTTGGTATTGTGGTTTCGGGGTGTGACACTACTCCCTTGGATCCTTAACTCCCAAATTGCAATGTGACTTTTGTCTCTACTATTGGACAAACACCCACTCCTCTAACTACTAATCCTCTACCTAAGCCTTGGCCTCTAACCTAACCCCCTACCACCAAGGCTGTGCACTACATCATCCTTTCTAAAGGCACAAATCAATATATAAGGTTAGGGTTAACACCCCAAACTCAAAATCAAAAATTACTAAATCAACCCAAAACACATATGAAATTATTGAATCAAACCAAAACGAGTAATCACACACATAGTAGAGATAGTAACGCGAGAGAATTAACAAGGAAAACTCGTTTATAGGGAAAAACCTCAAATAATAATTTCACTATATAACCAGGTTACAACAACTCTACTTGAACTTACTATGAATCATTCACATGAATCTTTTTGTCACTCTTACTTGATCACACGCTGACCCAAACCAAGTAGACTTTCTGAGTCACACGGAAAGTAAACAGACAAAGAATAAAGAAAATAAGAGAAAAATCGTTAAGCTCTCAACATAAAAATCTTTCTAAGACTATAATATGCCCCATAAGTCATATGTCATAAAATTGGGTACATATATATAAACTATAAAATTCTATTCTAACTAAGATTTAAATAGATAAACAAAATTTTCAAAACGAAAACAAAATCTTCATAATATTTAGAATTTCATTAGAACGATCTCTCGAGCACCAACGCCGTGCCTACAAAGATGTTTTAAACCCTCGGGTTTCCTACGCCAGCTACGGGGTATACTGGAATTCCACGAAATTGCTAGAATAAATCCCAGTCCGTATAGAATTTGACTCGTTTCTAACTTTGACTTGGATTGCACTTTATCTCTTTGGCAACTTTACAAATTCTCTAGACTTTGAATTATCTTTTCATTTTCAAATTAGGAAATAAATATATTTGCAATATTTGATTCAAGATTTGTTAGATTTGCTAACATAAAACCTTACAATCTCCCCTTTGACACTTCCATAACAAAACCTAAATTAAATTCAAAACTATTCTATAAACACTTGAATAAATCATTAAAAGTACCAAATGGCAATAAAATATAAACTAATGTTCATCCAAGTAAAAATTATATCCAAGTATCTATTTTTACTCCCCCTTTTTTTGTTACTGAATGACAAAGTAAGGAAAAGTAAACAAACATAATCACAACACAAATCAATAGTAGCCACTCCACCACTAGCTCCCTTATCATTCGACATTCTTTGGAAAAAAAAATCCTTCATGGGCTATTTTATGCTCAAAAAATTTTTACTAGACAAAAATTATGTCAAATAGAAAATACAAAATACGTCTATCAAAGAAATTTTAAATCTCCTATATTGAAACATGTAAATCAATCATAATCATTTTAAATAAAATTGAATCAAAATCTGTGCACCTAAATAAATTTCCAAGATTTGTCCCATGAGATGGATTAAGACATAAAATCAAACAAATGCTTGTGCATGTGTGAGGGTATGACTAATCAAGTATATATTCTTCCCCTCAAACAAACACAAGATAAAAAATTAAATTTGAGGCACCAAATAAATTGAGAGCAATTTTTTGGTTTTATTTTATTTTTGGATTTTTCTTTAGATTTTATCAATAAATTGCAACCATCTAATATTTTTTTTTTCTCGAGGAATATCCGTTTCAAGGTCTCAGCAGCTTTCACACACTTATGGGTAGATAACTATTTTCTCTATGTTGTCTTTTCTCAGTGGCTAGTTATTTTGATAGCTGGCTTATTACTAGGGTGGTTGCCACTCTAGTCCATTGGTAGCCCTTTTCAAGACCATGCATTATTTTTTTTAATTGCTCATCATCATTTTTTAAATGTGTCAAATATTAATTCAAAATCCGTAAATAAAAATATGGAAAGACATATACCAAAACAATTAAGTATTTAAAGAAGCACATCAAAATTACGACAAAGTTCATCAAAACACTTCTTTTCAATTCACATGAGATTAAAAATTTTTATCTAATATAATTGATAAACTGAATGTTGACGCATATGTAAGAAGATAGGATTCATAAAATATCTGATTAACAAATTGTGAACTTCTATCTTTCTTAATTTTTTTTCAAGTTCAATTAAGAATAAGCACAAATACTCAAAGATTTTTTTTCTTAAAAATAATTACTCCCCCTTTCTCCAAAAACCTTTTATTTTTTAATTCAAATAAAATTGAAACCAATCATGCAAAATTAAAAAAAACTAATCTATATGATTTTATAGAACTAGGATAAAATATAATAATGATGCAAAGTCTAGTTTATGAAAAAAAAAAAGAGAAAAAAGAAAAATTGCCTCTACTTATCAAGTTTCAACCCATCAACATCCTCAGGGGTGTGAGTGATATACAAGTCACTCTTCCTAAACCAAACAGCCTTAGTTTTGGAAAAGATGATCTTGACAGTGTTTTTGTCATATCTTTACTTTGTATTAAAATTTGAATTTTTTGTCTTCAAAACTTTCATATTTTGGTTTTAAAAATTCAAATTCTTTAACTTTTTAAATAGATATGGATTTTGAAAGGTTTTTCCATGAAATCCAGTAAAATCTTGAAACTTATTTGTCATAAGAACTCTAGGATTTAATTTTTAAAAAATAATTCACATAATTCAAAGGAAGACCATAGAGTTTATGACAATTAGAATAAATATAGCCTTTGATGCTGCAATGCTGACACATAGGTACAAATAATTGGGGATTAGTGAAACATGTACCTTTCACCATAGGAGGTGGAAACTATTGAGGTATAAACTTTGGTGCACTCCTCTTTGTTAGGGTCGCAGCATGTTTTGGAAAATCTTTAGAGCTTGTGGAGAGGATGGAGATGCTGCTGGTATGGTCGTCTCTCCAGTGTATCCTAGGCCAGATTTGTCTCTATGAGGCTTCTGCTTACTCAAAATCTCATCAATCACATTTGAGCTGGTGTCCATCTTCTCAAGTATCTTACCACCATGCTTTATTTTTGCTTCCAGCTCTTTGATATTTGCCTGGAGTTCTTCAATATTTTTCTTCTTCTCTTCAAGCTCCTTATCCTTAACTTCAAGCGTTTTATCCTACTCTTCAATCTTCGCTTTTATCTTTTCTGCAATTTGACACTGAGAATTTTTATCAGATTCTAACAAGGATAATTTATCCATGAGTGTTTCATTCTTAATTTTCAAAGCGTCTCTCTCATTCTTTGGCATATTGTTCTTTTGATGCTGGATTTTTCTATGTTTCTTTAGCCCACAGTATTCCACGAAGAGTTGATTGTAGTCTTCTTAGATATTATCAAATTCTTCACTTTTTAGATAACGTCCTAATGTTACTTAGGGTACCGTCTTGTATCTGTAGAAAAATTATATGAGGCTAAAAAAGGTTAAAGTTGCCTTCATTATCAGAAAAGGCTGATGAGTTAGAATCTCGTTCACCGTGGTGGGTTTATCAATTCGGATTAAAATCTCACGCAAGAACATAAAGTGACCCGCTCTAATGCCAATTAAAATTTTTGAGTCAACCAATCACACATAGAGTAGAGAAAATAACATAAGAAGTTTAACGAGGAAACCTTATCACAGGGGAAAAAGCTAAAAAATAATTCCATTATAACAGGTTACTAGACTCTACTTGAACTTACTATGATTCACTTGCATGAATTTTTTCATCACTCTTGCACGAATCTTTCATCGCTTTGCTCAAATCACTCGATAAACCTAAATAAGTGGACTTTTTGAGTTATACAAAAATTAGGAAAGAATAAAAGAAAGGCAAGAGAAAGATCGTTAAGCTCTCAAGATAAAAATCTCTCTCTCTAAGTCTCTATAATATGTCCCCAAGTATGTATGTATATTAAGGTCAGGTACATATATATAGAGTTACAAGATATTGCCCTAAATTAGTAGAATAGGAAACAGAATCATCTAAATAATAAATAGCTCAAATCTTCACATTCCCTGCACCATGCCAACTCATTGGTCGAACCCTCGGCCTTCCATTAGCCAGGCTATGAGGTCTACTAGAATCCGTTCCAGTCCAAAAATCAACATCGATAAAGCTTCGCACATCCCGCAGACTCCCAGTGCCCTTAGGGTGCAATCGTGCGCTCCTCATAGTCTGCCTGCGATGTGTATTGGAATTTCTCGCGTCCTGTACAACTGAAGCCTAGTCAACTAGGATACACTTTGTTCAGACTTTGACTTGGATTGTAATTTGCCATGTTTTGGTAACTTGCAGGTATCTGAACTTGGAATATTTATCTTTATCTTCAATTTAGGAAACATACAAATTTGCCATATTTAATTTAAGATTTTGTATGATTTGTCATTATAAAACTTTATAACATAAACATGTTGTCAAAAAATGTACAAACAAAAGACTCCACTATCTCCCTAAATACTCAAACCTTAGGCTATTGTACTAATCTATCACATCTAGGATTTCATAACCCAAGGTGTGATTTAATAATCGCATGTAATCACATTTAATTATAATAAACTTTAATTAGATTCATATAACCACCCTAGAGTATACATTAGAAAATAATAATAATAATAATAATAATAATAATATAATAATAATAGTAGCAGTAGTAGTTAGTAGTAGTGTAGTAGTAGTAGTAGTAGTAAAATAAAGCCATAATCTGTGACCGGGCAAGCATGCTCCCAACACTCATAATATATAGACTCAACCAACTTTTACAGCCTAATCAAAAGTCAAGATAAATATTTAATACAAAATATTTCCTCAGAGATCCAAAGAATGAAGCATATCAAAATATAGACCGAAAAATATATCAATGTAAAATCACTAATCTTAACCTGGGGTCAGTAATTACAATAAAATATATAGGAAAATAAGCATAGGTCTACTTATGCATACTTTGCCAAAAGACATGTATAAATGCAACGTCAAGACTAGTATGCTACTACCATGTAGCACATAGGTTCTTTCTCTTTTTTGAAAGGTCACATAGGTTCTTTCTCATTAAGCAAATAATTATCAGTTTCTCAATCTAAATCTCATTTCTACTTTTATCATTACTCATCACGCACGTGCGCGCACACACACACGTGGGGTAGGTGTTTTATAAAATTGAAACTATGACCATGGTATCAGTTTTTAATTACACAATCTATTGGTGTCTGCATCCAAGGCCAGGGCCAATAAAATATGCCATCTTTAGGCATCTACATCCATCAATACATGCAGGAAAAATGTTTATACCACCCTCAAGCATCTACATCCTTGAAACTATACCTAGGAAAGAAACACACCACACTTAAACGTTTGCATTGTTTCATGGGTTAATGGCCCACTGGATATTATAACAAACCCCTGCAGGTCTAAAAATCAACTTATGTGTACACATACTCTCTATTTCATAGTACCTCTTAACCCTAAATTAAATATCAAATCAATAGTATTATCCATATTTGATTTTATTTAATCATTATCACATTATTTCATTTAATAGCATATGCTACCCAATCCCATCTCATCAAAGCATTAATCCATATCCGAACCATTATAATTTTAACAAAAATTTAAATTTATTAATAGATTATTTTTTATATTAAGTGAAACAAGCCTATAAAATCAATGAATCAAGGGTAATTTTATCATTTGAATGACATTAAAACAAACAAAATAAATAAAAAAGGAAAATAAAAAGTGGAGTGGGAGAAGCTTTAGGTGGAGTGGGGATATCATCAGCCTATTGGAATATACATTATATATTTTGCATCATCTTTCTCTTTGCAATCTATAAATTTGCATAAGTTTCATCAAATATTCTGTATTAGGTTCCAAATGTTCTAAATGAGGTCCACTTTGGGTGATCAAACGCTACTAGAATTTGTTGATAACTTCTGCCAGCTCGCTGAGCAATGCATGGGTTGTTACTGGCCTTGCTGACTAAGTGCCATGAATTATAATCATCTTAAGAGTTTGACATATTTGTAATTATTCATAGATGTATAGAAAAGGAAGTTTTCATGTGTCCTATTCTTGTTTAGAATCTTTCTTTAATATTGTATACCTTGGCATCGACTAAAGTATTTTAGTTTTAGACTTTGGATATTCAATCAGTTGAAGTTCAATTCAAAATCAGATCAGCCTTGGCCCGGTTTACCAAATGGCCATTAAGGCAAATTTCTTAAACCCTATAATTTTGATAAGGTCCCATATATATATATATATATATATATAATGATATATATATAGGTGAAGATGATGATAGAGAATTAAGACAAATGCATTACATTAGAGAATTAAGGCAAGTGCATTATGTTCCACAATTTTGGTAAGGCCCTATATATATATATGGGTAGAATGATAAAGCAAAAATTGTTAATGGTAAACTCATGTGATATTATTTTTTTATTATTAACAAAATTATCCTCCTCATACTTAGATTCTCTCTCTTAGATACTTTTTCTCTAATTAATTTTTCTCATTTTCATTTATTATATTTATCTCTTTTTTATTTCTTTAGAAAACACCTAGTTTCTTTCTTCAAAATTAATTTCTCTCACCTTCATTTATTCTTTTCTATCTCTTTTTAACAAACACCTAAATTCTCTCTCCTAATTAACTCTATGATCTTCGTTCATCTCTATTTTTTTTGCCTCTCTATTTAAAAAACACCAATCTCCTTCTAAAACCCATTGTTGTCATGCTCTCTCTTCAAAAAAAAAAAAAAAAAAATCTTGTTTTTATTAGTGGGTATAAGCATTTTTAAGAAATTTTATAAAATTTGCTAAAAATATAATAATATTATTTTGAAATCACAAGTCCCTATTTGGGGAAAATTTGTATTTTTTTTTTTATCAATATAAAATTTTAATACATTTTACCTTTGAAAAAATAAATAAGATTTCATTTCTAATATTTTTATAACAAACTAAATTTCAAAGTTCCCAATTATATATATTATATATAAAGAAGATAATATTCTTTAAACAAATTATAAAAAAGTTTAATGGAGATAGTATAGTAATAATAATAAGTTTTCAATAAAAAAAATGTTTTAGTAAATGCTCTATTATTTGGCTTCATCACATTTAGATTTTAGCACAAATGCTCCATTATTCAAATTGATCTTCTCTATGCATAAACTCTTGGCCATCTCCATTTGAATTAACATTTACAACAATTTTAAATTTAATTCATAGCACTAATGAGCTCTTAGGAGAATAGGCAGCTGCCAGCTTTAATAGTTTATATATAAAATATTCGATTCTATTTTTTTTTTTTTTTGGTAAGTAATATTCGATCCTGTTAATAGGTTAAGGGCCGATAAACACATATCACGTGATAATGTCTTACACTTTGATCGAGTTATGCATGTAAAAGTGTGAGATATTATCACATAAATGCACATTCCAGAGCATTTGTTAACAAAATATATATATAATATATATTAGAATATGTAGGCTGGGAATATTTACACTCCTCCATTAGTTTCCCCCCAATCCATAATAGCTAAATGAGAAAGAGTAATGTGAATTGGGAGAAGCTAATGAGGAGTGCTTTTATCATTTCCCAATATGTATTATATATATTGTAGATATTCTTCATCCTCTCTCTCTTTGCAATCTACATATTTGCATAAATTTCATCAAATATTCTATATTAGGTCCCAAATTTCCTAAATCACACCATGCTTTGGGTGGTCTAAAGCTACTTGAATTCACCGACAACTTTTACTGTGTCACTGTGTGGGTTTGCTATTAGCCTTGCCGACTCAGTACTATTGAATTACAATTCTATTAAGACTTTGATTTATTTGTAATAATTCATAAAAGTATAGATAAGGAAGTTTTTATATGTCCTACTCTTGTTTTAGAATCATTCTTAAATTTTGAATGCATGAACATCGACTAACATATCATAGTTTTAGACCTTGGAGATTCAATTAGTTGAAGTTCAATTTAAAATCAGATCAGCCTTGTTGCTAGAATGTCACTTCTTATTTTGCTAGGAATTACAACAGAAATATTTTTCTTATTAGCAGTCCGCCCCTTGTTGGGAAATACCAAGACCCAAAAACACTAGGAAACTTACTTCACTGAACAAAATTTTTTTTTGGAAACTTTTGACGTTACTTCAAATGCCTTTTCAGGCTAGAACTTCATTTCCAAAGAAATTTTGTTTCTAGAACTTCATTTCCAAAGAAATTTTGTTTCTAGAACTTCATTTCCTACATAGAAGAAACTTTGTTTCTAGAGATCTACTAGAAATAATAAACAAATTTAAGAAATCAAAGAATTTCAAGATACAAGTCTATTTCATTTCTTAGCCACCAAAGAATTCTTCAACAAATTTGTGGTGCTTTGTTATACATTTGTGAAGGTGTTCGGTGTACTTCGCTATGTCTTAATGGAGGATCTTTGTGCATATCTAGAAAATTAGGGTAGTTTTACCATGTGCTGGTGAAGTGTCTTCTGTTTGATCAGTGCATTGAGGATTTGAGTAGCAAAATTGGTTAAAATGCGAATGTGTCATTGTCTATTTATAGTCAAAATTTTATAATTGAGGTGTTCGCCATTATAATGAAAAAATTGATTTGCCTTTTTCACTAGGTTGAAGTTTTTAGAAAATCTTGTGTCTTCTTACTATTATGCTATTTATTGCTTTTGACGTGAGGGTTGCTTGGCTAGCGTATGGTTGATTGGAGTAATTTACACTAGAATAAGAAATTTTTCAATATGAAATATATTTCTCACACATATTTGTGGGTTAGATTTTGAGATTTTTAGAGTTTTAAGGCACTTAACCCAATTTGATCCAAATTGAGTTCTGATTTTAATTATGGTATCCTACCAACCATCTTTGTTAGAATACTAAACATGGACGTGAATCCAGGTCAATTATTGATTATATCGTAAATGAATTAGATCGAATAGTTTTATTAAATTTTATAATTTAAAAAAATTTTAAATTTTATTATTTACCCTTTCACACAAACTTACGTCTATAGAAGGCTGATATAATAATTTTATATTAATCTGGTGACATTGATTAAAATCTAATAGTTCAAATGTATTCACATTATTTTAATTCAAAAAAATATAAATTTATTTAGATCGTTAAATTTTAATCAACGATTCTAATTACAAATTATAAAATTAACATTTCCTTAAATCACAAACTTACACCCCTATCTATGGCTTTATTTAAATATATATATATATATAATTTTCTTATGTGCCTTTGAAACTTACACCACTAATTTGATTAAAACGCACTCAAGACGTTAGATTAGACTGTCCTATGATTCTTAAAACAAGAAAACATTAAAATATGATTGGTTTCACAAAAAATGAATCCACCTACCCCCTAGAAACTGGCTGCTGCTCTCATATAAACGCACATTTTCCATGCCGTCTTCGGACGGGGAAGCTTCCTTGCCCCTTCGATCGTGGGGCCCAGTAACCATTTCGGAGATACGATTCATTAAATCCAAGTGCCACGTGTCATTGTCAGCGGCCCAGAATGTGGATGGGGCCATCATGGATTGGAAACCCCATCAAACTACAATAATGAGGATTATTGCTTCAAACCCTCCCAATATCTTCAAATTACAATAATTGATTCTAATAATATTTTATTATTATTTCCAAACTTTAAAAAATTAAATACACCGCCTTTTCACCCTTTTCCCCCACTCTATATATATATATATATATATATGCGTGTGTGTATATAAAACCCATTAAGCAACCAGCTCCTAGGAGTCCAATCAACCAAACTTACCAACAAGCAAGCCCAACCAACAAAAGCCATGCCTGTACCTGCTGCTTCATCAGAAACCCCGCTGCTCTTCCAAGATTTTCCTCATCAACATTTCCAGACAAGAAAACTGCTGCTACTGCACACTCCTCTTTACCAACCCCCGCCTCCGGCCACCGCCAACAGCCACCACAACCCACCAGAGATCTCTTCCGGGGAAAGCAGCACCTTCGATGCCAATGTTGTGATGGTCCTTTCAGTCCTCTTGTGTGCCTTGCTATGCTCTCTGGGGTTGAATTCCATCGTCAGGTGTGCATTGAGGTGCTCCAGTTTAATAGCCACCGAGTCTGGCGGCGGCGGCGGCGGCGGCAACCCCTCGACTCAGCTAGCCAACACCGGGATCAAGAAAAAGGCTCTGAAAACTTTCCCAACGCTGAGCTACACGGCAGGACTGAAACTGCCTGGACCAGACACCGAGTGCGCCATATGTCTGTCGGAGTTCATACCCGGTGAGCAAGTCCGTGTCCTGCCAAAGTGCAACCATGGTTTCCACGTCCGGTGCATTGATAAGTGGCTCAGTTCGCACTCCTCGTGCCCCACCTGCCGGCACTGCCTCATCCAGACCTGCCAAAAGATAGTAATTGGCCGCAGCAGCCAGGAGCAGCTTAGTTCGTCTGCACACCACGGAACAACAATAGTAAGCATAGCACCACTTGAACGTGAAGGTTTAATATTACATAATCAGTCTTTGTAAGTCATATACTATTATACCTGCTGGGGTTGAAGTTCAGTGCCTGATCAGTAATTAGTTCTTCATTTGGGACAGCAGGTCACGAGCAACCCTGTTTAGGACTCATAAGAAATGCAGTACAGGAATTGTATAGTTGCACAAATTTGAAACTTTTTTCCAACAATTTCTTTTCTTGTTTTTTCTTTTTCTTTTTTTTTTTTTTTTTTCTTCTTCTTTTCCCTTCTCCATGAGATTGTGTTGCAATCACGGACTCCAGCAAGTTAATAAAATTAATATATAAAAGAAAAGCTCAACCACTAGTCTATATTTATATGATTTCCACACAATTAAAATGAATTTTTGTTTTTTCAAAGGTTTTGGAGAGGATTTAGGTAGTGTTTGGATAGGAGAAAAAAGACAACAACAATATAAAAATTAATATAAAATGATAAATGATGAAATTTAATCAAAGAAAAATACAAAAAATTAGTAAAAATCGATGAGTTTTGATTGATTTTAATAAAAGTTGGGGACTAAATGGCACTAGGAACTTGACAGACTCTCACTAACTGAGCTGAGTCAACAAACACAAATCAATGCATAGTGGCTATATATGCATATATATTATTTACTTTATGCATTATATTGTCAAAAGGGGCACAAACGTATTAATAAAAAATATATTAAATTTTCTGCTGTGTTTGGATGTTCCATGGAAATGGTAATCTTCCATTTTTGTTTCTATCCATAGCTTTCAGAAATCCAGAGAGTAGAACAAGAAAGAAAAACAAAGCCATGAAAATGAAGAATAGTTACCAATTGGACCAATGCCTTTGAATAGTTTTTCATATGTACATCTCAATCCTTGAAAAGAAAACAGAAGGTCACAGACACACAAAAGTAATGCACTTATTTTTAATTATGTATAAAGCAGAAGAGAATTATATAGACTATTGACCCTATTAGGCAAAATACATCCGAATGCACATACTTTGAAAACTTTTGAACTTAATTTCTGAAATAGGACCAAACTCGTTTACCAGACAAACGAATTCATTTAATGAAACTTGTCTACACAATAAACGAGTTTAAATAACCTGATAATGAAAATCTTATTTTGAATGAACGTGTATAGGCAAATTCGTTTATTCAAAAAACAAGTTTATTGAAAACTTTAAGCCAAACTCGTTTATTGAGTAAACGAATTTACAAATAATATTATTTAATTATTTAATTTTTTGACTAGAAAATTAGAAAATCTCTTATCCTGATTTAAAAAAAGAAAAATCAAAGCAAAAGTTGCAGAGTCTATCTGGACTTGAAAAAAGCAAAAGGAAGTTGTAGAGTCTATCTTGACTTGAAAATTGCAAAAAGAGGTTGTAGGGTCCTTTTCTATTAGGTAAAAAATACAATATTAAATTAATTATCTATCTTCATATATACATGTATGTATTAATTTCTCTTTAACCTTTATTTCTTTCTGCAAAATTAAAAAAAATTATCTATCTTCATATGTATGTATGTATTAATTTCTCTTTAACCTTTATTTCTTTCTGCAAAATAAAAACAATTCCCCAAAAAAAAAAAAAAAAATGCTATCAAAGCAAAAGAAAGGCCCATTTGGCATCAAGATAAAATACTGAAAATCTCTATAAATCACTAACAACCCTTTTACATCTAATTTTTCCGCCATCACTAATTTCAAAAAATTCTAATATTTCGTTAAAAAAATAAAAAATCTAGAAATAGGTTAACTGAATGTGTAAATTTTTTATACAATTATATTTTTCGTGTCGAGAGCTTTCAAACAAATACTATTGTCGCTATTTTTTGTGAATTTTTTTGAATCCGTAAGAATGGATTTGAAAAACCGTTCCCACAATTTGCGACTTTTCAGAAAAAAACGACGCCAAAATTAACTTCAAACTACATTTTATCTCAATTTATCTTATTTCTTCTTACTCCAAACGGGGCCCAAGTTGTAGAAGCAAAGGAAGTTATAGTACTTTTCTATCAGTTAAAAAAAATACAATATTAAACTAGTTTTCTATCTTCAACCAAATATATATATATATGTATGTATGTATTAATTATCTCTTTAATCTTTATTTCTATTCTCGAAAAAAAAAAGTAAAAGAAATTGTAAAGTCTATCTTGACTTGAAAAAAGCAAAGGAAATTATAGTCCTTTTCTATTAGGTTAAAAAAAAAATATACAATATTGATTGACAAGTATTGATTGACGAGGACGACGAGGACCCTTGTGCTGCAAGCTGAAAAAACACATAATGTTGTTTGAAAGGAAGGTTGGGGGATATAGTTTGCCAAAGGAAGTCATACAAGGACAGAAAATGGGTTGTGCGCAGGTGGGGTGGAGGTGAAATTGGTTGGGCTATTTGGTTTCTTTTTACTTTCTCCTCTCCTGAACTAGCAGAAAGTCATCAGCTATATAGATGCCTGAGAGATTTACCTCTGTTGCTCTACCGTTGCTCTCAGTGGGTCAGAATTGTTAGGGTAAATATGTTACCTGTGCAACTCTGGGCAGAAAAGTCTTGGAAGCTATTGTTAGATATTGTATTTATTATTTTTATTATTTTTAATAGAATAAGTAGTGTCGTGTGATTCATGTAATCGACCTCACTTAATGGGATAAGACTTCTATTGTTGTACAGTAAGAAAACTCTACAGATTCTTTTATTTTTTTTTAAGTCAAGATTAACTCTATAACCTGCTTCATTTTTTTTTTAAATAATTAGGATAAGATATTCTTTCATTCCTTACCCAAAAAAAAAAAAGAGAAAGAAATAATTAAGTAATATTATTTGCTAAACTCGTTTACCCAACAACAAAAAAAGTACGACTAAAAGTTTTCAACAAACTCAAATTTGAATGAACGAGTTTGCCTAAACCTGTTTATTCCCAATATGATTTTCACTCTTAGGTTGTTTAAACTCGTTTATTGTGTAAACGAGTTTCATCAAATGAATACAAATGAGTTTGGTTCTATTTTAAAAATTAAGTTTAAAACCCTTCCGAGTCTGTACATTCTGAAGGTATTTTACCAACTGGAGTCGAAAAAGTCGAGAAATATAACTCCCTGAGACATACGAACATACCCAATTTTGGAAACAGAAACAGAAAGGATTGAAAAGATGTTGACTCAATCAATGGAGCACAGAATCTGTGGAAGCTGAGGCGGAAAGCACCACGTGAGTTCAATCATACAACACGCAAAGTGGAGTTCATTTCATAGTACACTCATGCAATAAAAACACCTGAAGGCCACAAGTCTGAATAAATTTTTGTTTAATAATTTTGGTTTCTGAAGGGCTTGTGACAATTAGTTTATTTATTATGACCAATAATAAATAATACTCCCCACGAAAGTATAAAAGTCAAATAGGAACGTAAGCAGGGCCACTAAAATTTACTAATGGCATAGTCGTTCAATGATGGTTTGCCTAATTGCAGTGACTGGCAGTTTATCAAGCTTTGTAATACTGGAATCTGAGTCAGCACTGAAGTGAAATTGTCAGGATATATTGCTCAACCAAAGGTTTTAGCCCCTCTCTCTGCCTCCAATGGAAAGGTGTAGATTATATGGAAATACCCATTCCACCAAAAAAAAAAAATGGAGAATAGAAACAAGAGGGATATAAAATTCAAAACTATATTTTTTTTTTTTTTATCTTAGGGCTCATTTAGTTTATTTTTTTATTTTTTATTTTCTATTTTGAACTCTTTTTTCATTCTACACTTTTGAAAATAAGGAAAAAGTTCAAAATGCATTTGGTTGCTTGTGTTTTCAAAATTTATTTTAGAAAACAGAAAATGGGCTTGCACGTAAAATGAAAAATGACTAAAAGTCATTTTGGACGTTTTTAATCCAAAATAAAAAAAAAAATTGAAAATAATGAAAACAAAATATTTTTTATTTCTTTATTTTAAAATTTTTAAAATATAAAATGAAAACAAAAATAAAAAACCAAATATCACTTCAATTTTTCTCACCAAGTCAAAAACAGTAAACTTTGTAAGCAACTCTAGTTGAATCGATGCCAACCCTCACATATAGGACATACCACAATCCACAAAATAGAAGCATCAAATTATAAAAATTCATAGCAGAGAGAAGCAGCAGAAATAAACCTTCAAGATTTCTTCTGCAGCGAACCCAACATCATCGCAGCCCACCTAAGTCGCAGCACTTTCAGCCATTCAGGGCGGACCCAAGGTTGTGATCAAGTAGGGGCAACTTGTATTGTAACTGTAGCCATTTCGATCACCTCTTTGATTAGTAATAGGGGAAGGGATTCTTGGATTTAGCTTGATGTCTTGCAGACAAGAACAAATATGGGGAGAGAGCATCCTTGTCTTTGCTGGGAAGTCGCATCGACCGAGCCTGAATTTTCCGTAATCTTCCCTGAAAATGATTTTATTCAACATAATTCATATATTATTGAATTGCCTCAAATTAAATGAGCTTGATTTACTAGATATATATATATATATATATAAAACCGCCAAATATTTTTTTATTATAATAAGAGATATAGTATCACCATCAACTATTTTGTATTCTCATTTCTTCACAGGGCCTGAAGTTGTGCAACTGTACCACAGAATAAAAACTACCAGTAAAGAAAACTCCTTTGTGTGCAGAAAATGTAGGCCTTCAACACAACAGCAAACCGAAGACTGACAATCTCAGCAGAAGTATTAAAAAGAAAACAAAAAAATGGGCAGTCAAGTACGGTAAGAAGATGATTGTTACAAGTCACATATCATAAAATGCTGTGTTTGAATGAATGTGGGCTTCGAATGAAAGGACCTGAGACTAGAGTTCGCAAAAATATAAGCAATGTGATTCCAATAGTTAAATTGAGAACTATTTGTTAGAATTTTTGTGCAACTCCTATTAATGCCAAAGATTTCAAATAACTACTTTTACACGATTATTTCAAATCTACCATTATGCATTATCGTCAATTCTCCAACAGATGGCACCTCACCCGCCATACTAAGTACTACAATGAGGGATGCCTAATCTCGTGGACCCTCCAGCTAAACCCCCCCCCCCCCCCCCCCACAGTGGTCAAAGTTCCATATTTCCATCAAAGTTCAGGCCCTCTACACTTGGTCTCCATGGGATTTACCTTAGACTTGGAGCAAGGCCGAAGGACCGCACTCCGAGTAGATCTTCCACCCATGAGTACCGCCAAGGGTCTCATAGTCTCCTTTCTTCTTTGGGATCATCAAAGACCGGTAGCTTGGTAGCTAGAGTCAGAAAACTTTCAAAACTTTCTTAATCGATCTAGATAGGCCTTTACCTAAGCAAATCATGGCCTCACTAGCCTACATAGCTTGACCATCTCCCATGCATGCCCTCCTCTGTCAGTCATTCACTATAGCCAAATGTCTGCTCATGCGCTCTCTCTCTCTCTCTCTCTGTCTCTCTAGGTTATCATGACTCTCACCTCACTCACCTTTGGCAACTCTTCTTGTTGACAAAGTTCAGCATTATTCCTAAATGATCATAAACTCCAATTAGGCCCCAATCATCCACACACATCATGTCCACTCATTCAATTTCAAGTTCAAATCCATAGAGTTATTCTCCACTAATAATTAGTGCTAAATCCCTACATTTTGAATCCATGAATACAAACACAACCTAAAATTGTTGGTTATTTACAATAACTACTTTTGGCACCTACATATGCATTCCTCATAAACAAGTTCTCGTCAAAACTTTATCATTCGACGAAGGACAATTTTAATGTTGTGTTCTACAACTCAACAAAGATCTATATATGTATTTGCTAGTATAAAATTAAGGGAAGGTGGGAGAAGAAATGATGGAGAAAATATGGCACTTTAAGAAAGTGTTATCACAAAAAGAAAAATAAGAACTTTAAAATATGCATAAATGTTAAAAAGGTTCACAAACCAACTAGATGTTACACATAAAGAAGAAACATATTTGTAGAATAATCATGACATGCATAACCATGGCAATCTTTTTGCTACTAATTAAAAGAAGAATTGGAAGGTGCTAATTAACTATGGAAATGTTCTGCAGACCAACTCAACTCAGGTTAGCCTCTCTAAATGGGAAAATGTTTGTTGGACCAAGGAACAAAATATTAATATTTATTCTCCTCCTCAAAACAGTTGAAATTTTATGTTTTGTTGGAGACGGAAATAAAACACTAGTGGATTAATAATTTTAGCGAAACAAAGTAAAATACACCAAAGTATACGCTCTCAAATATTTAATAGATTTTAATTTATACTTCTAAGTATTTTTACAATTTTCTTGTTCTGCTCTCAAAATGATTTCAGAAATTTAAAAAATGTTTTCCAAATGTTCCTATCTATGTGCTAAACAAAATAACATATAGAAATGAAATTTTAATATCATTCATACAAATGAGCCAGACATGAGAGCTTGAGAGCCCATCTGCAGCCCCGCAAAGATGCCTAGCATGCATGTTCCGGAAGGAGGGAATATTCATCTAATATAAATGATTTGGTAGGTGAAGAGAAGAAATCTCACAGCTACCATGAGATTTAAGATTCCATTTCAAGGCCTCTACGTCTAGTTAAGCTTTGTTGATTTCCTATGTTCCATGTGTGAGCTAACCATCTGAAATCCATGGGTTATTGCATTTGTTAAGAAATTGTGCTAAAATCTCTCAGTATTGAAAAAAAAAAAAACGAAAGGAACACAGTTTCAAGGGTGCAAACTGATGTGACTTTGGAAAAAGAAATTACTCTTGGCCATTAGCCATTGAGCGTGATTCTTGTCCTTCTCTCTAGGATTGAGATTGACCTTGTAAATGATGATAAGCTAAAAATAGCGAACCAAAAAATTAACAAACAGCATAATTCTTAATTGCCTATCACATTAAGAGTTGTTTGGGCCCACATAAATGCCAAACACATGGTGTGTAAGGGACTTAAGAATTCAAGTGGAAGGCACGTAACATCAACTGAGTGTGCTAAAATATTCAAAAGAGATCATTAAAAGCCAGTTAGAAGTTCCATAACTGCTCCAAGATAGTGGTTGAAATGGCCCACTTCTGGCAGCAAAATAATCCTTAGTTACCCTTCAATCAAGGAGGAAACTGTAATAACCTAAAAATAAATTCTTTTTATTTGATATATTATTAATTATTTATTTTAATTATGTGTTATATTTTTTAATTGGAAATTGCAAACTTTATTTAAGAATTATTTAATTTATTAATTTATTAATTTTTAGATAAGTGTAGACCATTAGATATTTTAAAAAATTATTATTATTGAGTTGTAATAGGAGGTCCACCATAATTTTAATGGTTGTGATGGCGCTTGATTAGAATAGTTACATATATAAATAGGGGTGTGTTAATTATTGTGCATCAAGAGAGGGAGGAGGAGGAAGAGAGAAGGGACATATTGAAATTGAAAGGTTAGTCATTTTTTTTCAATTATATATATATATATATATTCTTCATTAAATGTCATACATTGATGAGATGGACATTAAGTTGAATAGCAATAATCATTTAATGTCTTGATCGTAGGCTGCATAAATATATATAAAAAGAAAGAAATCTGTTTCTGAGTAGGTCCTAGACATCAATATTGAGGGAAAAAAATACTGGGGAAAAGCTACGATGCACAATAAGTGAAGGAAATATATATATATATTACATATATGTATGTGAACTAAGTTTATTAATTAACAGAAATAAAAAAAAAAATTGATCTTCACGAGATGGATTGAATGAGGATTTGCTGTGTGTATATATATATATATATATATGAGAGTGAAAGTCAATTGAAAAAAAAAAAAAAAAAGAAAGGAGATTGGGTTTGGCCTTGCTCTACTAGGCAGTTCGGTGAAGGATTTAGCTTAATACGTGGTAATAATTAATTTATTAAATAAGAATTAGGGTTTACATTTAATAATTTATTGATTATAAATTTAAAATAGACATTAAATAATAGGCATTTATTTTTGCGTACTCATAATCATGACGAATTTTCCTAATTTATTTTATATTTACACATTTGGACATCAGATGAGTGATTTTGCTTGCTAGTATTAATTTTATAAATTATTCCATGCATAAAGGCTTTTGAGGTTGAATTTTTCTGAATCATTCTTTATGAAAAATTCTATTATTTTAATAGAGATTATATGTTTTATGCTATTGAGTATAAGAAAAAATTATTTGAGCACTTGTGCTCGTTTTGAATTTATGGACTTGTGATGGATAATTAATTGTGGTTACTGGAATTAAAATAAAATTTTAGGGGATAGGTTCCTTAAGTGTTGTGACTCTAGTAACTACGGAACAGACTCGTAAAAATCGTGGTGACTCTAATTCTCAACAGTTGTAGGAACAGACCTATGAAAACCGTGATGACCTCAATCGGATCAACTTAGGGAAGAACCCAAGAGTTAGACTAGGTAACTATAAGTATGATGTTGAATCCAATGGATACTGCCCATGAGAAATTATATTGGCACACTTGATATTTAATTCTTATCTGATAATCCATATATTAATATTTGTCGTCACTATTGTGATTGACGGGTTTATTTATAGATGTTATTGCACTCTGAGTGCAGGTTTTTTTTTTCTTAAGTTGTTATAAATTATGCATGGAAATTATTTACATGGAATCTTTTTGGTTAAATTACATATTGAAAATTTTATTATTTTCCAAGTTACTATTATTATATTTGGCTTGGCAATCCATTCACTGGACTTATATCCCACCCCTAACTTTAATATTTTAATATTTTCAGGTAAGCATAGAGGGAACTAGTCATGGATTCTGACAATTGGGACCTGAAGTTGTGGCCTCTTAGGAAAAATTCTTATGATTATTTTGTGGATTTTATTTAGTAGTGGGACTAGAGTTTTAATAATTTAGATTAATTTAATTATAGATATTAATTGTTTTGAGTTGGGATGTTAGCAGAATATTGTTATAATCTTTTGATTTAAGATGAGAAGTTTATTTTATCGTTAATGTTTCTTTAGTTGATTTTTATTTTAAATAGGAATTAGATTTTCGTGTTTCTTAGGCTAAGACTTGAGATACATGGTTGGTTACATCCTTAAGTGGAGTGTGAAAGAAACTGCCTCTCCCGATAAATAAATAAATAAGAGGATAAAGCATTGAGAAGGCATCGATCACACACACTCATGCTCCACTGTTTATACTTTACTACTTTCCTAAGAATAGTTTTTAACTTTGTTCTCTTGTGAGGCTGTTTATCAGCCTTTCTTATAATTGTAACCTCTAGTAACAACAATTGAACATCAATAGATTTTAATTTGTTGGTTTGCATATCAATTTGTCCTAGGTTTGCATCCAAGGAAATCCTGAAAACGGCAAACCAACTGTGTAATCACAGTCAGCTGAGTTTTTAGTTGTGAGCCTTTTGAATTGCAAACTTCTCACTTTTATCAAATTAAGTGGATTTGAGTCCCAAGAATAATTTTTCTAAAGAAACAAGAGGGCACTTAGCGTGTTCTTGTGGATTTAAAGCATGAAAATTTTGTTTCCATAAATAACAATCCACTTCTGAAAATAGTGTTGCTCAAAATGAAAAAGTGCAAGACCAATAAAAGAAGAAAAGATCTAGAAACAAATGCATTGCTACATTGCTAGAATAGTTTTAATGATTGCAAGATAACAGAATCCTAATCAAGATGCAAATCATTAACAGTGAAACAAATGACTATTGTCATAGAGTGATTAGGCTAAGCCAAACTGAACATGCTACAAACCTATCCCCCAAACAACTAAAAAAAAAAAGTAGAACATGCTTTGAATAATAGGAGTTTGAGGACACGAGAATAGCATATGTGATGATTAGGTTGAATACATATTGTTTTGCGAAAACAAAATCAAGTAATTATTGTCAAATTAAATTTTACCATCATGCCATGTAACACAAATTTCATGAGCTTGGTTGAGAACCCAACTGGATTTCACCCTTAAATTTCATGTAGAACTCTTGAAGTAATGATCATCTTTAAAAACCCTGAACCTATCCTATCAATCCTGTGAACTTTTTAAGACCCATCTGTAAAAAGTTAAAACAACCTCTCTTTTTCTTTCCATCTCTTGACTCTAGTACACATCCAAGCAAGAAAATAAGTGCCAAGAGACAAAAACTAGAATAAAACTTATTAAGTTCCAATCAAGCTCCGAAACCATCATTATGGTAACCAAGTAAGTAGGTAAAAAGTCACAGTTGAGTTAGAGAGAGAAGCTCCCGGTTGAGGTTCCATGGAAGCCCGCGGTTTCTTGTGAATCACAGTTGCTCAACCCTCTTGAAAGTTGACTACAACTTGTTCTTTTCCTTTGTTTTGATCACTACTGATTGAATCATAAGCCGGTGAAGTGAATCAGTTAGTTTTTGGGTGAAGTCCTGCAGCGAGCTTGTTGAAGTAGATCACGATCTGGTTTCTCTTGCGAGCTATAGTTGCTCAAGGCTCGAATAGCCTTTTACAACTTGTTCTTGCTTTCATTCAGGCCTCTGTTGCTCTATTCTACAACTCCTACAGGTGGATTCAATAATCTGCTGAAATGTTACAGTGAATTCTAGTTTGAAATTTGAATTTCTCTTGTGCAGGATTGCTGAAGCAGTGCACAGATCAGGTTGCTTCCTCTATTAAGGTACCCTGGTGTTTAATTTGGTGATCAGACACAAATTAATCATCTTGTTAAAAGCCACTTGCAGTGTTTGTGGGATTGAAGCAGTTCGACTATTGTATCTACTGATAAACAGCAGTCATCTTCTCTGAAAAATCCAAATGGGTAAGAGGAGCAAGAAGTTGCAAGATAGAGATACTCTGCATCAGAAAATAAAAGATAAGCAACTTAACATGAAAAGATTAGTGGAGGAAATCAAAAGGGGTGCTCAAGTAAAGGAATTGGGCAAGTATGGCTCTAGTTGGTGTGAGGAACCAGCAGAGGAGGTTTCAGAATATGATTCTAAATCAGATTCAATTTCTAAATCATTGGGAAAAGAAGATACCATGGAAGAACCTCCCATTGCTCAATCTGAAGGAAGTGAAGAGGTATCCACTGTGCCAGAAATAGCACCTTCTGCCAATGGTGTAATGAAGGAGAAAGAAGCTGCAGCAAAATCTAGACCAACATTTGCAAGTTTGTTTGCAGGAAACAGACAAGCTAGTAATGGAACCAAGTTGCAACAAATGGAAAATGATGAAGGGCCAGTGTTAATTCAAGATTCAGACCTCGAAGGAGAACAGTATGGGTAGAAATTCTGCCTAGTGGGATACTTTGCTGGCAGGTTCCCTAGCAAGGCAACACTACAACAGATTACTTCTTCTTGGAAGGTAAAGGTAGGTATTCACTTTCAGAACAATGGTTGGATTATCTTTAAGTTTGAGGATAAAGAAAGCCAAATTAAAGTGCTATAAGAAAGGCCATATATGGTTTATAGAAGACCTCTTTTACTTAAGACAATGCCAAAATTCTTCAAGTTTGACAATGAGGATATGAGTAAGTTTCCAGTTTAGATACAATTGAGGAGTCTCCCATTAGAATTATGGACTAAGATGGCCTTAAGTCGGCTATGCTGAAGAATAGGCAAGCTGGTTTATGCAGACCAACTCACATTCTCTAAGGCCAGAGTCTCTTATGCAAGAGTCCTAGTGGAAGTGGATGTGTCCAAAGAGATTGTGAAGTTCATTGATGTTAAGCTACCTAATGGACACAAACTGGTCCAGGAAGTATTTTATGAGAATCTCTCTCACTTTTGCTCTCACTGCAAAAGAGTGGGACACTCTGATGAGGTATGTAAGAATCAGATAAAAGATGCAAGCAAAGGTAGGAAAGTGACCAACAATGTAAAGAAACAAGGTGCTACAAGAACAGGGATCAGTGGCAACTTAGAAACAACTGCTACTTCAAGGAAGGAGAAACAACAGGAAGTGGAGGAGCAAGAGGCTTCAATTATTCCTGTTTAGCAAGAGTAGCCTACTAAAGTTCAGGAAAATGCTAGCAAAAGCTTTTCAAATAAGAGGGGACCTGCAATAGGCCTGTGGTAGCCACCAAGACAGTCAACATTCAAAAGTCTCACACCAGTGCAGAGGTGGAGAATCAGGGAGTAGATATAACTACAAAGGGAAGGCTGATACACTGGGAGGAAGCCCAAGCCGAACTTGACAATGTGGAGCTGGATGGATTTGTCCAAGTCAAGAAACATAAAGCTAAACATAAGACAAAGAAGAAAGATAAGGAGCAGGCCTTGGCTAACTCTAGTGCAGGGTTGGGGGTGACTCCTCCAGGATTCCTGTCCAATGATCATTTCCTGTTGGAATATCAGGGGCTTCAACAACCCCTTGAAACATAAAGGAATGTTTGAGCACCTGAGAAAGAATAAAGTAGACATTATGGGTATATTAGACACACAGCTAAAGCAGTGTAAAGCACAGGAGGCTGTTAAGAGGAAGTTTGCAAAGTGGAAGAGTGCAGACAACTTCCAGCAACACCCTACTGGAAGGATTTTGATCTTCTGGAACCCAGCTAAAGTACAATTGGATGTGGTAGACAGTTAAGAGCAGGTAATTCATTGCCATACTACCTGTTTAATAACTTCAAACAAGTTCATAATTAGCTTTGTGTATGCCTATAATTCCATAATGGGTAGAAGGTTATTATGAAATAATTTATATCAATTTAATGATGCAATGAATCTCCCTTGGCTGATTATGGGAGACTTTAACAACTTGTTAGAGTATAATGAAAGGAAAAATGGTAGGCTAGTTACAAGCTATGAAATAAGAGATTTCATGCAGTGTTGTAGGTCCATTGGGTTCACAGACCTTAGATTCTCTGGCTCATTTCTTACCTGAACTAATAAGTCAACTCGGAGCAAATTAGACAGGGCTATGGTCAATGATAGATGGAAGCAGCAGGGAATGAGAGCCTTTGCAAACTTCGGATTGCCAGGATTGCATTCTGACCATGCTCACTGCACAGTCACAGTATTTGAAGAAGTTTAGACAGTTGCTAGGCCCTTCAAGTTTTTCAACATGTGGACTCAACATGAAGATTTCATGGCCACAGTGGAGCAGACCTGGAGTAAGTATTTCAGAGGAAACAGCATGTTCTTACTCTGTAAAAAACTTCAAGCTCTCAAAGCACCCCTCAAGGAGTTAAACAAGAAGCATTTTGCCCATATTACAGCAAGAATAGAAGCAGCATAAGCTAAATTACTAAGGCTACAATAGGTATTACATGATGATCCTAACAATTCTGCATTGCAGGAACAGATGGTAGGTATGAAGAAAGAGGCAATAAGATTAGCTGAAGCTGATAGGAGCTTTTGTGCTCAATTGGCCAAGGCTAAGTATTTAAAGAATAGTGATAGAGGTATTAGTTATTTTCATCAACTAATTAAGTGGAACAGAGAGAGGAATCAAGTGGTTGCTTTAACACTTAAGAATGGGGCTGTTACAACTTCTCAGTAACAGGTCAACAATGCTTTTGTGGAGTACTACCAAAAATTGTTAGGCAGCAAGGAGAGCAAAATCCACTTGACAGGACTATCATTGAAGAAGGTAAGCTGGTGAGTGAAGAACAAGCCAACAGTTTGATCCAACTAGTCACCAAGGAAAAAATCAAGGAAGCACTCTTTTCCATAGGAGATGACAAAGCTCCAGGACTAGATGATTACTCATTAGGCTTCTTTAAGAAGGCTTGGAGTGTAGTAAGAGAGGATTTCTGTTAAGCTGTCCTAAAGTTTTTCAACTCTGGTCAGATCCTTAAATAGATCAATCATACTCTGATAGCCTTAATTCCCAAAAACCGCCAAGGCCTCTAAGATGGGGGAGTTTAGACTTATCTCATGCTGTAATGTGGTGTACAAAGTCATTGTTAAGATCCTAAATGCAAGAATTACCACAATTCTGGATGAGTTAGTAGATAAGGCACAGTTTGCTTTCATTCCAAGAAGGAGTATGGTAGAAAACATTTTCCTGGTTCAAGAATTGCTGAGGTACTACACATGGAAAATGATGTCCCTTAGATGCATGCTAAAGATTGACTTGAGGAAAGCCTATGACACTATTGTTTGGGGATTCATTGAAGAACTCCTCAAAGCCTTCAAGCTACTAGAGGTCTATGTGGGATGGATAATACAATGTATCTCCACTACTTCATTCTCATTATCCATTAATGGCTCATTAAATGATTTTTTCAAAGGCCAGAGAGGATTAAGATAGGGTGATCCTCTCTCCCCATCTTTATTTGTGCTTTGCATGGAATAACTATTTAGGAGCCTAGAAAAATTGAGAAGTAATGAAGACTTCAATTTTCATCCTAAGTGTAAGGTGCTGGGGTTAAACCATTTGGCCTTTGCCGATGATTTAATCCTATTTGCCAGAGGGGATGTTCACTCCATATCACTAATTATGGATAAGTTTGTGGAATTTGGGAATTATTCAGGCTTAAAAGCTAACATGGAGACATCTAGCCTTTATGCAACATGTGTTAACAGGGAGGTATTGGAGGAAATGAAGATGGTGACGGGTCTTAAAAGTGGTAGTTTTCCTTTTAGATACCTGGGCATTCCATTAGTTGCATCAAGGTTAACTATAACTCAATATAGTCCCTTTGTGAGTAAGTTGGCAGACTATGTAAGTTCTTGGGCAGGAAACTCACTGTCTTATGCTAGAAAGATTGAACTGGTTAGATTTATATTGCAAGGAGTGTAGTACTTTTGGCTGTCTATCCTCTTAATTTCAGATGCAGTAAGGCATAAAGTCACCAACTTATGAAGAAACTTTCTACGAGGAGGGAAAAGCTTCCTACAAAAGAAGCCACTTGTTAGCTGGAAGGAGGTCTATCTACCAAAAATAGAAGGTGGGCAGGGATTAAAATGTCTCAAGACATGGAACAAGGCCTTACTTTCTAAAACTCTATGGGATTTCCACTCTAAGAGGGATTCTTTGTGGGTTCAATGGATTCATCATTTTTTTTTCAAGAGGGCCTCTCTGTGGGATTATCAGGTGAAAAAGCAAGACTCTCCCCTAATGAAACTGCTAATGGGCACCAGAGATGAAATAACTAACAAAGAAGGCTCTAACCAAGCAGCTCAGCAGCTGATACAAAGCTGGCTAATTCAAGGGAAATTGAGTACCAAGAAAGCTTATGACTACTTTAGAATTAAAGGGCAGTCTAGCAAATGGACAAAGGTGGTATGGAATAGCAGCATCATGCCCAAGCATTCTTTCAATCTTTGGCTAGCAATGAAGGAAAAGTTGAGAACAAAGGATAAATTTCCAGCAACTGACAGATACTATGTTTTGTGCAAGACAACAGAAGAATCTGCTAAGCACTTGTATTTTGAATGTAATTTTGTTAAGCAGGTTTGGAGTGCCATTAAAGATTGGCTCAAAATTTTCAAGTTCCTTAATACGCTTAAAGCAGCAATCAAATGGTTAATTAAAGAGGCAAAAGGAATAAGCATCCATTCAAAGGCTAAGAAGATTGGCCTAGCAGCTACAATCTACACTATATGGGAGACTAGAAACTTGATAATGTATGAAGATAAGATAAGAGTATCAGATGTAGTAGTTAAAAAGATTTAAGTCCAAGTCTACAGGATTTTAAGCTACTTACACCTAGATATACCTGGGAATGAGTTGCTTTGATGTAATAGTTGGAAGTGAATCTTTTATGTATTTTTTGATGATGTATGATCCAATGTAAAGATGATAGGACTATCTTACTCATGGTTATACCCAGAGTAATGTATGATCCAATGTACATATTTTTTGGTAAATAAATACATTTATTTACAGATAAAAAAAAAAGTAAGTAGGTAAATATATGCTAATATAGCCTCAGCACAGAAGAAGGTGTATATGATGATGATTAATGAATCACATCCACACATGATCAGTTGCTACTGCCCCCGAAGCAATCCCTGATATTTGACAAGTCGTACGGTAATGTAACCCACAATGAGGTATGCATAAAGTATGAATAGAACGATAGAGTGACGTAGAAGGTAAAATGAGTGAGTAAAAACAGTGAACAGTAGGAATTCTTTTCTCTATCACATACCTTCCACAACTGGGTTGTCTGTGATTTATACATTTACAAAATAGACTGTTCAGATTTCCTATAGGCTAGATACATCATCCTATATTAACTATGGATATATGAATCTACGGATACATGAATATACATCTTCCTAGATGAATACATTAATTACAGATACATTAATAACATCAATTAGCAATTATTGTTGAAAGACTTTCCTATTTTCCAACACTCCCCCTCAAGTTGGCTTGAAGATATCTTCCATAGTCAGCTTGCCCATAAAGATGTCAAATTGCTTCTTGTGGAGCCCCTTAGTAAATACATCAGCAATCTGTTCGATAGTTGGGATATATGGCATACAAATTAACCCACTGTCAAGCTTTTCTTTGATAAAATGTTTATCTACTTCTACATGCTTTGTTCTGTCGTGAAGAACTGGATTGTGGGCAATTGAAATTGCTGCCTTGTTATTACAGTATAACCTCATAGGCAGTGAAACTGCAACTTTTAACTCTTCTAGTAATCTTTTAATCCACATAATTTCATAAATACCATGAGCCACTGCTCTAAATTCGGCCTCTGCACTGCTTCTAGCAACCATATTTTGTTTTTACTTCGCCAAGTAACAAGATTTCCTCCAACAAACGAACAGTATCTAGATGTTGATCTCCTATCTGTTGTACTTCCAGCCCAGTCTGCATTGGTGTATGCTACAATTTGTAAATGCCCACGTTTCTTAAATAGTAAGCCTTTTCCAGGAGTCCCCTTCAAGTATCTTAGAATTCTGTAGACTACTTCAAAGTGCTCAGATGCAGGCGAATGCATGAATTGATTAACCAAACTTACTGAGAAAGCTATATCTGGTTGTGTATGAGACAAATAAATCAACCTTCCAACAAGTCGTTGATATTGTTCTTTGTTCACTACACTTTCGGTCTTAGCAGGTTGTAGTTTTGTGTTGGGTTCCATTGGTGTCTCAGCAGTTTTACAGCCAAGCATGCCTGTTTCCCCGAGCAAGTCTAGTACATACTTGCGTTGATTGACAAATATACCTTCCTTAGACCTAGCAAACTCTATTCTGAGGAAATACTTTAACGCGCCTAAGTCTTTGATCTCAAATTCATCAGCAAGTCTTTCTTTTAATCTTTTCAGTTTGGCACTATCATCTCCTGTCAAGATAATATCATCCACATAAACAATCAAAATAGCAATTTTACCTTCGTTTGAGTGTTTATAAAACATGGTATGATCTGCTTGACTTTGACAATATCCATGACGTCTTACTGCTTTGCCAAAGCGTTCAAACTAAGCTCTCGGAGACTGTTTAAGGTCGTATAATGATTTTCTTAATCTGTAAACTTTATCTATACCAAGTGTTTTTTTGAACCCTGGTGGCAGACTCATAAAAACTTCCTCTTCTAAGTCTCCATTAAGGAACGCATTTTTTACATCCAATTGGTGTAAAGGCCAATTGGAATTCACAGCAAGAGACAATAATACTCGAATTGAGTTTATTTTGGCTACAGGGGCAAACGTCTCTTGGTAGTCAATTCCATAGGTTTGTGTAAAACCTTTTGCAACAAGCCTCACCTTGTACCTCTCTACACTTCCATCAGTCCTGCATTTTACTGTAAAAAACCGATTTACACCTTACAGTTTTCTTGTCCCTCAGCAAGTTAATTATCTCCCATGTGCCATTCTTCCTCAGAGCGTTCATCTCCTCAAGTACTGCCAATTTTCAATTCGGATCACCTAGTGCTTCCTGGATATTTCTTGGCACAACAAGTTGAGAAATATTTGAAGTAAATGCTCTATGACTATCAGAGAGTTTTTGGTAGGAAATATATTTGGCAATAGGATATTTAGTGCATGTTCGGGTTCCTTTTCTTATGGCAACTGGAATGTCAAGATCTGAGACCGTAATGGGAGTAGAAAATGCAGTAGGAATAGAATCAGATAGAACAGGAATGGGAGAATAGTTACCTAAAATTTTCTAAGAGTCATTGTTCAGGGATTCTGATTGATCTTGTACTGGGATAATAGGAAGATCTTTATTTCTTTCAGGGATCCTCTTTCTAATATAAACCAGAAGCTCAGAATTATGATTAAATTTATCCTTTTGTAGTATTTCTTTCTCTGCTGGTAAAAAATCGTTTATGCCAATATCAAGTTCAACAATTGTATTGGGTAAAGGTGCAGATTTTTCCCAAAAATTATCTTCATCATTGATTTTCTCCCCCTGAAGAAAATTTTTGGTAAAGAATTGAGTATTTTCTAAAAAAGAGACATCCATACTGATATGAAATTTTTTTGTTTGAGGGTTAAAACATTTATACCCTTTTTGATCAGGAGCATATCCTAAAAAAACACATCTTTCAGCTCTTGGATCTAATTTAGATCGAGATTTACATGGTATGTGAACAAAAGCAGTACAACCAAAAATTTTTAAAGGCAGTTCTGAACTAATTCTGGATTTTGGAAATTCCCTTTTTAGGCAATCTAATGGAGTGATATACTGTAAAACACGTGTAGGCATCCGGTTGATCAAATAAGATGCAGTCAAAATAGCATCTCCCCATAAATATTTTGGAATATTCATATAAAACATTATAGCACGAGCTACTTGAAGCAAATGTTTATTTTTTCGTTTGGCTATTCCATTTTGCTGAGGAGTATCACAACATGAAGATTGATGGGAAATACATTTTTCTTGTCAAAAGGTTTTCAAAACTTTATTAAAATACTCCGTCCCATTGTCAAATCGAAGTATACTGATTTTTGTTTGAAATTGATTTTCAATCATATTATAAAAATCTTTGAATAATTTTTCAACTTCAGATTTCTCACGCATTAGATAAATCCAGCAAAGACGAGTATGGTCGTCTATAAATGTCACAAACCATATTTTTCCTATCATAGTAGTAACCTTTGAAGGTCCCTACACATCACTATGAAATAAATAGAATGGTCTGGATGCACGATAAGGTTTAGGAAAATAAGTTGCACGATGACTTTTGGGCAAAAAACAACTTTCACATTGAAAAGATGTACTGTCTATATTCTTAAACAATGATGGAAACATATGTTTTAGATAGGAAAAACTAGGATGGCCTAATCTGCAATGCCAAACCATTATTTATTCACGAACAGAGATAGAACTGATACTACTAAAGCCTTGAGCTTTTTTATTAAAAGATAGATTATCTTCAAAATAGTAGAGACCATTTATCATCCTAGCACTGCCAATCGTCCTCCCCGAGCTCTGGTCTTGAAAAATACAATGAGATTCAAATAAGGTAACACAACAATTAGATTCTTTAGATAGTTTGCTAACGGACAAGAGATTGCAGGCAAGTTTAGGAACATGAACAACAGATTTAAGATCTATTCTTTCTGAGATTTTTATTAAGCCTTTACCTGCAATAGATGAAAAACTACCATCTGTAATTCTAACCTTATCATTGCCAGAACATGGTGAATAAGTTTTGAATAAATGCGAAGAACTAGTCATATGGTCAGAAGCTCCTGAATCAAAGATCCAAGGAGCAGATGAATTTTGACAACAAGAAAGAGCATTATGTTCATTACCTATCTGAGCCACAGAAACATTAGGAATACCAGATGGTGAATTGTACTTTAGCAGTATAAGAAGATGTTCCATCTGCTATTTAGTAAAAGGGCTGACCTCTGCTTCAGTGGCAGTAGGAAAAACTCGACCAGATCTGTCACCAGACTTACTGCTCTTCTAATTTGCTGGTTTGCCATGAAGTTTCTAGCAAGTTTCTCGGGTGTGGCGCGGTTTGTTGCAATGATCACACTAAACCCGTGGTTTGTCATCATTCCTGCGCTGATAAGTGATGGCTTTGCTGGAATTTGCATCGGCAACCACTAAGGCAGAGCTTTCAACAGTAATGCTGGGTCCTTTCTTGCCTAGCATCACATCCTTCGACTCTCCTCTCTTCGTACCTTCGAAAAGACAGTACCGATTGAGGGAAGGGGCTGTCTTCCAGTGAACAGTAGGAATTCTTTTATCTATCACATACCTTCCACAACTGGGTTATCTGTGATTTATACATTTACAAAATAGACTGTTGAGATTTCCTATAGGTTAAATACATCATCCTGTATTAACTATGGATACATGAATATACATCTTCCTAGATGAATACATTAATTACAGATACATTAATAACATCAATTAGCAATTATTGTTGAAAGACTTTCCTATTTTCCAACAGTGAGATTGTAGGACTTTCTTCAATTATTTTCCTACGAATTCTTGGAAACCAAACAGGTCGCTGAAACATTGGTTAAAAAAAAGTCATAATCAGTTTGATTTGAATTAAAATCATCAAAAAATTATGAACAGAAACTTTTAAAAAAAATTAACGTAGGACAAGGATAATTGATGGGAAGACTTACCTCTAGAAAGCAAGAAAACTCGTTCCCCTGTTCACATCGCTTGGCCGCTAATCTAAAAAATATATATATATTCACAAATATTTAAAGAATGCCTCGTTGTCAACCAAGGGCTTGACGTAACTTACCATTAGGAGTTGTGTAAATGGACTTGTTATCTTTGGATTAAAGTGGGGTTGACATGGGCTCCACTTTTCTTAAGCCTTACCACATTACTTTAGTGATGAGTCAAAGGGGTCTATTTAATTCAATTCTTAAATAAGTCCCTGCATAGATAAAATAGATGTATTTATATGTGTAGTAACTTTAAAGGTTCATTTGGTTAAAAAAAATATATATATATATATATATTACTTTTTTTTTCTACAGTTTTTTTCCATTTGATTTGACTTTATCATCAAATTTTAATTTTTTTTTTTTTTTGAAATTATGGCTTTTAAGAATGTTAATAGCATTCATAAAAATAAATAAATAAATCAAAAAATTTACATTGATTTGGATAAAAGTTTAAGAAAAAAAAAGGAAAAATATACCTTTTTCGTTACTTTTGTATTCAGACGGATAACTTTTACCCAAATGAATATGAATTTTTAATTTTTTTTAACGAATATGATTAACATGCCTAAAAATTATGGTTTTTAAGAAAAATCAAAATTTGATTAAAAAAACCATTTAAACAAAAATTATAAAAAAATCAAAAACTAGTTTTTTTTTTAACCAAACCAAATCTCACAATGATTAGTTAATGATTGATTCTTGAATAAGATATTTATTTATCCAATACCTAGCAAGTCTAGATTAAGTTTACTGTTTTTAAAATTTTTCTCTCTCCCAATTTTTTTTTTCACCTTATAAATTTTCACTTTATATATATTATGTATGTCTTAACAATATATTTTATATTCAGGATATATTCCATATTAGATTATAGTTATATTTTATTTGTAATATTTGTTTGCCTTGAATAGGCTTACTTCACATAAAATTTCCAAACCTTAAAAATACGGGTTCTCTTTTCATTACAAAAATATACAATTCAATAATATATAGATTGGGATTTTCTCATTATTCTATTTCTAACATGGTATCAAAATTACATGCTCCTAATTGTTTCTACACAATTTCTCAAATCTAATTTTTTTCTTCGATCTGTCTGCATTTTTTTTTTTTTTTGACAACCTTGCTTATTTTTGTGCTTCTATCTCCTTATTTGAGCCCTACTATAGTTGGCCTTATACATCTTCAATTTCATCTCATAGAGACGAGCCTATTTCACCCTCAATGGAGCATCCACTACATCCCCAATGGATCTTCAGTGACTCATCTCAACAAACTTGAACCCCATAAAATCATTTAACTTGCACTTTAATATTTAATTAGCATGTTGAACCTTTTAGACAACATGAGTACCACATAGGCAAGAGTTATGTAAACACTTGCATAGCATGAACTACGTTTGGCATAATTCTCCTTTAGATGCATACACTGTCTGTGAAGGTTTGGCCATTACTTCATTACATTTGTATGCAATATCTATATTGCATTCATAGATGGGATTGAATTGTTATGATCATTTCATTATGAAGATTTCATATGAGATTTAACTGCAAAGATCAAAAAGGGATTTTGGACATCCTTATATGTCCAACATGAGCGGTTTCTAACATATTTTATGTATGTAGCCGAACATCCCAATGTATAACCTCTTATGACACATATGATAGGAAGTTATTAAAGGAGGGCCTTTTATCACATTTTGAATCGAAAGTCATAAAAAAAATATTAACTAGTAAAACTAAATATGAATTTCTCGACACATCTTTTTTGAAAGTGTTGAGTGGGGATTTTGAATAGTTCATCATGGTTCTTTAAAATACTTGAAATTTATTCAAACACTACCCATCACAAGAGCACCAAACAACTTTCTTGAAGTTTATTCATAACAACAAAACTAAGGATAGAGACAACCTTGAACCATCAAAGGCTTGTGCTTTGTTCCTGGGAAATCAAATAATCCAAAATGATGAAGCTTTCGATCAAATCTCTAACTTTGTCTATCTACAACTTGACTGACTCTAAGTTTGAATTCAAGACCTCCAATTTGCTCAACCCGAGCAAACCGCAATTGAACAGATTGAAAACCCTTTGCCCTCACTGGGGAGAAGTTTTCCCCAAAACTGATCTGATCAAATGATAGAAAATAATCTTTGATTCCTCTAATTGCACCCAAAACCCCTTTTTTCTCACTAGCCCCCTTTCTTTAACTTCAATAACGTCACCATCATCGCCAAACCAAACTGCAGGATGACTGGTTCAATCAAACCATCGATAACAAAGCCAATGGCTATGAGTTCTTTGCAGATCAGCCAGACACACTTAGTGACAATGCTAAGATGGTTCGAGTGATCAGAATAACTGCTGAGGTCCTTCTTGGACTAGTAACGATTGTGAAGCATATGGGTGAAGGCAAAATGAGATGAGTGGGTGTGAAGGAGTAGGGTTTAAAGTGTCAGAGTAGAGGTCTTGGACCTCCAACTTTAGCCCCCCTCTTCGTAAAGAAGGGAAAAGAACTAAGTAGAACAAAGAATGGTGGAAGGAGGTGAAAAAATTTCAAAATAGTTCCAAACGACATTGTTTAACTGACAAATGCAGCCGTTGTACATGAGGATGACTTTGGGCCTCTCTTTTTGGAAGAAAGACAGGAGGAGGCAAAAAAATTTTAAAATAGCTCAAAACGATGTCGTTTCACTTATGAATAAAGCCGTTATAATCAGGCCAGAAGAAGACGAAAAGATTTCAAAATAGCTCCAAACAACACCGTTTCACTTATGAATACATTTGTCGCAATCAGGGTTTTAAAGCCAAAACTAGAAGAATAAGGAAATAGTGTTAGGGACTTAATAGGCCAACCGACCCAGCTAGTAACAAAGAAGCATCCCAGCAGGCCGCAGCAACAAGTGATGACTAGTACATATAGCATTGAGATTAGCCACAGACATGCCAGACAAGAATAAGTTAGCAATGTTTTAGCTAATAATACCTTAGATTTGATCAGCACTTAGGTGCAGTATCAAAAGACAATGAACTAAGGTAATGCCAGCAACATAACAAAACTAACCCAACAACAATTAACGCAGTAGTTACACATATCTAAATAGGAATTGGACAAGTAGTTATACAAAGCAATTGCTACCAATGCACAGTATCAGTTAGGAATGGTTAGTAGTTGTATAGACAGGTAGTTAGAAATGTTTGTGTGGTAGTTAAGTAGATTCAAAAGCAGGTATAGGCAGTTTGCTATGTCTGAAAGGTAGTTAATGATAGTTTGGATGGGCAATCTCTATCTCTTATAAAATAACTGTTGTATAAACCATTCAAGTATTATGAATAAAGAATAACCCTTCATAGACTTGTGTTTGCATAATTGGTTTAGCTTGCCATAAGTCATAATTGGTTTAGCTAGCCATAAGTAAGGCTTCTATTATTGGTGCTTTCATTGAAAGTGTCCACCCAACATTATTTGGAAGCCCACAATCATTGAAGAATTTCAAAGAATTTCAAATGATGAATAGAGAATGCATTGAATAGTTAGAGACTTCAATTGTAGATGTTGGCAACCAAAACAATGATCGATTTGCTCACATTGAAGAGCCACTTTAGACTATTATTTACGTTATCAACAATTAGGGTGAACAGCATAAAAAAAGTGCTAGCCGAGGTATGACCACTCTGTTCGGGGAACTAATTTAAAGTCAATAAGTTCCGTAGACGTTAATAAAGAACAAATAACAAAAATGATGGGCAAAACCATGACCACGTCAGTGGTAGCAATGCAACATTCCCAAGCCCAAGTTGAGGTTCTCTCTCTTTAGCAGGAACGATCTTGTCACCTGGTTAAATCTAGCATAACAGTTCTTCAAGTACCAACAAATGCCACAGGATGAGAAAGTTGATTTTGCTGTATTCTTCCTTGAGTGAGAAGCCAATTAGTGGTGGCAGTGAGTATCGAAGGTTTATAAGGACCAACAACATGAACTTCGTTTGAGGCACTTTAAATCTGAGATACTTAATTGCTTTAGGCCTATTGAGTTTGAAGACTATCACAAGGCACTGTCGAAGATCAATTAGATTAGTATATTACAGGACTATCAAATAGCCTTCGTAAGGCTTACCACCCATGTCTAGGGTTGGCCAGAAGAAGCCTTTGTTGTGTATTTTTTGGGTGGCGTCAAACCAGATATTTTAGCAGAAGTGAAGATTTTCAAGCCACACACAGTGAAGTAAGCTGTGGAATACACGCATTTGAAAGATGAACAATTGTCAGTGTTGCGTAAAAGAAGCATGACAGCATCCACCAGTTGGCTTGTTTTCTTCAAACAATCAACAAGGTTTGAACCAAGAAATAAGAAAGAGAAGAAGCCCTTGCCTCTAGCAGTAAAAAAGTTGTCTTAGGATGAAATGCAAAAGAAACAAAAAAAAGGGAATCTATTTCAATTGCAATGAAAAGTTTGTCCCAAGGTACAAATGTAAGGTTACCTAAGCTTTTTTTATTGAAGATGCACGAGATTCGTCTAATGGAGACTCATGTCAAGAAGACAGTAAGAATAAAGAGCCTACAGAGTATGAGTGTAATCGTGAAATTCCCCTCCATGCCTTGGTCGGTGCCAACAAGCCCAAGACAATGAGAATTACTGTATGGGTCAGCAACAAGAAAGTCATAATCTTGATAGATAATGGTTCAACTTATGACTTCATCAATGTAACCATTACAAGAAGTTTGAAGTTTCCAATCACAGTAATAGAACCATTCGAAGTTGGTCTACAAGAAGTCGTACCAATTGTCCCCATCAAAGTCCAAGGCTTGAAAATGAATGTAGATTTTTACTTTTTGCCACTGGCTAACATAAACCTTATATTGGGAGTATAGTGGCTGCAAAAACTTAGGAACATAGTATGCACTTATGAGAAGATGACCACAAAGTTTCAATGGAAAGGCCAACAATTCAAGTTGGTCATACAAATACAACCACTATCCAACAACAAATGGATAAAGATCAATGTCTTCCAGAAGTTGTACCAAACAAAGACTAGATGTTATGCCATTTAGATTGTATCACAACCCTGTAACACGGACAGCAGGGAGAATCCAATGAGGATAGTAAGTTTGCAAGAATTGCCTCAAGACATTCAACAATTTCTTCACGAGTACCGCACTGTTTTGAAAAAACCTAAGGCGTTGGCTCCTAAAAGCTAGTTTGATCATAAGATAAATTTGAAAAACGAGAGTCCAGTTGTTAATGTGTCTCTATGCTGATATGCTTACTTCCAAAAAATAGAGATTGAGAAGCAAGTCAGTGAAATGTTGAAGAATGGACTAATACACCCCATCATTAGCCCATTCTCTTTGCCTGTTCTATTGGTGAAGAAGAAATATGGATCGCAGTACTTCTGTATAGACTACCGAGTGCTTAGCGAAGCCACAGTCAAGGACAAATTCTCAAACTTACCATCGACAACATGCTAAATGAACTCGGGAGATCAACTATCTTCACAAAACTTGACTTAAAGGTCGGATACCACCAGATCCGTGTGCGCGATTTAGACATCCACAAGACTACCATTCACGAATACTTGATAATGTCCTTTGGCCTCTACAATGCCCTCGCAACATTCCAGGCAACCATGAATGAAATCTTCAGGCCTTTTATGCTTAAGTTTGTCTTAGTCAACTATCAAAAAAAAAAAAGTTTGTCTTAGTCTTTTTTGATGACATCTTCGTTTACTTAAAAAATTTAGGATGATCATCTTCACCATTTGAGACAAGTTCTTGAAATCCTAGTGAAAAATCAGTTTTATATTAAGCCTTCAAAGTGTGCCTTTGCATAAGAAAAAGTAAAGTACATGGGTCATATGATCATAAGTGAAGGCATCAAGGTCGATTCATAAAAAATAGAAGCCATGCAAAATTGATCACTGCTAAAGAACATCACAGAATTGCACAGTTTCTTGGGCCTCACTAGCTACTACTGCAAGTTCAAAGAGCAGAAGGCCACTAGCCAATATACTGAAGAAAGAGAAGTTTAAGTATACAACTGAAGGGGTCAAGGCCTTTGACACTCTAAAGCATGCAATGGCCACAACACTAGTGCTTATCATGCCGAATTTTCAAGAGCAATTTGAGGTTCACGGTAATGCCAACAACGTTATGATTATGCAGTACTGTTACAAAAAGAGCATCTTATAGCATATCTCATCGAGGGATTGGGACCGTCCAAGAAGAACTGGAGTGTTTATGCAAGGGAACTATTTACTAGTGTGAGAGTAGTTCGAGTTTGGAGGCCATACCTGCTTGGTAGGAAATTTTTGATTGTAACAGACCAATAACCCTTAAAGCACTTGTTAAAAGAGGATTGTCATGCTTAAGTAACAGAATAGGTTACCAAATTGATAGGATTCGAGAATGGAATACCCTACAAGCTACGCTGCAACAATAGAATTGCGGATGCACTGTCAAATTGTGAAGACAACCCCTTGCTAATGGCCCAAATAGGACCAACTTGGTTTGTATGGTAACAGATCCGTGATGCCACAGCCACTAACACCCACTGTGCAGAATTGAAGCAAAAGACTGAAGCAAACACTCTACATATCTCAGGCTATGAAGTCAGGGACAGCATGCTCTTGTTCAAAGGAAGAGTCTACGTGCCGTTTATAGGAAATATGAGGCTCCATCCTTTTACTAAGAAGGGATGAAAGCTGATGTCAAGCATCATGTGGTAGCCTGTGACACATGCCAGCGTGCCAAAACTGATATAAGGAAGCCCAATGAACTATTGCAGCCTCTGCCTATATTGGACAAAGTATAGGAAGACATAACAATGGACTTCATCGAGGGACTAGCTAAATCAAGTGGGTATATAGCCATCATGTTGATCATAGCTAGACTCGCCAAGTATGCACACTTCATTTCTTTGATTCACCCAAAAAAAAAAAAAATTACTCAATTGTTACTCGACAATATCGTCAGGCTGCATAGGGTTCCTCGATCAAAGATGATTGGCCGTGACAGAATCTTCACCAGCTATTTCTGGAAGGAATTCTTATATCTACAAGGGTCAAAAGTTACTGCTAGTTCATCCTACCACTTGTAAATAAATGGACAAACTGAAGTATTGGTACAACACTAGTTTTCATGCCTCAACTAAGATGAGTCCTTTTGAGGCACTTTATGGAAGAAAGCCACCCACTTTAGTGTGATATACTTTAGGGTGATATACTTTAGGGACATTAAAGAATAACTATGTTGATCAACAATTAATTAATCGAGATGATCTGCTTAAGGAATTGAAGAAAAACTTGTTTAAAGCCAACAATCGAATGAAAAACTATGCTAATGAGAGACGTCGTAAGGAGCAAATCAAGGTTAGAGATTTGGTCTATGTTAAAATCAAGCCCCATAGATAGAAGATTATGACCCGTAAGGTACATTACAAACTTGACCATTGCTACTACAGGGCTTATAAGATCCTGGGGAAAAAAGACTAGTAGCATACAAGTTAACACTATCATTAGATATAGGCATCCATCTAGTTTTTCATGTTCCACTTCTCAAGTGCAAAGTAAGAAACCTCATCCAAATTGTTCATGATTTCCCAAAGTTTGATGATGATGTCAATCTGATCATCAAGCCTTTACAAGTACTAGACTATCGGCAATTGAAAAAATGCAAGTACAAGATTTGGGAAGCACTTGTTCAGTGGGAATTATTATCTACAGAGGAAGTAACTTGGGAAGAAATCAATTACTTGAAGCATCAATTCCCTAAATTACACCTTGAGGAGAGGGTGTTTGCTAAAGAGAGGAGGAATGTTAGAGATTCAATATGCCAACTTACCCAGCCAACAGCAAGGAGTATGCCAGCAGACCACAGCAACAAGCCATGACCAGTATATACAGCATTGAGGTTAGCCACGAATATGCCAGCCAAGAATAAGTCAACAATGTCTTAGCCAACAATGCCTTAGACTTCATCAGCACTCTGGTGTGTAATTTGAAACTTTTAAGTTAGCTAATATAGGTGTAAGAAGAGGGCAACAGCAACATTATGGTCATTAGTCTAACTTCCGCCTTATTTTGATAGGTTCATTGATATTAAGGGATTCCTAGATTGGATTGCTGAGATTAAATGATATTTCAATTGTACAACAATCCCTAAAGACGAAAAGGTAAAATATGTTGCAGTTAGACTTCAAATAGGTACATCGTCTTGGTAGGATCATTTGCAAGAAAATCGCAGGTGTGAAGGGAAAGATAAATTTAAATCGTGGAGTAAGATGAAGAAGATGCTAAAAAAAATTGATTCTTACCACCAAATTATGAGCAGTATTTGTTCTAGCAGTATTAGCACTGTTTGTAGAATAACCAGACTGTCAGTAAATATACCACTAAATTCTATAAGTTGGTAGAATAGATCGATCTAACAAAATCCGAAATAACTTTGCAGTAAAAGATCAAGGAGATCGAGATAGAAGAGATGAGTATAGAGTCTTCAACAAATTGTGATAAGTTTAAAGAAGATATTAAGGTAAAAGTAGATTCTTTTTTTGTGAATACTATTTTTGAAGACAGATGTAATTTAGATCAATTATTTTTAGAAGAAAACAAAATTATAATTGGTCTTAAGGGGAGGAGATTAAAAATTCAAAAATATTAGAATTTATTGATCATTTTATTGATGAGCACTATAACTTGAATTTATTATTTGATGGTAAAGAAATTATTAGTTTTATCAATCTTCAAATAATATGAGCCAAAGAAAAAAATATGTTGAAATTTATTAATTTTGCTAAATTTTTCAACCATGAAGAATTATTCGAAGAATTGGTTGCAAAAAATAAAATTAGATCACTGTCGCATGTGAAGACGGAGATTATCTTGAGGTTGGAATTATACATACTTTTGTTAGCAACAGAAATTACATTAAAGGTGCTTGCTCGTGACAATCCTCCATTTTTTTTACATTAGATAACTCAAGAACTAGTTATTTTTTAAGTGGAAGAGAATGACGTAGACGTGTCTGCAAATAAGTTCTTAGGCCAGTTGGATTACCAAAAACTCAAGAAGACGTGTAGACATTAGCGGGCCTAATGACGTGGCAACTAGGGTGATTGGGACCATGGTGGGCATTTTCATGTCAAATATTCCCGATTGGAAGAAAATATGGATTAGATATGCTTATTTAAGAATTGAGAATTTTTTAGAAGATAATTTTATTCACTTTCCTTAGATAATTTTATTTAGTTTCCTTAGGTAGTAAGATTTTATTTTATTTTATTTCAGCCCTAACCAATATAAAGGTTAAGAATTATGAGAGATTGAAAATTTTTCATTATTGATTGAATACAAAATTTTTTGAGATTTTATTCTCTCTAACTTTCGCCTAAAAAGTTAGGGTTTATTCGCTTTCGGTTGCGTTGCGTCAGCAATGCCGATAACACAGCTCAATCAACAGCAGCATTGGATAATGCCAATCAACATTAGCTAGCCCAGCAACAACTAACACAACAAGTGCACTTGTTGACACAAAAATTGGAACAGTAATTAGACAAGCAGTTATATAAGGCACTTGCTTCCAATGCATAGCAATAGTTAAGAACAATTGGCAGTTGCATAGAGAGGTAATTAAAGAAATCTGTATGGTAATTAAATAAATTCAAACAACGGTTATAAGTAGTTTGCCATGTCTAGAAGGTAGTTAGGGACTCTATCTTTTATAAGACATAACCATTGTATAAACTATTCAAATATTATGAATAAAAAATTAACCTTTCGCAGACTTATGTTTGTATAATTGGTTTAGTAAGCCATAAGTAAGGCTTCCATCAAATAGTCCGTATCATGTCTCGTCACATGACATCAATGTCCCACGTCTTTTCTCCCGATACGTGCGACCTATGCTGCAACATTAAGTATAGGGGGTATTATGAACAGTAAAACAATTTTAGCAACTGATCTAACCCTCAAGCACGCTTAGACAACCTTGTTGGCACTAATTTCATAGAACCCACTTTAATTATTCTTTCAATTTTATTTTATTTCGGGTTAATTATGGATCACTTATGAATTATGATTTGGTATCATTTATCCCTTAAACTAAAACACATTACTAGCTTCTTAAGAGCTATTAGTTTTTTTGCTTTTGTATTGAATTTTTATGTTTAGTTTTTAGTTTTTCTGTTTAATTTTTTGTTTTTAGTTTTCATTTTTAGTAGAAAAAAAAAAAACTTAAAAGCTCGTTCGATAATGATAGTTACTACTATAGTTGTTAATTAATTAAAATCATTAAATTTAATCATTTTAATTATATTATTTTTTAAAAATAATTTAATCCAATAAAAATAAAATATATTAAATATAATTTATTATATTATTTTTAAAAAAATTCATAAAATATATTTCATGTTAATTAATAAATTAATTAATTAAATTTAATTATTCTAAGTTTATTTTTTAGTAAAATTAATTAATTCAATAAATAAAGTATAAATATAATTTAATAAATAAAATATATTAAATTTTATTAAATTTGGTTATATAATTATATTAACTAATAATTTAATTCAATGAGTAAAATATATTAAAAATAATTTAATAAAATAAAAAATATATTAAATATAATTTAAATATATTATTTATTAAAAAATTTAATAAAATATTTTTATAATAATTTAATTACGTAATAGTTGATTGTGGTTGATGGTGAGTAATGGTTATAACCAATAGCAGTTATAAAAAAAATGAAAATTGAAAATAAAAACTTGTGAAAACACTTTTATTTCATAGTTTTTGAAAATTTTGAAAACAATTTTTTAATTTTTTTGAAAACTAAAAACTAAAAATAAATTTACTAAACGAGTTTTAATGTTCACTTTTTAAAAATAAATGAAAACAAATAGTATAAATTAAAAACTGAAAATTTTGCAAAACGAGACCTTAAATTATTGATTTGTAACAATATGCCCATTTTTTATATTGATATTTACAATCATAATAAAATTTATTCAATTAATATGGATATGTAGTAAAAAGAAACGCTTTCCACACAAAAAGAAATATTTTATAATTTCGTTAAGATAAAATAATATTCTTATAAAGAAACTATAAGGATTTTACTTCCACAATTTTAGTAAACCTTTTAGAATATTTTTATTAATTAAAATATTATATTATATTTTTCTGCATAAAAATTTAAGTATAAACATTTTTCTCCTTATTTTTTTCTTATATATTTCAAGTCCATATTTTTTAAATAAATTTTATTAAAATCACAATTATCAATATGAAAAAGGGTTATATTGTTATAAATTGATAGTTTGAAAAGTAATTGTATAACGTATTTTAGTTGAGAGAGTGAAGTAATACTAAACTGTTTCTAAAGAGCTTAACTTTGACATACTATCAGTGCAATAATTTTTTATACAAATGACACACTACAACTTAACATGCTGTCATTTTATAATTTAAAAAAAAATGAAGAATAACAATTATGAACATGAATTCTTTTTTTTTTCTCTTTTAAATACATTTGGGTAAATAATAAACTAATTTTTAAATGCACACACATAAATTTTACTTGTTAACATGACATTCAAAAATTAAAATTATAATATAGTAGTATAAGTAAGTAATTGAGTTGTAAGATATTTTAGTTACAAAGGAAGAGCTAATAATAGTATAGGTTTTGTTTGGCTAAAAAAAAAATCATTTTGTTTTTTCTATTTTTCTGTAGTTTTTTTCATCTTATATAACTTTTTTCAAATGATTTAATTTCACTTTTACAAACTGTAACTTTTAAACGTATTAATTGTATTTATAAAAAAATAAAAAATCGAATAATTTACATCTGTTTGAGTAGAATTTAGAAAAAAAAATTAATTTTTTCATTACTTTTTTAGCCAAACGGATAATTTCTAACTAAATTAACATGAATTTTTTAATTTTTTTTTATGAATGTGATTAACATGCTTAAAAGTTACAATTTCTTAAAAAAAATTAAACCTTGACCAAAAAATAGTCATATAAGACGAAAAAAAAAAAAAACTCTGAAAAATAAAAAACCAACTTTTATCTAACCAAGTTAAGTTCTAAGCAGCCCCGAAAGGGTAGTCGAGTTGGTTCGGATGACGGGCTGAAGGGTTTGGGACCAATAGGTACTGGGTTCGACTCATCTCGGGGGCAGTCATTCCTCTAATTGTGGAGGGCCATCTAACAGCCTTCTCGGCTGAGCCGGTCAGCCAGGTCTTGCTTGGGCTGGTTTACCTCCTTGTGGTTTTTTGCCGGCTAAGGTCACGGGACGGGCTTCACTCAGTGTACCCATGCGTAACGGCTGCGAGTTTCTTCTCGACCCCAGAAGTTAAGTTTTAAGCAAGTAATTAAGTTGTAAGATACTACATTTACAAAGAATAAGTATCTGCGCATATTTTGGGGGAAAAAAAAGCAAATTTTTCCAAATAAAGAAAAAAAATATAATGTTAGCAAATTAATGGCTTGATTGTACTACATTGAAGTAAACCAATAATGCCCGTAATTAAAATAATTAAAAGGGAGCGTTGGGGGCACATGCGCAACATCAAATGCAACTTTGCAAATTAAAGGACCCTTTTTTCCCAAACTTCTATGTGAGAGAGCGAGAGAGAGAGAGAAGGAGAGAGAGAGAGCCATCATATGCTACCACAATCTCCTTTAGTCCTTTTGGGACAGCACACGGCACAAAAGAATAATCAAATCCTTTTAGATTCTGCTTGCTGTAAAGATAAATGATCAATTTATTCTTTTGACTTTTCATGTGAGAGCTTTGCTAATTACATTTTGCGAATGTCTGTGATCGAGCTTTGTCTGGAGTTCGCATGCTTAGTGATGTGATCAAAGCATCTCTCTCTTGTTCTGTATATCTGTGTCGTGTGTCGACAAATTTTATGAAACAAGTTTTCAAATTTAAGGAATTAGATACGACTACAACACCAACATAAATTTTATCTCACTAGGTGAGGTCGGTTACATGAATTACACAGTGTTATTGTGTTTTATCAAAAATTATATTTTGATGTAAATTATTTATAATAAGATCTCTTCTGATAAATTTTTCATAAAGAATTAGTCACGACTATTTAAAAAAAATTATTCAAATATAAATTTATTAATTTAAATATAAATTTTATTATAAATTTAAATAGTTCAATACGGTAAATTTGATATCACTACGGAAATTATAATTATTTGAAATATTTCAAAACAATATCTCCACTGTTTCCGAAGTTAGTGACTACAATACGTTAATAATAATTATTAAAATTAAATTATTTAGCTCCATTGTATTTAATCTGAAATCCATTTCTTTAAAATTCGAAGGTATCCTCCAAACCAAGCCAAAAATTAGAGGCGTTTGGCAGCGCAAAATTTAGCATTTTTTAGTAATTTTTAGTCAAAAATTGTTAGTTGTAATTTTTGATTTGTTTGGTCGAACAAAGTGTAATTTTTAGTAATTTTTTGTAACTTTTAGGCGTTTGGTAAATTTTTTACTATAACAAAGTAGAAAAGTGGTAATTTTTCTGTGTTTGGTAAACTTTTTACAGTAGCAGAGTAGAAAAGTGGCAATTTTGTGTATTTAATAAAATTTTTTGTGGAATAAATTACTATAGCAGAGTAGAAAACTGAGAAAAATTATGGTTCCACCAAACATACCAAAAATTACAAAATGTAACTTTTGGTATTTTTTTCCTTTTTTTTTTGAGCCTTGAAACGGGCTCTTAATTTCAAATTCCACTTTGAAATCCATAATTATTCTAACTGAGCCTAAGATTATATTTGGAATTAAAAAAAAAAAAAACTTATTATTATTAATATTATTTGAGATGAATTTTAAATGAAAACAACACTCCTTACTTTACGAATGTTACACTAATCACTAAAAGATTTACAAAATGTACTTTTCTTTTTATATTCCATACATTTTTGTAGTAAATAAAAATAGTAAATAAGTTATATTTTTTAATTATTTTAATTATATCACTATTTTTATTCAATATCAAACCAAATATTAATCTTGTGATTTAATTTTAATAACATTCGTAAAATAAAAGATGTTATTATAATTTCCTTATTTCATTTATAGATCAGTATGAATTATTTTCAATCTCTTCTCCCCCCCCCCCCCAAAAAAACTCGCCCCAGAAATTTAAAAAAAAAAAAAAAAAAAGGCTAATTTCTGAGCAGCTGATAACCATTCCAAGCTCCAACGCTTGATAGCCGCTTCAGGACACAAAATTCCAAGTTTCCAACTGAACTTTCCAACGACCATCGGTAGTCAATACCAGTTGTGTTTGAATTAAAGGGGCTTTTGAAGCCACAAAAAACTTCAAAAGCTGCCAAATTCTTAAATTTTAAAAAATTTCAAAATTTATTAAAACAAATCAAAATTGATACGTTTCAACAAATTTTGTCAAATTTTAAAAAAAATTAATCTGACATTTGTACAAAAAATTACACAAAATTTCAAAATTTTTCAAAATCCTTCAAAAAAACTAAATTTTAATACGTATCACTTTATATAATTTTTAATAACTTTACATCAGATCAAACATAAACATTTAATAATCACTTCACAACAATTTTTTACATTTCAAACTCCAACAAAATTTTACGTTTGAAAACTTTGGCTTTTTTTTTTTGGGTTTCAAACGCACCCTAAGTTAATTAAAAAGTTTAGTAGGTTCAGATTCAATTCAATCTCAAGTCAAATTTTAATAGTTTAATAATTTATACCGTATTCATTAAATATTAACTTATCAAATTGAACTCCGATGCGTTTAAGAGTAAATATCACTTAAATCTCCTAATCCTTTTCTTATTTTTCTTTGCACCTCCACCCCTGTTCCCTCTAAACTCCTAAACAAAGCACAGGAGTTGGCACATAATCAGGTGGTCTTCACGGGCCTCCCTTTCGTTTTACAACTCAAAATTTTCTCAGATTTTCAAATTTGACTTTGAATACATCAACACTCAAAAAAGTTGAACAGGCCACCCTGCCACTTTGTTAAGCATTTAATTCTGAAGCAATCAGAACTATGATACACTTCCCACGTAGTCTGAAAATAGCTACACAATTGACCAAAACACACACAGACTACATACACCATAAAGATCAGAAGAGGACATTTCATCTGCATTGCAGAAAACCCCCCACACAATTCCTTTTTTTTATTTTTTTTTTCTTTTTTTGCGCTTTCACGCAGCTTTCATTGGCTTTAAGGCAAGCAAAAACATTAAAAAAAAAAAAAAAAAAAAAACACTATTGGCAGAAAATCTCATTCCCTGACTACCCTTTAATCCCGTCTAGACTACAAAATTTGCTTCCCCATGCCAAGATCAAATTTAAATTAGAATAGGGCTCACAAATCATTCAGCTAATTTGGACAAAATTCAAATGACCCATCATTTACCCACTCAGAAGGCACATTTAATTTCCACGCATTCATTCTGGAACAAGACATCTGCCTCCCTGAATAAGATAAAACGTTGTGCTCCTTAAACTACAAGTTCCCTAAAAATGATAATACAGACAGGCAAGCCAGCCTTCCAAGGCAAAACAAAACAAACAAGATAGAGACACTAGCTCAAGACAAATAATCAATAAAGATTCCCCACATGGATCTTGGCTGCCTCATCAACCAGCCAAGATCCTATAAAATGAATATTTTTATCCACACAAAAAGTACTTGGAAGCTTTCAATCCAGTATCAAAATATAATTTGAAATAAAAAGTTTATAACAGCAAATTGACACTAATATAAAATTTCTCATACAATAAATATTAACATAACTGTTCCAGGGGAAAAAAAAAATAGGAACAACAAAATATTAATATTGAAAAAACCAGCACAATCACTCTTCACCTACAAGCATCCTACTAAAAAGACAGTTGAACCACAGATGAGGCAAGGCCGGGAAAGCCATTACATGTCAGCATCTAAGAAGTTGAACCACATCCAATAAGAGAGATGATACATCATAATCAAATAATGACTCCATTCATAACCCCAGTCTCAAAACCGTCCATGTCAACCTGACTGACTTCATAACAAATAATACGAAAAACCAACTAAATAGCAAAAAAGAAACTCACCATCAAAGAAACAGCAGACCTCAGAAGCACTTCCTGTGGACGATGGATGGACCAGACTCATCATATTCACCCTTTGAAATCCACATCTGATTCAACACAATACAGGTACAGCCAAGTCAATCCCAAGCCAAGAGAATTTATTTTGAGGCAAATAAAAATTAAACAAAAGATGATTCTCACCTGTTGGAAGGTGCTGAGAGAAGCAAGGATAGATCCTCCTATCCAGACACTGTATTTTCTCTCAGGTGGTGCCACAACCTTGATCTTCATGCTGCTGGGAGCAAGAGCAGTAATTTCCTTGCTCATACGGTCTGCAATACCAGGGAACATGGTTGAACCACCACTAAGCACAATGTTGCCATAAAGATCCTTCCTAATATCAACATCACACTTCATGATGGAATTGTAGGTAGTTTCGTGGATCCCAGCAGCTTCCATTCCAATCAAAGATGGCTGGAAAAGGACTTCTGGGCAACGGAATCTCTCAGCTCCAATAGTGATGACCTGACCGTCAGGAAGCTCGTAGTTCTTCTCTACTGAAGAGCTGCTCTTTGCAGTCTCCAGCTCTTGTTCATAGTCAAGAGCAACATAAGCAAGCTTTTCTTTCATGTCACGGACAATTTCCCGTTCAGCTGTGGTGGTAAACATGTAACCTCTCTCCGTGAGGATCTTCATAAGGGCATCTGTGAGATCACGACCAGCAAGGTCGAGACGGAGAATGGCATGAGGAAGGGCATAACCCTCATAGATAGGCACAGTGTGACTCACACCGTCACCAGAATCCAACACAATACCTGTTTAAAAGAACAAAGTTGGCATCAAATAATGAAGTGCTGATACCAGGACAAACAGAGAAAATCCAACAGAGGTTGATACAAACCAGTTGTACGACCACTGGCATACAGAGAGAGAACGGCCTGGATAGCAACATACATGGCAGGAACATTGAATGTCTCAAACATAATTTGTGTCATCTTCTCCCTGTTGGCTTTAGGGTTGAGTGGGGCCTCTGTAAGAAGCACTGGGTGCTCTTCAGGAGCAACACGAAGCTCATTGTAAAATGTGTGATGCCAGATCTTTTCCATATCATCCCAGTTGCTGACAATACCGTGTTCAATAGGATACTTCAAGGTTAGGATACCTCTTTTTGACTGGGCTTCATCACCGACATAAGCATCTTTCTGGCCCATCCCAACCATGACGCCAGTGTGCCTGGGTCGACCAACAATGCTGGGAAACACTGCCCTGGGAGCGTCATCACCAGCAAACCCAGCCTGCAGATAAAATAAATCATAAAATGTGTATACAAAATCCAGGACAATAATGTAAGTAAAAAGATCATTTTGAACCCTTTTTACAAGAAGTAAAAAATTGGCACACCTTCACCATTCCTGTTCCATTGTCACAAACAAGGGGCTGAATATCCTCAGCGTCAGCCATCTTTTATAACTGCATAACAATGAGATGATGTAAGATAATGATAACAAGTATAATTGCACAATTGATGCAGATTCCACATAATGCTTCCGAAACAAAAAAAAAAAAACTTCGTCACAGACACTTGAGAAGTGATCAATTACTGATCCCTGCATCAATCAAATGTCTTCTAATAGAACGCATCAAGTATTTCCTCAACATCAAATTTAGCTCACTTCAAACACACTTAGCACTGTTTCTTCCCAAAATGGTTCCATTCTTGAACAAACTGTTGCTCATCACTTCCAAAGTCAAAAAGCAAATTGATTTTAAATAAATCAAGTTGCAAAGAAAGAAAACTACAAACACCATCTCAGTGAATGAACCCTTAACAAGCACCAATTGATCTCCAATTCTATTGGTAACCAATATTTATCAAGTAAAAGCAATACATTCCTAGAGATCTGAACAAATTATCAAGCAAGAGGCCGATCGGTGCAGATCCAGATGATACAAACACAGATCAGACAATTCAATCGATCGCTCGCTCGAAATTTGATGATATATTAGAAAATTGCAGTAACGAACTAGTATCACACTTCCAGCACGATGCAATTAACCCAAATATGCACCAAAACATAGATCGGATGCAGACGAAGCTAAATCTAACACTATCGTGACAATGAAGCTAAAGAAGATTGAGATCTTTTATAAACGAAACATAATCATCCAAAGCAAAATCTAATCATTTTTTTCACAATCTTTTCAGATATCTGAATAAACACCAACGGATTCGCATCTGAAATTCAAATCAAACAACAAAAATCGAACAATCGAATCCACTGAAACAATAAAAACAAAATGGACAGATACGGATCGTACCTTGCCTTTGTGCGACGAGACGAGAAAGATGAGAGAAAATCCGCGAAGATTGAAGACGAACCAAGCCAATCTCCGGAGGATGACGGCTGGCTCACTCTCTGTGTCGCTGGGGGCAAAGCCAAAGCGAAATGGAGGAAGGACAGAATTGGATGGAGATACTTATATAGAAGCTGAAGTAGGGGGGTGAGGGTTTGAAATGCAAATGAAATGAAATGAAGACGGGTGGGTTTTGAATGGTAAAAAGTGATATAAAATATTTGGTGAAATTTTTTGTATTTAATGTACACAGTTTAAATTATATTTTTTGGAGATGAATGATAAAATTCTGTTTTGACGAGATTTAATTTCTGTTTAAATAGATTCAAAATTTTAAGTAATTATGATTTCTTTATATTATAATCCGTTCAAACAGATTATTGAAACAGTTTGAATGAAAGTTGATTGAGAGATTTTGTTGAAATAGTTTTTTATAATCTATTAGACTGATTTTTATGACCCTACAAAAAATAGTGAAAGTGAGTCTATTTAATAATTTAGAAGTTCATGACCAAAAAAATTTTTAATTATTTGATTAATCGAATTTTAATTATTAATTTTTTTCTTAAAAAGACATTAAACTTTTTTTTAAATTTTAAAAAATAAGGATATGTGAAAATGTATCTGAAATTTTTTGTGGCCAAACAAACTCTAAATTTAAAATTTGAAATGTTTTGTCAGAGCGAGGGTGAGGGAAGGGCATCATTCCGACCACGAGAGAAAAGATAGGATGACCTGGCATTGACGGCCTTCCCGGATTTTTGCCGTACGATCAGGCCTCCATCGGATTCGATGGTAGCCGTTGGATCTGTGCCGTTATTTTTATTTTTATGTTTTTAAACACAAAAATCTATAACGAGTAGAAAAGTCCAAGAAGTTACGTTTATTATATTTTCAACTGTTAATTTGTTAAATAGCGAAATTGTTATTTTTTTTATTTTGAATTATATTTTCCAGTCACGTTGCATTTAAATATACTCTCTCACTATCTTTATATTTTTTGAATAATTTCTATAAAAAATTGTAAATTAATATTTTAAAAAATATGATAATATTTGTAATAAACAATAGAAGTTTTCACATCTATCCAATATCGTATGGATAGCTACTAAACAAAATTAACTACGATTTATTTTTTTTTTTAAAAAGTGATCTTTAGACTTTAATTTTTTAAATTTTCTTAGAAATAAATATTTAAATTAAAAATTCAATTTCAACGTACATAGAATTTAAAATTTTTAAATACATACACTTTTATATTATTTATATCATCCATTTAATAATAAAGCTCAAAAAGTTGTTAATATTATTTTTTAAATTTGGAATATTTTTAACACATAGATTTGTTTTGCTTCTTAATTTAATGAGCATTATTCGATTTTGGAAAAAAAAACCCTAAAAAATTCCATAATTGAGATTGTCTCTCTTGAAAATAAATGATCAGATTTTAGTTCTATAACTTTTTATATGCTGCACAAAATCATCACATTCATCTCTCTCTCTAATTATTTTTCTTTAATGAAAACTCTGTTCTCTAGCCCCATTACAATCCTAATCTGTTAACTAAAAATTGACCTCCAGTCCCAAAGTTGCAACGCCAATGCGCCTCTAAAACCTCCCTCTCTCTCTGTAATTTTAACTGTAATAGCATTTGCTATCAAATCTCACCTTTTGTCTCTTATCTCACTACTAATTGAAACTCTCATTGAATCACATTATTTGTGTCTCTTTTCTTTAATTACATCTCTCTCCTATTATCATACTCACCCATTAATTTCTCAACAGCTGAACTCAACTAAGCCTTACTTTGTCAAATACATATGTTAGAATTAATCAAATTATTTAATTATTGCTCTGGAAGTATTTTTTAATTGTTGCAATTTCTATTAGTTAAAACATTATTTTAATTTCTAATTGTTAATATGTGTCAATACACCTCAAATTGTGTGTTAAATAGGTCTTAATTTTTGCTTAAACTGATTTATGATGTAATCAGATTATTCAAGTTCTACTCAATTGGAGATCTTGTGTGATTATTATTGTGAAGTTAATTATATGAATTTACTATTATTATTATTATTATTTGTATTTTGCTGTGAGTCTTGATAATTTTTTTTATCCTTTGTTACTGTTCAAGTTAGTCTAGGTTAGGTTTATGCTACACTTAAGGAAGTTTCTTTAGACATTAGCAACATCTTAACAACATGGATATTGTATTTTTGTATCATGAATTAACTGTAGATTGTATTAGTGTTTTGTTGTTTATGCACATAGTGAAATTAAAGAACTGCCTAGTCATGGTATTGAATTAATTAATTATTTTTTAATTTAGGTTTGTTTTGGTTTAGGTGTGATGAATCATAATAATATGCACTACTCATTATCTCTTTTTATTGGTATTTCTGTTTTAAAAAAATAGGTTAAGACTTAATTTGGCTATTTAATTAATTAATGCTTTCTTTTTCTTCTTCTTCTTCTTTTTTTTTAAATAAAGGTTCAAGATGTATTTAAGTTATAGTAATGTAGTAATGTGCATAACTCGTAATCTTTTCTTATTAGTGATTTTTATTTTATAGGTTATTTTTACAAATTTTTACATAAATTTAATTGTAGTTGAAGTGTATCTAGATCACAATTATATTATCTTTAATCTCTTTTAATTTATGATTTCTATTTTTTAAATTAGTTTTATAATTTTTTATGTACATTTATTTTATAAATTTATATTGATGCTATTTGTAGATCAAATTATATTTTACAAACAATTCTTAGTTTATTAATAAATTGGCTCATGTGAGTGAGATGGTGGAGGTGGAGGTATCTGAACCCAACATCATTTTCAAGGAGTCATAAATTTTATGTAATAAAATATATCATTTGATTTTATATTTATTCTAGTCATCACTAAAACTTTGCATACTATCACTTATTACATATCTATATAATAAAACACATCATTTAAAATTAAAATTTGAAATTCAAATATATATATATATATTGTAAAATTATACATACATATATTATATTTTATAAAATTATACAAATTATATTTTACTTATGTCTATATAATAAAACACATACTTTGATTTGACATTTATCTCAGTCATCACTAAAACTTTGCAAGCTATCATCACTTATTATATATCTGTATAATAAAATACATTTTACGAATTTGAAATAAATATATATTATATTTTGTAAAATTATATAAATTATGTTTTACTTATATTATCAATTATTATTAAATAATGCATGGATACCTACTAGACAAGTAAACTTTATTTTTTTAAAAAATATATTTAAATTTTTAGATCATGAAAAATTTTATTAAGAAAATATTTAAATTAAAATTTTAATTTTAATGTGCTTAAAAATTAAATTTTAAATACATACATTTTTACATTATGTGTCATTTATATAATAAAGAAGTTTAAAATTTTGAATTTGAGATATTTTTAACTATTAAATTTGTTAAATGGTTATAATTATTTTTCTTTTTCTTTCACTCTTCCCATATTTTTTTAATATTTTTTATAAAATATTTTAAATTAATACTTTAAAAAATGTAACAAATACTTTTACGCCTCGTGTCATTTATATAATAAGGAAGTTTAAATTTTTGAATTTGAGATATTTTCAACTGTTAAATTTGTTAAATGGTCAAGAATATTTTTCTTTTTCTTTTACTCTTTCCATATTTTTTGAATACTTTTTATATAAAAGTTTTTAAATTAATAGTTTAAGAAAATGTGATAACATTTGTAATAAATAATAAAATTTTATATCTTAATCTCTTTTGATTAATGATTTTTATTTTTATAGGTTATTTTTATACTTTTTTATGTAGTTTGCTTTATAAATTTAAATTTGAGTTATTTATGTCAAATTATATTTTTGTATCTTCAGGCACGGGACAATTGCTAGTGTATATAATAAAATACATCATTTGATTTGACATTTATCTTAGTCATCACTAAAATTTTGCATGCTGTCACTTATTATATATTTATATAATAAAATACATCATTTGAATTTGAAATTTGAAATTCAAATATATATATTATATTGTAAAATTATACATACATATATTATATTTTGTAAAATTATACAAATTATATTTTACTTATACCTACATAATAAAACACATCTTTTAATTTGACATTTGTCCCAGTTATCACTAAAATTTTACCACGTCATTACTTATTATATATTTATATAATAAAACACATCTTTTGAATTTGAAATAAATATATATATTATATTTTGTAAAATTATACAAATTATATTTTACTTATATTATCTATTATTATTAAATAATGCATGGATACTTATTAGACAAAGTCAATTAAATTTTTTTATTTAAAAAATATATTTAAATTTTAGATTTTTAAAAATTTTATTTAAAATAAACATTTAAATTAAAATTTCAATTTAAATGTGCTTAAAACTTAAATTTTAAATACACATATTTTAACATTATGTGTCATTTATATAACAAAGAAGTTTAAAATTTTGAATTTGAGATATTTTTAACTATTGAATTCGCTTAATGGTTAGGATTATTTTTCTTTTTCTTTTTCTTTTTCTTACACTCTTCCCATATTTTTTTAATACTTTTTATATAAAAGACTTTAAATTAATATTTTCAAAAAAGTAACTTTTTTTTACACCCTGTCATTTATATAATAAACAAGTTTAAAATTTTAAATTTGAGATATTTTTAACTGTTAAATTTGCTAAATGATGAAGATTATTTTTCTTTTTCTCTCACTCTTTTCATATTTTTTGAATACTTTTTATATAAAAAAATTTCAAATTAATATTTTAAAAAATGTGATAATATTTGTAATAAATAATAAAATTTTATACCTTAATCTCTTTTGATTAATAATTTTTATTTTTATAAGTTATTTTTATACATTTTTATATAGTTTACTTTATAAATTTAAATTTGAAGTTATTTGCACGTCAAATTATGTTTTTGTACTTTCAGGCAAGGATAATTGCTTAATTCTAAATAAGAGTGATAATTCTACTTTACTTTATTTGATTTTTTATATTTGATTTGGGGGGGAGGATTTAGGCCTAAAGCACTCTAGCAAAAGTTGTACAATTAATATTATGCATATTTCATAAAGATAAATAAACTAATAGAACTTAATTAAACACATACACAGCTGTATAAGAGAACAAAAGAGTACTTGGTGGAGTAAGGTTTCGTTTGGAGTAAGAAAAAGTGAAGTAAATTGAGATAAATTGAAAGTTCGTAATTTGTGCGGTGAAAGAAAAAAATTGATGTGATATAAAATTAATAGAGATTTATAAAATTTTTCAGAGAACAATTACAAACCAAACGAAGTCATATGATAAAGTTCTTCGCATCTTTCTTTAATGCCCCTAAACATTTGCAATTTCCTACCACTTAAAAAAAATGTACAAATAATTTTTCAAAAATCATTATTGCCATGAGCGAATTTACATTCGCCGACGAGTCAATTATTTGTGCGGTCTGGGTCTCTCGTAGTAACATGCGGAACGGGCATGGAAAATGTTTTGTTGATTTTAGAGACAAAATGGATAAGGCTCAAAGCCACGAGAGGACACGACACTTTTAAAATCATTATGAACACCGTTTAGAGGTTTAAAAATAAAAAAAAAATGAAATATTTAGTAATTTTTTGTGTATTTTTTTAATTATATTTTTTTGGTTTGTTTGGTAAACAAAATATATTTTTTAGTATTTTTTTGTAACTTTTAGGTGTATGATAAACTTTTTACTGTAACTAATAAAAGAGTTGTAACTTTTTATGTGTTTGGTATATTTTTTAGTGTAGCAAATATAAAAAGTGATAACTTTTTGTTTTATTTTTTACTATAGCAAATCAAAAAAATGAAAAAAAATTATGATTCTACAAAACGCACTAAAGTTACAAAATGTAATTTTTGGTATTTTTTATTAATTTTTGAGCCACCAAACGGGGCCTATATGAGAAAATCCCCAAAAAAAATTTTTTTTTATTAAAATTTAAACTCCATTCGTTAACAGGTAGTGAAACCACTTTTTTTTTCTTTTATTTTTTTGTCTTGTATTTATTTTTGATAACTCTTAGGTATTTATAAAATTTTGAGGATAAAATTTTACGAGGAAAGGATGATGTGATGACTTGGAACTTTATATATATTATATTTTATTCGTACCCACTTTATTTTATTTTTTTAATTCTATGTTGGAATTACTAAATTACTAATTTAGGGAATTTAGAATTTAAACTATTTTGGATTGATGGATAATCTATTTGAAGTTTGGAGGATTGAATGTAGATTGAGCAATCTTAAGCTCTACGTGTATTATTCTCCACATGGGTTGGTCACAAATCGATTGGGAAAGCGTTCTCATCACCATATATCCCACCTCCATGTATGTATAGATGATGTACACACAGCTGAGATGCGTGAAATGAACGAGATCTCTCTCTCTCTCTCTCTATCTCTCTCTCTCTCTGTGGCAGAATTAATTGTTTTTTTACTGTATTATTGATTTCGGTAAATAAAATTATAAAAGTAAAGTAACTAGGGTAATTTTTATTAAATAACAACAACATAATATAAAACTTATCCCACTAGATGGGGTCGATTACATGAATCACACGACGCCACTGTATTCTATCAAAAATCATATCTTAATGTAAATCATTTATAATAAGATTTCTTCTGATAACTTTTCCAAGTGTTCTTTTAAATCTTTCTTTACTTCTTCTTATTGGACTACAAACTATTTGATCAACTCTCCTCATTGGAGCCTCTGGCGGTCTTTTTTGCACATGACCAAACTATCTTAACCGAGTTTCTGTCATTTTCTCCTAAGTTAATTGGGTTGAATTAATTGCGCTGAATAGACTTATCTTATGTTTGATTGCCAAAAAGGACGGAAATGATGAAAGAATTTTAATATTTGATACGTTAATAAATTATAACAGAAATTCCTTTTAATAGCACATGCTATTTATAAATACATTAGGGAATGAAATTAGAATATAAGTAGAAAAATTAAATTACCTTTTCCTTTTAGAAAAACATTTAACGAATGAGTGCATCTTTGTTAATTCACTTCTTATAGGGAATTTTTTTTTTATTTGCGGAATTGTCAAATACCTCATCAAAATATAGAAGTTATAATTTTACAAATTTAAGAAGATGAGTTGGTTCGGATAGCGGATTGAAGGGCCTGGGACTAATAGGTCCCAGGTTCAACTCCTCTTGGGGGTAGTCCTTCCTCTAATTATGGAGGGCTATCTAACAGCCTTCTCGACTAAACCAGTCAGCCAGGGCTTACCTAGACTAGTTTACCTCCTCGCGGTTCTTTGTCAGCTAGGGCCACGGGGCGAGCTTCACCCAGTGCGCATTCATGAGTAGCAGTTGCGGATTTCTCTCCGACCCCAGAAGAAGATGAGTGTTTTGGCTCCCTAATCAAATATCGAATTTCTGCTGATCAGAAATTTCTCATTTCGGTTCTTGAAGCATATGGCCAATCAAACATTAACATTAAAGGGGTGAACTTGATAAAATCTTTAAATCAAAATATTTTCTTATTGAGAAAGCAATCATCAGTAAAGCAATACAATATATAAATGGAATTTAGTCATTAACATAGTATAATAAGATCATCGCAATCTTTTGTAAAATGGGACAGATTTAAGTTGATGCCCGAAAACCTTAACTCATTATTTAAATGAAATCACAAATCAAAATCGCCAAGGTCATGAAGAGCGGCTTAGAACGTACAGGCGGTTAAGGTGGAGTTTGGCTCACCAATAAAAAATAAATAAAACAATAAAAAAATTATTTTTACTAAGTTTTTCTAACTTTTTCTGCCAAACACAAATCAATCTTTACCAACTTTTTTTTTTAAACTTTTTTATTAATTTTCTGCAAATTTTACAAATTTCTCTAATTTTCTTCAACTTAAACAAATTTTCTTTAATTTTCTTCAACTTCTATAAATTTTTATCAAATACCCAACACTCAATTACCAATTAAAGTGCCAAGTATCAACTTTTAGTACAAATTATGCTTTTTTAGTGTGACAAAATCTGCCCTTACATATTACACGAGAGAATCAGAATCACCTTTATATGTGACGGATTCTATAAGATTTTTTTCTCTCTCTTTTTTTTTTCACTTTAGTTTCTTGAAGGTGTAAAAAAGGTTTTAAAAAAAAAAAGCCACGGAATATTGCTCATTTTAGCTTTAGTTAAAAAAAAAAGGAATAATTACCTTTTTACTCTCTATACTTAAAGATGAAAATCACTTATATCATCTGAATTTTAAAAATCAATCTTTACATCGCTTATACTTTAGATTAAAATTAAAATGTTAAAAAATCCGTCAAATATAATGGTTTTGACTCTAAGTAAGTTAAAAAATTGTATTTATACCTCACGTATTTTATATTATCTATACTTACATTCTTTAATTCTATTTAGTTTTTAAGGGTTGTTTTTGTCTTTTCACTTAAAAATTTAATACTATTCATACTTTTACTTCAATGCAAAGTACAAAGGACACAAATGTAAGTTTTTAAAATTTAAGGAGTATAATTGATTTCACCTTAAATATAGGGAAAAAAAAGACAATTATCCCTAGAAAAATGTAAAAGTAATTAACCTTATTATTTGTTCAAGATAATAAATAATACAGAAATCACGTAGTGCACATATACGAAAAGAAAGAAGAACAGCAAATTCTTTGACGCGAATAATATATCCTAAGAATTGTTCAATGGGCCAAGAGAGCCTAGTCTATGGGCATATTTGATTTGAGGGTAACAAAGAATAAATTTTTTTGAGATAATTTTTGCTTTTTATTACATTAATTTTGAAGATGAGATAATAATTACACTTGGCATAAATTGTTACTATAGGAGAGGTGGGTAACGAGGAGTAATGGGAGATGGGTAACGAGAAATAATAAAAAAATTATACTCTTTTCTTATTACCTCATAAAATATTTTTTCACTATTCTCTCTTAAGTAATGTTTTCTCTCAATATTCTAAACATAATATAAGTATTACCAAGTAATATTTACTCTATCAATCTAAACGTAAGTATCTTTCATGTTTGAAAAACTACTTTTACTTCCCCTACTTCTAAGTTTCTTTAACAAATTATCTACTTATAACATATAAATACCGATCATTATACAGAGTCTAGTTAATGTCAAATAAATTTTATATGAATTTACTAAAATATCCTCATTTAAAATAGGTACTTACACTTTACTCTTTAGTAGCTTGAGCAAAAACACATAACGCTTCCTCTAGTTTAAAAATAAACATATGACCCTTCCTTGATTTGGACTAAAGTGTGAACTTACCAAAATAATAGTAATTTAACTAAATTTGTGTTGTTCGCACCTTATCAATTTATATATGATCAATCAAAAAATATTGTTTATTAGAAAACAGAGTCAAATTAAGCTGTTTAAAAAAAATAAAATAATGTTTTGTTTTAACATGAAAATGAATAAAAATATATTTTTTTAATCTTTCCATCAATCAATTTTGACTTGTGAAGCACAAATTTAACAAAATTTAAATTTAGTCAATTTGTCCTCAAGCCGAAATTGCGAGGGGTTATTTTTAAACTGTAGGGGTATTATGGGGTTGTTTGGAGTAAGAAAACATGTGATAAATTGAGATAAATTGTGGTTTGGGGAGAATTTGTAATGCGTGCAGTGAGAGAAAAAAGTTGATGTGATATAAAGTTAACAGAGATTTATAGAGATTTTTGAAGTTTTTTCTCAAACCAAACAACCCCTATATGTTTTTAGGACAAATCACAAGTGGGCAAAGCATAATTATTCCTATTTAAAATGCTAAAACTTATGAAAAAAAAATTAATTCCTAATATTATAAATAAGAAATTTTTTATTAATTCTTATAAAAATTTTGATATAAGTAAGATTCTGTGCACGTTATAGTTACTATAAATGACAACACGCAAAACCTATTAAGAAAATTTAAAAATAAATGAAGTCAAAATAATTTCTCAATTGTACAATAAAGCTTAGAAGAGGTGAGTGTGATTTATCCATTATTTATATCTATTATATTTAATTTCAAGTTCACTCATTTGAAAGTTATAGCACTCCAAACCGAGCCTGAATTAGTTATATTTTTATATCCATTATGTTTAATCTCAAATTTATTCATTTGAAATTCATAGTTACCCTAAAATTAGTTGTACACTTATTTCCATTATTTACAATTTCAAGTTCATTTATTTAAAATTCATATTAATCAAAAGCTTAAATTTGGAATTGAAAAAGGAAAAATTATTATTATTTTGAATAAATTATAAAAGCTTCTCCTGACTATGTAATAAAATATCCTAAAATCATTTTAATATTACGAATGTTATTAACTAATTGTTAGTTGAAGTGGGGATATCATTAGCATACTCATATAATAGACATTTGTCACATTGCAAAAACATATAATTCAAATTAAAAAAAAAAGATTTTAAAATATTTTTATAATATAATGATGTTAAAATGTAGACCTTAATGAGCTATTAATTAGTTATTATTAAACCTATTTCGAATATTTTATATTTTTAAATTTAAAAAAAATTAATTATATTGTTTAAATAATTTCATTATGACACTTTTTATTCAATATCAAACGATATTCTAATTGTCTAAAATAATGAGTGTTATTATAATATTCAAATAATGTAAGATTTAGTTCTATATAAAAAGTCCTTACAATTTACCTTTTTTTTTTTCCCGCACATAATCACATTTACATTTCTCTCCCTATTATTTATTTATTTATTTATTATTATTAGGATAAATTATAAAAAATACCCTTACAGTCTACCCTCGGTATCACTTTGGTCCCACACGTTTCAATTGTAACAGTCAAATCCTTATACTTTCAGTTAAGTATCGATTTGGTTCTTCTGTTAGTTAACCGTTAGAAATTACCATCAGACTGAGGATAAAATGGTAATTTCATTTATAGTTTACCCTCAGTGTCATTTTCAATCTAACGGTTGTTTTTAACGGTCAACTAACGGAATGATTGAATTGATGCTTGACCGAAAGTGTAGGTATTTGACCGTAGCAATTGAAACGTATGGGACCAAAGTGATACTGAAGGTAAACTGTAAGGGTATTTTTTTGTACTTTACCCTTATTATTATTATTATTATTATTATTATTATTTTGTGGGATGTTCCTTTTTTCACTAAAATAGTCATCTCATTTATAAATCAACTGGACAATTCACTTTCTCATTATTTTTCCTTTTTTCTGCAAAACTAAAATTTTCCTTCATTTCACCCACTTCCACTCCTTTCTTCTCTTTTACCCACCAAAAAATGAAAGATAAAAGAACCTACACTAATCAACCACCAGCAGGGAGTTCTTACAAAGCGTGACCTGTTAAGGCTTTTTATATGCTGTTGGTTAGTCACATATCAATTAGCAAAATCAACCGTTCAGTTTTCTCCGGTCATTGCGTAGAACCTGGAAGACCCCCAGAAAAAAAATGTTGACGCATAATTGGCGAACGATTTGCCCACAGACTTTAATGACAACGGGGTGGATATGTATGGGACAGTTGTAGCCTTTTCTTCTTATTAGGCAATGCTTCTTTTCCGTCTCTTCTCCCATCTCCATTTCAAAAATTTTCCCGTTATCTATCCTTGCTGAATAATGAATTTTTTGTTCCCGTCCCCGTTGATCCGCCACGCATAATAATAATAGTAATTATAAATTATATATGTTATACATATAATAAATATTAAAAATTATTATAAATATTAAATAATATATTAAAAATATATATATATATATATTAATAAATAAGTAATTAAATGGATATAGGGCGAGGTGAGTACTGTTATACCGTCTCAATCTCCGTACCAGTTCAATAATATCTTAAAATTTTCATATCTGTTCCCGACCCTGTTATTAGTAGCACCATACCCTCTCCGAATAGGTCGAGTAAAGCGGGCACTCTTTGGGTACGGATGGTTTTAACATCCTAGACGTTAAGTTAAAAACAATAATTCTAAGAGTAAATTAGTCAAAATAAATTAGCCAAAATTTATTTCCCTTAAACAAGTCGCCTCTAAAATCCTTATTTCTAAAAGTATATTCAGCTTGATTATACTGTTTCAAACAACAAATTTAAGGACAATTAAAAAAAGAGCCCACTTAAAATCGTTATTCCTAAAACTATATTCAACTTGAATATATTGTTCGTAACTGTATATTTAGGATGATTCAAACAATTAAAAAAATACTAGTTCCCCTGAAGTCGCTATTCCTAAAAGCATATTTAACTTGAATATGTTGTTCTTAACATCATATTTGGGGCAATTTAAACAATTAAAAAATACTGAAGGTCCCCTTGAAGCTATCATTCCTAAAAACATATTCAACTTGAATAGGAATATACTATTCCAAACATCGTATTAAAGGAAAATTTAACAATAAGTTGAATATACTATTCCTAACAACATATTTATTACATATTTTTAACCTTAAACCACCATTCTGAAGTTTGCCATTCTAAAATCGTCTTACACTTTATAGAGTAAGGTGACCCACGGATGAATAAGATACTCACTGAAGTTATTTGGTACTTTTCTAATTTTGATATTTTTCTTGTTTTCATTAAATATTTTGTTAGAAAAAACGTATTCAAGTTGGATATGTTTTTAAGAATGACATTTTCAAGTAGATTGATATTTTTTTAATTATCTAAATTGTTCGAAATATGCTGTTAGGACTAACATGTTTAGCTTGAATATTTTTGAGATATTTTTTTAGAAATGAAGGCTTCAAATAGACTAGTAATTTTTCATCACCCTAAATATATTGTTTGGAACGTTGTATTCAATTAACTTCAACCCTAAATATGTTGTTTAAAACATCATATCCAAGTTCAATATATTTTTAAGAACAAAGACTTCAAGTAGTATTTTTTTAATTGTTAACATCGCTCTAAATATAATGTTTGGAATAACAAATTCAAGTTAAATATATTTTTAGAAATGACGACACTAGCAGATATTTAAGAAAAAACAAAGTTAAACGTACTTGTGGAATTACGGTTTTCAACTAGCGTCTTTGGGCAAGTTGCTCCATACAATGACAAGAGGCCACCACCGCTTGAACTAAAATTAGGCTCTGTTTGGGAAAAAAAATCAAAAATCAAAAATAAAAAAACCTAATTTTTTTTTGCACAAATTGAAAAATATCTTGGTTAAAATTACAAAAATAATCTCTCCAGTACCTTAGTTTTTTGCATAAATAAGATAAAATTAATTTTTTAAGTCTCGATCTGCACAAGAATCAGAAATCAAAAAAATCTCAATTTCTACCCAAACAAACCCTTATGCGTTGTCCTACCCTTCAACTCACTAATTATAATTTGATGCTCTTTTTTATTGTAAAATACATATATATATATATATATATATTTAAATCGTGACCGTAAAGAAGTCCGAACACTTTGTGAGAGAATATCTTGGTTTATCTTATTTGCTTTTTTTTCTCTCTCCTATAACAAATAAAATTAAGAAATTATACAGAAAAATACATAAATCTTATTTTCTATAATTCAAAATTTTCCTAAACTCTGATTTGACTGCATCAACACAAAAATTTGAAGAGCGCCATTGTCACTTTGCCACCCTGATGCGGGATTCACACGCGCAATATATAACTGAATAAGAAATAACATTTTAATTTCAATTTTTATTTAATTATATATATATATATATATATTTTCAGTAACATGTCTCATAAATATCAGCTACAAAGTTATCTCAAGAGATATTTTATCCTGAAAAAAAAAAAATGTAACCAAGCGTATAATAAAAATTAAGAATAAAATAATACTCTCCATCTTATCCCACAGAACAAATATACTTTAGCAGATAAGCAACCAGACCCACGATGCATTTCCCACCTGAAGAGCCTGAAAGGGCGCGTTTGATAACAAAATTTTTAATCAAAAAAACTGTCAACTATTAATTTTTGCGTTTGATAGCAAAATTTTTAATCAAAAAAACTGTCATCTACTAATTTTGAGTGTTTGATAAACTACTATCTTTTACTACTTTTCTATTATGCTACACTAACTTCTCATCTCAAAAATTATTAACCGTTGCTAAAAATTATTGAAAGTTATTAAAAATTGTCAAAAGTAACTAAAAAAATATAAAAAATTATCAAAAATTTTACCAAATACCTAAAAGTTACATAAAGTTACTAAGATTACTATTTGCTTCATCAAACACACCAAAAATTACAACTAGTAACTTTTAACAAAAAATACCAAAAGTTGCTAAAAGTTATGTCACCAGACGCCCCCAAAAAGCACAAAAGACACCAGACGCCCCCAAAAAAGCACAAAAGACATCTACACACGGCACAGCTAAATAAAATACAAATGAGGAAAAAAAAAAGTTGGGGAAGGGGTTTGTGGGGTTTAAGATAATCACATTCCGTAAGTTTGCTCGCGCACATCTACACTGGCTTGAAGCAAACATCTACACTGGCTTGAAGCAAAATAACACAAAAATAACCTAAAACACTCATTCACCGATTGCCCTTTAATCCAAGTCTAGACTTCAAAATCCGTTGAATGATGCTGTGCCCATGGCTTAAATTTAAATTTGATAAACAAAGTTCAAGTAATCAATCATTGGCGCACACAGAAGGCATTTAATTTCTTTCAGATCTAACCATTCATTCCTTTTGGAACAAGACAATCTCCTCCCCCGTGAATAAGATAAACTGTTGTGCTCCTCAAAGCTACAAGTTCGCAAAAAATGACAATGCGGACTAGGAAAGCCGGCCTTCCAAGGCAAATCAAAACAAACAAGATGGAGACACTAGCTCAAAACAAATAATCAGTAAAGATTCCCCCCATAAATTTGTCACGATGAACCAGCCAAAATCCTATAAAAATGAATATTTATATCCACACAAGTAGTCGGAATCTTTCAATCCAGTATCAAAATATAATTTCAAATAAAAAGTTTGACAGCAAACCGACACTAATATAAAATTTCCCATACAATAAATATTAACATAATTGTCGCCCAAAAAAAAAAAAAAAAACAAAACTCGAGATAATAGATTTAAAAGGGAGAGGAAAATCCAGCACAATCGCCCTCCACCTACAAGCGTCCTACTAAAAAGACAATTGAACCATGGATGAGGCAAGGCCGGGAAAGCCATCACATGTCAGCGTCTACGAATTTGAACCACATCCAATGAAGAGAGATGAAACATATCAAGATCCCATAATGACCTCCATTCATTCCCCAATCTCAAAACCTTCCATGTCAACCTGACTGACTTCATGAAAAATAACACAAAAAGCCAACTAAACAGCGAAAAAGAAACTCACCATCAAAGCAACAGAAGAACTCAGAAGCACTTCCTGTGGACGATGGATGGACCAGACTCATCATATTCACCCTTTGAAATCCACATCTGATACAACACAATACAAGTACAACCAAGTCAATCCCAAGCCAAGAGAGGATTTATTTTGAGGCAAATAAAAACTAAACAAAAGATGCCTCTCACCTGTTGGAAGGTGCTTAGAGAGGCAAGGATAGATCCTCCTATCCAGACACTGTACTTTCTCTCAGGTGGTGCCACAACCTTGATCTTCATGCTGCTGGGAGCTAGTGCAGTAATTTCCTTGCTCATACGGTCTGCAATACCAGGGAACATGGTTGAACCACCACTAAGCACAATGTTGCCATAAAGATCCTTCCTAATATCAACATCACACTTCATGATGGAGTTGTAGGTAGTTTCGTGGATCCCAGCAGCTTCCATTCCAATCAAAGATGGCTGGAAAAGGACCTCAGGGCAACGGAATCTCTCAGCTCCAATAGTGATGACCTGACCATCAGGAAGCTCATAGTTCTTCTCTACTGAAGAGCTGCTCTTTGCAGTCTCCAGCTCTTGTTCATAGTCAAGAGCAACATAAGCAAGCTTTTCTTTCATGTCACGGACAATTTCCCGTTCAGCCGTGGTGGTAAACATGTAACCTCTCTCAGTGAGGATCTTCATAAGGGCATCTGTGAGATCACGGCCGGCGAGGTCGAGACGGAGAATGGCATGAGGAAGAGCATAACCCTCATAGATAGGCACAGTGTGACTCACACCATCACCAGAATCGAGCACAATACCTGTTTAAAAGAACAAAGTTCGTATAAAATAATGAAGTGCTGATACCGGGACAAACAGATAAAATCCAATAGAGGTTGATACAAACCAGTTGTACGACCACTGGCATACAGAGAGAGAACGGCCTGGATAGCAACATACATGGCAGGAACATTGAATGTCTCAAACATAATTTGTGTCATCTTCTCCCTGTTGGCTTTAGGGTTGAGTGGAGCCTCTGTAAGAAGCACTGGATGCTCTTCAGGAGCAACACGGAGCTCATTGTAGAATGTGTGATGCCAGATCTTTTCCATGTCATCCCAGTTGCTGACAATACCAGTGTTCAATTGGATACTTCAAGGTAAGAATACCTCTTTTTGACTGGGCTTCATCACCTACATAAGCATCCTTCTGGCCCATCCCAACCATGACACCAGTGTGCCTGGGTCGACCAACAATGCTGGGAAACACTGCTCTGGGAGCATCATCACCGGCAAACCCAGCCTGCAGATAAAACACATCATAAAATATTTATACAGCAATACAGAACAATAATGCAAGTAAAAATATCATTACGAGACCCTTTTACAAGACAGTAAAGAATTGTACCTTCACCATTCCTGTTCCATTGTCACAAACAAGGGGCTGAATATCTTCAGCGTCAGCCATCTTTTATAACTGCATAACAATGAGACAATATAAGAAAATGGCAACTAAAGAACTATAATTGCACAATTGATCTAGATTCCACATAATGCTGCAGAGATATAAATCAAACTTCATCACAGACACTTGACAAGTGATTGATTACCATTCCTCAATCACTTGGGCCAACCGTGTGGCAAAATTGCAGTTTCGTAATAGACAGACCAATTGAATGTCTCAAAATCTAACGCATCAAGTATTTCCTGAACATTGAATTTAGGTCCCTCCAACCAACTTAGCTTTGTTTTCTTCAAATTCATTTCATACTCGAACAATTGTTGCTCATTACTTCCAAAGTCAAGAGGCAAACTGATTTTTCAGTAAATCAAGTTGTATAGAATGAAAACTAAAAACACCATCTCAGTTAACGCGCTCTTAACAGTTAACAAGCACCTATAGATCTCAAATTCCACTGGTAACCAATATTTATCAAGAAGTAACAGCAATAAATTCCTAGAGATCTGAACAAATTGAAAAGAAAAAGGCCGATCGGTGCAGATCCACAGAAAACAAAGACAGATCAGGCAATTCAATCAATCAATCGCCCTGAAATTGATGATATACGAGACACCATGCAGTTACTGAACTTGGATCACACCTCCATTGCAACACAACTAACCTAAATGCGCACCAAAACATAGATCGGATGCAGACGAATCCAAATCTAACACTATCAAGCTAAAGAATATTGAGATCTTTTATGAACACAACATAATCATCCAAAGCAAAACCAAAACATTTTTCACAATCTTTATAGATCTCTGCACAAACACCAAGGGATTCACATCTAAAATTCAAATCAAGCAACAAAAATGGAACAATCGAATCAACTGACACAATAAAAAAGCAGAACGCATAGAGCAGATACAGACACAGATCGTAGCTTACCTTGTGCGAAAAGGCGAGAAGGATGAGATAAAATGGGCGAAGATCGAAGAAGAACCAAGCCAATCTCCGGAGGACAATGGCTGGCTCTCTCTCTGTGCCGCCTCTTATAGGGTGTAAAAGCCAAAACGAAATAGAGGTAATTAATGAGTTGGATGGAGAATTTTATATAGGGGCGAGGTTGTGAAATGCAAATGAAATGAGAACTAAATTTACGTTGGAAGTATTTTGCCCGAGTGTGAGTGTGTGTGTGTGCGAGCCTTTGATGGGAAAAAGAGAATCATTCCGACCACGAGAGAAAAGATAGGGTGACCTGGCATTGACAGCCTTTCCCCGTATTCGCCGTGCGATCAAAAGCCACGGTCGGATCCGATCGCAGCCGTTGGTTCCCTGTCATAAATTTTACTTTTTTTTTTAACACTAATTTTCTTTTTTACGTTTTTATGATTTTTTTAATTATAGAACATATTTATTTTTACATAAAAAGAGGGGGAATGAAATACAGATGTTGGTCCTTTCACGGTAAAAAAAAAAAAAAAAAAGATATGGGTGTTGGATCCCGAAACTGTAGACGAGGAATAAAAAAACATGGTTCTGAAAATCGTATCAGGCAATTTAGTATAAGTTTGGAGTGATAAAAGTAAATAAAATGAAATAAGTTGTGTATTTATAATTAATATAGGGTGAGTTTGGAATGATAAAAAGTGAAAAAAAATGAGATAAAATGTGGTTTAGATAAATATTTTATGTTGGGTGTACACATCTCAGACCGCGTTTTTTGGAGATGAATAGTAAGATTCTCATTCTGACGGATTGGATTTCCGTTTGGATGAATTCAAAATTTTGGGCAGTCATGATTTCTTTCCACTACAATCCGTCCAAACGAATTGTAAAAACTGTATAGACGGAAGTTGACCACGCGGATTCGTCGGAACAATTTCTACAATTCGTCCAAACGATTTTTACAAACCCACAAAAAATAGTCAAAGTGTGTGTCATTTGGTAGCTTGAAATGCATAGTGAGAATGGTGAAAAAAATCTAGCTATTTGATTAACCGAATTCTAGTTATCGATTTTTTTTTTAAATATATTGACTTTTTTTTTTGAATTTTGAGAAAACAAAAATATGTAAAAGTATATAAGATTTTCAGAAATTTTCACTAAATTTTGAGATAAAAAGTAAATAATTTTTAAAATATTTTAGTATTTTTATTATTTTTTAAAATTTTTTGTAACTCCAAACAGAAACTTAATTGCGAATTGGTTTGATTTAATCCACCTGCTAAAATCATTTCATTTTAAATTTGATAAAATCTATTCAAACTATAACGAATCAGTAAGAATCTTTGAACCGGTCACGAGTTAATAAAATTGATAGTTTAATGTTGTAATAATAATAACAATAATAGTAGTAGTTGTAAAAATAATAATAATAACAATAACACTTTTGATGTCACAAATTTGCTTCAACTCAATCTTAATCACAATTGTGTTAAAAAAAAAAATTGGAACAAGGCAAATAATTTGAATAAATTAAAAACATTGTCAATTTGCAAGAAAACATCGTTGAAAAAATGCAGTATATAATCTAAATCATTTTATTTATTCACTTTTTTTTTGTCGTTCATTGGTAAGTGAGAGAAAATCTTATTCTAAATTTGCTTTGCGTAATAAATTCATAATTTCATAAAAAAAATACATATTCATTGTTATTATATTATTATCTTTACGCCATGTGTTAGTATTTTCGTAATTGGATAGAAAAAAAATTATATTATTGATAAAAATAAGGGTGTATTTGTTATGTGCTAAATTGGAATAATTGTTATCCAAATAATATTATACTCATTTTGATTATATGACCATATATATAATGTGAACAAAATATGTAAAATAAATTAGTATGAATAACTTATTAAGTAGTATTATTACTATAAATTTATCATGTCACTATATTAGAATTCATTATTTTAAATATATTTATAATATATTATGATATCACGATTTAATAGCGATTTATCCTGATTGAGCTAGTTACTAATCCACTTGGTCATTTTTTTATTCACTAAACAATTCGGTCTTCAAAAATATATTGGTGAATGTAACACTTAGTATTTTACTTTTTACTTTTATTTAAGATTTTATACAATTAAATATTTGGACTTGAGGTTGGGTCTAGATAGGTGGGTTTATTTTATTTTTCAAGGACGGATCGGGTTAGGTTTAGCCTAAAATTATATTGGATTAGAAAACTGGGCCAACCTTCTTTTTCTTTTCTTCCTTCTTTCCTTTTCTCTTTTCTTTTCCAAATCCTTCTTTGTTCTTTTAGAAGCAATCGCTAGAGAAAGAAAGAGAGTGAGGAGAGAGAGAGCGAGGAGAAGGAGAAAGGAGAGTTCGGATAAGGAAACCAGTTGGATCAAGAAGTATTTGATGATGTAATCACGTAATGATGACAGTTTTTAGTGATTTAGCCTAAGATAAAATACATAGCTTTTGAAAGCTTAGAAACCCAACTCGGATTTCTCTCCTTTCTTTCTTTCTTTTTTTTTTCCTTCGAATTGAGGTACGTAGGGCTTACATGTGTTTCGATATGTTATTAGCATTCTTTTTTTTGATCGGTAAATAAATATATTTATGATAAAAAAGAATGTAGAGAATCTCAGGGCTTACACATGAGAAAGTTACAAAAAGGCTTGTGCCTAATTCAAGCTATAGCAGTCTAACTCAAAATAAATTCAAACAAAGAAGGTCATGCCAAAGTAAAGTCCCCAATTTAAAACCCGAACATGCCTAGGTAAAGTGATTCAATACTTCTTATACATGAATTTGAATTTTCCTAAAGACAGCATTTGGAGATTGCATTTTGTCTTCAAAAGTTCTTTGATTCCGAGTCTCTCATAAAACGTAAATGGTACTTGCGAGGCCTATTCTCTGTGCTTTGGCTTGGATACTAGTTCCCCTAACTGATTTAATTAGCCATTTCATTGTTGCCTTGATAGTGGACAGTGCTCCACGGAGTCGTAACCAAACTTTGATTTGGATCCAAACTTGCTTGACAAAAGAGCATTGAAAAAATAAGTGATCAACAGTCTCTACTTCTGCATTGCATAAAGAGCACTGTTGATCCATTATTTGATCATGCAACTTGTCTTTAGTTAAGAGTTTCCCTTTCATGCCCAGCCACAAAATGAAGGCCTGTTTTGGTATGCTGCCACTGTTTCAGATTACCTTGGGCCATTTGAGAGTATGTCCCTTCAGCTTAAAGTACTCATAAGCATTTTTGGTCTGAAAGACACCTTGCACAGTCCATTGCTCTAGCTTTGACAGAGCTACCATATGTGATCCTTCTATAGTGATCAATTCATCCTGTAATGCCATCACCTATTTGAGCAGTGGTGAGTCTTCATGCTTTAATTGATAAGCCCAGAATGTGTTTTTTTTTTCAAGTAGAAGTGATGGACCCACTGAACCTATAGGGAATCCTTTTTAGCTTGGATATCCCATGAGGTCCTAGATAACAAAGCTTTATTCCAAGCCTTTAGATTTCTAATTCCTAGCCCCCTTTCTGCTTTCGGTAGTGTCACATTTCCCATGCCACTAGTGGCTATTTATATACTCTACATTTTCCACCCAAAGGAAATTCTTGCATAAGGGATTATCTTCGCTATAACACCAGCTGGAATAAGCAAAATTGAAATCCAAAAACATTCCACCCCTTGGAGAACTAAATTTATCAACTCCAGTCTGCCTGCATAGGAAAGTGTTGAACCTGCCCATGCACTTATATAATCTGTAATCTTATCAATAAAAGAATTGAATCGGGCGCAAGAGAGCCTTGAGTCAGCAATAGGAATACCCAAGTATCTAAAAGGGAATGAGCCTTAAGTAAAGCTTGTAATGGCTAGAATAACAGCATTGCAAATTCTTGTAAAGAAAATATTGCGTTTGCTCATACTACTTTTAAGTCTAGAGCAATTCCCAAAGTGAAGCAAATTTTTCATAAGTAACGAAACTGAGGTTGGGTTTCCTCTTGAGAACAAAACCAGATCATCCATAAAGGTAAGATGTGTGATTTTTAATCCTCCACACTTAGGATGAAAATTAAAATCTACATTGTGCTGAAGTCTACTAAGGCCCCTAAAAAGGTAGACCAAGTTAGCACAAAAAGATATGGAGAAAGAGGAACCCCTTGCCTTAGTCCTCTTTTACCTTCAAAAAAAACCATGCAATGAACCATTGAATGACAAAGAATAGGAAGTAGTAGTTATGCAAGCCTTTCACAAACTTGGAGGGGAACTTCAAAGCCACTAAAAGGTCTTGAACAAAGGTCCAGCCCATAGAATTAAAAGCTTTTCTTATTTCCACATTTAAGATACATCGAGGAGATGATCTTTTCCTACCATATTGCCTCAACTTATCTTGGAGCAAGAAGATATTTTCAGGCAAACTTCTTCCTTTGATAAAGGCTACTTATGGTGGATCAATAATATTCATCAGAGTGGAAGCCAGTCTAGAGGAGATGATTTTAGAACTTACCTTACAAGAAACATTGTGACAAGCAATGGGCCTAAAATTCTCCACTTTAGTAACTTATTTTATCTTTGGAATCAAGGCCAGAACAGCATGATTTATTTGTTTTAAAAGCTGCCCCGAATAGGAGAACTCTTTTATAGCATTATAAAAATAACTACCAACAATTCCCCAAGCTTTCTTAAAGAAGCATGAGGTATAGCCATTAGGGCCTGGAGTTTTATCCTTCCCTATACTGAAAAGTATATCCTTGATTTCAGCTTCTGTGACTGGTCTAATTAGTTCCATAGCTTGTTCTTCTTTCAAAAACTTACCATTTAAGACAATATCCATACCTATTCTGTCACAAGGCAGCTCAGTGCCTAATAAGTCCTTGTAAAACTGAACAAATCACTTACTTGAGTTGTTGAATTTGATCTGGACCCATCCATAAGAACAATTGAAGCAATGTGATTCTTTGTCCTGCGACTTTTGATAATATCATGGAAGAATTTAGTACTTCTGTCACTGTTTTGTATGTATCTCACCTTTGCTAACTGCGAGCAATAACTCCTGTCAGCTTCTGCAAGGTTGAGAGCTTTATTTCGAGGCTGCCATCTTGTTTTGCAATTCTATATTAGTGGGACAATCATGCAGTTGTTGCTAGACTGAAAGTAGTTCATCTTCTGTAGCTATAGCCCTCTCTGAAATATGTGAAAAGTGCTTCTTACTTAGAGACTTCAAAGGTTCCTTTAGAACCTTAAGTTTCCCACATAACTTGAACATATTGTTGCCCCTCACATGCATTCCCCAAGACTGCTTAACTGTGCCCAAAATGTCCTCATGCTTGGACCACATATTAAAAAAATTGAAGGAGCGAGGTCCTTGTTGAGAATCATCAAATAAATAGGCCACAACCGGAGCATGATTTGAAACAAAGCTAGGGAAACCACAGTTGGCAAAAACACTAAGTCCTTGCTGCAACCAAAAGTTATTAGTCATAACTCTATCCAGTTTGCACCATATAGAGTTGTTAGTCCATGTTAAGAAGGATCCATAGAAATTTGAGTCAAATAGTCCAGTGATGTTGTAACACTGAGCAAAATCTTTAGTCTGATAACTTGTCACAGGCATCCCATTTACTTTCTCAGTGAAGTTCAGTACATTGTTGAAATCATCGAAGGCCATTCACGGGAAATCCAAATTTAGACTGAAATTAACTAGATTGTCCCAGAGATGCCTTCTACCAACGATAGTGTTATACCCATAAATGAAGCTCAAAGAGAACTTGTTTCCAGTAACTAAACAAGTAGCATCATAATGGATTACCTGAGTGTGGCATTCCACAGCTTTTAATCTAACCTTAGCAGGATTCCAAAGGATAAGGATTCTACCTGCTTGGTGGTTGTTAAAGTTATCAATGGTTTCCCATCTCCTGAATTTATGCTTGATAAGATTCCTGCTCTTTTGCTTTTTGAGCTTAGTTTCAAGGATACCTATAACAACAACTTTATCTTTCTTTAGGTGATCAAGGACCTTTTTATGTTTCAGAGGCTTATTGAAGCCTCTGACATTCCAAACTGACACTATCATTGCTTGATGGGTAAGAGGGAGTCATCCCCCATGTCAACACAGAATTCTGCAAGAACAGTAGGTTGCCCATACCTTGATTTATGCTTCTTGCTTCTCTTGTTTATCGAACCAACTTTTTCCTGCCCTATCAAGATGAGAGTTGCCGTTTATTCTACACTTGAACTGCACCAGAATTACTCTTTTTCTGCTTCACTGTTTGAGGGACTTGTACTGTTCCAGGATACTCTGTTGCTGTTGCATAGTTTATAACGCTTCTGACTGAACGTACTCTTTGTTCTGTTTCTCCTACTGCTTAAGATCAGAATTCTAAGCCTGAACTTGTAGTTCCAAATCAGCACATACCTTATTCTGCTGTCTAGCTTCAGTCCTTTCTATATTTACAAAAGGCTCCAACTGACCTTCAGATTGGACAGCTACAACTGCAGGTTCTGAATCTACAACTGCCTGATCAACATTATCTAGTGCTCGAAATTTGTTGCCATTGACTACTGAAATCGAAGCTTGTTGCTACATTAGCTTGGCATTAATTGAGGCATCATTCTTGGAATTGGGAGCAACTTTATTACCTTTGGTAGTTACTTTGTCTTTTGCTTTCTCCGAAACCTTGCAAGCATTGGCTGAGTGCCCCCAAACTTTGCAATGAAAACAAAATTTAAGCAAATTTTTATAATAAATAGCCTGGTCTAGAGCCTCCCCATTTGGCAATGCTATCTTAATGTGTGTTTCCACCTCGTTGGTTACATTAATTTCTATAAGAGCTCTAGCATAAGAAACTCTTTTCATGTTAACAGTAAATTTATCTACACAAATGGGATTACCCAGCTTTGAGCATAATTTCTACAATGCATTAGTACTTCGTAAAGAAAGAGACAAATGAGGGAACTGTACCCATACCGGAAAGCAGCTAAGTTCCGTATTATCAAAGGCAAAGAACTTGGGCATAATTTTAAGAAGCAAAGGCCTACCAAATATCATATAAGGACCATTTTGGAGCACCTTTGTCATGGTCTCCATCCTATGGAACCTAAAGATGATCCAACCACTTGAGTGGTGATGAACACCAACATCCACATTCCAAGATGAGACAATTTGGTTAAGTGCTTGCTTACCCAGGAGCTTCCTCCCAAAATAACCAACTAGGCAGTGCTCCCATTTCTTGGCTGTTTGATCAACATTTTCACTAAGAATCTTAATAGGCCCATCTCTTACTTCAATCTTGTCAAGCTTAGTCATTTCCTTTTTTTTTTTGTCTATTCCCTACAAATATACTAGAAAAGGCAGGCTTATTTGGAGGTCTTAAATGCTGCTGAAGTGTTGAGGAAGCATCATCTTTAACATTAGTCTCCAGAACATGGCTCACTGAATAGTTAATGTTATCAATGTCCATTTGACGAACACTTGGTGTGCAATTTGGAGTATCATTCTCTCTAAGTGTTTGAGATTGAGAATCAGTCTCAAACTCATTCTCAGATGCTTCAGACAGTTCAGTAGCATACTCTTTACTACTTCTTCTTATTGTAGCATCAAGTATATCAGCCATTCCTTACTGATTTCTTGGACGTGGCTGCACAGCAGAGGAGCCAGTTGTAGCAATTCCAGCACTAGAGCTGGAGTTATGCTCCTTGTTGATTAGAGCCTTGACAACAATAGTCCCATGCCCTTTTTTATATCCTTTGCCTTTGCCCATGACAGGCTGGGCAGAAGGCTAACATTCCTCTTCAGATTTTAGGGCAATACATTGTATATCCCAAATCAGAAGTTCCAGCAGTGAGCACAGCTCCAATCCCATTGAACTCAGCTTCAAGCCCTTACCACATCAATTAATAGCTGCTATACCACTATAAACCATAGAAATCGGCACTAGATCGCCTGGTTTGAAGAAGCAATAGTATCTGCGATCTGCTCCCAACAAGCCTACGAAGCACAAATTCAAAAATTTGAATAGAAATCACTGTAGTAGTTGCTTTAGGTCGTGGAATCAGCCAAGAATAATCAGAATAAAGAAGAAAATCAGATTGAGATGAACAACTAGAAGGCTTAGACAACTAAGATCCACAAAGAAGTGTTAATCTCCATGGAATCCAGTCGAGAGCTTCTCTCTCTAACCCAACCTTATTAGCATCCTTTTGGTATATCATATGATTGATTTGGTTGAATATTGATTGATTTGTATTGATGTACACATATGTATAAAATAGATTTGTATACATATGCACATATTTGTTAAAATCTTACATTTATTTGAGTTATGGTTGAGATTAATGCTAGATAAATATGTTATTGGGAGGTTTATATGTTTATATGTGACTAATTGTTGAGCTTGTGCTTTGAATAGATGAATTAGGATATTTTTGGTTCGAGAGTTCTGTTAACAATAAACCCTGAAAAGGTTCCTGGGCACTGTTATTTAGACGGTTGTCTAGATGTCATGATTAGCATTTTCGTTAAGACAGACATCTGGCCAGTCCCATCTGGACAGGCATCTAGATAGTGCTGTCCAAATGGGGTTTGAAAGAGGCCCTACTGCATTTTTCTAAAATACAAAATTTTGAGTTTTAAAGTATAGTTTGTCCCCGTAACTCTTGGTTATTGATTACTAAATATTAAATGAACTCCAATTCATCATCAAGTCTAATGCGGATGCAATTTTAATATGAGATAAGATTTTATTTAGGAGCCGTTTGGAGCACCAACCAAGTTCAAAAAATTTCAAAAAATCTCAAACTTTTTTAAACTTCCAAAAATTTTAACTTTTTTAAAAACATTTATTAAAATTCAATAGAACAACTAAAATAGTGCATTCTAACAGATTTTACTAGATTTTTTTAAAAGTTAGACTAAAATTTATACCAAAAAGTACTACAAAACTTCAAAAATTTTTAAGATTCTCCACTAAAATTTTGCCAAATGTCACTTTATATAATTTTTAACAATTTTATATCAAATCAAATACAAACATCCAACCATCATTTCAAAACAACTTTGTACACTCCAAATTCCAAAAAAAAAAAAAAAATCACTTTTGGTTTTTCTTTTTGCACTCCAAACAACCCTTTACATAATTGAGCATATCATGTGTATGGGACTAGGGTTACATCATTCGAATTTATATTGTGATTGTTAATTGGCCAAGAATGCCATATTTATATTGATGACATATTGAGGTACAAGTCATGTATATAGACAGAATTCCTTATTTTGAGAAAAATAAAAATATGAGATTTTGAGAATACCGGATGATCCCTAATCGATATATATGACTAGAGATTAGTCATTATAATTGGGACGTTAATTTTAAGATTTTATTATTGTGAAATTTTTTCCAAACTGCAGTCGGACTCTACTTGAGATAAGCATATGCCTGATTAGAGGTATGACTCAATTCCTTAGCAAAAGAGTCAAGGGTATAACTCGATTCCCACTCATAATGTATATTGAGATAAACGTTCAATATAAGCATAAAAAGTACAGTTCGTGGCACAGCGTTAAGTGTCACCCATCTTAGGATAAGATTGGAAATAGATGGAGATTAAAAAATGCACTAACCATTGCATCACATGTGCATTTTGTAATATATCCTATTCAGATTATTGTGAGTTATATTATGTATTTAAGTTGTACACTTTTACACACTTGTAATGTCTTGCCTACTGGGCAATGGTGTTCACCCTTTCCTTATTACAAGTGATTCCATGATACTAGGGAGTAATAACCCAGAACTTAGCTGAAACTGGTGGTTATAACCTAGTTGTTGTTTTATTTATTGATGGATAACTGTACTGTTATTTATGTGACCCAAATGTAAGTTCCAAACTTCTTCACATTTCTAAAATTGTATTATGACTGTGTAAGCATTAAATTGTGCAACAAGGTGTGACATTGGATTTTAATTTGATAAGGTCATCTTTATTATTAATATGGGAATAAAGAACGATATTAGACGCTTTGATTGTTATTATTTATTATGACATGATTTTAGATTAGGTCTTATTTATTTTATTTAATTCCCATATTGACTGTTCTGGACTAGAAGGTTAAGGGTGTGACAGTAAAAAAGATTATAACTAAGTGACAATCATGTCGTATCTTATTTAGGTCCATAATTCATGCTAATTTGTGTATATTTATATTTGTACTCAAATGTTTTATAATTTAATTAATATGTTAAATAATTAATTTATATTAAAATTAAAACAAACTGTGTTAATTTCAAATCAATGTACTTATGTTGTGTGTAATATTACCACTCTTAATTCTAACTACTTGAACCACTCTTTTTACCAAAGTTATATCATCAATTTTGATAAAATCAAGTAAGGTTATACTATTAAAATTTTTCACTAAAAATTTGAGTCAAAATAATATGACATTCATATGATCCTATTTTAAAAGGATAACTCACTAATTTTTTTTATCACATAAGTGCCATTGCTATATCATTTTAATCTTATTTTTTATAAACAAAATTAAAAAAATACCTTCTTCCCTTTTATAATAAGGGTTAGAAATACTTCCACACTTGATTCAAGTGTAATATGGGGTCATTTCATTGAAAAATAAAATACATTAGATATATCTTTAACCCTTATATTGGTCACGTAGAAGAGAAATGACAATGACCTAATCAAAATTTACTAAATTCTAACATGGACTTTACTCAAAATGTGAAATTTTGTAATTTAATAATCTTAAGGAAAAAAGAAAATACAATGGATATATCTTTGAACTTTATATTGGCCCAAATAGAAGAGATATGGGCAATGATCTAATCAAACTTTACTAAACTCTACCAAGGTTTTAACCTAAAATGTGAAATTTGATAATTTAGTTTGCCTAATCATTTTATTTATTTTAGTTAATTTGATTTGATTCAATTTACTTTGGGTGAATTTTAATTAACTTTTGACATATATTTGTGCTGAAAGGCATTTTATTTTTTGCTAGTGATCTAAAACTCTTTATTGTGGATCAATTGCTAAAACTCTAAAACTCATATCCATTTTATTACAATCCATGATACCTATTTTTGTTAACCATATCTATAATTTTTAAGTCAAACCTTTCGTTTCGAGCAAAAGGGTGTGAGAGAGAGAGAGGGAGAGAGAGAGAGGAGAACATAGGAAACCAAGGTCAAGAATTGGTCTTTATCACTTTTATCTTTGCTTTGGAATTCTAAAGCTTTATGGTTCGAATTTTTGGATTCTGAGTTTCTTATTTTAGAGATAAGGTGATGTTCTTTTTTTTTTTTTTTTTTTTGGCTTTTCTATTGGTTAGAATTGGTAGGTGTGATTTGAATATAGACATGCATGCTTGAATTTAGAAGCTTCTATGGTGTTATGTGTTACTTTATCATGTTCGACCTTGCAAATGTTAGAAAATTAAGAGTCTTTGGTTTTAAAGAATTATGTTTTAGAACACTTTTAGTTGCATGTTCAAGGAGATAATGTCAAGACCCACAGTTCATATAATATAATATTGTCTGCTTTGATCTTTGCAAGTTTATAGTTTTATTTCTCTAAAGCCTACATAATCATTTTAGAAAAGGTCTTGTACTAATTAGATTAATGAACCCACACATATATCACATTCCTATTCCACACCCAAACAATGTAGGACGGAGGGATTACTTCTCTACTTCACCCCTTGTTTCACTCTCTTACAAGTAGAATCCTCCACGGACACTATTGTACTATGTAGATGCGGACCGCTACAAATAATGTTATGTTATTGTATAGTTTGGATTTTATGCATGCAATGGTATATATATATATATATATATATATATATTGTAGCTATTTGGGTTACCTTTGCCGCAGACATGGGCTTCTATGAAAACCTCCATTGCGGTAAAATGGTACCACCCGTAGCATCCTTGTGGTTTTTCCCTTGTCACGGGCACTTTTTGCCCACACGACCTTTTTTCTACTGGGGGCGTTTGAGGTCGAGGACACCCTGGACCCCCATCATGGAATCCCATTCCCTAGTGTCTTCTAACCCAACTAACTAACAAATCACACCCAAATAACTCCACAATTAATATATAACCCTGAAAATATGGTATTAAAATAAATACAAAAATTTGGCTCATTACACATTGCTCACCATCACTCACAATAACAATCACCGCTACTCCCTACCACTGCCACAACCACCATTACTAAGGATGTAAAGGGTAGAGTGCCTGCTTGATTAGCCATCAACAATACCAAATCAGTTTATTTTTTATAACCTGTTACTTTCCCAAACTCGTTTATTATTAGTTAGATTCCAAATTCGTCATGTTCGTTAAATACTTGTTCAAAAATACTTGCTAAATACACATTTAGAAATGAAATTTTTTAAAATCGTTGATGTGTTCTCTATAACATCAAGCAAATATATTTGGAAATACATACGTAGATTTTCTTTTTTTCAAAAAATTTATTGTTCTCCATGTCAAGAAAAAAAAATCTCATTTAAATAAATTGCAAAGAACATAGTACATATAACTTCAATCATTACTTATATATTTAAATGATTTTTTCAAAACAATCATTTAACCATCAATTCAAAATGTGAACCACCTAACGATAGTCCACAATCAAATAGCTATGGGCCTAAGGCTATATTTGGTCTGTAGGAATGGAATAAAATAGAATGCAACTCATTCTCACTTTAGTATACTCTCATGTTTGATATCAAAAAATCAAGTTGGGATGCTATTCTATAGGAATAGTTATTCCCACATGAAATGAGAAAAAACATTTCACAATTAAGTGATGGAATAACCATTCCATTACAATCAAAATTTGATCTAGAAATTAAAAAAAAAAAAAACAAAAAGAGAAAACAAGCAACTATTTTGCGATAAAAAAATTTCTCTCAACTACTATTTTTGGTTGTAAAATGACCATTTTATCTTTAGACCTTATTTTTGAGCTATATCTGAATTCGGGCTACAATGTCCGTTTTATTTTTCAAATTCGTATTTTGGGCTTTCGAAAAGTTAATAAAAATATTCATTCAAATTATTTAATAATTAAGTAAATTTTGATCCGATCCAATCTTGGGTTGTAAAATTACCATTTTACACCTAAGTTTGTTTTTTTCCAAATTTATATTTTAAGCTTTCCAAAAAATAAAAAAATATTTATCGATATGTTTCTTAATAACTAGGGACATTTCATCTTAATCTGAGCTTAAATTATAAAATAACAATTTTACTCCTAGGTGATTTTTTGTTCAAACTCGTATTTTAAACCACTCAAAAAGTTAAAAAAATATCCTTGATATATTTCTTAATAGTTAAATAAATTTTATTCTGATCTAAATTCAAATTATAAAATGACTATTTTACCTTTAAGCTCTTTTTTTGGCCAAATTTATATTTTAGCCATCCGAAGAGACTAAAAACTATTTATTAACATGTTTCTTAATATTTAAGAAAATTTTAACCCAATTCAAACTTGAATTGTAAAATAACCGTTCCATCCCTAGACTTTTTTTTACTCAAATTTGCAATCCAAAACTAAAGTCTATTTTTATAGTTTTTAAAAAATTAATGTTAGCATTTTTATTATTTTTTATTTTATCTCATTATATTTAAAATATATAATTACATTATGAAATTTTGAATGTCCATTCTATTCCTATTACATTCATGTTGTCAACCAAACAATGGAATGAAGTGAGTATTCTATTCTATTCCCTTCTCTTATTCATTTCATTTTATTTCATTCACACGTACCAAACATATAAGAGTTTAACTATTTTTATTTTAAGAACAAAATTGTAATTGTTTAAATATATATAATATCCTATATTATATTAAACAAGTACATAGCGGGTATCTTATAAACATAAACGGGTATCAGATATTAAATAAGTAACAAGCAAATTCCAAATCCGTTCCAAACTTGCACGGGTATTAAATTTTAATCCCAAACTCATTCAAATCCTATTATGATATTTGCTAACAGATTTTTAAATGGGTTTGATCAGATTGAGTATTCTGTTATACTCGTCCCATTGACATACCTAACCACTACCACTATACTCCCGCCAACACTGACATCTGTCAATACTCCCCCACTATTGTTATAGTCACTCCCCACCATGGATACTATTACTACCAACCACTGCAACCACCGCAACATCCACTCCTGACTCCCCACTATTGCGATAGCCACTCTCCATCATCACTCTACTAGTTTATACTATTTCTATCATAAAACACCTTATTAAAAAATTAAAAACATAAAAAAATAAAAAACACTATCATAAAACACCTTATTAATTTATTTATTTTTCATTTACCAAATTTCATAATTTTTTCTTATCATTTTTCATTACAACTAAACCCAAAAAAAAAAAAAAGTTAATTTTAAATTTCATGCACTTTAATTTTTATTAATAAATTCACTATACCAAACACATCCTTTAATTTGTTATGAAAAATGCCTTAGCTGAGCAATGACAAGCACATATCCCTTCCATGTCTTTCTTCTCCTCCTCCTTCTTCTTCTTCCCCTTCCTTTGCTATCTCGAATAGTTAACCGCAGAAGGGTCTGTATAGACTGTATGATGTGTGTGACTGCTGCTACTATACACGTATAATATATATATATATGTATACATATTTTTTTTTTTTTTGAAACTAGAAATAAAGTTATATTAAAAATAAAGTTAACTATACACATGGACTTCCCTCAAAACAATGCTTAACAAGCCATGAAAGAAATTAGAATTAAAGGGAGCACATATTTAAATATATATATATATATATATATCGTAACCCTAGTATCATAAATGAATAAAACGCTATCCTCTGAGCATAGTGACAGCTCATGTGGTAAGGAAGGGGGAAAAAATAAAATAAAAAGGCCGTGGAATTGACTTACGGTCTATCTAGCTTGGGGGGATCGTACCACAAACGTTTGAATTTTTTTTTTTTTTTTTTTTTTTTTTTTTTTTAGATTTAAGTGCAAACATGCTATGCAATAAGAAAATCGTTATGAAAAAATCTCAAAAAAAATTAGCATAAACCAAATTAACTACAATGATCATGGTTTTTAAATCGGAAAAATAAAATACCAATTGACTAAATTAAATACCTAGCATTAAAAATTTACAGACTAGCCCTACTCTAATTAATTGAGTTCAGATTAAAACAAAACCCACATCCATATACTATATAATATATAAACCAGATCATATTGGAATAAGCCAATTCTTCTTGTAAGAGGAAGCTCGCAATCTCTACCTTAGGGGTGAGCATTGAGTGAAACTTGCTTCTGTGACCATAACCGGCCAAGAACCACATAAAGTAAACCAATCTAAGCAAACTCTGGTTGGCCGACTCAGCTAAAAAGGCTGTTAGATAGCCCCCACAATAAAAAGACGACCGCTCCTCCAAAAAAAAGGCTGTTAGATAGCCCCCACAATAAAAGGACGACCACCCCTCCAAAAAAGAGTCGAACTGAGGACCACATGGAGTCAAACCTTACGACACGCTATCCGAACCAACTCGACTACCCCGAAGAGGCAGAAGAAGCCAAATCTTACACACAAATTGGAACGGAATTCGACAATTCAATGACATGCAATGAGGGCAGTGAGTTTGGAAAAATAAGTTTATATTTTTGGTTTGAGCTGGGTCGACTTTATTATTATTACTATTATTAATTTATTTTATTTTATTTAGAGTAAAAAAGTATGATAGAAGCTATCATACTCAATTTTTTATCATATAGTGAATTTGAACCGACGACCAACTATACAGAGAAACAAACCAACCAATTAGTGCACCAGAGCCAGTCAACTTCATCAAGAGTTCATTTATTTTTAGTTAACTAGAACAGTAAACAATATAGTCAAATAATAAACATGGTCGATCTTGATTTGGTTGAGCTTTCAAGAATGAGCTTTAATTGAATCACCTCAAGTAACTTAATTATTTTGTACAAATTTAAACTTTCCGAAGTGATGAAATTAAGTTCAAATTTAACTCAATGTGATAACAAACTAATCCCGAGTGAGTGAGTTTTTCGTTAAGTCAAACACAATCAGAGCTCAAACTGTGCCATTAACAGCCCCAGGAACGTCAACCTATTTTAAGACCCAACCAAAGGTAACCCCATTTTTTTTTACTTCTATATGGTGCTCATCATTATACTACCCCAACTCAACCCGAACTGTTAAAATGGGTTGGGTTGGGTCGGGCTAAAACATCACTACAGGTTATTGTAAAACACTGGTAATGAATCGAATACAATACTCAGATGGTTCGAAACGAACACAATGTTTTGTACATGTCAAAGCTTAACCAAATAATAGGCCACTACCGATGCACCTTGTGCAAAAGTTGACATTCAAAGTGTCATGATTTATCATTATAATTAAACCTAACACATTTCTATAATGTTTATCATTACATCAATATGGGCTATATAGGAAAAGTTAATATCCAAAGTTGTAATGACTATGAAATTTTGTTTTAATTCCTAAATCTAGACCTAACAGGATAAAAGAGGGACATAAAGCTAGAGTAAGTTCAACTGAACACCTTGGGTAATGGTACTATCCCATCACACAGAATCAAAAAGAGTATATAAGCATAAACGAATTATAACAATTCTTTCTCCAAAACATTTTGCCTGAAAACACTAGTCACCTCAGTCACACAAAACTTGATACAAGAATTTCTACCTCTTTCAACAATCTCCACACTGAAGTATCTTTGACTTTCAACATCATTCCTCGTCAATGCAAACGAACTATGAAATTGCAGTAACCACATCATACGCATCAATCGTAGCATGAACCTGGAAGTAGTCTGCTCAAGCTTTTTGTTTTTCGAGCCTCATCAGCTCTACAAATTCAGCAAAAACTGCAACCAGATAGAGTGAGAGAACTTAGGATTAAGATGAATTGGGTTTTTTTTTTTTTGTTTTTTAATAATTAAAATTAATGAAATTTTTACCATATTATCTTAGTCCAAGAATAAATAAAATAAAACAAATAAATAGTTTGATCTCAAAACCAGAGTCTGCTTAAAGCTCTTAATACCCTTCCATTCTTCTAAATGAACAAGAAGTTCCAATGTTGTCGAGATAAGCAGCTCACCAAACAGAATTGGCTGGTCGACTCCCTTGGATGACATAATGTCGCGATAGGGAATAATGATTTTTATTCCTGACATGTAGGCATTTATTGCTCTATGCACGTAAATAAATCTTGTAATTGTATTTACCATCCATATCAATACACATTCTCCATGAGTAATTGCATAGTTCCATATGTATACATGTGTTTCTATTCTATAAATTGACACTATATTAGGGACCAAAAATCATGCAGAAAATTACTAATTTCTCCCCTCCCCACCCCCCCCCCCCCACCAAAAAAAAAAAGAGAGAGAGGAATCAAATTTGATATTAGAGGTCCATATTCTGTCATTATTGGAATTTGGATATTGTTTTCTTGCCGCCAATGGTGTCTTCATAATCACAAATATGTGAAATTTGTCACATGATCACAAGTTAAAAAGAGTTACCGGGATCTGAATCATGAGGTCCAGGGGAGGCTTCAGGATGGTACTGGAGAGACATGAGCTTTCGTTGAGGGAATGCAAGACCAGCACAACTTCCATCATTGAGATTGACATGAGTCACTTCTACACCCTCGGGAAGGGATGCAGGGTCAACCGCATAGTTGTGGTTCTAACACGAAACAAAATTTTAAGTGAAAATGAACAAAATATTCGGAAGAAAATAATTAATCAACATGCATATGAATTTGAGGAATGAGCTAGAAATTACATCCAAGACCACAAATCTCAATAAACAGATATTATTCATGGTATAGAAAATAAAAAAAAATGGATTTGAAGACATTATGCCCATCAACTATAACGTGTCAACAGAAAATGACAAAAATGGCATCCTATTACTATTAATTAATAAAAAGAAACAACAATTTAAACTGGGAAGAATACAGGTTTACAGAGGCCTGAAAGTGGATCACATTCAGATTAAAAAAAAAAAAAAAACCAAAGCTCTTACCAGTATCTGTGGATCACAATATTTATGGTCTGAATCCTAGTGTCATGATAAATGGATCTCTGATGTGATAATCATATTTGATCTTTATTGTTATCAATGCATTATATACCTTGCCCTCAAAAAAGTATATTGATGTAAATCTCAAAAAAGTATCTTGATGTAAATTTCAGTCAAGCAAAAACAGAAAGAAAAGAAAAAAGGCTCTAAAGCTTAGAAATCTGAAACCATTTGCAAGTAGGTGTGTGAATTATCTGAACTGTATACACTAATTGTTGAGAGAAAATAAGTCTAATACAAATAATAAAGTAGCCTATTCCCTAACAGCTTAAACTTGTATGTAAAATGGAGGTTAATTAATTGTTACATGTGTTCAGCCAATTTAAAAAAAAAAAAAAAAAAAAGCCAATCTGGCTATGAGCGAGAGGGTATCACATTGGAGATAGCTTACCGTCTATTTTATATGGAGTCAAATGCACTAACGAGGAAGATCAATTGAAGTGGTTCAAGGTTTAAATCTTTTTACAATATTTTGGAGCACCTAAGGTGGCTTTCTTTGTCTGGTGTCTAATTCATGGGAGAGTTCTCACCAGGATAAGCTAGTTAAACGAGGTCTTGTCTTGGTTAGGATATGCAACCTTTGGAAATCTGATGCGGAGACTATAAATCATTTGTTAGCTCAGTGTACCTGGCTGCAGGAGTAGTGAGAATTGACGTTGAATTGCTTTGGGATCAGTTAGGTCTTCCCATGAGAGGTGAAGCAAGTTTTCACAACTTGGTGGGAAACCAGTACATGTAGGAGGACAAGAAAGGCATGAAGGCTCATTCCATTTTGCATTGCGTGGACTGCATGGGTTGAGAGAAATAGAAGAACATTCAACGAATCAAAAATTCCTTTATTTAGATTGAAAAGCATGTTTTTGTCCATTCTATACAGTTGGTCATCTGAGGATAGAGAACTGGACTGACATAGCTTTATGCATTACATTGAGCACATGGGTACTCCATAAGCACTCATAGTGAGTGTTTCTGTAATTGAGAGGCATCCCCTAGATGCTTTTTTCTAATAGAACTTTTAACTATAATATATATATATATATATATAAATAATTAAGTTGCTCTGCTTTCTACCACATTGAGCTTTTAGATGAGATGGTAGGTAACAATTTTAACACTAACCATATTCAGCTCTTCAAGCCAGATTTTGATTTTTATAAAAATCAAATCCATTGACAGGTGCATGCACACAAGGGACCATACAACTTAAATAGGAAGTCATTTAAGGGTGTGTTTGGAGTTGTATAAAAGTGTATAAAATAAAATAAAATTGTAAAAGTAAATGTCTCGTAATTCGTACAGTGAGTGAAGAATTTAAATTTTACTGTCTCATAATTCGTGTTTGTAGAGATTTGTAGGATTTTGTTTTATTTTACTTAGCTCCAAACGGAGCCTAAAATGAAACAAACCTGAGCACTGATTTCAACACGGCCATTCCGGAGGTTACGAACTGGATGATTTCCTCCATGGTGACCAAACTTCATCTTAAAAGTTTTACCACCCAAAGCTTGACCAAGCAACTGATGGCCCATACAAATTCCAAAAACAGGAACCTTTCCAATAATTTCCTTGACTGTTTCTACAGCATAAGGAACTGCAGATGGATCTCCCGGGCCATTGCTGAAAAGAACACCATCTGGTTTCATCTTCAGAGTCTCAGATGCTGACCACCTTGAAGGGACAACAGTGATTTTGCAGCCATACGATGCCAAGCGCCTCAGTATATTATGCTTGATGCCAAAATCATATGCAATAACCTTCATTCAAATGAAGGTGTATACATGAGTAAATGTTTAAACTGCTAGTATGTTTATAGTAGTTTAAGCACAAAAGTCAGGTCCCATTTGGGAACTTGCTTTTCTAGCCAGCTTTTCGCATTTTTTTAAATTAAAAATCATTTGTGAACCCTTGCTTCGCAAGTTCTTTTGGCTCTGTCTATTGGCTTTTAAAAAAACATCCCACCTGGGAATGTGCTTTTCTAGCCAGCTTTTTGCATCTTTTTAAAATTAAAAAGCATCTGTGAAGCCTTGCTCTGTAAATTCTTTGGGCTCTGTTTCCTGGCTTTTAAAAAACATGACTTTAGGCTTATAAAAAAGCAAAAGCATTTAGGAACACCTTTTAAGTTTTATTTTTTATTTTTTTATTTTTGCCATGTTTTTGCCATCAAACTATGGTTTTTGATATAACACAGTGGCGTCGTGTAATCCATATAGCCGACCCCACCTAGTGGGATAAGGCTTACATTGTTGTTGTATTTTTGTCATGTTTATTGGATTTTAAAAAGCATGCCTTTTAGTTAAAAAAGTTGTTATCAAAAGAGAGCCTGGGTATAGGCACACTAACATGAAAAACCTCTCCTCTCCTGTTGGAGCTAAACTCCCATTCTGAATCTGTTCTATCAATCCATTCATAAGGGGCCTTACAGGAAACGCCACTTATTAAATCCACACCTGCAAAATTGTGCCAAGAAAAACAAAGCATAATGACTTAATAGTGTCCTCAAATTCCCTTCAAAAGCAAGAAGGGATACTTACCAACAATATCCCATGTACGAGACATTTCCAAAAGTTCCTCGTTGGTTTTGGTTTCTTCTGTGCTCAATACACCTATAAGGCTACCATCTTGTCTTAATCTTCTTGTAATTGCACGTGTATCAACATCATCTAGTGTGTAACAGAACAGCATGAAAAGCAGCAAAATGTCAATAGCCTTGGATAACCCAAATTACAGAGCCTGATATTGCAAAATAGAACTCACATATTCCCATAATATTCCTTTCTGCCAGATAATCTCCAAGTGTTTTTGCGCATCTCCAATTTGAAGTACTGCCACATTTAGTGTATACCATGTTAGTAAATAATTACTTAAAAAAAGTATAGTAGTAAGTTCTTGAAGCCACGTCAACAAAAGTCAGCATACCTGATACTTAAGCTTCTAATTACTAAACCTGCCAAGAAGCATTGTGTTGACTCTTCGTCATCTGCCAGTGAAAGAATCCTCATTCAGATTACCTGTAGTTCTCCAATGAATGTTAAAAATATGAAATGAAAAACATCACCCACCAAAATTAACACCAGTATTGCCAATATGCGGGTTTGTCATTAGGACAAACTGGCCAGCATAACTAGGGTCAGTAAGAATTTCCTGATACCTGCAATATAACAACAATACCAGAATTATATTCATGTAAAACAAGTCAATTCTTAAAGCTGGTAAATTTTACAGTTGGTAAGTTTCCTTTGCTCGAAGGTTAATACCATTCCTAAGGTCATTCTAAAGTCAGTCACATTAATGAATACAGATCAAAATTTTCCTTTGCATGAAGATGGTGATGAATACTTTTTACACTTTTGAGAAGGGGAAGAAAAAAAAGTTATTGCTTAAACCAATTTTAATTTCTGTAACTACCAACAAAAGCATTCACTCAGATTAGCTCATATTTCATGACCTATTGACTGATATAAAGCACCAAGAACAAAGCTCAAGCTGAAAATGTTTTCCAAAGCCTGAGCAATAAATCAAGGTCAGACCTCAACCAGCATGTGAATTCTAGATCCATAGTGTTACCTTCTGTGAGAACATTACTTAGAAATTTATCTGTTATTATTATTGTAATTTTGAGCCTAAAACTCCTGTGATGATGAACCATAAGTGAACAAATTTTAGGCTGCATTTAGGAACAAGTAGCTGATAGCTAGGCTACTAGCTACTATCTTTTTGGCTTTTTCTAAAATGACCAAATTTATCCTCTTACATTTTAAATTTCTTTTAAACTTTGAAAGGCAAAAATGTCGAATTAACAAAAAATTAAAAAGCTAGCTGTTTTCCCTTCGCAAACATAAAAAAGCTAGCTTTTTAATAGCCAGTTACTAAAAAGCTAGGTTTTTTGTTCCCAAACTCAACCTTAGATTAAGAAACCAAAAGTATCATCTATATCATCAAGCCAGACAAAATTTTCCTCCATGTTCAGTTGTTCCCTATTTTTGCTTCTTTAAGTTATTAAAAAAAAATGTTACAGATACCAAAAAGAAATCTTAGAAGCAGTTGACTTTTTAATAAACTGCTGACCATCAAAAATAAAGGATAAAAGCATATTTCCTTGCTCCACTTGTTCCCATTTAATGAAAGAAATCTTAGGTTTGACAATTTAACTCCTAGTAAGTAATAAACTTAATAAAATTTACTTATCCAAAAATAAATATAAAAAAATTAGAAAGGAAAAATGAAAAAAGGGGGATACAATTAAACCCACCTCACCTTGCTATATTAGTAACTAACAAAGCCCCTAACATCTGCTTCTTGTCCTACAGACAGAATGATATATGATTGGCTCATGTAATAATTCATTCAAATAATCAACTTTTAGAAGGTTACTCTCACTATACAATTATTATCAATGGAAAAATTAGGGGCATATTTGCTCAGGACAGGAGAAAAGATTATCTTTCTACTGACAAGATGCAACTATGGCAATCCACTATGACCCTTACTAGAGACTTTGAAGCAGAGTGGTCAGAAAAGGATGCCATTCCTGTTCAATGGCTTATTATTCAATGACCCCAATGTGCTCCAATAAAGGGTTTAGATCATTGAGAGCATGCATAAAGCTGATCTTAATAGCTTGGATAGTTGGGAATTACGGCACTGGTTCATTTCAATGTGAGCACAAGCCAAAGTGCAGGAGAGTCTATAGTAAGAGTACATTGAGAGAGGGAGAGCCTCCAGAGTGCCTATATCCATTCTATGTAATTTTGTACATACATGCAAGTTTGTTCCTATTTAAAAGACTTAGTTTTTGAACGACAGTTCCTCATGGAAACTAATTGCATATATTATCAATAGAATGTAACATGAATAAATGCATAATTTCATAAATACCAATGAATATTATAAATATAATGATTGATCGCTATGAATAATGGAATCCCATTGTTAGTGGATTCCGTGATGGTCACTGAGATACGATACACCTCTAATGTCATTACTCAGACAGTCAGCCTATTTGTGACCAAAATTCAACAGATAAATACCATACATCCATGCAAAATGACCTATATTTTGCCAGGAATAACTTTTGTATTTTTCTGAGCAAACCAATCATGCATTTTACAATTACTATTATCTTTCTCTCTTAATTTAAGGAAATTTTTATTCAGCTGTTCCAATAGATTGTCCACAAATTTCTCAAACAAAATTTGAAATCCCAAATTTTGTAAAGTCAGATAATTATCAAATACAATGGCATTTTTCAAATTTTCTCTCTCTACATATAGTCCATATTGTAAACGCTAGTTAACATAATTCAAACATGTACACGTATTAAAATGCCAGCTTACAGAATGGATGACAACCCTGTTTGTTTATTAAACCATGCAAAATAATGCAAGAGAGCTATGGCTTCTGTTTATGGTAGTTACAAGTGCATAACATGTCCAACATTTGATAACTATTGATCGTCTGACACATTAACAAGTAGGAATTATATTACATTATATGTTCTAAGGCCAAATATTTCCAAAGTAATTTTCTCGTATCTAAATTTAGAGCTTTGAGTTCAAGACCTCATATCAACTACACTAATCATGCCAAAAGTTACTCAAATCATATTAAAAACATCAATATGAATGTAAGCATTCATAAATTGTCACGGATCTATGCATCCAGAGTCACGGATTTGAGCAAAAATTACTTTTGCCTCAAACCATAATAGCCAATTTGTGGATTTTAGCTTATGTCATAAAAATGAGCTGCAAGAAAAAACTCGATAGTTCAAACTAGCAAAACTCTTTACACCAAGCTCTTCAAATATATTCCAGTTGAAAGTGCAAACTAATGGAAGGAAATTATAAACAATTTTCAAGAACAAAGACGCAGAAAAAGACTAAATAGAGATTCCCCAAGCCTCATGATTAATAAATCACAAAAAAGGGGGGTACGTAAGCACAAAAAATGGGGGTATTGTGCTTACAACATATAGGATGCCCCCTCACTTTTAAACTTTTAGGAATATGTTGAGGAATTCATATTAGGCAAGGTATTTATACGTTGTTTCATTGTTTGCTACAAAAAGGTAAGGAGTTGTCCAGCATAGCTACTTATTAGGGTTCAACCACGGAGACTCCCTAACCTACTAGGCCCTAGGAAGCAATGAGCCACAGCTCTACACCTAGCCCCAACTGAGGATGCAAGTTGACTTAAGAGTCCCACACAGAACAATACTATATCAATTTGCTTTATTAGTACCTCAAATTGTTATCTATCTTTGGATGAGTTACGTTATTCTACGATCAAAATCATGAAATTTTTTTTTGCACTTGTAATGTTAGCATAAATTAACCACCAAAAGGTGAAATACATTGCATGGAGAAGTGGGCAATCTTTGTTAAAATCAAGGCCATGTTAAATTTTGATTTGGATTATTAATTAACAGAAGCTAAGATGAACTTTGGCAACAGGATAAATTATGTGTTCTCTTTGCTCTCAATTAAGCACTTGATCACCGTTGGGGGTAACCACCACCACCCCTCGATATCAACATCAACAAAGACAACATACCTTTCAAATGTACCAGAATTGCATCTAGGGAAGCAAGTCAGTATTTGAATATATTGCCGAATTTTCTCGCTTGTCGGCTCATAATAATTTGAATGAATCTGAAATGCACAGGGTTGCAAGATATTTGGAAGGTTTGAGGCCAAGTATTAGGGAGAAAATTGGGTTGCAACCTGTTTGGACTATTGAAGAAGCTCATTACTTGGCTGTAAAAGTAGAGTTAATGGAGAAGATGGGCAGCAAGTCTGATTATTTTCGAAGAAGTAATTTGGAGGTGACTTATCCAACATCAAGCAAAGGAAAGGCGATTCAAACATCCAAAGCAAACCAATAAAGGCAAACAGGTTTCCAAATTAGAGAATCTGGAAATGGTGGATCCAAACAATCTACAAGATTGACAAACCGAGAAAATCCTAAACCTGCCAATCCTTATGCTCGCGCTGGATCCAAACAATCTACAAGATTGACAAACCGAGAAAAACCTGTCGATGTAACCAACCAAGCGATTCATCTCATCAATGTCCTACAAGGAAGCCTGTTAATTTGGTTGAAAACGAGGACGAACCAGAATCTGAAGCGGAGGAACAAGAACCTGAAAATGAAGATTACAACATTGCTGGTGATGAAAATGAGCAAGAAGAATTGCTTGGCTTGTTACTACAACAGGTACTTTGTTCAGCTAAGCAAGAGGAGCCATTACAACGTCGAAATATCTTTCAATCAACATGCACCATCAATACAAATGTATGTGAGAATTTCATTGCAAAGAAGGTGGTTGACCACTTAAACTTACCAAGGGAAGCTCACCCTAAACCTTACTTGATTGGTTAGGTGAAGAAAAGGCCTATAGTAAAGGTAACTGAAATTTGTCGCATTCCTATTTCTCTTGGAAAATTCTACAAAGATGAAGTTGATTGCGATGTCATAGATATGGATGTTACTCATGTTTTGCTGGGTAGACCGTGGCAGTATGATATGGATGTGACTTATAAGGGTAAATAAAAAGTCTACTTGTTCATATGGAAAGGTCATAAAATCACTATGGTTCCATCCATGGATAATTCCACAAACCCAAAGCTTCCAAAGTGGAGGGGCAATCTCTTTTGACATTGACAACTTCTGAGAATGAGTTTGAATCAGAATTGAAGAGAGCACAGGAGGTTCATATGCTGGTTGTGAAAGATTTGTTGGTTAACCCAACAGAAAAAAGAGAGGATGAGGTGCCTAAAGAAGTCCAGTCTTATTGGAGTAGTTTAGTGAGATCGTGTCACAAGAGTTGCCAAATGAATTGCCACCAACGCGAAATATTCAACATCACATTGACTTGGTACCTGGAGCAAGTTTGCCAAATCTTCCTCATTATCGAATGAGTCCGAAGGAGTGTAAAATCTTGCAAGAGAAAGTAGAAGAACTATTGAAAAAGGGGTTTCTACGAGAAAGCATGAGTCCTTGTGCCGTCCCCGCTTTACTAACACCAAAGAAAAATAGGAGTTGGAAGATGTGTATTGATAGTCGAGCCATCAACAAGATTACTATAAGATATAGTTTTCTAATCCCTCGTCTTGGTGATATGTTAGATATGCTAGAAGGTTCGAACCTATTCTCCAAGATTGATTTGTGTAGCGGTCATCATCAAATTCAAATCAAACCTAGAGATGAGTGGAAAACTGCTTTCAAGACCAAAGAAGGACTATACGAGTGCTTAGTTATGTCGTTTGGGTTGTCCAATGCACCAAGCACCTTCATGCAACTTATGAACCAGGCAAGGTTGTTAAAATCGAGATTTTACTTAAAATCGGTGGAAGATCCAAAAATCAAATCGTAAAATCGTAAGATTTTACCAAATGCCTATAAAATAAAAATATAGTCTATTATGGTACAATTTTTATTTAGAGTTTCCATTTTTTTATAATTTAATAATTTTATTAATAAGAGAAAAGACATGTATTAAGAAAAATGTCATACACAAAAACTTACTCATATTAACAAAATAAATCCTTAACAAAGTTTTCTAAATATTCTATATCTGATTCTGTACTCCTTTTATCCCAACTATTGAGACCGTTAAAATGATTTGTGTAATCTATACAGTGGATATTAAAATACTGACTTCATTTTATCCTTATTTTTTGAGTTGAGATGTATTTTTAATATTTTATCATAAGTTTCTTGGTTTCTATCTTAACTACTACATTTAATTGATGGTAGTCAATTTGATGCAACAACGTACACGATTCTCACCTAGTGTAGTATAGTAAATAATAGTGTTATAGAATAAAAAAATCTATTAAAAAAAAAGATAACAAGGGAAATAGTTATGGCATATTACTTGAAAAGAATCATAAAAATCTATATTACTTAACAAAATTATACAAAAATTGTTTAATTTATAAAATCGGTAAAATCGCTTATAAAATCGAGATTTTACCTATTTTGCCCCTATTAAGATTTTATATAATCGAACAAGTTTTCCCACTCCAACATCGTAAAATCGTAAGATTTTAAGATTTAAATCAAGATTTTAACAACATTGGAACCAGGTACTTAAGCCTTTCATTGGAAAATTTGTTGTGATTTACTTTGATGATATTTTTTTTTTTTTTTTTGGAAAAGGACTTTGATGATATTATGATCTATCAAGGTTATTAAAATCGAGATTTTACTTAAAATCGGTAGAGGGTCCAAAAATCGTATCATAAAATCGAATTGTAAAATCATAAGATTTTACCAAATTCCTATAAAATGAACATATAGTCTATTATGCTATAATTTTTCATTTAGAACTTCCATTTTTTTTTGATAAGTTAATAATTTTATTAATAAGAGAAAAGACATATATCAAGAAAAATACTATACACAAAAAGTTACTCATATTAACAAAATGAATCCTCAATAAAGTTTGCAAAAGATTCTATATCTGGTTCTGTACTTCTTTTATCCAACTACACAATTGAGACCGTTAACATGATTTGTGTGATCTAGACAGTTGATATTAAAATATCGACTTCATTTTATTCTAATTTTTTGATGTATTTGTAATATTTTATCATAGGTTTCTTGGTTTCTATATTAACTACTACATTTAATTTATGGTACTCAATTTGGTGCAATAACGCATGTGGTCCTCAACTAATGTAGTATGATAAATAATAGTGTTATAGAATAAAAAAATCTTAAAAAAAAAAAAAAGGTAACAAGTGAAATAGTTGTGGCACATTACTTGAAAAAAATCATAAAATCTATTTTATTTGACAAAATTATACAAAAATTGCTTAATTTGTAAAATCGGTAAAATCGCCTATAAAATCGAGATTTTACTGATTTTGTCCCAAAATCAAAATTTCACCTATTTTGCCCCTATTAAGATTTTACATAAAATTGAACAAGTTTTTTCACTCTAACATCGTAAAATTGTAAAATTTTAAGATTTAAATCAAGATTTTAACAACATTGTGATCTATAGCAAAAATGGAACTGAACATTTGGAACACTTGAAGAGTGTCTTGTCTGTGTTGAAAGAAAACAAACTATTTATCAATCTGAAAAAGTGTAGTTTCGTGACAAGCCAATTGTTATTCTTGGGTTATGTCATGGCTACTGATGGTATTCATGTTGATCGGGAGAAAGTTAGAGCAATTCGAGACTGGCCTACACCCAAAACAATCACTGAAGTTCAAAGCTTCCATGGCCTAGCAACGTTTTACAGAAGATTCATCAGAAATTTCAGTTCTATTGTTGCACCAATTACTGAATGTTTGAAGAAAGGCAAGTTTAATTGGAGCAAAGAGGCAAAGCAGAGCTTTGCTTTGATCAAGGAGAAATTATGTAATGCACCTATGCTTGCTTTCCCAAGCTTTGACAAACTTTTTGAGATGGAATGTGATGCTAGGAGCATAGGAATCGAGGCTATGTTGTCTTAAGATGGACGTCCAGTAACATTTTTTAGTGAAAAGCTTAATGAAGCAAGGCAAAAATAGTCCACATATGATCAAGAAGTTTATGCGGTAATGAGAGCTTTGAAGCATTGGGAGCATTATCTAGTGCAAAGGGAATTTACATTGTACACTGATCATCGAGCTTTAAAGTTCTTGAACAGTCAAAAGCACTTGAACAAAATGCATGTTTGCTGGACTACTTTTCTACAAAAGTTTCCCTTTGTTATTCAGCACAAGTCTGGAGCTTTTAACAAGGTAGCAGATGCCTTGAGTCGCAGGGCTTCTTTACTTGTTACCATGAGTCAAGAGGCAGTTGAATTTGATTGTTTAAAGGAGTTATATGCTGAAGATGATGACTTCAAAGAGATTTGGGCAAAGTGCATTGCAAAGCAACTCATGAGAGATTTTCAGTGTATGAAGATTATTTGTTTACTGGGAATCGCTTGTGTATTCCTCGAACATCCTTGCGGACGAAACTTATAAGGGATTTACATGGTGGAGGCCTTAGTGGACATATGGGAAGAGACAAGACTATTGCTAGTCTTAAGGAGCGCTATTATTGGCCACAATTGAAGAGAGAATGTGGGGAACTTTGCAAGGAGATGCTACATATGCCAAACTGCCAAAGGCCAATCTCAAAATACTGGCTTTATATGCCTTTGCTTGTCTCTAATGCGATTTGGGAAGATTGATCTATGGATTTTGTTCTAGGTCTTCCTCATACACAATGCGTTAGATTCAGTTTTTGTTGTGGTAGATATATTTTCAAAAATAGCATATTTTATTCCTTGTCAGAAGACTTTAGATGCTTCTCACATATCACGATTGTTCTTTCGAGGAATTGTTAGACTTCATGAAGTCCCTCAATTTATCACTTCAAATCAGGATTCCAAGTTCCTTAGCCATTTTTGGATTACTTTGTGGAAGATGTTTGACACCTCATTAAAGTTTAGTGCACTGTTCAACGCATCCCCAAAATGACGGTCAAACTGAAGTGACAAATAGAACACTTGGCAATTTGATACGGAGTATTTGTGGAGACAAGTGAAAGTAGTGGGATCACGCCCTAGCACAAGCAAAATTTGCTTATAATAATGCAGTTCATAGTGCTACTGGAAAATCACCATTTCGGTGGTTTACTTGAAGGCACCAAGGCATGCATTTGACTTGGCACGACTACCACATGTCCATGGAAAAAGTGTTACTGCGAAACGCATGGCAGAGCAAGTTCAATTCATACAAGATGAAGTCAAAGAAAGATTGGACGAGACAAATGCAAAACATAAAGAAGCAGCTGATAAGCATCTACGACTGAAGAACTTCAGGGAAGGAGACATGGTGATGGTGTTTCTTCACAAAGAAAGGTTTCCAGTTGGAACTTATAACAAGATCAAACTGAAGAAATATGGCCCTTATATGATCTTGAAGAAAATTAATGACAATGCCTATGTTGTGGACCTTCTAGAGAGCGTGGGGATATCAGAGACCTTCAATGTGGCAGACCTGTATGAGTATCATAGTTTAGTTGTCCCTCTTTATCCAGATTTAAACTTAGGGACGAGTTCTCTTGAAGTGGAGGGGACTGATATAGGACAAAATTAAAAGCAATATTCTAGAAGGAAGAAGTAATGTCCAGATGCATCACAATAAATGTCTTCGTCCAGGTTCATAGTTCATTGGAATCTGAACAGTTGTGCCATTATGAGTCGTAGTAAATGTCTTGTCCAGGTTCATAGTTCATTCGAATTTGAACAGTTGTGTCTTTATGATTTATGTCTTTCGTTATTCTCCTCTTTCTTCTATAAAAGAGGACTACTATGTACTAGTTTGATCGTCACTGAGATTTGAAATAGTATAGTTTTCCAAACTTCTTTTTCTGGTGGATTCCAATATTTAAGAAATTATCGTGTATAATTTCTTCTTTCAATTCTTTCACTGCGTCACCTTACAACTAAATTAAAAATCCTAACTTTGCCCCTATTCAACACAGATACAACATGGCTAGAACACACCAATATATCAATTTTTTGAAAAATAAACACATAACAAAGGTAGGTTCGTAGGGGTAATATATGTTTGTAGCGCACACATGCACAAATTATTACAATGGATAGATGAAAATAACAAGTTTATTTTCTATGTTAATTACATTTAGTTTTTATTGTGGAATAATAAGAAGAAATTATTTTCACATTCTATACATTAAAAATGAAGTGTGAAAAAAGAAATGCTAATTTTTATTTCAAAAATATCTAATCACAAACAAATTATTAGTTTTAAATGTATAAGTTTGTGAATCTAAAAGGCCTCAAGGAAAGGGTCTCTTGATTTTAATCACTAGCTCCCAAGCTATAATCTTCTTTTGTGATGTACTTTACACATGTCCCAAAAATAGACATGCATTGCTCCCCAAGTGTTCCAAAATATGTATATAAATGAAAGGCCTCAAGGAAAGGGTCTCTTGATTTTAATCACTAGCTCCCAAGCTATATCTTCTTTTGTGATGTACTTTACGCATGTCCCAAAAATAGACATGCATTGCTCCCCAAGTGTTCCAAAATATGTATATAAACTAAGTGTTTGGTCCTAAAAATTAAAAAAATGCATTTCCAACGTGTATGCAACCATCTTAAGTATGCCTATATTTCTTAGGAATATTCCTTCCAAAAACAAAAATCTAGCTCACTAGTCATTTTAATGAAAAAATCCCAATTAGCTTACCCCGTCAAAGAGGTGTTGAAGACCACTTCACCAACTTGGGTTCCAGAAGCGCCAAATGATTTAGCCCTCCAAATTGAGCCATCTTCAAGCACAAGCCTAGCATCTGCTACCTTCCAAGGTCTCTTCACCAACCCTATAGCTCATGAAGAAAACTTCCATCATCTTAGGTTGGAGTGTTCACATTAACATTATAATACATAGATGTGAGAGAATCTAAGGTCATCAAAAAGAATGGTTTTATGGGGAAGTAAAAGTTTCAAAATTAGTAATTCGAAATCCTGCCAATGACAAACCATGCATCTATACAAAAGAAAACATTCATTTTTTTAATGTATGAAAATCAATATTAAGAATTAAACGCACCATCATCCTTCCCATGGGTAATAAGACGTGAGAAGAGATAAAACTGGGACATAATCATAATAATTATCATAATTTCCTTCACAATGCAATTGATGTAAAGAAAACCAGTTTGGGTGCCGTTGGTTGAGGGATATTGAGTTTATCCCATATCCCATGTATAGTACCAAACGCTAAGGAAAAAGATTAGGTGGTGGGATAAGTTATCGCAAAACAATGGGGTAAATCTGTCCTAGAGAGGAGTTGGGATAAAAAATGGGCAGGTGGGATACAGGTATGAAATAAAATATTTGCCTCCTCCCATTAAATGAAAATTAGCTAAGAACATGTTGTTATATTAATATATTTTGACAAGTTTGTTATTATTTTAACACCATTTGAAATAATTCTCATTGACCACTAATTATGAACTGATTTCAATTTTATCATTTTAATATTTGATGATGAGAATATACTGGTTCAAATGGTATATTATATTTTAACATTTTTTCTCATCTGAAATGGCAAATCACTATAAATTTATATTAATTACTATGAAAATTTAGAATGAAAATTAGTTAAATTCTAAATGACAAATATAATTACCAACATTTTTCACCTAAATTAGTCAAAATCATGCTTAACCATACCTTAACTATACTTGTCATTTAAAGGGCATTGTTTTCATTTTGTTACTTTTTCTTACATCATCCTTACCTAATCAAATACAGAAATCGATGAAATACAGTGTCTTGGAGAACACATACAATGATGGAAATGATAAGTGGAACAAAGACAACAAACATGCTATGTCTCTCAAATTTAGGCTTCTTAGGCAACGCAGATATAATGTCCCACAAGCTAACTTCAATGATTCAATAATGGTGAAGTATATTTATCGAATTTATATTACCAACTAGGCATCTATTTGCCCTTCATACATGTTAGATTCACCTATTCGTATAAAATGAGTAACAGAACACATCGAGATAAAATGATGTCCGCGAATTTTTGTTATAGAAAGGGGTGAGAAATCCCTCCCACCTAAAAGAAATAAATTCAGAATTATGTCTTTGATTTTTTTCAGTAGTTATTTAAGACTTACTTTGACTGCAGAGATTTTCAACAATTTCAAGGATGCAGAGACCGGAAATTTTAAGGCCTGCTTATGTGAGGATAAAAGGGACTTCTTGATTTGTATGACGCTTGGTACCTTTCAATTGAGGGTGAACGTGAATGGATGAGACCAGAGACTTCTCAACTAAAAATCTAAACAAAAACCTCAAGGAAGGCATTGATCCAGATCTTTCCGTAATCGTTATTCATGAGTGTATGTATATGTGAGTGTATATATATACGTGCGTGCGTGCGCGAGAGAGGAGAAGGTTACCAACGGCGGCACCATCGGTTGAAACAGGCACAGAAGAGCATCTGAGGGTGAAAGCCCTAACTTTAGGCGATTTCGAAGCAGCAAAACAAGGTGTTAATGGTTGGATTCTCGTAGCACAATCCATCGAAAACTCCAATGGAGGAGGGAGGAGACCTGGGCGAACTGTTGCAGGCCAGTAGGTTTTATACCGCCGACCGTGGGTGCAATCAAATGCAGCTAAACGAACCGCAAATTATTTGTGCCGGTTTCAAATGACCCGGAATGGTCGGGTCTTGCAGCGGGTGAAGTACTTGGATTATTATTTTTTTTTAATTTTTATTATTATTATTTTTTTTTTTTTGGCGCCACGTGAGGTACTTGAATTCAACGTTAGGGTCGATAGTTACAAATTAAAACATAAGGGGTCTGGAAAATAAAAAGTGAAATAAAATGAGATAATTTAAAATAATTTATGAATTTATAATTTTTACAATGAAATAAAAATGTATAATTTTTAAAAATATTTAAAAATTTTTCAAACTTGTTTCATTTCATCAAACACAACTACAGTGAATTCAGCTAGAAGGGAAGCATTAGCCAGTCTTGCCTTCTTTTTAAGGATGTCATTCCTAAGTCCAGTAAAGCAAAAGATAAATAAATGTATGACATAGCTAGGTTACATTTCGATTATTCCTCCCATTCACTTGGATGGTAAGTGGAACATATATGTATAATGGATACGACCAAGTGTTTTCTTTGTTCTAGTGTTTCCCAATCGGGGGCTGTATCGAATATAATATAACATTCTATTTTTTTAAGTGATAAAATTCAACACGTACCTGCAAAAATAATAATAATAATCACGGGCGGAGCTCCGTGAGGCAAAGGAGACAAGTGATTTTCTCAATTTTTAAGATAAAATTACTAAAATGTCCTTCTTTTTATTTTAATTTTATTTAAAAATTAAATTAATTAAAAATTAAGATATTTTAATTTTATTAAAAATTTAAAGTTAACTCAAAATTTTTTAACATATAAAAAAGTTTAAAAGAATCAAACTTGGTATTTTTTGTGAAATAAAGTGTATCCTTTTAATACATTGTTGCATATTTTTGTTTATACTATCAGTAAATTTTGGCATATGACATAATAAATTCTATAGATAATAAAATTTAATAATAATTATATTTTTTGTAACGAGGGATATCTCTAATAAATTTCAGGTATTTGAACCATTAACCGTGAGAAATATATTCACTAGTTAGTACTCAAGAATAATTTATTTTCTCTTTAAAAATAATATCATTTTTTTCCTACTTTTAATCGAAAAATAAGTCGATTGTTATTTTTTCTTGAGCGCCCGGTGTCCCCTCTTAGCAAAAATTCTGATTCCGCCCTTGATAATGATAATAATAATAATAATAATAATAATAATAATAATAATAATTCTAGTGGAGAGTTTGTTACGTGGTTAAAAATTATAGAATAAATGTTATATATAGTTTAAGACGAAACTAAAATTTGTAATTTAAAACAAAAAAAACAAAGCAAAAGTGTGTATAAAAAGTAAATTTTTTTTTTTATGAATTATACCAACTTTTTAAATAAATAAAATTTTTAAATAATTATGAATATAATTTTTCAGATGTTTGCCTCGTATAAATTAGCTCTCGTTTATGATAGTAATTGTTAATATTTTATTCTCATAATTTGTTGCTCCGTATTCGCCTTTACACATGGATTAGCCCATTGTATATGATAGTAATTGCTAACTATTTATTCTTATAACTTTTTGTTATTTTTCTTCTCTTTGAAAAATTAATTCCTCAAAGAGAGAAAAATCTCAGCTCATTTAAATTTTTGTGAATTATAGTCAAAAAATAAACATAATTAAAAGATATAAAATATTTCAAATTAACATTTAATCCCATATCAAAGACACCGCATTAATATCATTATAAATAACTACTCTCATGCAATAATGTAACTAAAGTTGCATTTGCAGGTGGAACTTTTAGCAAAAAAGTACCAAATTTTGTTCATTGGCTGTTTGGCAAAACACTAAAATTTATCACTTTTCTATTCTATTACAATAACTTCTAATTTTAAAAGTTACCAAAAATTATTAAAAATTGTCAAAAATTGTTTAAAGTTACTAAAAGTTGTCAAAATTTTTGTCAAACACTCAAAAATTACTAAAAATTACAACTTGTATCACTAAACACATCAAAAATTGTAACTAGTAACTTTTTGACCAAAAAAATCAAAAATTACTAAAAATTTTACCTCCAAACGCCCCCTACCTTCTTGTTTGTTTGGAGGTCTCACTTATCTTCCTAATTAATACTTCTGGTACGTGGAAGTCCGCAGCCGCTACCCCGTACTGGGGTGCGCACAGGGCGAAGTACGCTCCAGGACCCTAGCCGGCAAAGGCCCCTGGAGAGTTAACCAGCCTAGGCAAGCCCTGGCTGACCGGCATGACCGAGAGGAAGCCATTAGGCATCCGCCATTACAGCGGTAACCCACCCCCCGTGGGGGAGTCGAACCCGGAACCTCGAGAGGCCCAAGCTCTAAGGTGAGCCCGACTTCCACTCGACCACCCCCGAAGGTGTCTTCCTAATTAATACTTGTCTTTGTCCTTGGTACATGTGAAGCCAACGCCCTCCTGAGAGAACCATGGCAGTATATTCATGAATTAATTTTTTGTCCCAAGCATGAATCGTTTTAACATTATTGAATTGTTCACCTAATTCCTGGGATATGCTTTTGAAGATTGAAGGATATGAACATTGATTCTCATCCAAACAGATATATATCAACGTACTATATATATATATACACACATATATATATTGGTGCAAAAAATATATTGAACATGTGCCATTAATCCCTGTGTAAAGACACGTTGGACAGATATGAGCTCAACCAAAAATATAATTCATTTTGGATAGATATGAGCTCAACCTTGAATATAATTCATTTCGTCAACCAGGAATATAATTTATTCTCGACTTCATTAATTTGGTTTCAGGATAAAAAAATATAAATGCTGATTTAAAAGGAACTATAAAGGGCTCGTTTGAAGTAAGAAAAAATAAGATAAATTAAGATAAAATGTGATTTGGAGTTAATTTTGGCGCCGTTTTTTTTCTGAAAAATCGCAAACCGTGAGAACGGTTTTCTAAATCCATTCCCACGGATTCAAAAAAAAACTTAAAAAAATAGTGACAATGGTATTCATTTGAAAGCTTTCGACACGAAGAATGCGATTATATAAAAAATTTACACATTCGGTTAACCTATTTTTAAATTTTTTTTGTTTTTTTAGCGAAATATTGAAATTTTTTGAAATTAGTGATGGCGGAAAAATTAGAGGTAGATGAGTTGTTAGAGATTTATAGAGTTTTTTGGAGATTTTTTTTACTCCAAACGAGCCCAAAGTGATATCACAATTAATTCAATTTATTACTATAATATCGTTTGTTCAGTTAGTTTGTTATTTTTTTAATGACAGACATGAAATGTTACATCTTATCTACTACTCCGAAATTAGCCATGCATATTTAATATAATATGATGTACATTAAATATAAAGTAAACTATCAATATATTTATTGGAAAAATGAGTAAATTAGTGGGATTATAATAATATTATTATCAATTCACCTCCCCCATTAATTTATTCATTTTCTAGCGTATAAATAGTTCAAGAAATTCATTAGGTAAGATACATTCATTATTGTTAATTAAAATTTCTTTCATTACAATTTTCTTTGAACTTAATCACTAACTTAAGTTTCGGAGTTTTTTTTGTCGTGAACATCCCCCAATCTTTTTTTTTTTTTTTTTACTGTTTCCTGTGTTTTTAGGTAACAAATGACGAATTCCTTTGACGTTGTGAGCACACACGTGAGTATTTTTCACTCTCGCACAGGTACGTTAAAGGGAGATTATGTAATTTACGCATATTTTATTAACCTGAATGAAAGAATGAATTTATAAGCACGTTGATAAAAGAGAATGCATATTAATGTACATCAGATTTCTTTGCACTGTTGAAGCACATAGTATGGTCATAAAAATGATAATTAAGGGAGCGTTTGGTGTGACAAAAAATGATAAAATTTGATAAAAATTGTGAGTTTGTAATTCGTCCAGTGAGATAAAAATGAATAACTTTTAAAAAATTTTAATATTTTTTAACAATTTTTAGCACTTTTCAACGTTCTAAGTGGAGCTAGTTTTATTATATATAGTGGTAAGTAAACTTAAAATTGCTCAATTTGATCATTTAAGTGGTAAGTAAACTTAAAATTGCTCAATTTGGTCATTTATAAATTTAAAAATGATAAATTTAGTTTAAACCACTAATAATTTTTTACCAACGATAAAAGTTTTCATTTTTTTTATTTACTTAGTGATAAATAAATATACCACATTTATCATTTTTTAAATGATAAAAAAATTTAGTTTAAACCACTAATAATTTTTTAGCAACAATACAAGTTTTCATCTTTTTTTTTTTAATTTATTTATTGATAAATAAATATACCACATTTATTATTTCTAATAATCATATTTGTCATTTTTGGTATGATGCCAAACACTACTAGTTAATAATGCATTTTGCAACCAAACATTTTGTCTAGTTCTTCCCTCTAGTCTAGCATGGTATTCGTAAGGCATATTTGCATTCCTTCCCCCCATCGTCTGAGTAAATTTTTTTTTTCTCCATCCTACTAAAATTATTAATATTTTATTATTTTACTTCTAAAAGTAAGATAACAAATGAAATATATTCAAAAAACTAAAAAAAAAATCTATAAATTAACAAAATAATAAAAACAATAGTTACAGTACTAATATTTGAATTTCTTAATATATAAAATAATATTAGCTAAAGAATAATTTTGTAATTCTAAACTTAAAAAAAAAAAAAAGATTTAACCTCGAGAGATTCACTCCCTAGGTCAAACCCCTAGAGAGTGAATCTCTTTTGGTTTGTGCCACACATACCGGCCCCTCAACATGTATAGCGGTCAATCGCGAACTCGCGTAGCGGCGGGGAGTCGGACCCACACCCAAGAACTGGATACGGTTCGTCCAGCCAATGAGGCCCGTCCTACCAACCTTTACTACGCTTTGCGCCCTGGAGGCTGGCCCCAAGTTTTTGCTAGAGAGGAGACTTGAACTTGAGACCTTGGGGAGTAATTCTAAACTTAATTGGAGTAAGGTGGAAATTTTATTTTAATCGCTTCCCGTTCCAAACCTTATCAGTTATAATTCAATAATAATGATCAGCCTATTTTTTTTTTTAATCAACTTTAGAGATGCACCATAACTCCGTCCATCTGATTTGGTGGGTAAATCGACTGATCAGTTCATCACAAGTCATCCATCAATTTTAGAGATAATTTAAGCAGTGCTTCGATTTTCCTATGACAATTGAAAAGAACTTAGCACATTCAGCCTTGGTGCGACGTTCAAGGATTAATGAGAGAGCTAGAGTTGTAAGATTTAAAATAGATCTGTATATAAATTTAAAAACATAAAAATTATACATTCAATAATGGAGAAGCATACCTGTTTGTTCCATGATCCTTGAATGCAAAGGAAAACATCTTTAAGCTCAAGATGAACTTTGACGGCTATGAATCTTCCTCTGTATACCGTAGGTCTATATGACAGATTTTCTATGGGACGTATTCTGTCTGTCTAGGGATAGAGAGTGGATCTAATCATATATTTATAGATTAAATCTTAGCCTCATTGGACCTTCCCATAAAAGGCCTATAGTGGGCTCCTTTGACCCACACTAACCGTCTAACCTCATTATTCATATTAGGTTCACATATGCTTAATAATATAGACTACAACAAAATAAGCCTTATCATATACGTTTCTAACTTTTACTTGGTTCCAACCCATTTTTGATAAAAAAAAAAAAAAATTAATTAATATATACTCAATATATAGAAAATTTCAACATTCTCCTACTTAAGCAAACATTAATTATTTTTAACTTTGGAAAAGATTTTAAAAATGACTCTCGAGTTAGAGACTATATGTAGCCACATTTTAAAGCTAAGTAAATATGAGAAACAACACCTAAAACAATCCCGTCCAACAAGATAATCAATATCGAACCAAGGCAAACATTACACTTATAATTCATGTAATACCACTTATGATTATAAATATCAATGACCTTATCGACATAGATCAAATGAGATAGTATTGTGGAAATTAGCACTCAATAGGTGATCTTATAAATGTGTTAATCCCTTATTAGTCCAAATCCTTTTAAATATGCTTATCAAACAAGCATGAGAATTTTCCCAATTCTATTTAGATATACTTATCAAATAAGCAAAAGAATTTTAATATTTCAAATAGAAACCAATGTGCCTTATTCAAATATCACAAAAGTAAAACAAGACACATCTCAAAAATATTTATCAAACAATTCTCTTTCAATATGCTCATTAAACAAGTAAGAGAATTCTAAGGTTATAAACGGAAAGCAATATGCCTTACGCAAATATTATAAAAGTAAGGTAAGACACATCTCAAAAAAAATTGCTTAAGCAACAACAAACTTAAAGCTTCCAAAATATATAAATCATGAATATATTTATTCATCAATGTTATCAAAAGAAACATAAATGATAACTCTCAGTTGATTCATAGCAATGAGAGACCAAATGTCTCAATATGCATAAAAATATCTGTTACATAATGTAAAGAAAATAACTCCGACTAACCAAGTACATCAAAAGATCCAATAACACTCATGTCAAAAACATGCTTATTAAAAATAATAGGTCTACGTCCCTTGGTTAAGGAGTCTACCATCATTTACTATCAATATGATGATGTCACATTTCTTTATTAAATCTTTACTAGATAAATATTTAACTTCTATATGCTTAAATCCACTTGAAGATTTATTATTTTTGAAAAAAGAAAATAATCACAATATTGTCATAGAAAATCTTTAGTGGTCTAGCTATAAAATCAATCATCTTAAGTTATGAAATAAAGTTTCACAACCAAATAGCATAAATTGTAGCTCCAAACAGGCTACAAACTTAATATGTATGGTAAAAGACGCTGTAAGAGTTTACTTAACACTTTTCCATGAAACAACTCCCAAGCTAACATAAATATGTATCATAAAGTAAAACCTATGTCATTCACATATTCAACAAAATCTGAATCTGAATAGCTAATAACTTTATGATCGCCAATTTTTCTATAAATATGCATTTAATCTTTAATTATTGCAAATATCACATAAATTTATTTGCAACTACTCAATGATCATTATAGGATTCGAGAGAAACCTCCCAAGAACACTGACCAAATATATCTGGGCAGGTACATACTTGTGCATACACAAAACTAAAAATTACACTAACAAAATGTATGTCCTGCATGGATTTAACTTCAAATTCATTCTTGGGACTCTGGCTCTTACTAAATTTGTCACCCTTAATAACAAGAGCATCACTAGGTCTATATTTCTGTATATTAAATCTCTCAAATATATAGAGGATATACCTTTTCTAAGAAAACCCCAGCATATCATAAGATCTATTACCAGTGATCTTAATGCCTAAGCAAACAAGGTTTCTCCTGTAACAACTCGCATCCACATAGTACAATATTGTCCGCTTTGCGCTTTGTAAGCTACTTCCCAAGAGGTCACCAATCCTGGTATTGCCCCTACTAGAGCACGCTTAACCCTGGAGTTCCCACTGAATCCAATGCCCTTAAGGCTTTAAAACGCGTTGTTTTTATACAGATATCGAATATTACATATATGCCACTTCTTTCCACGGCCTAGGCGATGTGAGATGGAAGGCATTGCTTCTCTACTTCACCTCTGGCTTTACTCTCCCGCAGGCAAAGTCCCTCACGGGCAGGTCCCTCATGGGCAGGTCCTTCACAATCCTCCCCCTTCACAGGGCACGTGTCCCCGCGTGGCCTCCTACTTCACTCTCCTGCAGGCAGAATCCCTCACAGGCAGGTCCCCCACACGTGGCACCCACGCGTGATCCCACACTTCCGGCTGGGCATTGACTCTGATACTATTTGTAACAACCCGTATCCACATAGTATAATATAATCCGTTTTAAGCTTGGTAAACTACTTCCCAATAGGTCACCCATCCTGATATTGCCTCCACTGGAGCACGCTTAACCCTAGAGTTCTCACTGAATCCAGTGCCCTCACAGCTTTAAAACGCGTTGTTATTATATTGATATCGAATATTACATATATGCCACTTCCTTCTATTACCCAGGTAATGTGGGATGGAAGGTATTGCTTCTCTGTTTCATCTCTTGCTTCACTTTCCCACAGGCAGAGTCCCTCACAAGCAAGTCCCTCGTAGTCATTCACAATCCTCCCCCCTTACAGGGTATGCATCCCCACGTGGCCCCCTGTTTCACTCTCCCGCAGGAAGAGTCCCTCACAGGCAGGTCCCCACACGTAGGCCCATGTATGGTCCCACACTTCCGGCTGGGTATTGGTTTTGATACCATTTGTAACGACTCGCATCCTTATAGTACAATATTATCCGCTTTGAGTTTGGTAAGCTGCTTCCCAAGAGGTCACCCATCCTAGTATTGCCCCCACTGGAGCACGCTTAACCCTAGAGTTCCCACCGAATCCAGTGCCCTCACGGCTTTAAAATGCGTTATTCTTATATTGATATCGAATATTACATATATGCCACTTCCTTCCATGACCCATGTGATGTGGGATGGAAGGCATTGCTTCTCTGCTTCATCTTTGGCTTCACTCTCCCACTGGCAGAGTCCCTCACGAACAGGACCTTCACAGTCCCTCACAATCCTCCTCCCTTACAGGGCACGCGTCCCTGTGTGGCCTCTTATTTCATTCTCTCGGAGGCAGAGTCCCTCACAGTAGGTCCCCCACACGCGTAATCCCACACTTCTGGCTGGACATTAGCTCTGATACCATTTGTAATGACCCACATCTACATAATACAATATTGTCCGTTTTGGGCTTGGTAAGCTACTTCCCAGGAGGTCACGCATCCTAGTACTGTCCCCACTGAAGCACGCTTAACCCTGGAGTTCCCACTGAATCCAGTGCTCTCACGACTTTAAAACACATTGTTCTATATGGATATCGAATATTACATATATGCCACTTCCTTCCACGACCTAGGCGATGTAGAATGGAAGGCATTGCTTCTCTGCTTCACCTCCGGCTTCACTCTCCCGCAGGCAGAGTCCCTCACGGGCAGGTCTCTCATATCTCTGAGATCTTTAATATTAATAGTATTAGACAATAGTGGTTTGGTATCTCTTAAAAGACCCAAATCAGTACTAACTAGAAGGGTATCATCATATGAAGAAGAAGGAAAATAAATTTCCTCCCACTGACCTAGGGTCAACTTTATTTTGAAACCTCCAAGTTACACCACTCCATTCGAAGCTGCCAAACATAGTCTATTGGGCAACAGTCCCATGTTCTTATAAGTATTTGACAAATGGTCCTATATGCTATCCTATAACATCATGTCTGTCATAATACTCACCCCACAGTCATACTTCAAAATTATGATTATTTTGGTCAATTATCATAAATACAGGCAATATAAGTGTTTCAGTTTTCAAAATTAAGAGATGTTAAAATATCACCATTTATATACTTTTGAATTCTCTCTTTAGAAATATGACCTAATCTTTTATGTCATAAAAAAGTTATCATAAACTTTTGGTCTCTTGGACATACTATTATCATCATGAAAAAAAATAAACTCAAAATTTGCACTAAATTTATTTAAAGTAGACCATTATGTAAAACACCACGCTTAATAATTTGAAGATTTTTAAAATAATAATTAGTAATCAAAGACAAAATATGCTTTAAACTTAATTAAGCATAAATCATAAGGGATGATTTGATGCATCATTGCCGTCTTCTCTTTGGGTAGAGAGTGCAATATGCTATGAGATCTCTCCAGTAAACCATCAATAAGAATACCCAGATTTGAAAAGTCAATCCTTTTTGGGCAGAAATACCCTTCTTACCTAAATATTCTCTGATCAGTTACTGAATTTTAACTGTGTCATTAATACTTATAACAACCCTCTTTAAGTAGATTATTATATGCAATAATGCAATGGCTCGTCGTGTACAAATATAGAAGAAATATCAAGAAACAACGAGCGTACCCCTTTGGGCAGTAATGTTAATATCAACTTAATATCTCTCACCATGACATAATCATACGTAAGTTGTCTATAATTATAACTATTATTTTATGCCCTAAAAAATTTATGTGCTTAGAAAAATGAGAAAAATATATAAATAAGCACTTTGAGACCATTAAATAGCTAAATTAAAACGGTTCAATATTATGCAATTAAAACCAGTGAAAGTATATATTACCATTAGATCCAGAATATCAAAAATAGGTTACCAAAAAAATTTATTCCCACTTCTTAAAATTGGAATCATTCAATAGCACAATAATTGTATTGCTATTAATAACTGCAAAAGAAATTATACATGCGAACACAAGAGGCAACAAATTAGTTGAATATGGGCAATAAACAATCTTTATGTGCTTTAAACTTATTAAGGCATAAAATTAACAATAATAAAGGTAGCCTAATGCATCATTGTAGTCTTCCCTTTTGGCTAAGAGTACAACATATTATAGGATTCCTCACGATTAATTATAATGAAAATACTCAAATATTTAAAAGATCAATCCCCTTTGAGTAGACGAACCTCTTAAAATTGAATATTTTCAGGTCAGTCATCGAAAATCATCCGTGTCATTAAAGCATACAGTAACCCCCTTTGGGCAGGCGATTACATGCAATAATACAATGGATACTGTCATATTTTAGATACTAATAGATGTACCCCTTTGAGCAGTAGCACTTATATTAATCCACAAATCCTTAATATGACATTTTTTTTGTTTAAATTGCTCTATGTTATTTCTAGCATTTCTATATCAAAAGAATATGTTCACAATCACATTCTTATGGGCATTTAAATATACACAGTGATCTCATAAATAACATATATGTTGCTAAACCATACCAAAAAAAATTTTGTTGCACAATTCACATAAAATGACAATTTAGGCTCTTTAGAGATAGTTAGTAAGAGAGTGCAATTTACAAAAGAGCATTCAATGAGAGTACTCATAGCCTAAAGGTTCATTAGGTTAAAAAAAAAAAATATTTATCCTTAGAAAATCACCAAAAAAAAATTTAAACTTGGCTTTCAAAAAATTGCATAAAAATGCTTAAAACAAGCCTAAAATGAACCTTAATAATTATTATAATTTATTTTCATCAAATTAGAGAGAGTACACTGTTCCAAGGTGTTCTAAATGTCGAAAATATGCAACTATGAAAAATCATTAAAATTGTGTGCAATTTTCAAGAGGATGCAAAAATATGCACAATTTTTTTTGTCTCAATAAAAAATATCAAATATGCTCCAAAAAATTCTGATTTTTTTTTTTTTTTGGAAATCCTCATTAAATTTTATAAAAAAAAATTAGCACAAAAATTGAGGCCCCGCGCGCCCTCACGCACTGAGTTGTGAGTGAGCAGCAAAAGTGAATTTTTTTGTTATTTCTTGTTGGGTCTTGCCGAAATCGCAGGTCGTTTTTGCAAATGTCAAACCTCTAACTTTCATCCAAACTATCAAAATCACAATCTATCTTACAAATTTGCTCATTGCATAATTTGACATTTATCTACGTGGCTGGAGCTGCGGAAATGGCAGGGGGCATTGACGGATAGCGTTGGCAGGGTTAAGCCTTTCAAATTCAAACTTTATTAATTTAAAATTGTATCTATATGAACCTTCTTTCATAAGCTCCCGCCCATTTGAGTTTGTTTCCTTCAACAGGCCATCTTACTTTCTCCCTCAACAGGCCATCTCCCTCTCCTTCAACAAAGAATAAGGAGGAAAAAGAAACCCACTTTAGGTAATTATTTTTAATTTTCTCTCTCTCACTCTCCCTCAAGAGTGTTGTAGGGTTTTAATCTCTCTCACTCACTCTCTCTCTCTCTTTTTCTGTACCTGCACGTGAGAAAGCTCAAAATCACAATATATGTATATATATATATATATATACTCGCTGCACCCATAAATATATATGTATCCGCTGTGTGATCAAAGACTCACTAAAATGGTTATTATGGGCGTAGAATGCTGTTTGATTTCCGTGATACCCATAAAGCATTGGATTTAAAATTTAAATATAAAATAAAATAAACTGATAATTTGTTAGTAATGGAGTAAAAGTCAAATACTCTTTCGTGTTTTATTTGACTTTGTCAATAAGTTTGTAATTGAAACAAAAAGGCAACGTTGTGGGCGCTAGTTCAAAATTTGGACAGAAAAATTATATTGTATAACTTTTACCAAAAAAAAAATTCATAAAATTAATTCTAAAATATTTTTCTCATAAAAATAAAAAAAATTTCTACACAGTTTTCAAGAATTTGTAAAAAAATATATATTTTTTAAGCTTGAAAAAAAAAATCAAACAGTGCCCAAAAATTATGAAAAATATTTTTTGAAATTCTTATCTTGAGAGGATCAAAAATGAAATTTTTTAGAGGCCCAAAAAGTGTTGCACGTGTCCTCACGCGCTGGATGGTCTAACCCTTTTTTTTTTGTTAATGGTTTCTACAAGCTGCGTGCGTGGAATATGGGGTGTTTGGAAGTTCAAAAAAATATAAGTTTTGGTAAATTTTTAGGTGTTTTTTTTTGCACTTTTTTGTTTGTTTGGTTGAACCAAGTAAAATTTTTAATATTTTTTAATAACTTTTGGGTATTTGTTAAATTTTTTACCGTAACAAAACAAAAAAGTAGTAACTTTTGGATATTTGGTATGTTTTTTTACTGTAACAAATCAAAAAAGTTATAATTATAGAATGTATTTTTTATTGTAATAAATTAAAAAAATAAAAAAATTTGTGATTTTACTAAACACACTAAAAGTAACTTTTAATATTTTTTTACTAATTTTTGAGTTGTCAAACGGATTATATATATATATATACAGCAAAAAGGAGACAAAACCGCATGAATATAATCACCCCCTAGGTTTGTTCCAGTGTTTGTAAAGAATAAAAAAAAAAAAAAGGAAAAATCAACCTTTTTTAAGCATTGTATGACTCAGGGGGTGTTTAGAAGTTCAAAAAAATTTAAATTTTGATATTTTTTGAGTGTTTTTTTTGTACTTTTTTATATGTTTGGTTGAACCAAGTGGAATTTTTAGTATTTTTTAGTAACTTTTGAGTGTTTGGTAAATTTTTTACTGTAGCAAAGTAAAAAAGTGATAACTTTTGGGTGTTTGGTATATTTTTTTACTATAGTAAATAAAAAAAATTGTAATTATAGAGTGTATTTTTTATTATAACAACTCAAAAAAGTGAAAAAATTTGTGATTTTATCAAACACGCTAAAAATAACTTTTGATATTTTTTTATTAATTTTTGAGTCGTCGAACGGACTCTTAAAAAAAATTTACTAAAATCTCCTTTTTTTTTTTTAATCAATAATGTGAAATAATAATAATTATTATAACAATTACTTTTGTCTCATCCAAGTTGGTCAAATCACTACCAGAGGAAGGCTACCAAAAAATTTATTTCTTCTAGGTGTGTTAACCGAGACAAACCTGAGAAATATGTGTTTATATATTCATATAATTGCAACAAAACCTTTTTTGTTTGAAACCGAAGACAAAACCCGTGTATGAAATATATATATACACAATAATCGAGGTTTAGATTTATGGTTTGAATTAGTTCAAAATTTTCATGTTAAAAATTTCCATATTTTGACAGTAATAAAAATTCTGTTCAAAATTTTCAAAAAATAATCAACGTATCATTATTTTTTTTTTTAAATTCCAAAAAAAATTTAACCACGTGGAATCATAGAATGAGTCCTTAATCCATATACAGTAAGCTCTGATACTACATGTAAGATTTAAAATAGATCTGTATATGAATTTAGAAACATCAAAAATTATACATTCAATAATAGGGAAGCGTACCTATTTGTTTCACGATCCTTGAATGCAAAGGAAAATATCTTTAAGTTCAAGATGAACTTTGACCGCTATGAATCTTCTTCTCTATGCCCTAGGTTTATATGATGGATTTTCTATGGGACGTATTCTGTCTATCTAGGGTAGAGAGGGGATCTAGCCATATATTATAAGATAAATTTTAGTCTCACTAGACCTTCCCATAAAAGGCCTACAGTGGGCTCTTTAGACCCATACTAACCATCTAACCTTATTATTCCTATTAGGTGTACATAGGCCCAACAATATAGCTTACAACAAAATATGTTTTATCATGTACGTTCCTATCTTTAACTTGGTTCCAACCTGTTTTTGATGAAAATAAAAATTATTTAATATATACTCAATATACAGAAAATTCCAACAATGTTTCAATTTTCCTACGACAATTGTAGAAAACTTAGCACATTCAGCCTTCGTACGACATTCAAGGATTAATGAGAGAGCTGAAGTTGACAGATAATGTGACACTTTAAAATTTTATACAATTAAGTTTATTTAAAGCATTATTTTAATTTTTATGCTTAAAAATTTTAATTACATATTACTATAAAAATTATGTAGTTTTAATTAGTTAATAGGTAAATTAAATTATTAATATATACATATACATATACATATTAGTAATATATATTAATTAAACTAGTGGATAAATATTATATATATAGCCACATGGCTATTGTTAGAGTAATGATGGGCATGAGACAGTGGGGGGCTACGTGCCCATTTGGTGACAAAAAAAAAAATGAAAGGAAAATAAAGCTCGGCTAGCAAGCTTGGCCGGCCATGCATATATATATATATATATATATGAATAGGGTGCAAATGAAAGAATCGAGAGGAACCCGCGCAGAGGAAGACGGGAAAAAATAGAGAGAGAGAAAAAGTGAGGGAAAAGATTAGTAAAGAAGAAGAAAATTTTAGGAAATTTTGGCAATAGAATTGAGGTAAGTTATTTTGTTAAATTAAAATCAATTATATATATATATATATACTTTTTCTTTTGAGTTAGATAAATTAAATATGTGGAGGTTATGATGGCTATGTTTTACTTATTAAATTTACATTAGTAATTAATTTTGGGTTATATTTTAACCACTTAATGCCTAATTTGTATAGTTTATTGGACAAAAAAATTAGGACCCAAACATAATCAGCAACCACCACCTCAGTAAATTGACTTCCTCAGAATATCTATTGTTTAGGTGAGTGTATTAAACTTAAAAATAAAAGTTATTAAATATGAATAGTTAAATTTTATCTATTTATCGCCGAATATTCATGTTGCTAAATACTGCTTGCTACTTATAAATTATTGTGTTAGTGTAGAATCGTGGTTATTTGTGAAATGATAAATTTGAGAAATAACATTTTTATTGGAAAAAAAATAATACATTGTTGTATATCAGCATGAGTTGTGGGTATTACACCTGCATTATGGTCAGATGGGACCAAGCCAATCGAGGCCAAAGAAAAAAAAAATATAAGGCCAGATGGGGCCAAAAATTAATAATATGCAGTCAGATGGGACCGGAGAAAATGATATAGTCAGATGGAGCTAATGGGACAAGCTAAATTAAAGCCATTGTCCACCATTGAGCGCTCAACTTATGGGCCAGATGGGGCCAAATGTGTGTTGCATTATTATTTGAATCATTTATTATGCAAATGTGCTATGATATGGCCAGTTGGGGCCTAGTAATGATGATTGTGTATTGAGATATTTTTATCAGACGCGACACAATTGAATTAATTATGAGTTGGTTGTGGAATAGTTATTGATATAATTCTTGTGAATTAATTTTTGGTGTATATTTATTATCTTTTATTTTAAGTATAATACTTCCACTGAGTGTATGACACTCACACTCAAATTTACACCTTTCAGGTTAGGTTTAGGAATGGCTGCGAGTGATTAAAGGAGCACCTGAGTTGTCTATTTCTTGTTTTAATTCTGTGTCTGAAGTTTGTATAAGCAAATTAAGGTTAGAACAATGTCAGACTAATACTTTGTTTAATGAGTTTTATAAATTATGTGTGTTTAAGCTTGATGGAAAATTTCTGTTTACCTCTTTGTTTTAAACTTTACATATTGAGTAAATATTGATATTTTATATTTAGGTAGAGGATTTGACAATGTCCATCTTATTTAAGGGATTAAATGTATCCTAAAATAAGGGTGTGATAGATAAGGGAACAGAAGTCACAGAGGAAAGGGTTCCATAACTACCAAATCTCTAAGCAAGAGTTTTATCTTCTCAATAAATTTCAACTCATTTTTTGTTTTAAAGTTCAATTCTAGCAATTGTGTAAAGTAATTAGATTTCCTTTGAGCGTTAGGAGTGGTTTAGTATATTCGAATTTCTACTTTTGAAGTTCAATAATGGTAATGAAAAATAACACCAAGATCCAGGTATCCATTGTTTGAAATTCTTGCTCATCTTTAATTATGACTTCGTTTGTTATGACAAAACATTTCTGAAAAATAATAAAAAATGCTAAAAAATTCTAAAAATTATTTATTTTTTATCTCACTACATGAATTACGAACTTATAACGTTTCTCACTTTATTTCATTTTATCTCAAACGCATCATATATATATATATATATATTATTTTTTTGCCATTTCTATTTGTTGAAAATTCCGATGAAGGCATTGGACCATTGAAATTGTTCGAGTTATTTCATGTTCATCTACATTTATTACATTTCAATCTTTTGATATTCTAGCACGCAATCACACAAATACATGTAAATCATGAAAGATTATGGATTGTTTAACAATTATTTTTTTAGCACAAACAAACTTATGGCCTTCGTATAAATAATTTAAAGAAATGCGAAAAAGACAATTGTCCGTTAGGTTGTGTTTGTATTTAATGATTTAAAATTAAAAAAATTGGTGTTAATTATTTAATAAGTGAAAGATAATAGATTTGGAATTACCACAAAAATAATTATTTAAAATATTTCATAATAGTGACTTCACCATTTTCAAAAACAGTAACACCTTATATTATTAATTATTTTCATATATAATTATATAAATTAACTCTTTCGCTTATATTTAAAATAAAATAAAATCAAAACAGATTAAAGGTGTCACTATTCACAACTCTATTTTCTTTTAAACCTCAGTTAAATTTTTCCCATATTAGGACAAAAATATTCAAATGCAAAATGACCTCTTTGCCTTTCGTAGTTACTATATACAGTCCACACTTTAAAAAACCTATATAAAATTTCGATAGAAACTCATTAAAAATATCAAATAATAACGACAACCACTTGCTGAAAAAATAAATAAATTCGACAATCACTTGTTGAAGCAAATTTTCGACAAATAAACAAAATATTTTAGCAACTGATTGCTGAAAAAATTAAAAACTTTTAACATGTATTTGCTGAAAAAATCAAATAATTTTAACAATTAGTTACTGAAAAAATTTAGTAAATTTGTAGGTACTTTTGAAACTTTAAGAGTAATCTATGGGTTACGTGGAGAAATTATTAAATTATTTAAAAAAATATAAGATGCATGGATTAACTGGACCGTATAGAGAAAGAGTAAGGTCGCAAATAATGCCCCTAGATTAATCCAATAAATACACGAAGAAATGTTGTTCCGCACTGCTAAGTGAAAGTAGGTTGTCAATATTCATTTTGGAGGTTAAATACCGCTTGCGTCCAGTGTTTTTACCAAGAAGCGGAGGTTCCTTCATCCACCTTTTCTTCATCAATTTTTTTTTTAATTGGTTGGTACTGAAAATAATTATATGAGAATAACTGAGAAATTAAAATGATATTAAAAGAAAAGTTATTAGTTAAACGGTAATATTTTTCGGAATTATAAAAATGATTGTCAAAGTTTCATCAAACCCTCCTAGCAAATGCAATAATATGGATAATATAACTTTTTTCTTACTATGACCACCGTCATGTCATTTTTAATTATTTTTAAATTCATATTATCATCATCATCACCGTTATCATCTTATAAGTTAATAGTCTTCTACTTACCCAAAAAAAAAGTAAATTGTTTTCAAAATTTTTATCTAATTTAAAAATAAATAAATTACAGTTTGTACTATTATATCTTATTACTAATTTTATTTCAGAACTTATATTTTAATTCGTTTTATTTTACTCTTATGTATTTTTAAATTATCTCACTGATCCCTTTCATGAATTATTGTTAAATAATAATAATAATAATAATAATAATAATAATAGTAATAATAATACCACCAAAAATCCCACATGGCCATTGTCATAAGCTATGGTATTCCCCGTCAACAAATTTTATATAGCTTTAAAAAATTTACAAATATAGGAGTTAAAATTAAATAATTTAAAATATAAAAACTAAAGTGAAATTAAACTCGAGAGATTCATTTCTCAAGTCAAATCCTTAGAGAGTGAACCTCTCTTGATTTGTGACACACACATTGATCCCTCAACATTTGTAGCATTAATTTGCAGACTTACGCAGTAGTGAATATTCAAATCCACACCTAAAAAATGACTATGATTCATCCAGTTAAGGAAACCCGTCCTATCAACTTTATTGCATTTTACACTCAAAAAAACTTTGAACCTGTGACCTCCTAAAGGAAGCCTTGGACTCTGGCCTTAGTTGGTTAAAGAAACACCCACTAGAAACAACACACGCGGATATCCTTAAAAATGTGTATATATACACATGATTTGAGTCCAAACCTCGAACAAGCACAATGAGCTAGGGGTGTAAATGGGGTGGGTCGGGCCTGACATGCCCTTGACCTGAGGCCGACTCGACCCGACCCGTTGTTGACTTGCCCCAGCTGCCCCTCCACATTTTCGAGTCGGGTCGGGTCAAGTCAGGGTCACCAATCCCGGCCCTGACCTGCCCTGGATAACCCAGCCTATTTTTTTTAATTTTTAATTATTTTTTAATTTTTTAAAGTAAATAAAATACAAAATAAAACTCAAGCAAACACATTAAAATAATTATTAATAAAAATTAAAATTTATTAAAAACAACAACAATTACATAATTAACATTAAATTTAAAATTACAATTTACAAATGTAGAATTATAAAAAAAAAAAAACAAATGATAGAGTAATAAACAGATGCACCACTTCACGTCTTATATATCCCAACTAGGTCAGCATCTGTAAAAATGACTATCATTTGTAAATATTACTCTATCTATATATCATTATCATTTATCACTAGATCCATTAGTGTGTTCTTCTTTTTCATTTAAATACATTGCATCAAAATCAATGGGAAGTAGCTCTTTTTCGACATTTTCTTGTTATCTATTTTCGGCGAGACACCAATCTCGTAAACACATCAAAACTTCTACTGTCAGAGGGGCTGGTCGACTCCTTAATTAACTGATAACACGCCCACTTGCACTAAACGCTTGCTCAGATGCTACGGTAAAAACTGCAAATGTGAGAATATCACGAGTTAAAACTGAAAGAACTGGAAACTTAGATTATTGTCTCTTTCACCTGTCTAAAAGATTAAAATCATCTTCATTTTCTATCGGAGGTGCATCGAGATAACGTTGCAGGTCAGATGAACTTAATGAATCAGCACTTGTTGATGAATCTGTCCCCCGAGTTGTTATTCTTCTTTAAAGGGATGTATTGCCACCAAAGTCACGATAAAAGGAAGACGTTGTGACAGTAGTTGTTTTGGCAGTTATACGATTAGTATCATACTAACCCATTAGAACTTGCATTTGCTTTTTGATATTATTTAATTGTTTTTGGGCACTTTTAGGCCCATATATCATATTAACAGTTGAAGAAAAATATCTTCTTTATATCTAGGTCTAAAATAGTGACAATACCAAAATGTATGGAGAGTAGGTTAAAATATTTATCAAAATTTTCCTTTATTATAAGAACCATAGCAGCATAATATTCTTGAACAATATATTTTTTGAAAATTTCATCAGTAACCCCCAATTGATAAACAACAGTAGAATAGGATAATAAATCCCATAAAATATTTTAGTAGCAATATCAAAAATATGTAAAAAAATCCCTACAAAAAATTACATTTAGCCAATTAATGGGCTCAATATTATCTAAACCAATAGCTTGATTACTTAAAATAAATAAATCAAATCAATTATTTTTTGATATTTAATAATAACTTTTAACATAATACAAGTTGAATTTATCTTATATTAATTTCCATTGGTAATTTTCTAAGTTTTAAACCAATCGAAGCACATATGTCAACAAATAGATTAATTCTTTTTGGAAAACTCATAGGATAATTATAGCTATTTGTATTTTAATAACAGAAAATTCATAAATATCCAATCCATCATTTATAATTATACTAAGTATAAGGGCACAACAACGCCCATGAAATAATAGACCTCTCGTAGGCAAAGTATTAGATAAGCAATTAAAACAAATGTCATTATATGAAACATTATCTAAAGTAATAGAAAATATTTTCTTACATAATCTCCATGATACAAGTTCATTACAAATAAGATTCCTAACATTCAATCCATTGTAGGGTTGTTCAACTAAATTAAATGAAAGAATGCATTTATTTAATTTCTAATTTTCATTAATATAATGTGCAGTTATACAAATATATTTAATATGTTGGCGGAATTTCCACATATTGGAGGTCAAACAAATATTTCCTTCAAAATTGTCAAAATAAGTTTTTAATTCATTTTTTTTCAAAATCTTGTAAAACTTTATTTTTTGAAATATTTCTTGAAAAACCGCGATATTGTGGTGTCAAACTATCGCGGACAAATTCTTTAAAATGTCAATTTTCACTCATTGTGAAAGGATGCTCATCTTTAACAATATATCTAACTAAATTATTTTGTATTTTTATAGGGTCATAAGAAAAAAATATTTAAATCATCCCCTTCATTACCTAATTGAATTTGTGTAGCATGTGGAAAATATTGATCAATTACAGAATTGATACGGGGATCGTGTCGGTATTTTTTATTTAAATGTCTTTTTAGGTGACTAGTTTCAGAAGTTGTCGTACTATTTAATAAATCCCTACAAATATTGCATTTAGTCTTATGCATTCCATCATCGCGTAGAATTATAGTAAAAAAGTCCCATGTTTTTTAAGAGCCATGCTGTTGTTGGCCGTGGTGAAAAGATGATGCACTAACATTACCACTTGTACTAGCAAGAGTTGGTATTTGTGGTATTGCAAATTATTTCATTCGTTCTTGAGGAAGAAAAAATATTAAACCCCCACCCTCCAAATCAAAAAAATGAGTTGTCTCTAGGATCCATTTAGAAAAAATAATTTAATAGAAAAATTGAAGTATGCAAACTAAAAAAAAAAGTGTATGCAAATTAGAAAAAAATTAAATACTAACTTGGAATAATTTGAAATTTTGAAACACTTGATCTCTAAATCTTGACTTCAAATTTGACAGAATTGGATGTACTTGAGCACAATTGAAGAGCACACTTGAGAGTTGGTAGCTTGGTAGTGTAGAAATTTGAGAGAGAATTTGTTAATTTTTTTTGTAGGTTTGAATGAATATGTATATGGGATATTTATAGTGAAAGATTGGGAGATTTTGTAATTATTTTGGGGGAGATTATGTAATAACTTAAAACAATTTGGACTGTTGGGGCTACCAACGACCATCTGCCACCAGCAACGGCCGGAAATAAAAAAAAAATAGAGAAATGGTCAAAAGGCGAAAGAAAAAAAAAATCTCCCTAGTCACTAACTTAGGGGAGGTGGGATATGATGCAGCAAAGAGCATGGGAAGGGGAGGCCCGGGAAAAGGTGCAAAGCAACCAGTCGGGTCGGGTCGAACTAGGCTTGGCCTGGCAGGTCAGGTCAGGTCTCAGGCGAGGCCATGCTGACCCAACCCTTGACCCGGGGGGTAAGGGGGCGAGCAAGGCCAGGTCGTACGAATCGAGTAGGCCGCGATATTTTTTGACTCAGGTCGAGCCGAATCTCAAATCGACCCAACCCATTTCCACTGCTACAGTGAGCGCACGCATATTAAATGGTCCTACAGTACTTACTGTACTTTTGTACTGAGAAGTATAACGAATATAACAAGAAAGAAAATGGTAGACTGGAAAACCTACAAGGAAAAGGGCTCCAAATTGAGGTTGCTAGAATCTCAAATGCAATTCGCTTTCTGGGTCCAATGGCATCAACAATATTTATCAGTTTTTAAGTATTGAATGATAGTCTCCAACTTACAAAATCAGCAAAAAATAAAAAATAAAATAACCTTTAAATTATTCTCTTCTATTATTAACATCTAATACCCACCTATTCCAATATGGTTTAAATGGTCAATTTAGACATAACCAGCCTCTCCAACACTTGATCTATTTGGTGACTAAATGGCATCACCATTATAAATGCCAAGCAAATGCAAATAATATTAAACAACAAAACCAAAAAAATAATAATAATAAATTTTTTTATTAAAAAAATGAGGAAAGAAAAGAGGAGGAAATGAGCAAACAATCTTAGTAGATCAAAACAGAAAGCAGCCTTCCATTTTGAGTTCTTATGGGCACTGACCTTTTGTCACCACACATTTTCCTTCTTAAAATTTCCAAAGAACAAAAATGTGACACAACATGCTGCAACTCAATAATCAGATCAAAATCTGGCCACATGATGAATTACAGATTTTTCTACAAAATCTCAAAATGTAATCAGCTGCATCACAAGGCAGAGGCACCAGACATTGCATCCTTTTCTTCTGGAGTAAAAGGAATTGGCTTGGTTGGTGCAGGAAGGCGCCCGATGCTATCAACTTTATCACTTTGTTTTGGGGGAGGCCTCGCTGCTCTAGGCAACAACCTGCCCTTTTTCTCAAACCACTCGGGCTTGAGCAGTGCCCTCAAGCCTAATTTGTTGTAGTATACTCTCCTCACAGATCCACCCAAAGCTTCAACAGCTGACTTTGCCCTAACAGTCACTCTGGAAACCTGCAACCTTTTATTATTAGTTATACGTTGCATAAGGAATGCAAGCAAAGCATTCTGTGCTACATGTACTCAGGTACTAGTATGTGTCCAAGGGCGAATCCAAAATTTGGAGTTTACCTGGGCTAAATATAAGATTTAAAGATAAAATGAGTTGAGTTACAAAAATTTAGGTGGAACATAAGCTAAACAAAGGGTTTAAAGGCAAAATGTAGTAGGCTAAAAAATTTAGGGTGGGCTAAATTTAAAAAAAAAAAAAATTGAACTAATTTTTTTTGTGGGGGGGAGGGGGTTGGGGGGACCAGGTTACCTGAGCTACAGCTTGGGAAAACCTACAATGGGTCCGCCCTTGTATGTGGCCAAGTGTTGAGTTCATTAATTCTTTTTTTCAAGGATATGAGGACACGGAAAATATTTATATATTTAACACAATTTTTTTTATAGGATAATATATCAATTTATAAAATGCCATTACAATATTTAATGCATAAAATATATGTTTATCTATAATTATATGCTAAAATTGAACTGTTAAATATGTTTCAATAAATATCCAATTATATATGGAGCACATATATCATACATTTACCCAATTGCCTTTGTCTAAGTGTCAAATATCCAACACGGGCATATTATAAATTTAGAAGAGTCTATGTAACATAGATTGCATGCTCTAAATTGGACATAAAATCGTGCAATACATCAGCCTAAATCCACTGTATTTCACGATCACGAGTTTGGGTCCTTTTTTCCCCTTTTTCTGTTTAAAGAAATGAATAAATTAGCCCCCGAGGAGTGCAGTTCTATGTTGCATGAGAAAATTGAATAATATTACACTCCTTCATTAGATGGAAGCTTGTGCAATGAAATTTTGATTCAAACCCAAAATTTAGATTCTATTTTGTAGAAAGCAGGGGAATAACGTCCAAAAGAATAAACAAATTCTGAAATCGTGATTTGACTAAAATTGTGCTGTCTGCATCACTGAAGCATAAAATTCAAATGTGAAATTCTGTTCTGGAAAACATTTTTTTTTTCCGGGGGGGGGGGGGGGGAGGGGATTTTTGTTTTCTTAAAATTTTTAAGTTGTTGCTACAAAAAAATGAAAATATATTTAGAATTTTTTTTTCTTAATGAAACCGACTACATAATCATCAATAACATTAATTCTTACCATCAATAGAAATAAAAAATAAACAACCTGCCCTATCCGATGAACAGTTCGGTATGCCCAACGACCCCAGACTGTTACAATATATGAAAATTGAACACTATTGGTCCTATCTAAATGGGGATAAGAAGTTTTCTGCTAAGCACCTGGATATAATGAAGTCATGCTGCAATTTTTAAGTCAAGTCTATTACTTTATCTGATTAATTTATTTTTTCATATTTTCCCTCTCAAATAAGACCCGAAGCTTTGTTTGTTTCACAGGAGAATCTAGGAAAAAAAATAATTTATGGGAAAATAATAAACTATAGTTGTTTGTTTACTTGGAAAGTTTCAAATTTTAGGGAAAAAAGTTCTATGTTAAATATAGGAAAACAACTCTCCAAATTTTATCTCGGAAGTTGTTTTCCATTATCAGGAGAGTGAACATTTTTTTGGTACTTATCCAAATCATCTAACAGTCTAAAATTAGCAAGTTCACAAAGAAGCACATGCTCAGTGGAAAGTAATTCCAGCGTGTGTCAAGCTAAGAAAGAAAGCAAGAAACAGTGATTTAATGAGGACCAGTAACATTGTTACAAAAAACTAGAGGAAACCAAAGGGATTAAAAAATTATTTATGTATAAATTCATTGCTACAAAAAGAAAGCATTTTGAACAAAGTTACTTTTATAAATTCATTACCTCAAGATGTATAGGCCATTTTATATGTTCAGCGCCCCGTCCCATCAATCTGACTCCATCTCCTATCTGCTTCCCTATGGCCCCTGCTTCCTGTCATGGTAACAATAATGTCACCATCAACCAAAAGTATATAAGTTTACAATTTTTATGGCATCTATCTTTGAAATAGAAACTAATGTCACTGTAACTAATAAGTTAAGAGTAATGATAGAAAATCAGATAATAAAGTCCCTATACCTTTAGAGTTTTCATTGTGATCAACTCTGATGAATCTATCTTCCCTGCATTTATTAGTTTTGCAATCTTTCCCAACCCCACAGGCTGCATTAAAAAGGCAACACATTAACGAGTTAATAAAAAGTGACAATAAAATATTCCTTCAAATGTAAGAGCACAGAAGAATTTCTTGAATGAAATGTATAATCATCCATTTCATAATAGGTGATTAGAATTTGTATGAACTAAGTTGCAATGGCAAAAACTAGACAGAGCAATAGAACCATGCCAACACAATAGTATATAAGAAGTGGAAAAATGCCATCATATAGTTGCCAGTAAATTTCGAGGTTAGCAAGATGGTCTTTGCATCAATTATGCCCCTGCTGATGGGGACGATGCGAATATTTTCTTTGAAGCAGCCAGTTTGAGGTGATGAGGTGGTGCCAATCACCATAGGGTTTATATTTAGTTCGCCCCCAAAAGCAATATACTTGGCTTCAAAAAATGAGAAGAGAGTTAAGATAGGCCACAAGCAACTGACAAACATTCTACCCAAATGTAAAGTCCAAAAATGAACCCAACTCCAATAACAAGTGACTAATAAGACTCTTCTCAACTGCTACACTTGAGTCATCCCATGACACATTAGGATTATGGTTATACATGTATTAGGTGGGAATACCAAACCTATGTAACTCCATCAATCCAATCCTAGTACTTCCTCTCCCAAGCAAAGCATAATAGCAAGCAGTATGTTTCCACCTCGCATTGTTTCACGTATAGGTGGCAGTTTTCAGAATGAAATTTCACACACACACACAAAAACCGTGTTCTAACTAAGCGGGGAAGTGTGGCAACTTTTTCACTTCTAATCACACATAAATAAGTCACTTGTTATTCGTTTTCACAGCTTACAATAGTGTGTGAGAGAAGGAACTATTCTGAAAATAAAGATATGGAATATGAAAAGTTACCACTCACAAATAAATAAATAAATCGTGTTCTTCCTAATTGGGGGAGTGTGAAAACATCCTTTTCACAGTTTAAAAAGTGTGCGAGATAAGGAACTGTTCTGCCAAATAAAGATATGAATATGCAAATAATGCAGTTTTATGCTCAAACCACCACCACTTTTCAGCAAGATCATCATCTTCAGTGCTTTCACCTCATAATTTCATTGTTCCTAGATGTTAAGATTAGTCATTCACAGCTATCGGCATTTTAGAACATTTCTTTTTCCATGTATTTAGCTCTAAAAATCTATACCATCATAATAAGGAAGTATGGAGTCTCAGTGAAGCCAACAAATGTTGTTTCACATTTTGAGTAAAACAAACTACTTAAACTAATAACAATCTTGTTATGCAGAAATACCTACATATGGTCCCCTTTAGTTTAACCTCTTTACACACAGTCCCACGTTGAGTATTCTAACTTCTTCACAATTAATCTTAAAATGACAAATGGTATACATGTTTGTAATTAATATTATCTAGTTTGTATTGTGTGTGTGCGCGCGCCTCCCAGTAATGTTATACCTTTGCCTTCAACTCAAACTAGTTAAATATAGAAGTCCGTTAATGGAGGTGCAGTAAAAGTTTGTATATTGCTGTTTTAATCAAATGATTAAAAGTGCAGCATGCCTCCATGAATAAAATTCAACATAGATGCCAGACCAAACCAAGTCTTATCCCTCTAGGTAGGGTCAGTTATATGGATTTGTCGACGTCAATTAGATCTGTTTAGGGTCATGTCCTCCGATAGATCTAGGTAGGTCAGGTCATGTTTAATAGTTTCTTTCTAATTTCTCTTGGATATTCCTCTACCTCTCCTACTCTTTGCAATCTCCATACTTTCACACCTTATAATAGGTGCCTCTACTGGACGCCTTCTAACATGACCAAACCATCTTAATCGATTTTCTCTCATTTTATCTTCAATCGGTGCTACTCCTACTTTGTCCCTAATCTCCTCGTTCCTAATCCTATCTTTCCTTATATTCCCGCACATCCACCTTAACATCCTCATTTCCACAACTGCTATCTTCTAACCCTGGTTATATGCGTTACTGCCCAACACTCTGATCCATACAGCAGCGTTGGTCTAACTGCCACCTTATAATACTTTCCTTTCACCTTGAGGGGAACTTTTCGGTCGCACAAGACTCCCGAAGCACTCCTCCATTTGGTTCACCCGGTTTGAATCCTGTGACTTACATCAGTATCAATTCTTCCATCTTGTTGCACCATAGATCCAAGGTACCTAAATTTATCTTTCTCTACAATTTTTTGTGTGCCTAAACTTACTTCTATACTATCCGTTATCCTACTTTGACTAAACTTATATTCCATATATTCCGTCTTACATTAGCTTAGCCTAAACCTTTTTGTCTCTAACGTTTCCCGCCACAATTCTAGCTTAGCATTCACTCATTCTCTCGTCTCATCTACTAAAATAATATCATTTGCAAATAGCATACACCACGGCACCTCATCCTAAATATGTCTTGTAATCTCATCCATAACTAAAGCAAACAAGTACAGGCTTAACGCTGACTCTTGATGTAAACCAATCGTGATAGGGAACTCATTAATCTCTCCACCAGTTGTCCGTATAGATGTCATAACTCTATCATACATGTCATTTATCACTTTAATATATGCGACACACGCTCTTTTCTTTTCCAATACTTTCCATAGAATCTCCCTAGGAACCCGGTCATATGCCTTCTCTAAATCAATGAACACCATATGTAAATCTTTTTGACTTTCTCTATACCGTTCCATTAACCTCCTCAAGAGAAAGATAACCTCCATGGTTGATCTTCTAGGCATGAAACCAAATTGATTCTCTAAAATGTTTGTTGTCCTACTTAGTCTTCTCTCAATAACTCTCTCCCATAATTTCATCGTATGGCTTATCAATTTAATCTCACGGTAGTTCGCACAATTCTAAATATCTCCTTTGTTCTTGTATATGGGTATAAGGATACTTTTCCTCCATGCACCAGGCATCTTCTTGCTCTTTAGCATTACATTAAAAAGTATTGTTAACCAACTTATGCCATCCTCTCCTAAGCACCTTCAAACCTCAATAGGGATACCATCTGGCCCAACCGCTTTCCTATTCTTCATCCTTTTTAATATTTCTTTTATTTTTTCCCTACTGATTCTCCTATAGAACATAAGATTTAATTCTTCCCTAAAAGTGATAAATTGCCCCAATTGTATGTCACTACTACTGCTCTCGTTAAATAACTTGTAGAAGTAGCTCTTCTAACGCTCCTTTATCTCCTCTTCCTTTACTAATACCTTTTCATCCTCATCCTTAATGCATTTAACTTGGTTTAAATCCTTGGTCCGTCTATCTCTGGCTTTAGCAAGCTTGAATATCCCTCTTTCGCCCTCCTTAGTGTCAAGTCGCCTATATAAATCCTCAAATGTCTTTGCCTTAGCCTCACTAATTACCTTTTTGGTTTCTCTTTTAGCTTCTCTATACCTCTCTAAGTTCGCTTCATTTCGGTCGTTTTGCTAAGATTTAAAATACTCTCTTTTAACTCTTATCTTGTCTTAGAAGGCCTCATTCCACCACTATGCCTCTTTCTGTGCTGGAGCACTCCCTTTGGATTCTCCTAAAACTTCTTTCCTTACCCTCCTAATACACGTTGCTATCTTATCTCACATAATATTTGCACTCTCATTTACCGTCCGAACGTCTTCCTCTAGTACTCTTTCCCTGAATGTTGGTTGCTTATCACCTTTCAAGTTCCACCATTTAGTCTTTGAGCATCTATATGCCTTCTTTTTTCTAGTCCACCTTTGAAGCTGCACATCTATGACCAACAACCTATGTTGGGCAGTCAAACTGTCCCCCAATATAACTTTACAATCTTTACAAGCTACGTGGTTTCTTTTCATAGTTAAAAAGAAGTCAATTTGTATCCTTGAGGAGCCACTCTTATAAGTCACTAAATGTTCCTCTCTCTTCCTTAAAAAATGTATTCGTCACCATGAGATCATAAGCCACTGCAAACTCCAACATATCCTTCCCTTCTTCATTTCTATTACTGTACCCATATCCCCCATGTACTCCTATGTATCCATCTACATTGTGTCCTATATGACCGTTTAAATCTCCTCCTATGAAGACCATCTCTCCTTGGTATCTCTAATAGCATTTCTTCCAAGTCTTCCCAAAACTTCTCCTTATGTACATCTCCTAAGCCCACCTGGGGGGTATAAGTACTAATTACGTTTACTATCTCTTCTCCTAACACTAACTTAATTGCAATAATCCTATCTCCACAGCGTTTTACATTAACTATATCTTCCTTTAGGTCCTTGCTTACTACTATGCCGACCCCATTTCTCGATCTATTAAGTCCCGTATACCATAACTTATACCTAGTCCTCTCAATCTCTTTAGCTTTCTGTCCCACCCACTTCGTTTCTTGCAAGCAAGCAATTGCGATTCTTCTCCTTTCCATTGTATCCACCACTTTCATAAGTTTCCCAGTTAAGCTCCTAATGTTCCAAGTACCTAATCTCAGCCTTCTATTTTGGACTAGCTTCCTTACCCCCCCACCTGTCCAGGAAAGTGTAAGGACCTTTGCCTATTTAACACTGCACCCGGGCGTCGATGTAGCGGTCCTTGCTTATTTAATACTGTACTTGAAAAATTCAACATAGATGCCAAGAAAAGAAAATTTGAGGTTGAGAGTGTGAGGGCAAAAAGAAAAGATAAAGAAGAAAATATAAAATCAAGGTAATGTTAATAGATCATGAATAAAAATTATAATTTAGATATGCATAAATAGCAATAGGTTTATTGCATGCTTTTTCTGACAGATAGCCACTCAAAGTAACGAATGTAGATCTTTACAAGACAAGTAAGGATTTAATGCAACATCGAGAGGGTTCTTGCATGCTTTGTGCTAAAAGATAGTTATTGAAACCAACAACAACATCGAGAGGGTTCTTGGATGCTTTGTGCTGAAAGATGGCTACTGAAATTAATGACTCTGGACCTTTAAAAGCATAGGTAAGGATTCAATGCAACATCCTTTAAAGGCATTTTTGTTATAATTTCACATGCATGGTTGCATACTATGAAAAAAAAGATAGCTACATTGTCAACTTATATCACACTAATCAAAAAACACATTGTAGATCCATGTCACAGTTTATTCTTCCCATCCACATCTCTCCAAGTAAACCTTCCATATTAAGGTTGAAGCTAACTTCACCATGTTTATATGCAATGAGACAAGTGTACATTTCCAAGTACTCACAATCCATGCTAATTTGGTTTTCTTGTGACCTCAACATGAAGATTCTTCTTCTTCTTTCTTTTTTTTTTTCTTTTTTTTTTTTTTTAAGTGATAAGCATTTTGTATTGCAATATAGAAAAATGCCTTAAAAGGGGTAAGAAACCTTGAACAACCACCATAAAAAAAGTTCTATAGCTCACATACCTAAAAGCATGTATAACCTATCCAAAAAACTAACAAGAAGAAGAACAAAAATTAACAACTCTATAGGATAAATATATATAGGAAAACAAGAATTCTTTCCTTAAAAAAAATTGTCATGGGCTTACAAATTCAGGCATTGATCCATGCGGCACTTAGACACTTTAACTTCTTGTTGAAGGGCTAAGTCAGCCTACCCTTGCTAAGAAGCTAAGAGCTCACAAAAAACTCACAAAGAAACTATGTAGAAAATACACTTCAAGAGAGAAAGAGAGAGCACACAAGAGACTTGGAGAATGCTTTGCTTCACTCAAACTTGGATGCTTACAAATGAGTGGGGTGACCCCTATTTACAGCCTTTCACCTCCTCAATGGATGGTGGGGCTTTATTCGATCCAACGGTGGAGGTTAATGTTCTAGAATCCTCCACAAAAATATCTAAGATATTTATATGATGTGCTTCCAAAGAAAGCTTCCCTACATATTCTAGAACTCTCTACAATCATCTAGTATATTTATAAGAGTTACCTAGAATGTACAAGAGTGTTCTAGAATGTACAAGGTTAGCCTAGCATGGCCTAGAGTTTTCTAGAAAATTCCGGAGTAATGCCATCTTACTATAGCCATGTAGGCCTCTGCGGGACGCCAAGTAGGCACTGACATGGCAGGTTGTGACAAAAAGAACAAGAGACACATCTCCATAAAAAAAAGACATGTGACCCTTCTCTTGTCATATCTTTCAAGACGCAAGGAATTACTTTCCAAATCCTGCAATCACATTGGCTTGGACAACTAAGGACCCAAGCAAAGTACTAAGATTACAATTGTAGATGGCATGACATATTCCACTAGAAATAATAGTAATAATATATCCAACAACTCTCTATTCCTAGGCAATGAAGAAGTTGATGATTTTACGGATTTACACTATTCCTACAGATCTAGCACCAATCAAAAATCAACATTTTTCCTTTTTAATAAGTTGTCAAGAATAAAAGCTCCCCATTGTAGCTCTCCATGCAAAGAAAACCACCCCAAGAGAAACCATAATTTTCCACAATCATGGCAAAACCACCTCAAGAGAAACCATAATTTTCCACAATCATGGCCAAAAAAAAAGAAGTCTCCCCTTAACTACAAGTAGCACAATAAAATGAGTAAAGATAATAGAATTCACCACCCATAAGATATCAAAATGATAGAATCCTTCCCCTTTCTTCTAATTGAATAGTCATAAAGCATACCCCCACCCCACAACCAAAAAAAAAAAAAAAATCAAATGTAGAACCAACCTCAGAGCCTTGCAAATCCCCCAATCTAATTTCACCTTCAGTCTTTTGAATAGTTGAAATCACCCATGCACTATTCTTGGGATACTATTTAGGGCACCATGAACAACGTCTAGAGTTCTAAACCGCTTCTTTCCTCTTTTTAATTAGAATGTATAACCACTAACCTTTTCAATACAACATTTCAAATCCTTAAGACATTATAGTTGCAGCCACCATTCACCACCAAAAGCTCAATATATTTAGGGGTCGTTTGGTGTGCCAAAAGTGCTAAAAATTTCTAACAAACTCCAACTTTCTCCACACGGAAAATCTCCAATGTTCTCTAACTTTCTCCAAAAAATCTCCAACTTTTTAAGAAACACACCAAACACCGAACAATGCAAAATTTGGCAGTCCAAATGCAACCTTAGCCCTAAATTTAATATAGTGTTGAATTCGCAAAGATTTGGCATCCAAAGGTCCCAAGAAGGTGACTGCAGAGAGTTGGGACAAAACTTTGTTCGAATGCAGTCTAAGAAGCATTAATACAGACATGAGACAAGAATGTCACATCACAAACAAGTTGGCATGGCAATTTCAAAAAGTATTAAAACATCACATGGCAAGGAAATATCAAACAATAAAACTATATTTTATAGATATATGAACACAAAACTATTTTTTCTTTCTTATTTATTTATTTTATTATTTATTTATTTAATCATTTATTTATTTATTTTTTCTTGGTAACTCAAGGTGTCCGGGTGTCCGGCTAGCTTGGTCTCACCTCAACTAATCCTTGAGATCATATAATTAACGATCAAATAAACCTCTAGTGGCTGTGAGGAGACTCAAATTGGTGATTACTGGAAAGCAAACTAATTTATCCTTTATTTATATCTATGTTAGAAAATTCCATTCATAAATAAATTGAAATTTTTAATTCTCAAAATTCTTAAAACTAAAATAAAATAAAATAAAATAAAATAAAATATTTAGGATAGGCAATTAATAAATCTTAATTTATATTTTTTCATCATTATTTATTTCTTTTTTGTTCAAACTTCAAAGTTGCAATCTGTTTTGTGTGTGCTTAGATGATGAACACGTGTCTCCTAAATGTCTGAAGAGTGTTTGCTTTTATAAAAATACAAAGGCAACAATGTTAGCGTCCAACATGGAGACAACACGTGCGCATTACCTTCCTAGAAGTGTCTGTGCATTTTAGGACTTGTAATTAACTAGGTTGATTATAAATTGACAAAAGCTAGAGAAGCCCACAACCTGGTGAAAGCCTATTTACCATGAAGCCATTGTTAGCCACGTCTAACCAAAATTGAACATTGCCCTAAGCAATAGGATAAAAGCTTGGACACGGATTCTAACACAAGAATTTATTTAAAAACAAAGGCACAAATATCTGATGCACTAGTTCGATATAACAAGCAGTGAGAAATCAATCAAACATAGAGAGAAAAAGTAGTGTGATAGTAATGAAATGTTCAAAAGCCAACCAACACCAGAGATGGTTCAAGGGCAAATTAAAACAAATATTGCTAGTTGAATTCAAGGCAAAAATTTGAAAAGCAAATAGGTTAAACGACAGACAGAAAACACCAATTCTCCTATAAGATGGACATCGCAAGAGCAAAGTTACACTACTGAAACCTAAGAGGAGGAAGCTCAGAAAAACAGCGTAGCAATAGTCAATATATCTCGGAAGCTTTAAACTAGAGAGGAGCTCGAGAAACTGAACCAGAATATAAAGCTTAATCTCTCAATAAAAAGGAGTATGGCAGAAAAGAATTGTGAAATGTGAAGCATCTCAAGCTTGCAGTTTATCAACTCTGAACTCTTATTAATGGACTTATTTATTTAAGATGAAGAAGAAGAAGAAGATGAAGAAATTAAGAATTTCTCATAAGGAAGAACTAGATAATTTCTTCCTTCCTTTCATTGTTGCTTGTTGATATAAAACGATGTCCCACTCAATAGAAAACTCTTATCTCATGGATAGACTTGTTGAAGAAGTTCCAACATATTGTTGTATGTCATATAGATTGTAGCACCATTTGTGACATCTCTGTAAGTCCTTAAAATGAGAACATGTCGGAAATAATTTCTTATCCAACCATCTATTGGTCATGTATTACTGGATGATATTTATATGGATCTGCAATCCATTGCCACGTGCCATCAAGATATTGGCATTGGACTTATCAATTGATTCATAACCTATCAATCACAACTAATACCATCAAACTCCCTTTACTCGTAGGGATAAATCTTGGATCTGCTCTAATGAACAACAAACATGCCCAAATCATAATGCAAAAGGTCTATCAATCAGAACTAATACCATTGAACTCCCTTTCCTCGTAGGGATAAATCTTGGATCTGCTCTAATGAACAACAAACATGCCCAAATCATAATGCAAAAGGTTTTATGTAATTCCTAACATTATTGGAAAAGGACTATAATAAGCATTTTGTATTTAACTTGGTGTTAAAGATAAGAGATGAATGTTTGAAAAAACATAAGACTATCGCTAAAAGCCAAAAGCTTATCACAGAACTAGACTGCAGTGCATTTTTTCGCCTTTAACTTACTGGAAGCCCTCTTTAATCTGAAGATCTTATCTAGGTGGAATGTGAACATTTGTACAAGGCATATAGACAAGATTATAAGAATGATTAATATGATTCTAGAAAGAAAATAATACAAGTCAAGCAAATGAAGCTCCACTTCTACCTCTCGTAATGGGTTGTGCCCCCAATCCACCTAACAGTAAGTAGCTTAAAGAAATAGTTGGTCCTATTACACTGGGTTTCAAATTGCTAAATTCCTTTCCAATTTACCATTTCCCAAACACTCTTCTGTCAAGTTCATTTTGCTTTAGTGATTACAGCACTGAGGTTAGATACTTGAATTCTACTGTGGATTTTTCTTTGCACAACTTTTGTTTCACATATTAGAACGGTTTTACAGGAAAAACGTGCAATCTTTCCTGCTTGCTAGCTGCCATGATACGCTGAAGAAGCATTTCACTTTCCTTCAAGATATGACATTTTAGTACTACGATCTGGGTTCAAGAGCCACGCAACACTAAGAACATCCACACCTAATTAATGGTACATATATTTTAAAATAACAATAAGAAAAAGAGAATGAAAGTATTCAACAAATGTGAACAGACCCATAAATGATTGGACCTGCATACCTGAAATGTGAGGCTAAAAGGGTTCTTAAACCCCCTTTTCGGCAGCCGGCGCCGGAGCGGAGTCTGACCGCCTTCAAACCCAAACTTCATAGTCCCTCTTGCCTTCTGCCCCTTGTGACCTCTTCCTGCTGTCTTCCCCTTCCCAGACCCAATCCCACGACCCTTCCTCGTCTTCTGCTTCCTCGCCCCCTTGTTGTCTCTCAGATCATTCAAACTCAGAAGGCTGTAAGCCCTCGTACTCGGAGTATGAGGGGGCAAAAACCTACCATTGAAATTAAAGGCAGCATTAAAGCGTTGTACGAATTGTAAAGGCAGTGTTGCCGATGACACTGCCGGCAGAATTGAGCTGCCTTTGGCGTGGACTGAAGAACCATTGCGGATCGAAGTTGATAACAATAAAGAAAGTCTCCTTCTCAACATTTTAGTGCGCACATATATACACATATACAGATCTTCACATTTAGGTCCTCGGTCTTCTTCAATCTTTGGGAAACTAGGGTTTTGACAGGTCACTGTGAGAAGGTTTTAACTGGTTTAGTTCAATTTTCTCCGTTGAGACGAAACTGATAGGGATTTTATCCAGTGCGTTCGTGCCTAGCATCAATAGTGGCACGATTCCACTAAGTTACTCCACCTGTCACCCTGGATTAACGTTACGGTTTCGTTGCAAGTTTAAAAGAGAAAAGATGTTAATTTTCCTATTAGCCGTTTGCAGAGTTTAAGAGACAAAATATGACGCTTTTCTTTCTCTCCATTTGCGAGTCCAAAAAAATAAATAAATAAATAAAAAGAATGTGAACAGGATGTTTGACAACTCAAAAATTAGTAAAAAATTATCAAAAGTTGATTTTTGTGTATTTGGTAAAATCATAAATTTTGTCACTTTTTTGATTTGTTACAGTAAAAAGTACAACTTCATAATTACAATTTTTTTGATTTGCTACAGTAAAAAACATACCAAACATCCAAAAGTTACAACTTTTTTACTTTGCTACAGTAAAAAATTTACCAAACACCTAAAAGTTACTAAAAAAATACTAAAAATTTCATTTGGTTCAACCAAACATACAAAAAAGTGTAAAAAAAAAAAAACAACCAAAAAATACCAAAACTTAAGTTTTTTTTTAACTTCTAAACACCCTCGTATTGTGGTTTTGTAATTTTTTTTGTTTTTGCAAACTCGATATTATAAAAATCTTATTAATGTCTGTTCAAATAGAAAAAAATCAATTACCCAAAAAAGATAAAAAAATCTTATTAATGCATTTTTTTCCCCACCATTTTCGTTTGACTTTGAACTAAAGAAAATGTTAAGACTTTGAACTCTATTTTTTTAATTACTTTTCTCTTTTTTCTCTCATTAAAACTTATAAATAAATAAGAGAAACTTGCATTATGTTTTTCTTTCTCTCTTTTTTTTTTTCTCCATTTTATTCATCCTAATGGGAGTACAAGAGTTTTTGTTTTCTTTTTATGCTTTATATAATTTCTCTTTCTCTTACTTCCTATTTTGATTGATGCCAATAATAATTGTGTCAATTGATTATTAATTTTTTGTATATCGTAATTTAATGTTTTTAATAAACCAATTAGATAATAATTTTAGTATTCAAATAATTTATTTTAAAAAAAATATTGTTTTAGCTAAATTTGAGTAAAAAATGCTCCCTAGTGGTCACTAATTCGACTCTTATCAGAGTCGTCGGAAATTTACTTGATCATCAACTTTAAAATTTTTAGGAATTAGTTGAGATACATGCAAATTAGTCTAAATACCTCGAATCATCAAAAAAAAAATTTCTATAAATCTAAAGTTATACATTAACATATAAGATTTACCCTAGTACGTCTTGATTGGAATGCATTGAGGTAGATTGGAGGAGGTGAGTTACGGAGGATTTTGAGAAATCTAGGAAAGAGTTGGGTTGGAATGAAATGTTTAACCAGCTTAGGGTTTATGTTCATCTACCCATCGATGATCATTTGCACAATTAGGTATTAGGGTCTGGTTTAAAATGACAATTCACCGAAAGATTTATTATAATAGGGGTGCGTTTAGAGTGACAAAAAGTGAAATAAAATCAGATAAGTTATGGGTTCGTAATTTGTAAAGTGAGATAAAAATAAATAATTTTTAGAATTTTTCAGTATTTTTACCGTTTTTAAAGTTTTTGTAATTTCAAAAAGAGTCTAAATAATCAAAATGACATAAAACTTTTGGAACTTATCACTCTAATTAAAAGTATCCTTACCATGCACTCTAATCGTAAAATTGTCATTTCACTATTTTAAAATTTTTTTTTTCATTCTAAACAGAGTCTAAATAGTCAAAAGGACATAGAACTTTTGGAACTCATCACTCTAATTGAAAATATCCTTACCATACATTCTAATTGTAAATTTGTCATTGATATATTATTTTAATATTTATTCTGATAAATTCTTCTAATGAAATAACAACTCTCATAAAAATTAGTTAATTGCAACACTATTAAATATTAATTAAAGTTGAGCCATTTAGTAATGTCCAACTCATATCAGCTTTGCATGGAAAAGTATCATAAAAGCACTTTTGTTAGAAATTAGGACAAACTTCAGGAGCCCAAATTTTAAGAAATATTATTCAAATAATATGATTGGAAGCATTATTCAATGCGTACTTGCCTTACAAATGGTGGCCAGAAGTGCTAAATGAGACGACACTTGATAAGGTTAAGAAAAATTTGAGAGGGTGTCAAAATGAAGCATGTAAAAGAATTTTATGAATCCGTATTTGGCTTTATTGAACAACTCTAAGGTACCCAGTTGGTGAGACCCATTCTCACTAGCCACTTGAACAAATATAGGATATTAGTACGAAATATATCATGACAAAATCAACTTTATTACAAAAAAAAAAAAAAAGAAAATCTGTGATAAGAAGAATAAATTTTTTCAAAATAAGTCAAACTAAGACATAAATTGTAACAAAACTTAATTTTATTACAAAAGCTTGTTACAATTAGTCATTTCTAAATTATAGTTGTACAAAAGACAAGTTTATTACAATAGTTTGTCACAATTATCATAACTTTGGTTAGGCAAAAAATACAACAAAAATATAAAAATTTGATATAAAAATGATATGTGGTGAAATTTGATTGAAAGAAAGTACAAAAAATTTTTTAGTTGATTTTGATAAATCAAACACCCCTCGACGTCAGCGGAAATCAATATTTATTACAAATAATTTATCACAATAAATGTATATTTAAATATATAGTTATTACAAAATCATTTGTTATAATAACTTACGCTTATCGCTACAATATATTTTGTTATAAAAAGTTTTATAATTAGATAAATGGTGACAAAAAAATGTTCTAATATGATTCATTTTCATATCTATTATATAAGGGAGATTAGTGTTTTGAAGTAACATTTATATGCGGGTCAGCATTTGGTGGGTTTGCTGGGGGAGAGAGAGAGAAAGAGGGGGCAGTAGGGTGGTTTGCTGGGAGAGAGAGAGAGAGAAAGGGAGGTTAGGATTGAGTGAGAGAAAAAGGGAGATGGGGGGAGGGAGAGGGAGTGGGGCGGGTGCAGGGGAGAGAGAGTGAGTGTGAGAGAGAGGGAGAGGGGGTGGGGTCTGCGGTGCAGGGGAGAGAGAGAGTGAGAGAGAAATGGGGGTTGGGTTGGAGCGGTTGGGTTTTAAGGCACAAAAATAGGAGAGTTTCAAGACACAAAATAAATATTTTGACTTTAAATAAAGATACAAAATTATATATTTAACTTACAAATAACTCAAATATAAATTTATTTTTTAAATTTCTCTCTCTCATTTTTAAATTTATTTTTTATATATTTGACTTATAAAGATACAAAATTTATTTTTTATAAAAATAACTTATAAAAATAAAAATTACTAATAATAAAAGGTGTAAAATTTTATTATTTATTGTAAATATTATTTATTAAAAATGTGATATCTTTTAATTAATATTTTCAAAATGTGATATCTTTTAATTAATAATTTTTATTTTTACATGTTATTTATACAGTTTTTTTTTATGTACGTTTACTTTATAAATTTATATTTCTGTGCAGGAAAGAGAAAAAATTTAATTTTACACTTTATAAAAATTTTATTTTTATAGATTAATTTTACACTTTTTTTATAAATTTATAAATTTAAATTTAAGTTATTTACATGCTAAATATATTTCTGTGCCTTCAGGCACAGGTAATTACTAGTATACAATAAACTTTCAAATATAATTATATAAATTTTCATCACAATAAATTACTTTTATTGCCACAAGATTTACATTAACAACTTTTAGTATTAATGAAATTGTGGTAAAAATGTTTCTTCAATTTCCAAGAAATTGTGATAAAAAGTTTTGTTACAACACGTAAGGGGCGGCTGAATCATACGAAAAAAATAAAAAGCTTGGGCTTTAGGCCTCATTTTAAAGGAAAGCCCCAATTTTTTAAATATCCTAAATGGTCTATGTAAAAAGATTAAATCGATAAATATTTTAAATTTTATAAAAAATCTTATAATAATATAGGCCCAATAAAAAAATTAAATTCAAGCATTGAATTTATAAACCAATTCAAAAACATTAGGGCTCATTTGGTTTGTTTTTCTATTTTCTATTTTCTGTTTTTGTTTTCTATTTTCTGTTTTGAACTCATTTTTCATTTTACGCTTTTGAAAATAAGAAAAAAACTCAAAACGTATTTGGTCACTTGTATTTTTAAAATTTATTTTTGAAAATAGAAAATGAGCTTACATATAAAATGAAAAATGACAAAAAGTCGTTTTGAGTGTTTTTAATCCAAAATAAAGAAAATTTCAAAATAACGAAAACAGAGTATTTTGTATTTCTTTATTTTGAGATTTTTAAAATATAAAATGAAAACAGAAAACAGAAAATAGAAAAACAAATCAAATGCCACCTTAAAAATCTAAAAAGAAATTGATTATTAAAGATAAATTTCAACTCAAAAGTCACACCAAAACTTAAAAGAAAAATCAATAAAACATCCTCATTCTTGACCAACCACTCATATTTTCTCTCTCTATTTCCCTATATGTGTGTGTGTATCATGGATGTGAGACGTTGCTAGATACTTGGTAAATAGCAATCGCCATAAAAGCAATCACTAGACCTTGATTTTTTTATTTGAGTAATTGTGAAAATGAAACCCAATGAATCAACGTAGCAATAAAATAAATAAGTTAGGTTTTATTATTCCATGATTTATTTTTTTCTCTTTCTATTTAAGGTAGTGTTATATATTTTAATTATAAATTGTCTTGTTGTATTTATTTGATTGTTATATAAAAGTGTTTGGTCGGTTAAAATTAATCAAAACTCACAAATTTTTACCAATTTTTGGCACTTTCTTTGAATTAAATTTTACCTCATATCACTTTTATATTAAATTTTTATATTTTACTATACTTTTTGGCCAAACTTTTACTAACTAAATATCCCAATATGCTACCTAAAACATAATCAAGTAGATACGAATAAATTTTTGTCAACTTAGGAAATATTTATAATTGAAAGATAAGCATATTGATATTGTTATAAATCAATTAAAAAGTTTTATTTTGTTTTTCAAAGGAAAGTAAATTTTTAATGTTTTGATTTCATCTAAAAGAGATTGCATATAAAATGAATATAAAATCTATATTATGTGAAAAACGTAGAGTTAGTAAAAAGAAACAATTTGGTGAGAATGTTGATGATAAAGCAACATTATTATTATTACTATTATTATTATTATTATTATATTTAATTAAAACACCCCATAGGGACATGTTTGCTCTTAGAGTAATGAAGAGTAAGTTTTATTCAGGTAATTTTTACCATTTATTACATTAGTTTGGAAAATGAGATAACAATCATCTTGAGGGTAATGATTATCCCCAAATTGTTACTTGGGGAAGGGAGTGGGTAACAGAGAGTAATAGAAAAATTATACATTTTCTCGTTATTCCTGTAAAACATTCCTTTATATCCCATAAAAACTCTAAGTAATGTTCTCTTATAAATAATTATAACAAATATTATAAAATAATAATTTATTTGAGCAAACTAAAATTAATTAATTATTAAATTATTTTATCAAAATAACATTTAATAAATAATAATTTATTATTAAAATAATTTATTTTATTTTATTGAATTCGTACTATTTATATATTAATTTATGACAAAATTATTTATTTTCTCAAATTAAAACAAATTTTAACAAATAATAATTACTTATTAAAATGATTTATTTATTAAAATATTTTATTAAATAAAAATTTTATCTCATAAATAATCATGTACTAAATTATGTATTGTATTAATATATGTTTTTAAAATTAATAATATATTTAAATAAATTAAAATTAGTTGTTTTATTAAATTATTTTATCAAAATAAAAATAATTTTTAATAAATAATAATTGAATATTAAAATTAATTACTGTTGAAGTATTAATCTATGTTAAAATTATTTTTATAATTAATATGTTTATTTAAAATTATATGTGTTAATAGTTATTTTATCAAAATAAAAATTATTATGATCATTTATTTTATTATAATAATTTACGAAAATTAATTATTAATTTTTATCTCTTGGTCAATTTTCTCTTATTTTAGATACAAATAACTTTTACCTTTCCAAAATTTTTAACAATCCAAACATAATGTAATTATTACTGAGTAATATTTAGGCCCCGTTTGGTAAATTTTTTTTTCTATTTTTCTGTTTTTGTTTTTATATTTTTGAAATTTGAAAATAAAAACGTATTTGTTAAAAATGTTTGCGTTTTTTTGTTATCAAAAAAATAAAAACTATTGTAAAAAATGGACCAAAAACGAAAACACCTTGGGAGGTATTTTCATGTTGGTTTTTTTTTTTTTTTCATGAAAACAAATATAACAAAAGTTAAGCCACCAGTGAACTCAAAAATAAGCTCTCTAAATCAGATGATCACTCTCCCTCTACTAGATACAGTCTTCTCCTACTTCTTTTTCTTTTTCTTCTCCATCTCTCTCTCCCTCCCCCTGAATCTTCTTCTTTTTCTTCATCTTCTTTTCCTCCCTCCATCTCTCTCCCCCTTAAACCCTGTAATTCGTTCATCACTGTCAAATGGGCCTCCTTCTTCGCCTTTTCTTCTTCTTCTTCTCATGTGCGATGATAATTTGGTCTTCGCATCTCTAACTACCTAATCTGGGTCTACCGTTTCTCTTTTTATAGACTCTTTTTCTTCTCTTGTTGGCAGATCTGGTCTCACCTTAGCTCTCTTTGTCCAACCACAGTGAAAATTTTAATTTGTCCTAATTTTTGTTCCAAATTTGTGCAAATCTATGTTAACCTTAACTTTCCTTTTTTGATTTTTTTTTTTTTTGCTCAACAGTGTAATTGTTAAAGAAACAGAACACAAAAAACCATCTAAAGAGCTCCTTAACATTCTGTGGTAAATATTTTTTAATTTGGTTTTTTTTTGGGCTTAAATGATATTATGTGTTTTGATGATCTGAGATTTGAGCTATTTGTTTTTCTGGTCTGTGAGAATAGTGCTTTTTTAATTTTTATTTGTTTTATCTAATTTGTTTTGATGATCACATATTGCTTATTTTAGGGCATATATGCGATTTTAAGATTTTTTTTTGTTTCTTTGTTTCTTTGTTTTTTTTTTTTTTACAATAGTTTAGCTGACATTTAGAGAGCTTTCAATAGGTGCACAGTAAAAAATGGTCTTTATCATGTTTTCATGATTTATAACAATTGAGATCACACCAATGGAAAATCTTTCTTCGATGGTGGCAATAGGATATTGGATTTCTTTACTATTCTCATCTCTATATTTGAAGTCATATGGAATCTACAATTTCAAAGCCTAGGCTCGACTTAAAAATAAAGCAACAGAATTAACAACCAATTAAAAATAATTGCTGTTGAATTAATAGAAATATACTAAGAGTAAAATTAATGGTAGAGGGTTAATTCCAAACCACCATGAAATTAGGTGATTTAGTATATCTATTGATTCTCGAAGTTATTATACTAATCCAACTGTGTCCTTTGATTATTATGTCAATTTGGATACTTTTACCATCCTGTATTAATGTTATATTTTTTATATCTATATATATTTGGCTACTGTACTTTACATTTCATACTAAGTTCAATTTTATGCAATAATTTGGTTGAAAGGGATGTTTAGAGCTGATGGATTGAGTACATAACAATGTTTCACCTTGTAGAAACTACTGATTTGCAATGATTGTGTTTGTATCTGCCTGCTTTCTTGGCATGCTATCAAATCTAAACCTATGGGTCATTTCTGTCAAGATTTTGTGAACTTGGGTTGGGATTTTCAATCAAAACAACAACAAAATGAAAAGAAAGAAAAGACTGTAAATTGTGTGTTCAAAAGTTTGTTCAATATATATGTGCCTCCTAGATGAACAATAGATCATTTTTCTATTTTTTATTTTCCTTTCTCGTGTACATGTATACAAATTTGAAAAGAGATTTGGACTGCATATTTTGATTTCTTTGCTCATATCCAAGATGAAGTCTGAAAATTTGTTAAGATTGAAATTTCGCCCGGAGTATGCTGTACTACAACATTGTGTAGTTTGTACAACTACACATTGTTGTGGTTTTACCTACTCTATAAGTTCCAACTTTATTCTTTTGATACTTTTAAGCCACTTTTTTCCTTAACACATTAGATGGTATACATTAGTCGTGTTATCTAAGTCTTTCGGAAACAGTCACTTTAATTACATAGGGGTAAGGCTGCATACGCTACCCCTCCCCAGACCTATATAGGCGAGAGAGTCATGTACTTGGCCTGTCTATTGTTATCTTATATGGAGGCTTTATTTGTGTTATGGTACTTTGTGCATCGCACATTCCTTTTTTGCTTATCTTTGAGATTAGTTATGTAAAATTCATACTATGAACAACTTATCTTTGTTTTTACTTACAATGCGTTGGTTTTTGGGCATATATCATCCATCACATATGGACATTTTTCTGCCCTAAGGTAGGAGGTATTTTTCCCTACATTGCATTAATTATTGTTGATATTACATTTGTTGGACCTCTTGAGGTCGTTCTTGACGTTGATTTTATATTTGTGCGTTTTCTAGCTTACATGAGAAATTGGAGTCCATGAAATAAAAAATAAAACACTATTTGATATTGTACTTATTATGCAGTTTGCATGGTAATATCTTGAAATAAATGCTAAAAGATTTTCAGATTGTGTAAAAAAATTATGAGTATGATTTAAATTACCTCTCGTTACAACTTTATGTTCAAGATGACCCTTACATTATCACCATTATTCACAGCAATGTTAATTTAAATATGTGAATGCAAAGTCTAATTAATATTATGACCAAACTACAGATATTTTTTAAGGGATCCTATCAAATAATGATATTTATTCCTTGAAAATTTCCTAGCCCCTGGCCTTTTAGTTAACCTTGCCTTGCTTAACCTTAAGTATAACAATTTGAAATTTGCTTTCTTTTTTAATTGTTCTAGCTGTTTGTCTTTGTGCTTGGAGCAGTATTGTTATTGGTTTACAAGTTTTTGTTTTTCGAGTTTGTAATTATGAACCAATGATAATTTCGATTTAATGTGCATTCAATTTGCAGCCAGTTTGGGATACATAGGAGAAAAACCAACGTACGCAGAATGGCCACTGCGAATTGGTGCCAGAGGATAAGTTAAAAAGTTATATCCATCAAATAGTCAAACACTTTCATGTAGAGTATTAGTAGAATAACCTGTCCAAGCACCACGTGGCATTTCAGTTAGGAATCAAATTCAGAAGCTTAAGCCACAATTAGATAGCTAACCAGAAAAATTAATGATCTTAGAAGAAGAACCAAAAAAGTATTAGTTCCCAACTCTTTTTCTAGGTGCTTCTTAAATCCAATAAATGGGCAGTTTCAGTTGGTGGAGCTTGTAAAACCTAGTATCCATTATTCTAAGGTCCTTTATTGTCTTATTTCACTTTTGTGTGGCCTTTACAAGTCATGAAAATAAAACTAGAATTTTTTTAGAGAGAGAAGAAGAAAAAAATATAAAGTAGGACCCCCATTATATAATCTAAAAACTAATATTTATACTTTCCAAGAGTTACATATAAATTAGGAAGCTACTAAATGCTACAGTCAAATATGGCATCGGTAACAACTTTTGTTGTTGGTAGGATAGTTCGCCAAATGCCTAGAGTGGTTTAGAGAATGGCTATATGAGCTCTCTAGACAATTGCAATTTCTGCTAGTCATTCATTGTTGGAGTTCTAAACAAGTTAAAATTGAGTTTTGAATTATGTTTAACTCCATGGAACATAGGTTTTGTTGGAGCAGCAGTAGTCAAAATGTCACTAAACCTATTGACATTCAGTTGGCCATCTACTTGACCCAGGCTTGGTTTTGCATTGTGCTTCATAGCTAGAATGATGTAGCAATTTGTGTTCCCAAAATGAGGTAGACATAGTCCTGTCAAGGCTTCAAGACATTCATCCTTCCTTGATTACAAAACATTTTACTCCTAAGAAAAATAAAATACAGTACGCAGACAGGAATTGTTATCAATGATTGAAACAGGGAAGTAATATCTCTACAAGAATGAACAGTAGAGTTGCAATCATACTCTTTCGGTTTGAAAATGTCTTCTTGTGTGGTTTAAAGTCTATAGGCTTTCTTTTAAGCTTTCCAAAGTGGATATGTGTTGTCTAACCAAGCAATAGTTGTAATTTATAAGATCAAGTTGGAGATAAAACTAGTCATGGCTTAGTATGTTACAATAGATTTTAGGAAGACAGAGAGTGTGTGTATGTGTGTGTTTCTAAATTACATATCATGTTCTAAAACCAAATGTTTTGTGGTCCGGGTCATGCAATGTGAGTAGCTGATCCTTATACTACCATCATAAGTTTTGGCAGCCAATTGCAGGAACTCCTCAAAATTTCTCTTTTTGGGCGTTATTATTGAGTTTTAAGCTATATGCTTTTCCATTAACATCTCAAAATTGGTAGCCTGAGCTTATACTAGCATTATAATTTCTTGAAATGGGATCTAGTGGGTTTGCTTGTTTTCTCATCAACTTTATTGTCTTTGTTAGAATGTTGCTCTTTGGCTTCACAATGTGTAACCTGTCAACATCTCCATTTTTCTAAGGGACTGATCTTTAAAACTTTAATTGGAACATGAAAGATTTTTAGGCATTTAACTAACACAAATATAATGTCATCTTGTGTATTTGAATGGTACAACGTTAACTACAATCAATATTGTAAACTTGGTAGATTAAATCAATACACTTAAAACCAATAATATACCAATGTTTTGATTTCTTGAGTATTTTAAGACGTGCCTTTTTTTTATACTCTTAAAGAGTTATATATAAATTAGGAAGCAAATCCTGCTTTTAGATTATGTGCTAGGAATGCTAGGATATTAACGTAGGTATAGTGCCTGAGGGGTCTAAGGCTCTTTATTGGCTCTATTTTTAGAGTCTTTATCCTTTCTTTAGTAGAATTGGTACGAAAGCCTTTAATATTTAGGATAATTGTAATGGCGAGTAGTCAACATAAAATAAACAGTGTTGAAGAAGACGATGTAGTAGCACTTGATGTCGAGGGAAATGATGACGAAAAAATCTCCTCGTGGGCAAAAAAGAATGAAAAGATTTTCATTAGCTTGATAGATGAGGAGGTGAAGAAGGGAGATAAGCGAATGGGGACGTTCACCAAGCAAGCTTGGACCTATATGAGGGAGCAAATAGTGGCCAAAACTTGTTATACGTACACTAATGATCAGTTACGTAACAAATACAATCAATTACGATTTTATCCAATAAATTTCAACAACTTTTGAAACACACTAGTGTCGGATTTGACCTTATTGCAAATACTACTACAACTCCAGATGAAGTTTAAGAGAGACTTTTCAAGGTAGTTTTAAATTAACTTTTTTTATTATTCTTCTTTCCAAGTATTAAGTTGTATAAACTTTTTATTATTCTTTTGTTGCAGTCACTACTAGAAAAAGGCTGATTACCAACTAATAAAATTAATTGGTAAAAAGCTAAATTCGTTACCAACTGATTACCAACCGATTTTGGTCGGTAGCAAAAACCCTAGTTGGTAATGTTTACCAACCAAATTTTTTAAGGTCAGTTGGTAATTACCAACTGAATTTTGGTTAGTAAATTAAATAAATCAGTTGGTAATTTGTTATTAGTATGAAATTAAGTTTCAAAATTTTGGTTGGTAAATACCAACCAAGGTTGTTATTGCCAATTGATTTTTCGGTTGGTAATTGCCAATCAATTTGTTAGTTGGTATTGTTTAACTTTCGGTTGGTAATTTGTTATTGAATATTAAATTGATATTTCACAATATACCAATCGAAATTTGCTTTGTAGCAACCGATATTGTTAGTTGGTATTTTGCCCACCGAAATGTCAGTTGGTAATATATCAACCGAAATGTAGTTGGTAATTACCACCTGCTATTATTGGTCTGCAATAGTAAAATTTTCGGTGGGTAATTTACCAACCATTTTATCGGTTGCTAAATTGTCTGTTGTTAATTTTGCCAACTGTTGTGATTGGTTGTTTATTTTACCGGTTAGAAAATCACCAACCAAAGTTTTAGTTGCTAATGCTAATGGTTGCCAACCGAATTCAGTTGGTAGTTTACCAACTGGTTAAAATAGTTGGTAATTAAACCTTTATTACCAACCTATTACCAACCTGTATTTAACATAACAACTCCGCAAAATAATACAATCAAGACACATAAAATCATCCATTCAATTAAAATCCCATAAACTCAAATCCAGTTGGCATCATTAATTCACCAAAAAGCACATCAAACTTGCAAATTGAAACAAAGCATAGAGTGAAAGTTCAGCAATGTCTAAAACAAACAAGTTCATAATTCCGAACCAAGTTATCGAGGATCATTAGAAGGTGCATCCTGTGATGGATCCAATCCTTTGAGCTGCCTAACCTGCTGTGTTAGGGATGCAACTTCAGATTTAAGATGTTTGTTTGCCTCTTTTAGCTCTCTAAGATACACATTAAGAGCCTTTTGCACGAACTCCTCAACACTTTGCTGAAATTCTGTTGTCTGAATACAGTCTGATGGCTGTGCTGATGAATAGGATGAAGAAGACGATGACCTAGATGCAGTGGACTTCTCTAAGCACCTAGAGCTGAGGGATCGCATGCCATAAACTGTCCTTTCCTTCTTTGGTGGTCCCACAACCCGCAACCAAACATCAACCTTATTTACTGGTGGAGGTTGCTCCCCTTCAAGTGTTTGGCTAGCAATTTGCGCCGTTTCCTTTGCCAAATTTTCTTGTTGCTGGCGCTGTCATAACAATACGAAGCAAGAAACATGCACTAAATGTAAAATGTAGTTAATATTCTTCAACTTATCTTATAAATAATATAAAGACAATAAAGCTAAATCTTGCGTATATGAAAAAGAAACAATTTTTCAACAATGTCATCTAAAATTAATCAACTTCAATATCCCTAAGATCATATCCAATCACAATCTATACCAAAATGTAAATACAAAATTTTCACCAACATTATTACAAAGGAATCAACATTCCCATGACTATGAACAAAACTATTTAAATTCAATCGGGCAAATTGCATCCAATAGCAGCTAATAGTTGCATGATTTGAAGAGTAACAATCATATCTGTTACATTGAATTAGTTGAATTTGATAAACGGTAGATGATATATATCCAAAAATTAAAATTAAAACTAATTACACATCCTCTTTGTTAAACGAAAGTGAAGTAGAATCAATTGGACAGCTTGTAACCTAATACAAATTAACTAAAAGTAAAGTAAACTGGTTTTAGATATATATCCCCAAGACCATATCCAAGAGCAATTAACACCTCCAACAACACCAAAATCATATTCAATCAATCAATCACCTCCAACACCTCCAAGAGCTAATAATATTATTGCAAATGAATCAAATCCAACACCATATTGAAGAAACAATCAAATCCAATACCTCCAACACCATATTGAAGAAACAATCACATAGAAATGTAAAAAATTAAATTATGATACTTACATACGTTTCCTCTAACCGCTTGTCAACAAATACAAGTTGTGGCCCCTCATGATCCACCTCTTCCCCCACTAGCATTAGGCGTTCTCTTTTAAGCGCCTGCTCAACCTTTTCTTTAGTATTGGTTGTGTGGGTGAAAAGATAAATATCGCACTGTGAATAGTTCCTTTGATATTTCCCCTCTTATATTTATTTTAATCATGAAATAAAGAGATATTGTATGTTAATCATAGACTAAAAACTAGTTAATTCATAACTTAAGAGTAAATTTAGAGAGATTAGATTACCAATTTCCTCTTGTGCACTGTGGCTGGGATGGATCCTCCAGAATAATGTGAACCCCCACAATCACTCTTTCTATTTGCCGACATAATTGTTGAGAGCTTCTTGTATCCTTCACTATCCCAAAGTGCTCGCAGCTCCTCATAGTGCTCAACTTTGATAAACTCATGCTTGATTTTCCCATTGCGAACTTGATCCATCAGGTATTTGTAACTCTTATTGCCTTTTTTTTTCCCATGTTGTCTTCATGATTGAATTATATTCGGCATCCCATTTGTATTGTTTCTGCATATTACCAATAAGAATTGTCAAATCACTTAAGCCTATAAATACATGTCCCAACAGCTATTTTACAAACAAAAAAAATAGCACTTACTGTCCACTTAGCATACCATATTTCCCTAACTGATGGTGGGACTTTCGTCCAGCTGGGGTATGGTCCTAAAAACATACTTTGCACAATTGGTCGAATGGATCGCATCGGTTTGTTGTTAGGTTTGGCATTGCAAAGAATTCTACAATGAAATCAAAATTACCAAAAAGACTATTAAATAAAATGGCTAGTGTCAGAATTGAAATAGAAAATTACTAGGGTTAAAAAATGTAGACATGCAAAATAGTACATAATTATTATACATCAATGTTAAAAAGAATCCACTTACTCATCTCCTTCGATCCAAACATGTATCCTGCCCTCAGATGAAGCATCAAGAGCTGAAGATGAACAAGCTTGCATAACCTCAGGTCCTGGAGTAGGCTGGGACTAATCATCAGGAGTAGGTTGAGACTTATTATGAACATCAAGAGGAGTAGACTGAGACTGGGCCTGAGTATTAGGAGTATACTGGGCTTGATCATCAAGAGAACATGGAAAATAAGATGAAGTAGTGCCCACACCTAAGCTATTCTCGGGCCCTAAAGTAGGCTGGGCTTGATTACTTGGGCTATGAGTAGACAGCGAATGTGAGAGTGTAGACTCAGAGACTTGAGTAGATGTTATTTCACGGTTTGTTGATAGCAATACAGTTCGCCCCCGTCCTCTCCCAATATTAGATCCTACAGGACCCAATTTCTTGCCACGTGCCATAATCGAAGACAATACACCAATTACTCATGAGAACAATAGTATAAATAGTACACTATTTCAATTAAAAACAGAAAATTAGATGATGCTCCTTCAATCAAAATATATGCATATAACATTAATGTCACAAAAAGATATTCTAAGTATAATTCAAACTATAAAACAAAGTACATTGAATAAAAGACACTCACTCAGGAAAGCAAAAGCAAAAATAATACATTATTTTAATTAAAAGAGACATATTAGAGGACAACTTTATAGGTCTCAGAAAATAAATTCAACCAAAATGTTACAAAGAGATGGTCAATTATAATTCAAACTATAAAACAAACTAACCTTGTTTAATCACGCTCACTGTTGTAATCACTACTTAATTCATTTTTGTTTCATAGATAGGTTCCTGTAAGTCTTCTTCATTAGAACTACTCAAGAACTCAATTTCATCTTCTTGTAAATTAACATTAATCGTAGGCTCCACTTTATTGAAAGTACCGTTATGATCTCTAAGACTATCCAACTGATCATCTACAATATCAATATCTAAAGCTTGAACTCTATCCTCTTGCAGTGCAGTATCTACTATCGCCATTTCTAAAGTTCGTCTTGCAGCTACTGGACAAACATGTAACCAATCCGCAGTATCTCTTCTCTGACTTGGCTATGGTAAAAAACACACTTGAGAGGCTTGATGTGCAAGTGCAAATGGCTCATATTTGCTCCATAATCTCTTGTGAGTAATATCAACTATTTTGTACTTCGAATGGATTCTCACTCCCACATCTTGCCGTGGATCATACCAATCACAATGGAACAAATAAACCCATTTCATTGGCATTCTTGGGTACTCTAACTCCACTACTTCTTTGAGCACACCATAATAATTCACCGTGTCCTCATCATCATCGTTAGTACCTTTTATGCATACACCACTATTTGTAGTTGCTTTTCCTTTACTATGGGCAACAGTGCGAAAGTTGTACCTATTAACGAAAAACTGTGAGTAAGTTCGAACAATTCTCTTTAGTCCCCAAGCCATGTGTTTTATTTCCTTATTTGCTACATTGTTGATTGGATCACGTGCCTAATTTTCACACATACACAGACAATTTTTAAGTATTGAGTTAAATAGAAAATTTATTTTGAAGGTAAAGATGCTTGATAATACTTACGTATCTTTCAAACCATTGAACAAACTCTTTTTCCAATGCTCCTTCAATCTCGGATTCTGACATTGTTGTCACGTTAAGACGTTTTTCAGCCTTAAACAATCTAGATTTTAAATAAATATCAAAGAGTAAGTTATAAAACCAAATGACTCATTTCAAATCACTAAACAAATGAATGACTTACTCTACATAAGGTTGGACTTCTTCGGTATTCAACAACACATATAGTGCTGCTGCATTGTGTTCCTTATCTGTTAAGAATCTTGTTTTTGAAGCACTTGATGGACGTCCTGGATAACTAAACGTTGAAATGCTTGAAGGGCTTGACTCCTCACAACCACTATCATCATTTTGCTTGACTTTTCTACTTTTTGTACGGACATGAGGTTCAAGGTAATAGGCACAAAAACTTGACATTTCTTCAACTATGTACGTAAAGCCTCAACTCTTGCCTTATTCTTCACCTTCTTTTTCAAATTGTATAAGAACCTAAGAATAGAAAATTATCAGTATACAATAATACACATATAATTTCTACAATTTATAAATATTTGACTAACCTTTCAAATGGATACATCCACCTATATCGTACAGATCCTCCAACTAGAGCTTTATAGGGTAAATGGATTGGGAAGTGCTCCATTAAATCAAAAAAGCTGGGGGGAAAAATTTTCTCTAACTTGCATATGATGACAGCAATGTTTTATTCTAATTTAAGTATTTGATCATCGCGCAACATTCTAGAAGTCAGGTCTTTGAAGAAGAAACTCAATTCTGTCAATGTTTTGCACACACTATCGAGAAGCAAATAACGAAATATAATGGGGATCAATCGAACCATGAAAACATGACAATCATGACTCTTAAGGCCGAACAACTTACATTCTCTCATGTCCACACATCTTGACAGATTTGAGACATAACCATCTGGAAATTTCAAAGATTTGATCCATTCTAACAATATTTTTCAAGCATTTTTGTCTAAATAATAGCAAGCCCTTGGTTTTTTGGTACCTCCCTCACATAATTCCAAGTCATTCCGACGACAAATTTCATGTAAATTCCTCCTTACATTGTCATTATCTTTTCTCTTTCCTTTCACATCAAATATAGTATTGAAGATGTTGTCAAAAAAAATTTAATAATGTGTATAACGTCAAGGTTATGCCTAATGAGATTAGTCCTCCAATATGGTAGACTCCAAGATATACTTTGCTTACTCCAATTGTGATATTCTCCTTCACCTTTAGGTATGTCATCCCTACCATTTTTAAGGACGATAGGTAAATCCTTCACTCAGGTCCAAATTTGATCCCTACTTAATCTTTGTGGAGGCGGTGAATTCTCAGTTCGATTCTTCCTAAATGAGGTCTTATTCTTTTGAAAAGGTGATCAGATGGTAAGAATTGACGATGACAGTCGAAGAAGCATTGCTTATGAGAATGAAGCCTAAATGCTTTTAACTTCTCCATACAATATGGGCACGATAATCTACCTGCTGTACTCCATCTAGATAACATGCCATAAGTTGGAAAGTCACTAATTGTCCACATCAGAGCAGCCCGCATTTGAAAATTTTGCCTCATTGAAATGTCATATGTAGGAACTCCTACTTCCCATAACTGTATCAACTCGTTCATCAAAGGTTGCAAATACACATCTAACTTCTTCTTAGGGTTTTTGGGACCAGGTATTATAGTAGTAAGGAACATGTATGATGTTTTCATACACATATCAGGTGGCAGATTATACGGTGTTACTATCACAGGCCAACAAGAATACTACTTACCAAACTGTCCAAATGGAGTTAAACCATTAGTAGAGAGTCCAAGTCTTACATTTCGAGACTCAACAAAGAATGTGGGGTGGGCGCGATTCAATGATTTCCAGGCCTCTGCGTCGGAAGGATGACTCATGCTCCCAGAAAGAGGTTCATGCTCTGCACGCCATCTCATATGCTTAGCTGTTACCGTTGACGCATACAAGCGCTGTAATCTTGGTGTTAATGGAAGGTAGTGCATTCTTGCATAGGGTACGTTCTTCTCCACTCCTGTACTCCCCTTTTTTGGCTTCCATCTGGGATCATTACAAAACTTGCATTCTGCTAACCTTTCATATTCTTTCCTGAAAAGCATACACCCATTAACGCAGCACTCTATTTGTTCATATAGAAGCCTCAAACCAGAGATAAGTTTTTTTGTTTTGTAAAAGTTTTTGGGCATTTTATCCCTTTCAGGTGTAACATCCTTAATGAGTTGACATATAGCATCATAGTAGGTTTTCAGGTAAGTTGTAATCGGACTTGATATTCAAAAGCCGAGCAACGGTGGACAATTGAGATTGACCATCACACCTGGGCCACAAAAGCTCATCTACAGCATTTAGCAAGTCATAGAACCTCTGTGCACTTGCATTAGGCATCTCATCCATTTGGACAGGTTCATTTGATGTCCTATCATATCCAACCGCATCAAACACCACGTCCCTAAGTGAATTACCTATTGAAGGGGTTGTTTCACTTGCACTGCCAACCTCTTCGTTATTTCTATGATCTGAAGGGAAAATGTATGGCTCCCTGTGGGCATGCCATTCATAGTAATTTGGGAGGAATTCATTTCGATACAAATGAAGTTTTACATTGTCAACATCAGAATACTTTCGATTCTTGCACTTCGAACACGGACACCTAATTTTCCTCTCACTAGTAAAATCTACTTGTGTAGTTGCAAATTGAACAAATTCATCTAGCCCACGTTGAAACTCCAATGTTATTCCCTTTTTACCAGGCATGAGCCTATTGTATATCCATGCTCGATCAACCCTCATTGAAGGAACCTATACCACAAAAAAGGCTTTGGCGAAAGACAAATAATGAATCTAGGAGGTTCAAGGAGTAGAGCATACTTGTGATTGAGATTTCTAACTAATCATAGAGGAATTGATAGGTTTCGTTTCTTAGGACATGAACACAAAGCTGATTTCTAACTAATCAGCTCTATGCGCTGATAAAGAGCACATAGAGCTGGATTTAAGTCATTTTTTTTAAAGTGAATGGATTTAAGCCCTTTTACTCTAACAATTTTCACTTTCTTATTTCATACCCTCAAAAGTTTAATATTTAATCCATCGAGAAGGGGAATTTTAACTCTTTAATTTTTTAATTGTACTAAATATAATTAAAAAATTATAAAGTACTAAATATAATTAAAAAATTATAAATTATAAGAATAACGTTTACCTTTTTAACTCGTACCAAAACAAACCTCGAGGTGATTAACTTTAAAGACAAATATGAACCATTTTTGGAATAGATTGGAAGAGATAAGGGAGCCACTCGTACCAGAAGATAATTCTCCAGCTGATGAAGGTATGAAAATAAAATGTAGGTGCGGTAAATGTAAAGATAAATAAATTATGATTTTATTTATTTATTTAACGTAAGACTTGCAAGTTGCAACCACAAAAATTGGTCCACTTGTAAATTTAATGTTGTCCTTTGGCCAATTGACTTTTTTCATCAATATATATAGAAATAGGGGCATTGATTTTTTTTTTTTTTTACCAATCATGTGAAAAAAATTACTAAAATAAGAAAACTAATGTACTAAAAATTATAATTATAAACATATTTACAAAATTATAATTGTGCAAAACATTTGATAAAATAGAAAGACAATTATATAATTTTAATTAACGATGAAGCGAAATAAAGTGCAAGAGAATATTGATAATTTGCAAATACACGTACCTTTTAATTATGATCGCATTTGTCCTCGTAAAAATTTTGAAAAGTTGCCAGTTGTGTAAGTTTTGGCAAATTGATGTGTGGGAGAAAATTTAAAACTTTTGGGAAAGAACAAAACGCAAAACGACACCATTTAGGACCTGTCTCTCCCTCTCATGTTACAACGTTCTGCAAAGATCTGAAAGAAGTATTGGCGGAGGTCCATCAATTTAATCCTAGGAAGAGAGATGAGACCATCCAAATTTGGGTATTGAGCAGAAGAGGCGAACTTGAGCAAACAACCAGAAGTAGGTGATACAACCTCCGAATGTGACTCATCGGTGGATCAACCGGTACCGTGCAGAATAGGGCTTGAGGAACGGTCACCAACAGTCTTTGGTTGCCACTGGCATTGTGTGTGCTAGGAATGTCGGTGATGCGGAGAAGAGGACAGGAGAGAAACAACCAGAAAAAAAATTAGGGATTGGGTCTACTGGGCTTCTGCCCAATTCTTTGTACCCTACTCATTTGAAATCCTCTACTGTTTGAATGGCATATACCCCAAAGGCTTAGGAATATTATTCTTTTCCTAAAGGTTTAGCATTATTAATAGTAATTTTTTTTGCAGGTGTAGGAACTTTTTTTATGGAAACGGGAAGAAGAAAGGTGGAGTGAGACAGAGAACTCGTTTCTCTACAATGGATGACTAGTCCGTCACTCGATCTCAGAGGGGGGAAGCAGATGAAGTGGGTAGAACTATTGCTATTAACATTATAGGAGCTGGTGTTTTTCAAAGGAATAAACGGCTTCGGTGCTAGAGATGGAGATGGGGTCGCCGGTAAGAGAGGGAAATTTTGGGGCTGAAATTTGGGCCTTAGTGATTTTTAAGATGCCCAAAATTACAGGCCAAGAGTAAAAAAATTAGCTAATTGCTTCAATTTTCATGCCAAAATATCAAATTTATTGAAAGCATAAGAGAGATATGAATTATATTGCCCTGATTATAATCTTGCATGTTCTCTTAATATTTTCTACTTAAAAGTTTATATGGTTCACAATTTCCTCTTCTTTTTTTAGTTTTCTTCTTCTTTCTGCATCAAGGAGATTCACAAGACAAAAAAAAGTAAGCGAGAAAAACATATACTTATATTAATCATGTCTTTGTAAAATGTGATAATTTTGAAATGTAAATTATTGTACTGTTTCTTATATTACATGGGGACTTAGCTTATCAATAGAAAATTAAAATATTACACCTGTAGATAAAGCTATTCCTCATTCACAAGTTCTTTTTTTTTTTTTTTCCTTTTGGTTTTATGCAAAGGCTTATTAATGTGATAAATAAATTACTTGTCTCAACGAGTTGGGGGCCTTAGGGAAAAAAATCAATAGGTCTGTAAGGCACCTAATATGTGAAAATTATTTTAATTATTAAACTAAATCCAAACCCCAAATCATACTCCCGAAACCCTGTGTCTTAAACAATTATAATCCTAACATGCAATTGTCACTAATTCATTAATATGAAATTTAATATTGCTAATATAAATTGTATAAAATCTTTTCCTCCTAGTCAATTAAATTATATGCAATGGACGTAGATGATTCCAATAAAGTAATACTAAGTATAATTAGAGATCTTAAAATGAAAAATAAAGTTAAATAGAATAAAACACAACTCAAAAAAATAAATAAATTATTTATAGACTTGGTGAATTACATGTATGGATTGTGAATTAAGTGAACTGTATATATTATATAGTTCAAACTTTGGATCTTGTAACAACATTAACTATAATATATATAAACACCAAACCTAATATGTATGAACCATACCATGTTATCAAAAAACGCATGAATTTACTCATCTAAAGGTTGTATCACATGAACCAAATAAATCATGAAACATTCCATGCCATATATAAATATATATAATTAATTACAATTATTACTCAATATAAAATTAATTATAAAAATATTGAATTAGAAATTTCCTTTTTTTTAATGTTCAATGCAATTGTAAAATTTTTGGTTGATAATTAGTTGATAATTTGGTTGGTAAAAATATTTTCTCACCCTATTACCAACGGATCACCAACCGAGCACTAACCGATGATTACCAACCGAGCCATCAGTTGGTAATTCGGTTGGTAAAGTATTTTCTCACCTATTACCAACCGAATACCAACCGATGACATTATTAATCAAACTATTCCGTCAGTAAGTAGGTTAGTAAAATATTTTCTCACTGGATTACCAACTAATTACCAACCGATTATATTAAGGTGATAAGCTCAGTCATTAATTTGGTTAATAAATATATTCTCGCTGGATTACTAACCAATTACCAACAGAATACGTTAGTCTGTTGGTATATATATTCCTAATAGATTACCAACCGATTATCGCTAGATTCCCAACCAACAAATCCAGTTGGTATTTTGGTTAGTACATCTTTTCCTGCTTGATTACCAACAGATTACCAAACCGACTACATACCAACCGCTAAAGGTCGTGGTTAATACAGTTGGTAAATATATTCACATTTGATTACCAATGGATTGCCAACCAATAACCAACTAAATAAATTAAACAACCGATAACGTTGGTTAGTTAATTTGGTTGCTAAACATATTCTCGATGCATTACTATCCAATTACCAACGGAATACCAACTAAATAAATTACCAACCAACTTACAAGTTGGCAATGCGGTTGGTATCAATTTGCCCATCAGGTGATTACCATGACCAACTGAACATTTCGGTTAGTAATGCGATTGGTAATAATTTAACCATCAGTTACCAACTGAAGGACCAATCGAAACATCTAACAACTACCACTATTGGTGGGTAATCCGTTGGTAATTTGGTGGGAAAAATTTTCCTGCCAGATTGCCAACTGATTACCTACTGAAACATGTACCAACCAGTTATACTCAGTTGGTAATTGGTTGGTAAATATTTTTCCTACAATTTACCAACCGATTACCAACTGAAAATTTACCAACCGAATTGTATCAGCTAGTAAAAGTTGATAATTATTTAAATTTTAGCAATTTTTAACATCGGTTGGTAATGTGTTGGGAATCGCTTGGTATTTACCAACCGATTACATTTGGTTGGTAATGGTCAGTTGGTAATCACTTTTTGTCTAGTAGTAAGTATTTAGTTATATAATTTTTTTATTACACATTCTTTGTAGTATTAAGCTATACGAAATTGTTATTATTTTTCTTTTCATTATTACATAGATAAATTTTATTCTATGAATTTAATATTATTTTTTTAAATGTCATATAGGTAAATAAATTTGTCATAAGATTCGAAAAACATGGACTGTCATACAATACAATCAGGAGCTGATGCATATTTTTGGGGACACATCTGCGACCGGTGAATACGCCGACCTTTCTATCAAGGTACCCTCCACCTCATCTACTGGTAGTACAATGACCACCGTAATACGGCCAAACTAGAGATTGATGAGGATAATGAGAAGCCTACGAAGAAGTGCATCGAAAGGAAAGTTATGGTGCCTCATCGACTGCCATTTTGCAGATAATGATTGAATCTAATGCAAGAAAGATATAATTGACAGAAATGAAAATATCAAAAAGGAATGTCGTTGCAAGTGGGAAAAGGGCCTGATGAGGAGCGTCTGTATGTCAAAGAATGTTTAACAACCTTAAATAATCTAACGAATATTAATGCAATGACGTATGCAATAGTTATGAAGATGAAATGTGAGGACTTCAATTCTCGAGAAATGTTCTTAGAGATTCCTAATGATAGGAAGAGGGATTGGATCATGATGATGTAGGATGTTTGTGTTGTTAATTTGAAGAGTTTTATTAGGGTTTATTGTAAGGATTAATCAACTTTATTTGCTATTTTTTCGTATCTTTGTTTGACTGTTATCCTTGGATTATAATGATTGGATTTGTGATGTTTGGACTGAGATGTTATTTTATGTATGGTGGCTTTATTTTAATAGTTTATTAGTACTTGCATGATTTTTTATTTGTTCCAAACTTTTGTGATGCATGCTGCTATTTTTTTCTTTTAACAATGCAGTAAATTGGAACTGTGATGCATGATGTTTTTCATTTTTGTATATGGATGAAACTATTTTGTTTGAAAACAAAAAAGACTTTGTCTTGTTCTTACAACTAAAGAGTAGAATGTTGTGAATTATTTATTAATATAATTTTATATAATTTAATTGATTACAGACCAATTAACCATGAATATTAGAGATCCTAAAAATCTTTTCGACAGTGACTTGGATGATGATAATAATGATTGTATTGTAGCAGCGGCAATTACTGATTATATTAGAAAAAATATAGGTAGAAAACCATGCTGAACGTCAGCATTAACATGGCATAATTATATTATAAAGTTGATTAAGGGTATGAGGATCGTTGTTATGATCAGTTTATAATGCAGCCACATGTTTTTATTAGCTTTTGTGAATCTGTAAGAACGCATAGATTATTAGACCACTCTCAATGTTTGACACTTTAAGAACAAGCAGCTATTTTTTTGCTTATCACATCACATAATAAAGGGTTTCCTGTAGTAGTCGAGATATTTTAACATTCTACGCAAACAATTTACACGTATTTTTATAAAATTTTGAAGGCCGTGTGTAGGTTGGGTGTTGTTATAATGTATCATCTCACATGAATGAAGTGCCTTTGGAGATTTTACATAACCCAACATTATACCATTTCTTTAATGTATACCATTTCAAATTGTAATGCATTTCAGTAAAGAATAATTAACACTTGAGAATTAATAGTTTCTTTGGTTATTGGGACTACATTGGATCAATTGATGGGATTCATGATGTCGCTCATGTTCCAGTTAGCAAAAAAGTTTCATATTGTGGCAAGCAAACCATCCCCACATAGAATGTTATGGCCGCATGTTCATTTGACATGCGATTTATATATGTTTTAACAGGGTGGGAAGGAATGGCAAATGATTCTCGTGCTAAGCGATTGTGTGAGTAATCTAGCTAATTTATTTCCAACACGCCCCAAGGGAAATAGTATGTTGTTGATTCCAGTTACATGAATGTTCTCGGATTTTGACACCATACGTGGGGAACAATACCATTTACAAGATTACCGTGGGCGAGCATGATGACCTACAAATATTGAAGAGTGGTTCAATTACCGCCATTTAACGTTGTGTAATGTGATTGAAAGGTATTTCGGCATTTTGAAGGCACAGTTCCTATATTGAAAGGCACACCACCTTTTAAAGTTAAGACCTAGAGATATATCCCAACTGCTTATTGTATTGTTCATAATTTTATTCGGTTTAGAGATCAGGATGACACATTAAATGCATCATAGAAGGAGGTGCAAATTGTTGAAGATCTAAGCCATAGTGGGGTGCGGGCAGTAGTTCTCAAAATCCAATTAAACTTGATTTGTATAACTCTCTAGTGAGAGAAATGAGTAGAGTGCGTGACGAAATAGCTCGCCAATTTTGGCATAGTATAAGCACTTAGTTAATTTAGAACTTGTTTTGTATTATTGTTATTTGAATAAGTTGTGTAGAAAGTAGTTATATACGGTATAATGTGCCACTTTTGTATGACAAACTTGTTATACTATATGAAACAAGTTGATATTTTTATATGTCATTAATTTCATGGTAATTGTTTCAAAATTATATTTCATTCTTTTGTCATCTGCAGCGATGTCTCTAGTTTCGCAATATGGGCCACTATGTGTTTGTAGTGCAGGTCAGATGCGAGTTTTGGTTGCAAGGACTAAGAGAAATAATGGTCGTTCATTTTTTCGATACCCGCGTGGATTGGATCATATTGATGGTTTCATGTGGGTTAATGAGTACTGTGTGCACTATAACACAAGCACCTCTCCACTTACAAGAGGAATGACCCGTTAAGCAACATGATTCGTGTACTCATGTGCGTATGTTGTGGATACAACATGATTTTGGGGACTCTCTTGCCTATGATAATATTTGTATTGTTGATTAGTGTTAGTTTAAAGTAGTTGGGGAAGAAGTGTAATGTAAAGTAGCACTATACTTTTGAATATGGCACGAACAGTTGATAGTGTCATATTTTATGCTACCTGCTAGTATTATTATGCTATCCTTATTTCTTGTAGTTTTGCTGCTATCATTGTACATGATACGATCGTACATAAAATTATCATTGTATGCAATTCTGTTGTGAACCTTCTTGGTATGTTGATTTACTTGTGCTCGCTTGGGGCAGTCTTATATATAGAGGGAGTTGCATGATAATCCTTTGAGAAGGGTTTTGAATGTAATAACGAGATGAAGCTTGATTTACGCGACTTTGCACATTTTTCACCAAATTTTGTATTGGATAATTGTTATATAGTCCCATTCTTCTAAAACAAAGGTTGGACCTGACTATAAAAATTTGATTTTGTTTAAAAATTTGATTTTTTCACACATTCTTAAGAAAAAAACAATCAAAACATTACCTCCATTTTTTTAAAGCTATTTGAATTTTGATTTATGGTACCTCGCTTGTACCTTTGATGAACACTAATGTCCTTTGGTTTGTGTATCACATAAAAGGATGTATCAAATACTTTGTTTGATAAGGTTTGGAAATATTTTAAAATTTTATAAAATTAATTTATAATTATTAGGATAAAAATAATTTTATAAATGAGTAGAGATAAAAATATAAAAACTAATATGGGTCAAAGTGTAATTTTTACATGAATAAGGAATAAAATAGAGGTACAAATGTAATTTTTTAGGTAAATTGTATCAAAAAATGTTTTTTTTTGGTTGTTCTGTAAATGAAAAAATTTTAAAAATGTATGAAATATAAATTGTGTTTATCAAACAGGTTTTTTGTTTACAAATTTGTGTAAACAAAATTATATTACTAAATATAGTTTTTGTTTTCATTTTAGAAAAAATAAACAGTAACAGAAAATACAAAACAAAAAAAGGTAACAGAAAAAGAATAACAGAAAAAAGATAGCGTTGTCAAACGAGTTCTTAATCTCTCATTCCAAACTTAAATATCATGAAATTGTTATCTCATTAACTATTATTGAATTAACAATTAACTTGGTAATCTTTCACTTCATACCAAATGTTATCTAGGATTTTTTGGCGTGAGGGCAAAGAGGATTAAAAATTATAAAAATAACTGTTACTATTTTTTCTTTTTAAAATTGGAAGTGTTACCTTCTGCGGGCAGGATATAAAGGTGTAACATAAATATTTACCTTTCATTTACCCATCTTGTACACTCTCTCTATCCTTCTAAAAAATAAATTTATAAAGAATATAATAAGACAATCCAAAAAGAGATGCAGTTATGTAAAAATATAATAATCTCACTCATTTATTTAATCAAATTAAAATTGATTATTATTAAAACAATTTTAATTACTATTAAAATAATATTTAATGATTAAAATGATTATTTTATTAAATTTAAATTATCTAATATCAAAAATAATAATTTATTGCTAACGTAAATAATATGAAATTTATTTATGTTGCATTACACATAAATATTTCATTAAGATTAAAGTTACATAACATGGAAATAAAATTTATTATTAAAATAAATAATAAGTTATTATCAAAATTAAGTATTATTAAAAAATTTTGGTAAAAATAAATTAAATACTTTTAATTTAATAATTTATTATTAAATTAAATAATGACTTATATTTAAATGAAATAATAATATTTTTAAAATAAACAATAGTTAATTATTAAAAATATTTTAATGAGTAATATTTTATACAAATATTTTATTATACCAAAGATGGTTAAACTATAAGGATAGAATATTACACTTACTTCTAACTCAATATAACTATTTCTGATTACAATAGTTATTTATTATCCAAATATTGTTAAAAATAATACATTCTTCTGTAAAAATTAACTATAATTTTTTATATTCATTTTTTTACACTGTGATAAAACAAAAAAACAATTTAAGCAACATTTAAATTTAATTCATAAATAATATATTAAGTTACAATTATATTAACATCAAAAAAAGAAATTTTTGTCATTTAGAAATCTCCAATAGTTATTTCTAGTAATATTACTTTAGTATTATTGTTAATAATTTTATTTTCTAATTTCAAAATAAAAAAATCATTTTTTTAAATCGATAGCAGAGTGCAGACAAGATAAGACTGGAGTGATGGAAAATTAATTTTAGGCATGGTTTGAAATTTTTTAGCACTTGTTTTTTTTATGTTTGGGCAATATGTTAAAAGCGTGCTTTTTTTATATATTAACATTTTTACTTTTGTTGTTTTATACTATTTTTTAAAATTATATTGAAGACATAAATACTCAATAAAAGATAATTTCGTAATTTTAAATTTAACTATTAACAATATTATAATAAGTTAAAAAAAATATTTTTAACATGAGTTACCAAACTATGCCTTAGTTAAAGGCTTGTTATGTGAATGTGGCATATTTTTATAATATATTTTAAATAGTTTTGTGTTGAAAAACATTAAACATGTTCTTCTGGGGTCGGGGAAAGCTCGCAGCCGCTATCCATGAGTGCGTACTGGGTGAAATCTGTCCCGTGGCCATATCCGGTAAAGAACCACGAGGAGGTAAACCAGTCTGGGCAATCCTTGACTGACCGGCTCAGCCGAGAAGGTTGTTAGATAGCCCTCCACGATTAGAAGAAGGACGGACCCCGATCCTTGACTAACCGGCTCAGCTGAAAAGGCTGTTAGATGGCCCTCCACAATTAGAGGAAGGACGGACCCAAGAGGAGTCGAACTCGGGACCTAATTGGTCCCAGGCCCTTCAACCTGTCATTCGAACCAACTCGACTATCTATTTCGGGGCCATTAAAAGCGTGTTCTCGTAATACATTTTTTAAGTGAAAGACGTTTTTCATAATACGTTTTTCAATTAACGAAAGCGTATTTCGATCGTATTTGGGAAAATAAGCTGAATCCCTTTCCAAACCTGCATATACTGCTGGAGAGGTACTTTTATCACCAGAAGTTTGTGTTTTTTCCCTTCTGATCGATCTAGGGTTTTTGGAACAAATTGCGCAGAGAGGGAGAGAGGGGATATACAAATTCTGCACTTAATCTCCAGATTTAGGGTTTGAATCCTCTGCGAAGATGGCTCGGAACGAAGAGAAGGCTCAGTCGATGCTCAACAGGTTCATCGCCATGAAGAACGAAGAGAAGAAGAAGCCAAAAGAGCGCCGTCCGTACCTCGCCTCGGAGTGCCGTGACCTCGCTGAGGCGGACAAGTGGCGACAGCAGATCATGCGGGAAATAGGCCGGAAAGTCGCCGAGATCCAGAACGAAGGTCTAGGCGAGCACCGCCTACGAGACCTCAACGATGAGATCAACAAGCTCATTCGCGAGAAAGGCCACTGGGAGCGCCGAATCGTCGAGCTCGGCGGCCCCAATTACACCAAAAGCTCGGCAAAAATGACCGACTTGGAAGGCAACATCGTCGACGTTCCCAACCCCAGCGGCCGCGGCCCCGGGTACCGCTACTTCGGGGCGGCAAAGAAGTTGCCGGGAGTGAGGGAATTGTTCGAGAAGCCGCCGGAGTTGCGGAAGCGGAGGACGAGGTATGATATATATAAGCGGATTGATGCGAGTTATTATGGATATAGGGATGATGAGGATGGGATATTGGAGAAGCTGGAGGGTCCTGCCGAGGAAAAGATGAGGGCAGAGGCATTGGCTGAATGGAAGGCGATGGAGGAGATTAAGAGGGAGGCGAAGAGGGCGGTGAAGAGCGGGGAAGTGGCTATGGTTTCGTCGGCTGCTGCTGCAAAGATATTGTTTGAGGAGGAGGAGGATGTGGTGGAGGAGGAGAGGAAGGCTAAGGAGAGAGAGGAAAAGCAGGGAAAAGAGTTTGTGGTTCACGTGCCGCTACCGGACGAGAAGGAGATTGAAAGAATGGTGATTGAGAAGAAGAAAATGGAGCTTTTGAGCAAGTATATGAGTGAAAATCTTTTGGAGGAGCAAACTGAAGCCAAAGCCATGCTTAACATTCAGCGGTAGTTTGATGGTAGGATTGCTGGGGCATTGATGCTGGATGTATATATATATTTTTTCCACGGTTCATAGTTTGGATTATGGTCGTACTTTAACTTGTGAGACTGGTTAGTTATTAAGCAACTGCCATGAATCCTTCTGCTTTTGAGAGTAATCATTTCTTTGTTTTGTTGTTATTGAGCAACAGCGATGAATCCTTCTGCTTTTGAGGGTAATCGTTTCTTTGTTTTGTTTTATACTTCCTTTTGATTTTTCTTCTATGGCTTGGCTTGGCTTGGCTTGTTATTGTTAGTGAGTTAATTTTGACTATAATATTAGCTCCTGTATGTTAGGGACACAGTTGAATTTTCTAAAGGTCCTTTGTGATGGGTCATAAGGCTGGAGCTGATCTGCTTATTAGTCATATTGCATGTTATTGTATTAATTTGGGATTATCATGAGTAATGAAGTACTCTTTGCCTGCTCACTTTTGTGTTTTCAGGTGGATCTTAGTTTCAAGGATTACCTGTCCTTTGTGAAATTAACCAGTTAACCAATTTGTAATTATGAACAAATTATTTGTGGGTAACTTTGATCATGAAATCTTGAGTTGGTTTTGCATCAATATGCAAGCAATATCTTTACCTGTTTATTAGTATGCGGATTTGTTTCTTATGGGAAGAAGTGAGGGGTATGCTATTTCGTGAATTGTTTTCTGGTGGCATTGTTAAATAAATGATCTGTTTGGCAACCTTCCGGAAAGTGCAGAGTTGGGGGCATTGCGAGCAATGAACTAGAGTTAAGTTTCATGCTTTATTAATCTGTTACAGAAGGTCTAGAAATAACCTCTTTTGCCCAATTGTATTGGACTGCCTTGCAGTAGTCTGACTACTTGATGTTGTTGGGATCTCTTTGTGAGTGAATGAAAATTAATAGATTATTTCATTTTTTGATGTGTCTTCTACTGACCATTCAGGCAATGGAAAATGAAAGCAGATAATTCTAAAATGACTGTCAAAGTTGTCCTAGAATGGTAAGTGATCATTTAAAAACTGTGTGCTTTAAATTAATTTTTCTGATCACCTATCTTTACATAAATGGGCCGAAAGATTTCATCTTAACGGGGACAAAAAGAGAGATACCATTGCGGATTTGGAAGCTTGATTTTTAGGTGTTTATCATGAATTTTTTAACTTACCCAGCACTGCCTTTCAGTATCCTCATTTCCTTTCTTATTCTTATGTTTTCCAGTATATTGGAAATTTTCTTGGGTAGTGTTAAGTATGTGTGCTGATCTGCTAGAATCATCATTTGGAGCTACTATGTGTGTTTTTTTTTTATTTTATATGGACCTAGATGTTGTGCTTGATCCAGCTAGATGCTGTAAGTTGAGTATGGAGGACAAGAGAGACCTTGTTTATGAACTGACACACTGGGCACATGGCGCCCCTGAAACACTATGATTGGGGAGCTGACCAGAGATTTTACAGATACTGTGTGCAGATATGGGAAAAGAAAGGTTGGCATTACAAAAGATGGATGGATGGAAATTTCTCTCGTGCATCTTTTGGGTAAATTCCTACCTCGTTTTACTTCTTATGAATCTTGTTCGTCTTTTTTGGGAGAATTATACACATTGACCTAGTTCTTTATGCCTTTTGAGCATCATCAATTAAGTTAGAACACCTTTTGGTGTTCTTCATGTCTTTTGGCATCATCGATTAGAAATCTTTTTGGTTCTTCATGTTGTGTGTAAGTGTTTATTTTCTCTATTTGTTCAAAGTCTTCATGCATATATTTGGATATATTTTTAGTAGTTTTGCTACATTGCATAATCTTGCAAAAAAGTAATAAAATTTTGTTAGCCCTTGATGGATGCTGTTGTTGCCCAATTCGTATTGTTGTTTAGTGATGTGCACAGAATACTGATATGAGATGCATAATTGTATTTATTAATAGCAAAGCCACATATTTTGTAAGGAAAAAAGAATTAAGAATAATTGGTTATGTTTATTAGTTCATTCACCAATGTTGTTTACTAGAGGTTTTAGGAGTGAAATTATTGCAGCTTTGTTGGAGTGAAAAAAATATTAGAGAATTTAGTCCCTTCTCTCTCTCATATATTTTACATGTACGTCTCTGTTTGCTTGTTTGAATGAATGGAAACACAAATTTGACACTACAATGAATCTTATTCCTGCTGGCAATAGGGGTTTAAATCAGTCCTCTCTGATAATTTACCACTAATATTACTTTATGATCTGTATTTTAAATTGTCTCACTTTTTTCTTGTATATTTAATTTAGTTTTACTTTGCCTTTTCTATCAATTATTGTTAAAAAATTATGACGACAAATGCTGTGTTGATTGTGTGATGGACATTTTACATTTGTTATTAATAAATTTGACAAAAGAAAGTTGAGTGAGATGATTGATGATGCAGCACAACGGAGCAAGAATACAAAGAACAAGAATTAAAAAAAAAACTATAACTAAACACTTAAATCAAACTCTTAATTCAATCTCATAAAAAACTGATTATCTCTTATAATTTCCAACCCTTATATAGGCTAGGGCTGAAGACCTAATCAAATAGATTTCTAAAATAAAGTAATCAAATTATAATAAAATATTGAAATAAAAGGAAAATAAATAAATCAAATCCCAAAATCCTCAATGCCTAAATGATCCCAGCCAATATATTATGGAAATATCCAACATGATTCTCATCATTCTCCACCGCTTGGAAAAACTTGACTCCATTGAGTTGAAAGCTTGCGTATTTGTATTCGATCGTATTTTCCACTTGACAAGATATATTTGGAGCTGAAGGAAAATGAGGTCCTCAATACTGAACACATCTGGGTGCCGCAGAAGAGGTGGAGGAATTGGAATTGACATGAAAATATTGCCATAATCTGCAGACAATAGTTAAGGTCTAAAGATGTCTCGACAGGATGATATTGGGTAACAAGTAGGCAATGTATAAGTCATCATTGAGTTACATTCATTAAAATCTTTATTCCTGCCAATAACATCAAAAGGAAATTTATAATAATTATTACTCAACTCAATTTTGCATTTAATATTAGCAGTATCAAAAAGAAAGTGGAATACGTTGTCGAGAATAAATAACGAGTGATGAGGCAACCGAATTTGTCAAAGTAGAATTACTCAAAGATGAATAAGTGGAAGGAAACTTACTGATATTAACAGAATAGTGGTAAGAGATGCCACACACAACTTGTAAGAAAAAAAATGTTCAATGTGTGCAAGAATATCTCTGTTATACATTAGAAGTGAGGAGGACTTATGCAACTGAATGATCTCATGGAAGAACAACTTGGACATAGACTTAAAAAATTTCCAACTGATTCAGTCTCTAAATGAAGCTCTTGAGATACTTAAACAATATCCCTTAAAGAAGTAATCATCACCAATGATAAAGTCTATACAATCTCTACGATCATTATTCATGATATTTTCAAACATATTAACAAAATCGAGATAAGTAGAGCATGAAACTTGTGCTTCAAATTTTATCCCATAATACGATAAGGACGACAAAGATAATGGTGGAACCACTTTACATACTTTTTGTGGATTTGGTAGTTTGTCATGATTAAATAAGGAATTAACTGTCAAAAGAGGAGAATCAATAATAGACTCACAAGTGTCAATAAAAACCAGAGGGATGCTAGGTTCGAGAGGTGGTTAAAGTAATTCGATGATTTGTTCAGAGTAATTTGATCTCTGAAAAATAAGGCAGTATAGAAGTATGACAAGTAACATCAGGAGTACTACTAGATGGAGTGAATGTAGAAGAGTTTGCTATAGGAGTAAGATACGAAGCCTTAACATAGTCATTTGGTGGATGATCATACGAAGTTAGATAAACAAAATGTGAGAGACTGGACACTTAGGGAAGTATATGTTGAGTATCAAGGGAACCATTCTTCTGCGACATAAACTCATGAAACTCAAATTCATAATATTTTTTCAATTTCTAAAGTTTTGGAATAAGCTTCATTGATGGTCTTAGGAGTGTATCACTTAATCTTCGCACGGATGCAAGGCCTTAACTCATGGACAAATCTACTGATGATACAATGCTTATCCCGTAAATTAGATCACTTTCTAAGAGTTCTAGATTGATCCAAATACTCGTCAACTGAAGAATGCTCCTGTTTAAGGCGCATTAAGTGAGACTATGCCTCATCCCTAAAATCTTGATCGCTCAAAATTTGTTTTATTACGGCCCATAGAGTAACGCGTCTATTACTTTTGCTGTCATAGTATAACTCAACTGTTTGCCAGAACTCTCTAGTATAATTGGTCAATCTTATTTTGGCCAAATAAATACACTGGTCATTAGACAGGTCATGGTAATAAAAATGTGCTCAATATCATCCACCCAAACAATGAACTTATGAGGATCGAGAGTGCTACTAAAATAAGGAGGATCTTTGACATACATTTGACTAATAGAACGAAATCCTACCTTATTAGAAAAATATGATTGAGTTTTGTGTGAGGGATTCGGTGTGACGTGAAGGACCTTCTGATGACCTGGGAACAATGCTTGCCGTTATCTATGGCGGGACCTTCCCGGAAGTGGAAGGGACGAGAGTTGGAGCAGCCTAGAGCAAGGCAGGGAGAGGTAAGAATTGGGTGGTTCTTTTTAGAATGGGAAAAAACTAAGCTCTCATGTGCATTGCGGATGAGGGTATTTATAGGGAATGAATAAGATAGGGAAGTTAATTCCCACGCGTCAAGGATAGTGGTCTCGTGTCCCGTGGCCAGCTCTGCCAAGCCTAGTACACTTGCAGGTGTGAGGTACTCTGGCCAAGTAGTGGTAGGTTTTTTGGGTGGTTGGTTGGTGCAGGGATAGTGGTTATATATGTACGAGGCCGTTATGTAATATGGAAGAGGGGGGAGGGTTTGTCGTTTTCTCTCGCTGGGCTGGTCGAGAGTGCCTTGACGAGTCCTTCAACTTTGGCCTCCAATCCACTTGTCCCAGGCAGTCTCGCGCGAAGGTGGAGTGGTTCCTTTCAACCTTGCTCCTACTTGAAAAGGTGGGTTTTAAGGCTTAGTTAAATGTATCCGTTGCGGGTGAATCCCTGTGGCGGGTAATGTCGAGGAGTGCCTTTATCGTTGGTTGGGCTTTGTGGGGGTTACTGGGAGTGCCCCCAGCCGCGGTAAGTTGGGTCCTAGCGAGATTAAAGGTCCACGTCAGGTGAGGTCACATACATTAATGCCCCCTTGCGCACGATCTTTTCGTCTAGAGGAGGCGCGGGCAAATGTTGTAAAGTGTCGTGGTAGTTTGACCATCGAAAAAAAGTCTAACATATGGCAGTAAATGATGATGATTACGCTATAGAAAAGTCCAATCAAGATGTGGGTATTTGGATAGTCACTACATTGGCAGCCCTTTGGTCTTTTCAGTGTCCTGTCCTTTCGTCTTCTTGCAGGACACACCCTTGGGTATAAATAGTCTTACTCTAGAATTTTGGACCACTTCTGCATCTTCATGTTGCTTTTCGTAAAGGTGCTTTCTTAAAGTTAACCGCGAGATTCCTCCTTTCTCTTTTGCTTTCCTACGAGTTTCTCCTATGGCTAAGTCGCGTTCTTGTGCTTTCGATTCCCGTGGGGATTCTTTCGAGGATGCCCCTGCAGCTATGTCATCGTGTGCCGCGGCTCAAACATGTTTTCGTGTTTTCAGTTCTCGCAAGGATTCTTCTGGAGACGCCCTCGCGGGAGCGTCGTCGCATGTTACAAGTTAGTCTTGCGTGAGATTGGTCTACGTCAAACCTCATGATAAAAATGCGAAGTTGAAGTGCGGGAGTAATAAGTTAGTGCCCGCTGTTCCGCCAGAAAGTGAATGGTTTCGTGCCCCCTACCTTAAGGGGGATTGCTTTTGGGACCAGAGATATAGCTGTTTTCCTTGGATCATCCTCAGACAGGTCCTATCTTGCTAATGGAACCAGAACTTGAAAATGAGGATCACATTCCTCCTCCTTCCATTTCGCGGTTCAATTTGGAGAGAGGTAATTACCCTCATTCATTCTGCCATTTTTTGAACTATACCGCCCTTGCGGAAGGCATGGATCCTTGGTTTGTATACATTCTTCGTCGTGCACACTATGTTAAGGTGTTGGCTAGTGTTCGATGCTATCAGAAGTTGTATGGATGTGAAGATTAATCGAAACATTCTTGCGATGGAAGTTTTGTTGTCGCGGTGGAGTACTTAAACCCATACTTTTATTACTTCATTTGGCGAGATCGGGCCCACTCTGGAGGACGTATTTGTCCTTTTGGCTCTTCCCATGTATGGGGATGAAAATTGGATAATCTCTAATGAAAGTGATGAGGATCGAGCTATCAAAGATGCTTTGTTAGAAGGGCATGCTGGCCAAAATAATTTAAGTAGTTGGTTTAACAAGGATGGTACCAAGAGGGATTCTTGTGGGGGAACCAATTCAAAGAACACCTTTGGTGGATGACTGAGATATTGGTGGAGGGATTACTCTAGTCCCTGCGATGGTAGAGGCGAATATGTGGATGGTCCTCAAATAAATTCTCGCCATCATCTTGCTGCGTATTTAGCCGCATGGTTGTCTCGTCACATTTTGGAGGGGACTCCCGCGGACGGCATCAGTCCTCGGGTGTTTGGTATTGCGGCGAGGTTAAGCCGTGGCAAGCCTGTTGCATTGGCTCCTATTTTCTTGGGTATCCTCTTCTATCGGCTGGGCTTGATCAAAGAGGGTCTTGACAAATCTATCGGTTGGTATGACATTCCTACTTACATTAGCACTCCATTTTTGCAAATGTGGTTATACGAACGCTTTTGAAATTTTGCACCAGATGCTTTGGAGCTCCCAGAAGAAGTGATTGTGGAGCGGGGAAAACCTCCTGTCAAAGCAGATGAGCCGCGGAGCGCCCGCTGGTTCGGACGCGGCACTGGTAGTAATCTATCTTCAATATTAGACCACGAAGACGAATGCACCTGGCATCCTTATTTGCAGCCGTTAACCGGTGTTAGACCTGCTAAATATTATTTCAAACTGGGGAGTTTGGTGGTGCCTTCTAAGGAGGATACTTGGACACCTGAAGTTATGGTGTGGCTTGGTTGGATCCTTCCACGAAGTCTTCCTGCATTAACCAACAATGGTTGGAGGTCTACTTATAATCCTCAACGTGTAGGGCGCCAGTTCAGCTTTGATCAGGGGGTTCCTTTTCCTAGAATTATTAAAATTGCTTCTAAAAGTCTCGCACCATTTTGCCTTGCCTATGGTCCAGAAAGCTTAAAGGCGATTGTGGGTCAACGTAAGTTACTGCGTGCTTGACATAAAGGGGTCTGGACTTCACGGGGACGGACTTGGTGGATTTATCAACTTGTGTAGTTCACGGAGCATTTCCAATCTTGTCTTACGGAGATACATCTGCCTGCGGTATTGAGGGATGATCCTCTACTCTGCCCTTGAAAGTACTTTCCGTAAGAGGGATACTGTGGAGACTGTGGCTGAGAGTGGTGAGCTTGCTAGTGAGGTGGGGGTCGTCACCACAGGGGTTGAAACCACTTCTGTGAATGTGCATACTGAAGTAATAGAAGGTAATGTATTTGGGCCAGTGCAGGAAACTCCCGAGAAGGCTACTAACTCTACTTTCTTACCACGGCTGAATGATATGCCCGCAACAGTGTGAAAGACTCCTACTAAAGTTGCCTTTCAAGCCTCGGCAAGCCCCCCTTCGAGTACTGAGTTGGCTTCGGCTTCTTTGACAATTCGAGCCTTGTCCCAAAAACAAGTTTTTAGTTCTCAGAAAGAGTTTACTTGTGAGGTAGGAGGAGAAGTTGGTGAAGAAAGTGAAGATGGTTCAAGAAGTAATGGGACTGAAGTGGGTTTCGATGCGGACCCTCCGTCAGACACTTCACAGCGGCTTGATATGTCTCATAGTTCTTTGGAAGAGTTAATTCTTGCGGCCAAGAGGATTGGTCCCACCGCGGTTTCGCTCGATGTTAGTGCGGCATAGGCACTTGTTCCACTGGAGGAAACTGAATGCAACGTCATCCCTCTCAATTCTCCCATTGCACGGCAGGAGTTGTTGTCGTGGCAAATTTCTCCCATGCTAGTGCCATCTACACAAAACGTAGACATAGTGGGAGTTTGCCGCGCGGGTGGTTCGGAGCCTTTTACCGCGTCTGTAGTTCCTATTGATGAATACGTCTTATTCGAAGGCGTGACTCCTCATTTCCTTCCTCTACTGCGATTGGTGTATCGTAATCAAAGGCAGACTTTCTGTCACATGTTCGCCTGTAGCCGTTCTGTTCAATGCATGGGCATGCAACAACTGGGGGTATTTCTGCTAAATTTGGCTGATGTTCCCCTTAGAGATTTGAGCTTGGAAGATGCTATTTTCCTTCAAGAAAGTCTTTCACCGCTTCGATTTGCCCGCTTAGACGTACAATGGATTGAAGAGTGTTTGAAGGCAGTTATGGGATCACTAAGTTATATTCAAGCTAATGCTCCATTGACTTGTGTTCGTCAAGAGATCCATGAGATAGCAGGAAGATTAGCTTACCTTGCGAGCCGAGGAGTAGCAACTTATAACCGTTGCGATCGAGGTGCAAGAAGCTAGTGGAGGAGGTTTTGATGTCTCGAAAGATGTATTTCAAGGGTCGCTAGGTGCTAAAGTTGAGGTATCAAAAGATCAAGACTCGCTAGCTTCGGGTAGTCGAACAACTACAGTTCCACAAGTTACTTCAACTACGATCATTTCAACTAGCAAGTTTTGGACCTTTGGTGTCCCTAGGCTCCCTGGGTGATATTTTCTTCTTCCCCCCCCCCCTTTTTTGAACGGCCTGTTGGCTTTTTGTAATAGACAACTGTGAACGGTAGCTTTTGTGATGGACCTTAGAAGTCAATCTTTTTTTTTTCTTTGAAGGCAATACAATTCTTGTTGTAGACTATGAGCACTATTTTACAGTGCCTTTTGTGATCAACCTTGGCAGTTGACTTTCGTTTATTTGAATGAAGTTTTCCTATGTCAATTCCGAGCATGGTGTGAGAGTTTTTATTTTTGGTAATTGTGTGAGTTTTCTTTCCCATAGAATTAAATTGAGTATAAACTCTTAATTTTTTTTTTGTTTTGTTTTTTTTGTGGGAACTCACGCGTTAAGGTTCTTGCGGGGGAATCCTTTGAAAGTAGAGTCAAGCACAAAGGGCCCCGCGGGCTACCTTGGGAACTCACGCGGGAGGCTCCAGCGGGGGATGCTTCACGCGGGGAAGTTTCAGCGAGGAAATTTTTTGAAAGTAGAGTCGAGCACAAGGGAACCCGTGGGCTACCTTGGGGACTCACGCGGGAAGCTCCAGTAGGGGAGGCTTCACGCAGGGAAGTTCCAGTGAGGAAATTTTTTTGAAAGTAGAGTCGAGCACAAGGGACCCTGTGGGCTACCTTGAGGGCTCACGTGGGAAGCTCCAGCGGAGGAGGCTTTGCGCGGGGAAGTTTTAGCGAGGACATTTTTTTTTTTTTTTTGAAAGTAGAGTCGAGCACAAGGGATTCTGCAGGCTACCTTGGGGGCTCACGTGGGAAGCTCCAGCGGGGGAGGGCTTCGCGCGGGGAAGTTCTAGCGAGGAAATTTTTTTTTTAAAGTAGAGTCAGTCACAAGGGACCCCACGGGCTGCCTTGGGGATTCACGCGGGAAGCTCCAGTGGGGGAGGCTTCGTGCGGGGAAGCTCCAGCGAGGAAATTTTTTTTTTTTTTTGAAAGTAGAGTTGAGCACAAAGGACCTCGCGGGCTACCTTGGGGACTCACACGGGAAGCTCCAGCGGGGGAGGCTTTGCGCGGGGAAGTTCCAGCGAGGAAATTTTTTTGAAAGTAGAGTCAAGCACAAGGGACCCCGCAGGCTATCTTGGGGACTCGCGCGGGAAGCTCCAGCGGGGGAGGCTTCGTGTGGGGGAGTTCCAGCGAGGGAATCTTTTTTTTTTTTTTTTTTTTGAAAGTAGAGTCAAGCACAAGGGACCTCGCAGGCTACCTTGGGGACTCACGCGGGAAGCTCCAGCGGGGGAGGCTTCGCGTGGGGGAGTTCCAGCGAGGGAATTTTTTTTTTTTTTTGAAAGTAGAGTCGGGCACAAGAGACCCTGTGAGCTACCTTGGGGACTCATGCAGGAAGCTCTAGCGGGGGAGGCTTCGCGTGGGGGAGTTCCAGCGAGGAAATTTTCTTGAAAGTAGAGTCGAGCCCAAGAGACAATGCTAGCTACCTTGGGGACTCAGGTGGGAGGCTTCGCGCGGGGAAGTTCCAGCGAGGAAATCTTTTAAAAGTAGAGTCGAGCACAAGGGATCCTGCGGGCTACTTTGGGGACTCACGCGGGAAGCTCCAGCGGGGGAGGCTTCGCGCGGGGAAGATCCAATGAGGAAATTTGTTTGAAAGTAGAGTCGAGCACAAGGGACCCCGCGGGCTACCTTGGAGACTCACGTGGGAAGCTCCAGCGGGGGAGGCTTCGCGCTGGGGAGTTTCAGCGAGAGAATCTTTTTGAAAGTTTGATAAGCATCGTAAAGACAATGAAAGGAGATATCATCATTCTTCATAGGGTTCATTAAGAGCTTTACAAGAGTGATTGAAGCATGAAAAAGTCCTACGAACTTGCTTCAATATTGACATGAAGAAGACATCTTCACGGGTAATACATTTTTAACCATTTAACATTGATTGGAGGATAAAGCTTGCCAGACGCAGGGTCCTCGATTCTATAGTAGCCACTTTCATTAGCTTCTTTAACAACGTACGGGCCCTCCCATTTTGGGGCAAATTTGGGTGCCGACAATCCCCTCATTACGTGAGTAGCTGCCCTTAGAACTAGATCTCCTTCTTGGAATTGTCTTGGCCTTACCAACGCGTCATAGGCTTTATTGATTTGGGTTTGGTATTTTTGGAGCTTGGTTCTTGCTTTGTCCCTTCTTTCGTCCAGGGCCTCCAAATCTGCATGCCTTGACTCTGGGGTGACTTCACTCCGTCGAGCCATTCTATTGGAAGGTACCACGATCTCAACAGGAAGCACTACTTTAGCGTCGTAGACCAAGGAAAATGGGGTCATCTGGGTTGAGTGTTTTTTTGACGTTCTGTAAGCCTATAGTGCCATTGGGAGTGCGTGGGCCTAGTCTGATGGAAATCTTCCAGCGTTCGACTCAGGATAGTTAGGAGCGTCTTGTTGGTTGCCTCTGCCTGCCCATTACCTCTAAGGTAATATGTTGTCGACTGGTGCTGGGAAACTTCATATGAAGCTGGGAGTTGCCCCATGTGGGTGTTGACGAAGGGCGTTCCATTGTCTGAGAGGATGATCTTTGGAGTTCCGAAGCGGCGTATTATAAATTCTCTTATAAAATTTGCTACCGCAAGCCCAGTGGCGCGTCGTAATGGAATCGCTTCCACCCACTTGGTGTATAATTTAGTAGCAGCCAGGATCCAAATATTACCTCTAGAGGGAGGATTGATTGGCCCGATGAGATCCATGGCCCAGGTATGAAAAGGCCACGGGGTCTCAAGAGTCCGCAGATCTATAGCAGGGGCATGGATGAGGTGGCCGTCCACTTGGCATGAGTGGCATCTTTTGACCGCTTCCTGTGCATCAGCCTCCATCATAGGCCAGCAATATCCTTTATTGAGTAGGCAAGAATACAATTTTCGCCCCCCTTGATGCTTGAAATCGTGGGCCGCCTCCCGAGCCTTTTGCGCCTCCATTCTTGCTAGACATCGTAGAAGTTTTCCTTCGTAGCTACGGCGATATAACTGGCCTTCGTAGAGAAAGGAGTGGGATCTTTTCTTTACTATCGCCGCATCTGTCTTGTTGGGAGGCAGGGATCCTTCACGAAGATAATCAATGTAAAAAGTTCTCTAGTCTTCGGGAGTGTCAACAAAGTTGCACTCGGCTTTTGATGGTGTTTCCTGACATTTGAGGCACTGTGATTGCATCTTGGTAGCATCTTTGGCCATGTCCGACCAGTAGAATCCTTACCTCTGGACTCTCCTATACAATCTTGTTTCTCCTACCCCACAAGATGGCTTATGCACCTGTTGTAATCTTCTATAAGCTTCGTTTGCTCCCACGCATCTTGCTAGATAACCTTTGGGCGTCCTTCGATACAAAACTCCTTGGTATATAGTGAAATGCTTCAATTCCGAGGCAGGAATTTTGCCTTTATGGGAGATGAGTTCTTTGACTAGCGGGGCGCTCCAATTTGTTGGGTCTTCTTTTGGAAAGATGTCACATACTGAGCATGGGAGTTCTCTTTTTAAAACTTCATCTTCGTAGATTCTCTCCCTACTTCAACTTTGGAGGCTAGAGTTGCCAATGCATCGGGGTGGCGATTGTTGGACCTTGGTGTATGTTCCACCCTTACCCTACTGAATTTGTCTTTTATCCTTTGGATGATCGTTTTGTAAGAGGCCAAGATGGGTTCTTTGATGGCGTAGTCTCCGTTAATCGGTTTTATGATTAACTTCGAGTCCCCTTTTATGCACAGGTGCACAACCCCTACTTCTAATGCCGCCATGAGTCCTAAAATGAGCGCTTCATACTTCGCTTCATTATTAGAACAATGAAAATTCAGCTTGTAAGATAAATTAATTTTTGTTCCATCTTGAGATGTCAACACGTCCCCGGCTCCTCCTTCAGCTGTAGTCGATCCATCAAAACTTAACATCCATTCTTCAAGTGTGGTTGATGTGGCTTGAAATTGTTCTCCTGGCAACTCTTCAGAAGGCGGTTCAAATTCACTAGAAGGGAATTTAGCCAACAAATCCGCTAAGGCTTGACTTTTAATAGCTTTTGGAGCTTTGCATGTAATGTCATACTCGGCAAGTAGAAGCAACCATCTTGCAACCCTTCCAGAGAGTGCTGGGCTGGCCAGGGAATATCTGATGGGATCATAGCGGGTGACTAAATGCAAAGGATGAGCCAACAGATAATGTCTAAATTTTTGGGCGGCGAAGACCAAAGCTAAACAGTGCCTTTCAATGGGGGAATTATTGTGCTTCAGCGCCTTGAATCACTCTACTGATGTAGTAAACTGGTTTCTCGACCCCTTGTATTTCCTGTGCTAGTAAGGCTCCTATAGTTCGTGGTGTGGACGTTATGTATAGGATGAGAGGTTTCTCGGCTTGAGGGGGTGTCATTGTTGTAGGCGATGTTAAAGCCCTTTTTACATCTTCAAAAGCGCTTTGGTGCCGGATAGTCCATTCAAACTTCGTATCCTTCTTCAACAGTTTGTTGAAAGGTTGTGTTACTTCTGTCACTGTAGGTATGAACCTCCTGATGTATGACACTCGGCCCAAAAATTCCTTAAGCTCATTTTGATTGTTGGGACGAGGCATGTCCTTTATTGCCTGCACCTTTGCAAGATTAGGGTCGATTCCATGTCGATGAACGACACATCCTAAGAATTTCCCTGCTGTAACCCTGCTTTAATGGATTCATTTTTAGCTTGTATCGCCTGCACCTCTCGAAGACTCATCGAAGATCTTTAAGATGAGAGGCCTCTTCTTTGGATTTGACCACCAAATCGTCGATGTAAAATTCCGCGGATTTATGAAACATATCATAGAATATTGCTGTCATGGCTTGCTGGTAGGTGGCTTCGGCGTTCTTAAGTCCAAATGGCATCACCGTGTAGAAAAAATTACCGATAGGTGTTCTAAATGCCGTTTTGGGTGCGTCTTCTGGGGCCATCTTTATCTAATTATACCCGCTGAAGCCATCTATAAAGGAGAACATCTGGTGCCCTGCGCTAGCATCGATGAGTGTGTCTATGTTGGGGAGCGGGAATTCATCTTTAGGACACGCTTTGTTTAAATCTTGGAAGTCGACACAGACACGGATTTGTCCATTCTTTTTCACCATGGGGACTATGCTGGATAACCAAGAGGGGTGTTGAGTAGGCTCAATAAATTTGGCTGATAAAAGCTTCTCCACCTCTTCTTTAATTTTCAACTCGACATCTGGCTTGTAAAATTGCATCCCTTGTTTAATTGGGCAGGCATGAGGAACAACATTGAGGCGGTGTGTTATTACCTCAGGGCCTAGGCCTGGCATTTCAGAGTACACCCATGCGAAAACGTTCAAGTAAGCCACGATGAGATCTATTAGCTCTTTCTTTTCTCTGGGTGGGAGGTCTCTATAGATGAAAATCGATCGCGGTGGCTGTCCATTTTTAGATAAGTTTATCTCTTCCAACTCTTGTTTTTGAGGGCGTGGCCCATCCTGAAGACATTCCGGTGCAGGGCGAATGTCTTCCTTTGCGGGAGGGGGATCACATAGATCACTTGGTTTTGTCGCCATAGCTTGGAGTCGCCGCTTTTGTTTCTCTGTTTTCTCCCTTTTACATCTGTTTGATAGTGTTGATAATGCTAAGCATTCTTCCAGCTCTTCAGGGGAGAAAGAATTCGCGGATTGGGGGCTGGCTCGCTCAATTGGGGTGAGCAGCCCCTAGCACCGTCATAAGCGGTAAACGATCTTTCCGCCTACCCGTCTAGCTCGAGTGACCCGTGGCGATTGTTGGGCGGAAGGAGGGCAAGTTCTACTATCTTCGTATGAGGTTCCCGCTATGTCTGACCATCGAGGGATTAGGATTCCCCTTGGTAGATGTGGCTGAGGATCTTCTGCGATTTCTGAGTACCAAATTGCATCTGCCAAATGCACTTCTTCTGTTTGGAAAGGCCTCGGGGTGGCATTTATGGTGACTATCTTATTTTTCCAGATAGCCTTAATGCATTGGTGGTACGTTGAAGGGATTGCCGCGTACCGATGAAGCCACATTCGTCCTAACAAAATACGATAGGATGGGGATGCATCGATCACATGAAACTTTGTGGGGGATGAGATTTCTCCAACCTTCAAACTTACTTTGCACATACCCCAAGGATTTCTCCTTTTGACTTCCGAAGCCGTTAATCGTGATTGGATCTTTAACCAGGTGACTTCCTGGGATTTCCGCCGCTTTAAAAGTTTTCAATGGCATGATGTTGATGGATGCCCCACCATCTATAAACCCTCAAGTAAACTGTATGCCATTAATTGTCACGGGGGCATATAAAGGTCGATTATGAAGTTGCTGGCATTGGCAGTCGGCCTCGCTAAACTTTGCAGTTAACTCGTTATTGCAAAAGGCTCGACGTACTGAGCCTGTCACCCCCGTACATTCCTCTTGGTTGTCTTCAGCCACTCTTAAAAGGGCCTTAGTTGCTTGGAGTCACGTGACGGGAGAGAATCCGAACTGGTCGAAAAAGTGTTTAAACTTAGTAGACTTACTCAGTGTTTCGGCCCTTCTCTCCTCGAAGTTAGGACAATTTTTCGGCGTAGGAATCACGACTTCACAAACATGGATCTCCTCTCGCTCGTCATGATAAGAAATCATTAACGCATTGCAGGCTCTATCATTGTGGCGCGAGAGAGGGTCCTTTAGGACGTCTTTAGGAGCAACCTCCAACCCTTTTTCTTTCACCATCTTGTGAAACAGGTAACGAAAAGCCCAGTAGTCCCGAGTTGGGTGTCTGATAGTTCTGTGATAGATACAGAACCCTGGTTTCTCTTCTTCTTCTTACGTGGGTGGTGTTTTATGGTCCGGCGGTGATGCCGCTCCATCCATTATCCAGACATCTAACAAAGCTTTCAAATCCGCATTAGACACGTGGGAAGGAAAAGGAGGAGGCTCTTCGTCCGTGCGCTTTCTTTTAAGCCCATCTCTAGTGCGTGGCAATCATGCCATCGACGCCTCAGTCGCGCGGGCATGATACCCACGTTGGGCTGGATCGAGGACTCATGGGGGTGATATGGTTAAGGGTCCGCGATCCCCCTTCTACCATCTCACTTAAGTTACGCGCGGCTATACACAGGCTTGAAAAGTCTACAAACTGATGGTTCACGAGGTGGACCTTATATTGTGGCATCATTCCCTTTATGCAAATTCTGAACAATTGATCTTCGGAAAGGGGGTCTTGCACATCAACAGCCCTTTCTCGGAACCTCTTAACATAGGTTAAAAGATCCTCTTCGTATCTTTGAGACTTTCTAATCAAATGGAGTGTGGTCAATCTTTCTTCAACGTAGAAAAACTTTGCCTGGAATTTGTTTACTAAATCCTCTCAGGAAGGGACTGAGCCTGCTGGTAAGTTCGTGTACCATGTATAGGCTTTATCAGTAAAGGACTTCAAGAACTCCCTCAAGCGCAAGGTAGTATTTGAACCATGGACGCCGAGTGAATCAATGAACCGCACCACATGCTCTCGCGCATTCCCCCGTTTACCATCAAATCTGGTAAATTTAGGCACGGTGTATCCTTCAGGATATGGTAGTTGGGCTATTTCAAGAGGGCAAGGCGGTCTAAGATCAAAGTCTACTCTTCCTGTTGCATTATGGCTTTCTTGATGAACCAAGTCTCGAACATGCAACTTAAGTTGGTCCAATGTGAAAGCAGGAGTGCTGACGTTAGGGGTGACACTAGGGGAAGAAATGTTTAATGGTAGGGTGGTTTCTTTTTTTTTTTTTTTTGGTAGTTTAATGGTAGGGTGGTTGGTGTAGAGTGAAATGTAGGTTCATTTTGAGAGAGGAACAGGTACATCGCGCGGGGCAACTCCACTTGTAGCCATAGGCTCTGAATGGTTAGTGATTGGCATGGGGAATGTTAGCGGATGTTGTTGCGCAGGAGGTGATTGAATGGGCGCGGGTGCGGCGCCAAGTTGAGAAGCAGTGGGGTCTGTGACTTGCGGGGTAATGTTGTCTGAACTTGCGGGCGCGTGAGTGATTGCGGCGAGAATAGGCAATGTAGCTGCCGCCTGATTGCGTTGCAAGGTTGTCATGACTTCAAGCATGGCCTACTGAGTCTGCTGAGTAGTTAGTTGGTTTTGCTGACATAATAGTACTTGCTCGGTCAAAATTCTAAGTTGGTCAACCATAGTCATCAGGGACTCTTGATCAGATATAGGGGCGAAGTGCTTTTTGCCAGCTCTAGAAGTAATTCTTCGTTGCCTTGTGTATCTAAGTTGCTAGTTGCTCTAGTCGGCTGGGCCATAGGAACGTTAAGCACTCTTCCCCAGTGGAGTAATGTGTGAGGGATCCAGTGTGACGTGAAGGATCTTCTGATGACTTGGGAACAATGCTTGCTGTTATCTATGGTAGGACCTTTTCGGAGGTGAAAGGGACGAGAGTTGGAGCAGCTCGGAGCAAAGTAGGGAAAGGTAAGAATTGGGTGGTTCTTTTTAGAATGGGAAAAACTAAGCTCTCATGTGCATTGCGGATGAGGGTATTTATAGGGAATGAATAAGATGGGGAGGTTAATTCTCACGCGCCAAGGATAGTGGTCCCGTGCCGCGTGGCCAGCTCTGCTAAGCCTAGTACACTTGCAGGTGTGAGGTACTCTGGCCAAGTAGTGGTAGGTTTTCTGGGTGATTGGTTGGTGCAGGGATAGTGGTTGTACATGTACGAAGCCGTTATGTAATATGGAAGAGGGGGGAGGGTTTGTCGTTTTCTCTCCCTGGGTTGGTCGAGAGTGCCTCAACGAGTCCTTCAACTCTAGCCTTCAATCCACTTGTCCCAGGCGGTCCTGCGCGAAGGTGGAGTGGTTCCTTTCAAACCTTGCTCCTGCTTGAAAGGGTGGGTTTTAAGGCTTAGTTAAATGTATCCGCTGCGGGTGAATCCCTACGGCGAGTGATGTCGAGGAGTGCCTTTATCGCTGACTGGGCTTCATGGGGCTTACTAGGAGTGCCCCCAACTGCGATAAGTTGGGTCCTAGAGGGATTAAAGGTCTACGTAAGGTGAGGTCACATACAAGTTTCAAAATTCATGTTAAGAGGACATAAGCAATTTTTTTCCCCCACAAATGCTGATATTAAAGAAAATTGAAAAAAAAGCAATAAAAATATAAATCCTAATATGCTTAGATAGGAATTATGACCCTAATAAAATTAAACTCAAAAAATAATTTAGGCAAGCGATGGTTGGTTGATTTTTTTTTTTTAAAGATCGACAACAATTAAACAATTTCAAAAGAGAAATAAGATAAGTGAAACAAATGGGCCAGATGTAGTTTCAAATGCAATTCACATTGCCATTTCATATAAGGATTTATCACAATTAACAATGAGTGAATTTTTACCTTAATCCAAATATTTGCTCCAAGTTATGTGAAGTGCCCACTTTTGAAACTCTAAAATTAATTTTTTTTTTTTTAAACCAAAACACCACTGGCCGCCAGAGAGTCATAGTTCCGTTTGTCGGAGTGTCGTCGGAGTTTGGTTAGAATTTTGCCAGAGTGTTGTTTCAGGTCATTGGAGGGAGTCTATGGTGTTTTGGGCAACCTCTGTTACTTGTCGGACAGTCATCGGCTGGTCAGCGGAGATTTGTTGAAAATATCGCGAACAAAGTCGCCGCAAGCGAGACTGGTGAGACTCACCAGTGGTCGTGGGCTCCCAACGAGGTGAACAGCGGTGGTAGTTGGTTCTGAAGATGATTTGAAGTGGATTCTGAGTGTTTGACCTCGCTATCTGGCGGTTTTGGGATTTGTCGAAGAAGACCAATGATCGATTGGTCAATGATACAGGACTGACAAGGATCAACGAAGGTGGATCAGCGGAGTAACCTTCGCTGTCAATGATGATTTTGATAATAATCAGCGATAGAAATATTAAAACGGTTACGGCTAAGGTTTGGTTTCGAACGGCTGCGTTTAGGATTTGGTTTTGAACTGCTGCAGCTAAGGTTTGGTTTCGAACAGTGACAGTGAATCGATTTGCTCTGATACCAATTAACGCAGCACAATAGAGCAAGAATACAAAGAACAATAATAAAAAAACTATAACTAAACAACTAAATCAAACTCTTAATTCAATTTCATAAAAAACTGATTATCTTTTACAATTTTCAATCCTTACATAGGGTAGGGTTGAAGACCAAATCAAATAGTTTCCTAAAATAAAGTAATCAAATAGCTTCCTAGTCTGAAATTTTCTTGACGATCATGCATAATTGACAATATCACCAGAAGTTAATATATTTTTCCTTCCGATCGATCTAGGGTTTTTGGAACAAATTGCGCAGAGAGGGAGAGAGGGGATATACAAAGTCTGCAACTAATCTCCAGATTTAGGGTTTGAATCCTCTGCGAAGATGGCTCGAAACGAAGAGAAGGCTCAGTCGATGCTCAACAGGTTCATCGCCATGAAGAACGAAGAGAAGAAGAAGCCAAAAGAGCGCCGTCCGTTCCTCGCCTCGGAGTGCCGTGACCTCGCCGAGGCAGACAAGTGGCGACAGCAGATCATGCGGGAAATAGGCCGGAAAGTCGCCGAGATCCAGAACGAAGGTCTAGGCGAGCACCGCCTCCGAGACCTCAACGACGAGATCAACAAGCTCATTCGCGAGAAAGGACACTGGGAGCGCCGAATCGTCGAGCTCGGCGGCCCCAATTACACCAAAAGCTCGGCAAAAATGACCGACTTGGAAGGCAACGTCGTCGACGTTCCCAACCCCAGCGGCCGCGGCCCCGGGTACCGCTACTTCGGGGCGGCAAAGAAGTTGCCGGGAGTGAGGGAATTGTTCGAGAAGCCACCGGAGTTGCGGAAGCGGAGGACGAGGTATGATATATATAAGCGGATTGATGCGAGTTATTATGGATATAGGGATGATGAGGATGGGATATTGGAGAAGCTGGAGGGTCCTGCCGAGGAAAAGATGAGGGCAGAGGCATTGGCTGAATGGAAGGCGATGGAGGAGATTAAGAGGGAGGCGAAGAGGGCGGTGAAGAGCGGTGAAGTGGCTATGGTTTCGTCGGCTGCTGCTGCAAAGATATTGTTTGAGGAGGAGGAGGATGTGGTGGAGGAGGAGAGGAAGGCTAAGGAGAGGGAGGAAAAGCAGGGGAAAGAGTTTGTGGTTCACGTGCCGCTGCCGGACGAGAAGGAGATTGAGAGGATGGTGGTTGAGAAGAAGAAAATGGAGCTTTTGAGCAAGTATATGAGTGAAAATCTTTTGGAGGAGCAAACTGAAGCCAAAGCCATGCTTAACATTCAGCGGTAGTTTGATGGTAGGATTGCTGGGGCATTGATGCTGAATGTATATTTATTTATTTATTTATTTTTTTTCATGATTCGTAGTTTGGAATATGCTTGTACTTTAACTTGTGAGACTGGTTAGTTATTGAGCAATAGCGATGAATCCTTGTGCTTTTGAGGGTAATCATTTCTTTGTTTTTGTGTTATTGAGCTACAGTGATGAATCCTTCTGCTTTTGAGGGTAATCATTTCTTTGTTTTGTTTTATACTTCCTTTTGATTTTTCTTCTATGGCTTGGCTTGGCTTGTTATTGTTAGTGAGTTACTTTTGACTATAATATTAGCTCCTGTGTGTTAGGGACACAGTTGAATTTTCTAAAGGTCTTTTGTGATGGGTCATAAGGCTGGAGCTAATCTGCTTATTAGTCATATTGCAATGTATTGTATTAATTTGGGATTATCATGAGTTGGGCTTTCTAGTTTTTACGGTTTTGAATGAAGTGCTCTCTGCCTGCTCACTTTTGTGTTTTCAGGTGGATCTTAGGTTCAATGATTACCTGTCCTTTGTGATATTAACCAGTTAACCAATTTGTAATTATGACCAAATTCTTTGTGGGTAAATTTGATCATGAAACCTTGAGTTGGTTTTGCATCAATATGCAAGCAATATCTTTATCTGCTTATTAGTATGCGGACTTGTTTCTTATGGGAAGAAGTGAGGGGTATGTTATTTCGTGAATTGTTTTCTAGTGGCATTGTTATATAAATGATCTGTTTGGCAACCTTCCGGAAAGTGCAGAGTTGCTGGCATTGTGAGCAACGAATTAGAGTTAAGTTTCATGCTTCATTAATCTGTTACAGAAGGTCTAGAAATGACCTCTTTTGCCCAATTGTATTGGACTGCCTTGCAGTAGTCTGACTGCTTGATGTTGTTGGGATCTCTTTGTGAGTGAATGTCAATTAATAGATTATTTAATTTTTTGATGTGTCTTCTACTGACCATTCAGGCAATGGAAAATGAAAGCAGATAATTCTAAAATGACTGTCAAAGTTGTCCTAGAATGGTAAGTGATCATTTAAAAACTGTGTGCTTTAAATTATTTTTTCTGATCACCTCTCTTTACATAAATGGGCCGAAAGATTTCATCTTAACCAAACCAAACCAAACCAAGCCTTTTCCCACTAGGTGGGGTCGGCTATATGGATTTCATCTTAACAGGGAAAAAAAGAGAGATATGGTTGAGGATTTGGAAGCTTGATTTTTAGGTGTTTATCATGAATATTTTAACTTACCCAACACTGCCTTTCAGTATCCTCATTTCCTTTCTTATTCTTATGTTTTCCAGTATATTGGAAATTGTTTTGGGAAGTAGTAATTATGTGTGCTGATCTGCTAGAATCATCATTTGGAGCTACTGTCATTTGTGTTATTTTTATTTTATATGGATCTACATGTTGTGCTTGATCCAGCAAAATGCTGTAAGTTGAATATGGAGGAAAAGAGAGACCTTGTTTATTAACTGACACACTGGGCACATGGTGCCCCTGAAATACTATGATTGGGGAGCTGACAAGAGATTTTACAGATACTGTGTGCAGATATGGGAAAAGAAAGGTTGGCATTACAAAAGATGGATGGATGGAAATTTCTCTCGCGCATCTTTTGGGTAAATTCCTACTTCGTTTTACTTCTTATGAATTTTGTTCGTCTTTATTGGGAGAATTATACACATTGACCGAGTTCTTCATGCCTTTTAAGCATCATAAATTCAGTTAGAACTCCTTTTGGTGTTCTTCATGTCTTTTGGCATCATCGATTAGAAATCTTTTTGGTTCTTCATGTTGTGTGTAAGTGTTTATTTTCTCTATTTGTTCAAAGTCTTCATGCATCTATTTGGTTATATTTTTAGAAGTTTTGCTACATTGCGCACTCTTGCAAAAAAGTAATAAAATTTTGTTAGCCCTAGATGGATGCTGTTGTTGCCCAATTCATATTGTTGTTTAGTGATGTGCACAGAATACTGATATGAGATGCATAATAGTATTTAGTAATAGCAAAGCCGCATATTTTGTAAGGAAAAAAGAATTAAGAATAATTGGTTATGGTTATTAGTTCATTCACCAGTGGTGTTTACTAGAGGTTTTAGGAGTGACATTTATTGCAGCTTTGTTGGTGTGAAAAAATTATTAGAGAATTTAGTCCCTTCTCTCTCTCATATATTTTACATGTACGTCTATGTTCGCTTGTTTGAATGAATGGAAACACAAATTTGACACTACAATGATTCTTATTCCTGCTGGCAATAGGGGTTTAAATCAGTCCTCTCTTATAATTTACCACTAACATTACTTTATGATTTGGATTTTAAATTGTCTCACTTTTTTCTTGTATATTTAATTCAATTTTACTTTGCCTTTTCTGTCAATTATTGTTAAAAAATTATGACGACAAGTGTCGTGTTCATTGTGCGATGGATATTTGACATTTGTTAGTAATAAATTTGACCAAAGGAAGTAAAGTGAGATGATTGATGACGCAGCACAACTGAGCAAGAATACAAAGAACAAGAATAAAAAAAACTATAACTAAAGAACTAAATCAAACTCTTAGTGCAATCTCATAAAAAATTGATTATCTCTTACAATTTTCAACCCTTATATAGGCTAGAGCTGAAGACCAAATCAAATAGTTTCCTAAAATAAAGTAATCAAATCACAATAAAATATTGAAATAAAAGGAAAATAAATAAATCAATTCCAAAAATCCTCAATGCCTAAATAATCCTATCCAATTCATTATGGAAATATCCAACATGATCCTCATCATTCTCCTTGCTTGGAAAAACTCGACTTCGTTGAGTCGAAAGCTTGTGCATTAGTATTCGATCGCATTTTTCACTTGACAAGATATATTCCGAGTTGAAGGAAAATGAGATCCTCAATATTGAATACATATGGGCGTCGCTAAAGAGGTGGAGGAGTTGGAACTGGTATGAAAATATTGCTATAATCTGCAGACAATAGTTGAGGCCTAAAGATGCTTGGACAAGGTAGCGAGTTCTCCACATTGCAAGTTATGACAAAACTCATATCACATGGCAATGTAAATAATATTGCATTGGGATTAGGACCACAAAGGATATAAAATGGTCTAAGATCTTTGGCATGCTAATTTTGGTAGGATGATATAGGATAACAAGTAGGCAATGCATAAGTCATCACTAAGTTACATCCATTAAAATATTTATTCTCACCAATAAAATCAAAAGGAAATTTATAATAATTTTTACTCAACCTAATTTTGCATTTAATATCAGCATTACCAAAAAGAAGTGGAATACGTGGCTGAGAATAAATAACGAGTGATGAGGCAACCGAATTCGTCAAAGTAGAATTACTCAAAGATGAATGAGTGGAAGGAAACTCAATGATATTAACAAAATAGTGGTAAGAGATGCTACACACAAGATATTAACAAAATAGTGGTAAGAGATGCTACACACAACTTGTAAGAAAAATTATTTAATGTGTGCAAGAATATCTCTATTATACACTAGAAGTGAGGAGGACCTCTGCAACTGAATGATCTTATGGAAGAACAACTTGGACATGGACTCAAAAAACTCCCAACTGATGCAGTTACTAAATGAAGCTCTTGAGATACTTAAACAGTATCCCCTAAAGAAGTAATCATCACCAATGATAAAGTCTATACAATCTCTACGATCATTGTTCATGATATTCTCAAACATACCAGCAAAATTAAGATAAGTAGAGCATGAAACTTTTGCTTCAAGTTTTCTCCCATGATATGGTAAGGACGACAAAGATAATGGTGGAACCACTTTAGACACTTTTTGTGGATTTGGTAGCTCGTCATGATTAGAGAAGGAATTAACTGTGGAGAATCAATAATAAATTCACAAGTATCAATAAAAACCATAGAGACGCTAGGTTCAGGAGGTGGATGAAGCAACTCAATGATTTGTTTAGAGCAATTTGACTCTAAAAAACAAGGCAGTATAGAGGTATGACAAGTAACATCAGGAGTACTACTAGATGGAGTAAATGTAGAAGAGTTTGCTATAGGAGTAAGATATGAAGCCTTAACATGGTCATTTGGTGGATGAACATACGAAGTCCGATAAACAAAATGTGAGATACTAGACACTCGGGGAGGTATATGTTGAGTATCGGGGGAATCATTCTGTGACATAAACTCATGAAACTCAAATTTATAATGTTTTTCAATCTCTAAAGCTTTGGAGTAAGCTTCATTAATGGTCTTAGGAGTGTATCGCTTAACCTTCGCACGGATGTAAGGCCTTAACTCATGGACAAATCTATTGATGACACAATGCTCATCCCGCAAATCAGACCACTTTCTAAGAGCTTTAAATTGATCCAAATACTCATCAACAGAAGAATGCTCCTGTTTAAGGCGCATCAAGTGAGACCATGCCTCATCCCTAAAACCTTTAGGAGTAAATTGATCGCTCAAAATTTGTTTCATTATAGCTCATAGAGTAACAGGTCTATTATCTATGCTGTCATAGTATAACTTGACTGTTTGCCAAAATTCTCTAGCATAATTTTTCAATCTTATTTTGGTCAAATGAATACACTGGTCATTAGACAGGTCATGGTAATAAAAAACGTACTCAATATCATCCACCCAAACAATTAACTCATGAGGATTGGGAGTGCTACTAAAATAAGGAGGATCTTTGACATAAGTTTGATGAATAGAACAAAGTCCTACCTTAGTAGGAAAATATGATTGAGTTTCAAAATTCATGTTAAGAGGACACATCAAAATTTTTTTTTTCCACAAATGCTGATCGTAAAGAAAATTGGAAAAAAAAAAGCAATAAAAATATAAAATCCTAATATTCTTAGATAGGAATTATGACCCTAATAAATGAAACTCAACAAATAATTTAGGTAAGCAATGGTTGGTTGATTTTTTTTTTTTTTTTCCAAGATCGGCAACAGTTAAACAATTTCAAAGGAGAAATAAGATAAGTGAAACAAATTGGCCAGATTTAATTTCAAATGCAATTCACATTGCCATTTCATATAAGGATTTATCACAATTAACAATGAGTGAATTTGTACCTTAATCCAACTATTTGCTCCAAGTGATGTGAAGTGCCTGCTTTTGCAACTATGAAATTTAATTTTTTTTTTTAAATCAAAACACTGCTGGCTGCCGGAGAGTCATACTTCCATTCGTCGAAGTGTTGCCAGAGCTTGGTTAAAACTTTGCCGGATTGTTGTTTTAGGTCGTCGGAGGGAGTCTGTGGTGTTTTGGGCAGCTCTGTAACTTGCCATAAAGTCACTGACTGGTCATCGGAGTTTTGTCGGAAATATCGTGAATAGAGTCGTCGAAGGACGGCGAGACTGGTGAGACTCACCGGTGGTCGTGGGCTCCCAACGAGGTGAACAGCGGTGGTAGTTGGTTCCGAAGATGATCCGAAGTGGATCTTGAGCATTTGACCATGCTGTCTGGCGGTCTATGAAGTGCGGATACGGATACGGGAATAGGTACGGGTATGGGTACAGATACGGGATACGGCAATTTTAAAAAAAATGAAGATATGGGTACAGCGAGGGTACGGCAAAAAAATAAAATAAAATATATTTTTTATTTAAATATTTTTGAAGATAGCATCTATATACTAGAAGACATTATATAAATAACAATTATATAGCATAAAAAATACCATTCAATCCATAAAAAAAATAGATTTAATTTTCATTCTATTTTCAATCTATGTTTTAAAACCATAATCTCTAAATTTTAAAATTCATATATTTTTAATTTATATCATTATTCTAATATCAATACAACACAAATTTAGAATAAAAGAAAAAATAAAGAGAAAGTTATGCACAAACAAAAGGAAAGTAGCAGTGAAAGCAGCGAAAGACAATCGAAAATCACCGGAAATGCTGGAGTTGAGCAAATGTGCATTGTCGAGGTTTAAGGCTTTTTTTATCTTCATGCGTCTCAAGTATAATAGAACAGAAGAATAAGTATTAAGTTATATTTTAGTTAATTACAGTTTGATCCCTAATAAAATTTTTATCATATCAATTTTACCCCCAAAAAAAGGTTCAAAATATTACATTTAGACCTCTACCGTATCCCAAAAGTATCTTTTCCATATCCTATCCGTATCCCAGCTGTATCCTACTCGTATCCTATGTAAAATTTAAAATAAAAAATTAGGATACTCTATGTGGCGTATTCGATATGTATTCAACCATATTCTAGCCGTATTTGTATCCGCGGAGTATCCGATATGAGTGCGGAACCTAATTTGAAGTATTTGTTATTCATAGTTGGCGGTTTTGGGATTTGTCGAAGAAGACCAATGATCGACTGGTCGATGGTACGGGGCTAACAAGGATGAATGAAGGTGGATCAGTGGAGTAACCTTCGCCGGCGATGATGATTTTGATAATAATCGGCGACAGAAATATTAAAATGGCTACAACTAGGGTTTATTTTTGAACGGCTGCGGCTAGGGTTTGGTTTCAAATGACTACGTCTTGGGTTTGGTTTTGAGCTGCTGCGATTAGGGTTTGGTTTCGAATAGTGACAGTGAATCGATTTGCTCTGATATCAATTGACGCAGCACAACAGAGCAAGAATATAAAGAACAAGAATAAAAAAAAAAAAAAAAACTATAACTAAACAACTAAATCAAACTCAATTCAATTTCATAAAAAACTGATTATCTCTTACAATTTCAACCCTTATATAGGTTAGGGCTGAAGATCAAATCAAATAGTTTCCTAAAATAAAGTAATTATTAACTTCCTAGTGTTTGAATTATTTATGCAATAATTTAGTTTATAACACTCAAATCAACTAGTTGAATGTTATATTTTCCAAGACTATTATATTCATTTCATTATTTCTAACTGAAAGGTATTTGAATAGAGGAAACAATTTCTTAACTATTTTTGATAAATCTAAAAACAACTACATTGTAGCTGCAATTTCATTTTACATTGAAGATAAAATGTATGCTATATCAATTGCAAAACTGGATTGAGAATGACAAGAGAGTTAGAGAAATCTTTTTAATTGCTCTGAAAAATAAATCTCCATTTTGATGCCATATATATCCGAGCAGATGAGAAGCTTGTACTCAAGTTTTGTTCTCTTCTTCATGTCTCTCCAGTATAAAGATATTTCCTTTATTGTCCCTCCCTATCCTCAGACTCTCGTCAACATATCTATTATTGCTTCAATTAAGGAATTGATGCTTTAGTCCCACTGTTTGGATTGAGTTCGTGGAGGAGGAAAAAAATAAAGTGTTAGCGTAAAAATAATACTAGTAATAAAGTTGCTCCTTTTTCTAATAGGCTAAACTTTTAGGTGAACTTATGGTTAGAAGTGTAATATGGTATCAGGCATTAGTAAGTTCAAATCTTACTGTCATTTGATAATCCTTTATTTTACTTGCACGTGTGTGACCTCGTTAAAAAATGTATGAACACACCAGTGTGTCATATTGAGAGTGTAAAAATAATATAAGTAATGAAGTTGTCTCTCTGGGAGGTGTTTGGTTTATCAAAAAAATTTCAACTTCTATCAATTTTATTTTTAACTTTCTCTAATTAAATTTTATCATGTGTCATTTTTACACATTTTTTTTTTGGGGGACAATCCAAACACCCCCTCTATCTAACTGTGCAGTCTAATCATAAAAAAGGATACGTGATTTCGAGCCAGCCATTTGGATTGAAGATGCTGAGCAACAGGTCATAGTTTTTCCGGAAGACATTCATCAACTGCAAAGGTTTGTTTTCCGAAACGTAAGCCAAATTGTAGTTGCTTCCTAAAACAAAGCTAATAATTGAGCTTGAAAGATGAAAATGGAAGAATATGGATTTTGTGCAAGATATTTGATTTGCAGTTGTTTGATACCTGGTCTGGGATGATTGTAGATTTCTCGTATTTAATATCAACTCTCTGCAAGATTTAGAACAAAAATATGTAATTGTTAATTATTTATGTCATGATCTATTCAATTTCTTGAATGGACAAGAAAATGTACAAGAGGAGGAGAAGAGTTGAGACTTAACTGAGTTGGATGCCCTCTTGAAAGAGGCTTCAATTTTGAGCTGTCCATTGAACAAATTTAGCCCTCTTACATTGAATGTGATCACATTAAATGCTTTGCCCTCCATTTTCCCATTATAGAACATTCAAAACTTGGTTAGCAATAATAAAAAAAAAATTGTGACTTTAATAATAGGATAAAGAAATGCTAGGATATATATATTTATATATATATGCAGATCTGTTGTTTGGATGGTAATCAAGCTTGACTATTCTGCATAGTATTTGATATCAGCCTACACGCATATTAATATTCTTAGGTCTTTGGATTTCAAGAAGACAGAAGATCCTCTAGGATCTGGATTGGAAACTATCATAGTTAATATTTAAAGTTACGTTTAACTCTATCTCTCTCTATTTTATAGCCAACTGTTATACTCTTAGTTGAGTTGCAATGCCAACTCTCTGTTTTTCCTTTTCTTTTTTATTTTTTAACGAATGATAAGAACATTACAATTGTTTAATTTTGATTATTCATATGATTGAGATTAGACCATTGACACGACTATTCATACCTTGATATTTGTCCAGCTAATTCAGAAAAAAAAATATTATTTTCATTAAAAAATTAGGTAATTGACGTATTTATCTGTAGAAATCTCTTCATATCATTTTATGGATGAAATATACAGGTATATATTTATATATATAAGGAATGGGGTATCTCTTCCTGCAATTAAGGAGTTTAAAATAAGGAGAAAATACCTAATTAGGGATTTGGTAGAATAATACCTATATCCCTTTGTTCTAGGAAACAAATCACTACTAATTTACAGTTGTATATTTCTAGAAACTAAGACACAAATCATGAGATTCCACACTCCCCCTCAAGTTAAGTTGTAGATGTTGAGCAATCCTAGTTTGGAGTTAAGTTCATCAAATGTTCTCCTTGATATCGCCTTGGTTAGAATGTTTGCAATCTGTCGAGTAGTTGGAATATGCAGAATGGATATTATGTCAGTCTCTATCTTCTCTTTGACAAAATGTCTATTAATCTCCACATGCTTTGTTCTATCATGATGAATTGGATTCTTAGCTATGCGATGGCAGACTTATTATCACAGAATGTTTTCATAGGTCCAGTAACTGGCACTCTTAGTTCACTGAGTATCTTTTTTAACCATATTTTTCCACAAATGCCATGGGCAAGGGCTTTAAGTTCTGCTTTTGCACTGCTTCTAGACACCACGAATTACTTCTTGCTGTGCCAAGTAACCAAATTTCCCTAAATGTAAGTGCAATATCCTAAAGTTGATCTTTTGTTAATTATATACCTAGCCCAATCTGCATTAATAAAAATTTTGGTTTCCCTGCTTGGTGTCTTTTGGAAGAATAATCCTAGGCTAGGTGTCATTTTTAAATACCTTAGAATTCTGTATACAACCCCTATATGTACCTCTGTAGGATTATTCATGAATTGACTAATTACACTCATGGCAAAACTAATACGAGGTCTGGTATGAGTAAGGTAAATCAATTTTCTTACCAATATTTGATACCTCTCTTTGTCAATTGGTGCACTGTCGTTTTTATTTCCCAGTTTTATTATAGAATCCATAGGGGTGTCAGCTAGTTGACATCCAAGCATCCCAATTTCCTTCAAAAGATCTATCACATACTTTCGCTAAGAGACTGAAATACCTTTTCTTGATCAAGCTACTTTCGTGTCAAGAAAATACTCGAGATTGCCCAAATCTTTTGTCTCGAATTCTTTGGCTGAGAAACCCTTTAGTTTGAATCTCTTCTTCATGATCTCCTGTTAGAATTATGTCGTCAACATACATAATAAGTATTGCCTTTTTCTTGAGGATGAATGCTTGACGAACATGGTGTAGTCAATCTGACATTGATCATGCTCGAATCTTTTTATAGCCTTAGTGAATCTGTCAAACCATGCTCTTAGTGACTGTTTGAGTCTATATAGAGATTTCTTAAGTTTGCAAACTTTGTTGGTGATGACTGGTGTATCAAAACCAGGAGGTATCTCCATGTAAACTTCTTCTTTTAGGGCCCCATTGAAGAAAGCATTTTTTATATCTAGTTGGTAAAGAGGCCAATTTAGAATAGAAGCTAGTAAGAGCAACACTTGAATTGTATTGAGCCTGGCTATAGGTGCAAACGTCTCTTGGTAATTAATCCTGTAAGACTGAGTGAAACCTTTAGTAACAAGTCGGGCTTTGAATCTTTTGACACTCCCATCTGCATTATGTTTAATTATGAAGATCTATTTAAAACCCGCAGGACGCTTCCCTGATGGAAGTTTTGATATCACCCAAGTTCCATTCTTTTCAAGAGGACGAATTTCTTCCCAAATAGCTGCCTTCCATTCTGGTATACTAAGAGTTTCATGAATTGAACTCGGAACCTGTATCTTGTCAAGGTTGCTAATAAAAGCATGATGGCTGGGTGATAATCCCCCATAGGAAACAAAATTATAAGTGCGATGATTTGTACATGATCTTATGCCCTTTCTCAAGGCAATAGGTCTATGATCAACTTCATTACCTGGATGATCATCGGGAGTAGAGTAGGGATTAGTGTTATCTGGTGAATTTTGGGATCCTAAATACTGGTTGCATGCATGGCCTTGATTGGGTTGTTGAGTTTCTCTCTCTCCTTGTATTTTGTTTCTTTTAGTATAAACACGTAACTCACTGGTTGCTACAGGTTGTGTGGGAATGGATTGTTGAGGTGTTTTGGGATCTGATTGAGGCTCAAGTTCAGAATGAGTGTAAGAGGTTGGGGTAGGATTATGATTAGGTTAGACGGATTTGTTTGAGGAGGTTGAGGCTGTAAAAGTTCAATAGGAGGAGAAGTAGGAGAATTGGTCACAAAAGGGGTCTAGGGCACCAATATCCCAAATCTGATATTCTTGAGTGAAGTTCTACTCTTGAATATTAGGTTTGGGGTAATAAGGCTGTTGCTCGAAGAATGTGACATCCATAGAGTTGTAAAGCCTTCGGGTGATAGGAGAGTAACATTTATACCCTTTTTGATTAGAAGAGTATCCAATGAAAATACATTTAAGGGCTTTGGGGTCAAGTTTACTTCGATGTTGAGCATAGATGTGGACAAACACAGAACACCTATAGACTTCCATAGGAAGGGTGGACAGGATATAAGTGTCAGGAAATAAATGACTGAGGACTTGGGCAAGGTGTCGAATGTAAGGTGTTTGGAGATTTAAGACTCTAGAGGACATCCTGTTGATTAGGTAAGTAGCTGTTAAAACTTCCTCACCCTAGAAAAATTTAGGAACATGGGTAGTGAACATGAGAGAGTGGGCAATTTCAAGTAGGTGTCTATTTTTCCTTTCTGCAATCCCATTTTATTGAGGTGTATCGACACATGAAATCTGATGAAAAATGCCCTGATCGATAAGATAATCACTTGGGAAGGTCTCAAAGTGTTTCTTGGCATTATCGGTTTTCAATACCTGTATTTTTGTTTGGAATTGGGTTTAAATCATAGTATTGAATTTCTGGAAAATATGACCAACTTAGATTTTTTTTTATGAGAAACACCCATGTGGTCCTAGTGTGATCATCTATAAATGAAACAAACCACCTAGTTCTAGTAACATTTTTTTATTCTAGATGGTTCCCATACATCACTATGAATATTTGAAAAAGGATGAGATGCCTTGTAAGGCTGGATGTGATAAGAATTTCGAACATGTTTTAAAATTTGACACACTTCACATAGAAATATTTTTGGATTTGAATTCATAAATAATGAAGGAAATAACTTTTGGAGATAGATAAAATTTGGATGACCTAAATGGTAGTGCCATAATATGATTGCACTATCCTTATTGGAATTCTTTAAAGGAACAGGACCTTCATTGGGGTTAACACATATTGCATTGTGAGTTTGTCTACTAAGAGATAACCAACTTCAAGAAGATAGGCTTGAGCACACCTTAACACTACCAATCATTCTCCCTAAATTCAAATGCTGAAATTCACACAAATCCAAGTATAATTTAGTAACACAACTGTGTTCCTAAGAGAGTTTACTTATTGACAGAAGTTTACAGTCCAAATTGGGAATGTGAAGTACAGAATTCAGTGTTAGATCCTTTGAAATGATAATGGAACCTGTTCCAACTACTTTAGACACTGTACCATCGGCATTCCTTATTGTGAGATTGTCTTGACATGGGCTATAATTATGAAAAAGGGTTGCATCAGTTGTCATGTGATCGGATACACCTGAATCTACAATCCATGGACCAAGTTTTTCTGATTCTGCAGCAAAAGCTCTTAAGGAATTACCTTTGTATGTTAATACACTTGTTCCGACAGTGCTGCACATCCTCATTGATCTTATTTGTATGCGTTCAGTTGTTGCAGCAATTAAGGAGCTAAAAATAAGAATTTGGGATTTGGTAGAATAAAGTCCATATCCCTTTATTCTAGGAAACAAATCACCACTAATTTACAGTTGTATATTTCTGAATACTAGCACACAAATCACAAAGTCAAAACATAGTTCTTATTAGAAAATCAATCCTTTATTTGATAAATTTAACCTATTAGATAAATCGTTAGTAAAATGTTAATATTGATAATAAAATAAAATAAAATCAATTAAAAAAATTAACGTTCACAATATTTACTAATATAATAGATTATAATATTAAAATAATTGATAATTATAATAAAGGTAAATTATACTTATCTCTCTTAAATATTAGGCATAATTTAAGGATCTCCCTCACCTATTTAAGCCTGACAATTACCTCCTGTAAACTTAAATGTTTATCACATTTAACCTCGTCCATTAGTTTTTCCCCAACATCATTAGGGTACCGTAGCAAAATGACATAGATGCCCTCAAGCTCCACAAATGGATCCTCGACTAGCCTTGGCGTTGTCCATGGCTACTGTTCAACCCCCTGCCTGATCCTCGACGGAGGCAATCAGGCAAGTGATTACATTTGTTTCTGCACATCTTGAGCATTTCCATTCCCAGTGTTAGCTCAACAACACCATAGCTTCTCCCATCTTTACTCTCTCTCTCTCTCTCTCTCTCTCTCCCCCTGTGAATTGTGTCTCATCCAAAACTTGAAAGAGATTAAACCCTCGAATCTCCCTTAAATTCTCATCCCAAAACCATAACATAACCCCCCCTCCAAAAGGTCGCTTTTTTTTTTTGGGCTTTTGGACATCTAGCAAACTCTATCTCTCTCTCTATTTCTTTGTGATATGAGAAACCAAAAACCCTCGAACCAGGTGAAAAGAAGAGCAGAAAACCCATTTTTTTCTATATCAAACACCATCTCAGGACTCTATTTCTCTCTCCCCAAAGCACAAAAAACCATCTCTCTCACTGAATCTCAGACGACGAATCGAAGACCCATCTCACTCTACTCCTTCCTGGCTTTGGGCTTTTTCTATGCTTTAGCAAATGTTGGGTGTTGTAACCTCAAAATCAACGATTGAGCCCTGCTTCAGTTCCGACTCCTGCAACGCCTTGGTCGGCTAAACAATCTACGCGGACCTCAAAGTCTTCGAAGTGGCAGCACTCTTGCAAATCGATATCGGATTAAGGAAGCCATTTCGATATCAGATCCTTCTGTGCTCGATGTTGGGTAGACCCTTGTTATTCATTTGCCCTGCACTTGTTTCAATGGCGTTGATAACTTCTTGCCAGCAATATATATGTCTTATGTGGTGCTGCTACCAGTGGACACTCTCTGGGATTGAAGAAAAAAGCAGCAACCTCTTCTGATCAGAGTCTCAAATGCTTGAGAGTTATCCATCTACTCAATAGCCAGAGGTACTCTTCGATTAGGTTATACATTTTCTTCATCTCCGCTTGCTCTTCCAAATCCTTGGATTCCTTCCTCCGGTCTCTGCCTACGACCACGACGTTGGTTCGCTCTCTGAGCCGGGCATTCTTCCTATCATCTGGGGCATAATCAAATCAACCATCACAAACCGATAAAGCCCTGAATTTCCCAGTCCAAGTCTCAAAGCTTTGGAAATTGAAATTAGAAAACAAACAAAACCCAGGTCTCGATGCTCATTCTTGAATTGGTATTCGGATCAAGCAATTGTCGAATTCGACAATTATATGTTTCACTGGCTTCGAAACCCAATCGGCAGAAAACAACTGGCGTGGTGTATGTCGGAGTGCCACAGGTGGTGTGGAACTGGGCATTTCGAAGCAGTTCCGGGAGAGCGGAGATGCTGCCTTTGAAAAGAACGGCAGAAAGCTCGAAGCAAACCCACTTGGGGCCCATGCGGAATTGGAATTGAAAGGCTTTTGCTGCCGCGGAATCGGAATCAACGGCAGCGGCGAGCCATGAAGTTCTCGCCTCGCCAGGAATTCATAGTTGAAGCCGCTGGAAGCTCGGGCGTCGACGGCTTCGTAGATAGAGAAATTTTTTTATTTTGTTTTGTATTTGTTGGGGGTATATTTGTCTTTTATGTAAAAAAATTACTTGACTAAGTTGATTCTATTAAAGTTTAACAGTCCAAACTAACAGACAGGGCTAAGTGTAATAAACATTTGGGTTTAGGAGAGATAATTGTTAGGTTCAAATGATTGGAGGAAATTTTTAAATTATATTTAATGTTCAGGAAAGGTAAATGTAATTTATCCTTGCAATAATTATCGAGTAATCCTTTTTTGTCTTAATAACGACTCTAAACTGGCCTTCCACTCAATCCCTCCATGCCTTCCTTTCACCCTCAGCTTCCCATGTTATGAAAGTGTTTGGAGTGATAAAAAGGTGATAAAATTTGTTAAAAATTGTGAGTTCGTAATGCATGTAATGAAATAAAAAAGTGAATAAATTTTAAAGATTTTCGATATCTTTCAACAAATTTTAGAGCTCCAACGAGCATTATACATGAGTATTTTATGCCCGGTTAAATTTTTTTTTTTTTTTTTACTATGCTTTATTATTTTATCTTAAATTTGGTTTTATGTTAATTTTTAAATGTCAAGTCAGTTGAGTTAAAATCACTTAATTTATACATAATTTTTTTAACCATTTATCTCGTATATGTATATATATTTTAATTGTAAATTGAAAGCATAAATTTTAGCTCCGTAATACATCGTGATTTTGCTTCCTCAGGGGGGAAAAAAAAAGAAATACATCATGATATATATACATTTAAAAATTTTTTAACTACATTAAATTTATCTAGTCATGATTCATCAGGTTTGTCTTTTCTTTCCTTCTTTTTTTTTTTATTTATTTTTTTATTTTTTTCAGTCTAGTTATGATTTATGAAACCTCATCTTGCAAAATTGACGTTTGGTTTACGTTTCTATCTTTTGTTTTTTATTTTTTATTTTCTGTTTACTATATTTTATATTTTAAAAATCCTAAAATAAAGAAAATAAAAAATGTATTTAGTTTGATATTTTTTATTTTTTATATTCTGAGATTTTTTTTATTTTAAGTTAAAAATAATTAAAACAACTTATCATTTTTGTATTTCATGTGTAAATTTATTCTCTTTTCTAAAATAGATTTTAAAAATATAAGCGACCACATGCATTTTGATTTGTTTTCTTTATTTTAAAAAATGTAAAATAAAAAATAAACTCAAAAGAGATAAACCAAATGACGATTTTCTTTCTTTTGTATGGAAATGAAATTCAAATGTCATTGCCCTCTCTCATTCCCTCCGTTTTTGAATTTGTTGAGAGAGAGAAGAATTAAGAGATTCAAAATCACTCAATTTATTTAGTTATAATGAAAAATAAAAGGAAAAATTAAAAATTTAAAAAAAGGAATGAAGATAAATTAAAATTTTAATTTATTGAGAAATATTCCACTCCAATAATTCAGTAGACCTAGACTTGGAAGATTGTTCTAATTAGGTTGTGCAAACTCATATTCAATTCGTAGTAGTTTTTTTCTTTTCTTTTTTTTTTTAAATTCAAATATTTAAGAAAATCCCACTGAAAGTTGAACCCCAAAATGTAACTATGTTTTACTATATCTGTTATAGATTTTTCTAACCCAATCAAATGAAGGCTCCGTTTAGAATGACAAAAAATTTTAAAAAATAGTAAAAAGTATTGAAAAATTTTAAAAATTATTCATTTTTTATCTTACTGCATGAATTATGAACCTAAAACTTATCTTATTTTATCTCATTTTTTGTTACTCCAAATGCACCCGAAATTGTGTTTAGAATTCTGTCTTTCTTTCTTTTTCTTTTTATTTTTATTTTTATTTTTTACTTTTCCCCGCACCAAATTTATAACCCAAACACCCCTTGAATTTCATTTAATTCAAAACGTACAACTCAAATTAAATCACGTCTTAAACTTTAATAAACCATCAAAATCGTGTAGTTTTAATATAAATATTCAATTAATAATTTAAATAATTTAATATTTTTACAAACAAATCAGTTACTAACAATGATTAGTTAGTTCGCTCATAGAACCTGTATTGGCTCGATCGATTGAACAAGTAAATTTGTGACATGATATTAAAAGCAATTTTGGTTTATTGGAATTAATTAGTTCAATAATCCTTATAAATTGAAATAATTATCTAACATTATCTTTTTTTTTAAATTAAAATAGTATTCTTATAAAGTTAATATAAGTTGATAAAATGACTGTAAATTTATTATTTAATTGTTTACGCAACACTAAAGTGACGTTTGGTTTACTTTTTTATTTTCTATTTTTGTTTTATGTGTTAAAACTCTCAAAACGATTTTTTGTCATTTTTTATTTCATGTGTAAAATTATTTTTTATTTTCGAAAATAAAATTTAAAAACACAAGTAAACAAATAAGTTTTAACCTGTTTCCTTTATTTTCAAAAGTACAAAAGAAAAAATAAATTCAAAACAGAAAATAAAAAATAAAAACAAAAAATGGTAAATAAAAAAATAAACCAAATGAACCCTAATCTTTTTAGTTAAAAAAGAGTTCAACTGGTAATAGCATTATAAATATAAAAGATTGACATTAGAAGAAATATTAAACAAATAATAGATTGTTAGATAATTTTTAATTATTTAAATATTTAATCTATTTATGATATCACAATTCAATTTCGACTGATTCGACTGCTGAACCATATACCCTTAATATGATTTTTTTTTTTTTTCGATTTGAATTTCAAAGCAATGAAAAATAACTTTTACCTTTGTTTATTTTCAATTCTAGAATTCAAGAAGCACAGGTAACACTAGTTTTCCATCTCTAAAATAATAATTAACCATTTTTGTTTAACTTTCCTTGTCTCGGAAATTAGTTAAGAGGAAGAAAATTCACGAGTCTCATATCAGCTTGTTAGTTTAACTTAATTTATAAAATATTAAATTATTTAAACTGTTCATTGAATGTTTATATTAAAACTAGAAAAAAATTACCCCAAAAAAAAAAACAAAAAAAAACTAGATGGTTTGAGTAGTTATTAAAATTCAAAGAAGTTGTTTAATTTGATTCGTAAAAATGTATGAGGCGTTCCTTTCTCATTAAGGGGTATTTGAAGTAACAAAAAGTGAAATAAAGTGAATTTGAGATAATTTGTGAGTTTGTAATTTGTGCAGTAACATAAAAAGTAAATAACATTTAGAGTTTTTCAGAAATTTTTAAAATTTTTCAACGTTTTTAAGAGCGCTAAATGCACCCTAAATGAAATGGAAATCTTCGTTCTAATATGGGAATGAATAGGAACCAATCCCAAAAAAATTACTAAAATGATATAGCAAGTTTAAAGACTTGTCACTTAAAAAACAGTAATATATTAGGAGTGGAAATAAACTGAATTCAGCCACTTATTTGAGCTTGCTAGGACTATTTATATTGGACTCGAACTTGAATTGCAACTCGGTTCGAACTTTTATATAGGTTCAAGCTTGGTTCGACAAATAAGAGTTTAGATTCAAGGCTAACTCACAAATACCTCGATTAAACCAAAACGACGTCGTTTTAGTTTAAAATATAATAGATAAAACATTATAAAAATACAATAAAAATATTATTAAAAATATAAAAATACACTAAATATATATATATTATTTTATATCGAGTCGGCTCGTGAGTTTTCAAACCGAGCTTTTCTAAACTTAAACTCGAGTTTGAGCTTGATTCGAGCTTGTTTTAATCACGAAACGAGCTCAAATAGTTTGAAAAAAACTCGGATTTATTTCCACCCCTACAACCCATTAAGAAAATCTTTTATTACACAAGTGTTATTGCCATATCACTTTAGTAGTATTTTTTGGTAAAAAATCCTGATACATAAGCATTTTCCATCTATTTATTGGGATAAAATATACACATTAAAATTGAAAAAAAAAATGATATTTAAAATAGGGGGAAAAAAAGGCAAGTATAGCAGTATGATAAGATTTATGTACCTCAGCAACATCAATGGTCTGCAAAAAATCCCCCAAGCTGATGAAATCTCTTAATCCAAGCTTGGTTCTTTTTGCTCCCAGTATTGTTATGGTACTGTAAACAAGCTTCCAGCACCCACTCACCTTTCCAATCCACAGAAATTACAATCTTTAAGATTCTCAGCTACCATTTTTAATAATTTCAAGACCTTTCTGCAAATTCATAAACTCCTTTAACAGAGAGAGAGCTAGTTAGTTTCACCTTCTCCAAAAATAAAGTAGGCTCTGGGGTAGGATTCTTTGACTCTAACAACTTTACAAGCTCTTCAATCTCAGATTTCTTAGCAGATGGAGCTCCAAAGATGCCTCTGTTGATGCCTGTTTAAAGCAATATATACATATATACATATATTCTTGTATATATATTCTCAATTCAATCATTGTATTCATAAAACAAAAGCAGGTGACTGAAAATGTCCCTTTTTTTGGGTGTTGTTACCTTCTAAAGCCTCGTAGAGGTCTGATTTGATTTGGGTAAGTGTCCTATGATCTGCTTTCTCTTGGTCTTTTTCACTTCCAACCAAGCCAGATCTACGTTCTGCAACTTTGATGGGTCTGAATAACCCAAGTCTTGAGGTCTTCTTTCTTGGGTGAGTGACTGAGAGTGCTTTATGGGCTCTCATTATCGTCATCTTTGTGATACTGGGTATTGAAGGGACCACACAGCAAGCTGGAATTGGTGGTGGCCAGAGATAAAGTTTGATAGCCATTAATGTACACCAATCAAAGCTTATTTCCAGTGGATCACTGTTTCAAGAAAATGAAGCTCAGTTTCTGCCAGAGGCTTTATCTCCATTTCTCTGGGATGCTGTCCTTGTTTTTGCTATTTTCATCGTTTTTAGTATTATACAAACACAAAAATGCCAATTCATATAAGAATGGAACCATAGTCATGGAAGATGAGAAGGTAATGCAAACAGGAGCTAATTTTCAAAGTAGATATTCTTCTCTACAACAAAGTGTGACCATGAAACTTGAAGCAGGAATCAAATTGAATGAATGGTGGTAGGATATATGAAAACATGCAGCTCAGAATGGGAGAGAAAGAATTTGAATAAGAATTGGAATTGAATGACATTCTTGTAACAATCCAAACAATATTTTGTTGTTCAGGGAGACGTCACCATTTAGGAACACCATATCTCATAGCTAATTGCTAATGAGAATTATACAAACCACTCTTGGTGCTTACAGACTACTACATAGTGCCATGGAGAAGGTCATTTGCATGCCAGAGAAAAGGTAGCAAATAAATACGTTGCCCTATGAATTATTAATAGCACCATGGAGAAAAGTCCATGTGAGCAAATGAAGATTCGCAGACAGTCTTTTGCTTCTCAGCAGGATGAAAGCTGCACGAGAGAATAAAACCTGAAGCAGAGATCATACCCTTTTAAATAGATTACATTTGACTCATTTGAGCTCAGTTAGATCTTCACCTAGGAGGCTCTATGGCTTTAGGACAGTGCCTTTGGCGTTCCTCCCTATCTCACACAAGCTTACTTTTCTATTTCTCTTGGAGTTAATTTTACAAATTCATCTTATCTAACAATTGTGATTTGTGTTGTGATGATTTTGCAACAATATTCTAACACATTGTACATAGTATACACTCGTATCAATGGATTTCCCAGATGTGATGTAGGAGTAATTGTCATCCAAAGATAACACTTTATCTTAGTGGCATGCACGGTCAATTCAATTCAAGCTAAATCGGAAACCAAATTGACCAATCATGGTTCCTCATTTTTGGACCCAAAGCCAAAGCGAACTGACCCAACCCAAGAAAATTATGGTCCGTATGTGTTGGCCCTGCAAGTGTTAACTGTTTTGTATAAAAATTGAGCTATCACTAAAAAATTCTACTATGACAATAATGTAAAACGACATGTAATGACTGTGTACTAGTGCCATGTAAGACGTAATCATAACAAGTGACTTGAGACAATTAAATTAAGGGTGCATTTGGTTTACTAAAAACCGTTGACAAACTCTGAAAATCTCTAAAAACTTCTAAAAGTTATTTATTTTTTATCTCACTGCACGAATTACGATCCTACAAATTATCTCACTTTATATTATTTTTTATCACTCCAAACGCACCCTAAATTGTTAACTTTTTAAGGATTGGTTAAGGAACATAGCCCAAAAACTGAACTAATTTGATTAGTTTTAGGATTTCTACACCCAGAATTGACCAAAACCATTTAAGAACCGAATGAATTTTGTCCACTGGCAATTGTATCTTATGCCTAGCCATGTCCTATGTCTATGTTAGTTCGCATTGAAGAGAATAAGATTATGAAAAATTGCAGCTAACCCATCAAGCAAGCAATAATCAGACACCCACAAAACCACATTGCACCGTATTGAGAGCTTGTCCTTGACAAAGGTTTTCCTACGAGTGAATTTTAAGCCTCATTTTGTCAACTCATTTATATGGATGAAACTTGGGGTGCCAGCAAAGCATAAAATATGCACTCTATATATATGAATTGGATGCAACTACATTCCATTATTCCAATCTCTGTAGAATAGGAAAGACAATATAAAAAGGTTCAAGGTCTCACAAACAGTCCTTTGCACCACTTATGGGAGAACAAAAAGACTCAGAATCTTTATGACTATTCTCCCATTTAGCAAACAAGAAACTGACCAATAATAAAGAGTTTCCGTGCTATAAAAATAAATACTAGTCTGATCCTGGCCTCAGATGACCTCTCCCACCTTAATCATGATAAGGCTATATAAAATGAGGAATAGGAGGGTGATTTTTGAAGTAAATGTAATAGTCTGACCCCGTAGCTCAGATGACCTCACCCACCTTAATCTTGGTAAGGCTGTACTAACCGAGGAATAGGATGCAGAATTTTGAAGTAAATGAGCAAATACAACAGGTAGCAAACGTTGGATGGTTACCTAAGCTTTGCATCAAGTACATTAATTGAAGTTATTGCAGACTGCTGTTACCTTAATATCAGCAATTCAATATCTAAACTGTTATAGAAATTTCTGTCAATGGAATGAAAATTTCCAAGTGCAAAATTGAGCAAACCAAAATCTTGGTAGAAAGAAACAAACCAAAGGGACAGTCGTCATTTATCCATCACTCAATCTCTTCGGCTCTGCAACTTTAAAAACAACAAGTGGCCTACAGCTATAATCGGATACTATCCATTTGAACCTTCTCTTTTACTCCAATTTGAACCTTCATTATTTTAGGACAACATTGATATCCTCTTCCAAATGCAGGGCCTCAAAGAGACTCACACCACCTTAGGTTATGAACTTATGGTACTAGTTCCATGTTAGTCCATAATTCCTATGCAGACTGTCCCAATTTGGATCAGTTTCTGGTCTTTACACATCCCCCTTATGGATGCTTATACCTTCTTAAGCGTTTCAATATTCTGAGGATCCTATGTCTCCATTGCTGACTCCCAAATGGTAATAACTCAGAGAAAGAGATTAATTAACATAGGGCAAGGAGACAAATGAAGAACAGTGAAGAGGGATGAGGGAAAACGACGAATAATTTCAATTAATCCAAAAATCTGAAAAATCGAATATAGTCTTAGCTTTTATATAGGCTAACCCTTAAACCAGCAAATCAAATTAAACACCCTAAATTAAAAATAAAATTATTAGAGTGTTAGCCACTATCCCACCTGCTTAAGCCGTTAGGGAGAAGGTAAACTTTTTTATTTACATTGACTTATTTTTTAAGAACACTCTATCTCACGTGTGGCCAAACTGACTTCTTTGAACAAGTAAAAACGATAGACTTTTTTGGATGACGGTAAGTTTTGAACTCAAAACTTTTGTATGCTCTGATACCATATTTATTAGAGCGTTATTCATTATCTCACCTAAAAGTTTAAAATGTTTGGGGGAATGCCAACTTTTTTTTTTTTTTATATTTATATTGACTTAATTTCTCTCGATAAAAACCACAACAAAATCCCATACATAAGAAATAGCAGAAATAAATCCTAATATATGGAACAAAATAAAATCTTTAATAGCTTGCTTCCATTCCACATCATTTACTATCGTCATGCTATCAACACTACGAATCAACCCACAAATTGTAATATAATCACTACTTCCTTAATTGTAATACAATGTAAAATCACTACTTCTTTTGCCCAGTTGAAGTTAAGAATTAGTTATATTACTTTATTGTCCTTTCATTCTTCAACCAATACAAGCCATATAGCCCAGAACTACAACCTTCAATCTGGGATTTGAATTCAGAAACAAAGTTGTGGTTCAAAATGAACATCTGGAGGAAGTCCAAATCAGACTAACCAACAGAAATAATAATAATAATAATAGAATTAAACGAAAGAGCGCTTACGAGATGAGAAGGCTTCAACTTTGAAGTCAATGAAGGTTCAACACCCTCATTTGTTACCCTCATCTGTCTCTCTCTTCGTCTCTCTCTCTGGGGGAAGGGGGAACTCTCTCCAGAACTACTCTGTATATACAAAGTAAATTACAGCCACGGAATATATATATATATATATATATATTTGGCATAACAGGAAATAATTTCGGGGAGATTATATTTGGGTGGACCAGAAGCATTTCATGTATATATTTATTATATATATTTATAGCCGCGGACATTATCGTGCGCGAAGAGACGGTAAAGCCCGCGTACTCGTACAATCCACCCTGTCCGAATAAGGTAAGCAAATATCATTCAGAAAAAGAATTCCCAAACGGAGACAAGAATGGTAGTTTCCACACCATAATTATCAACCTGTATATACTTAGACCGTGTTCGGGTAATAAAAAATGAGAAAGTGAAATAAACAGTAAGTTTATAATTCGTGTAGTAAGATAAAAAATAAATAATTATTAAAGATTTTCAGAGGTTTATAATAAACCAAACGGAATTTATATATTATCAATGACGAATAATTTGGATCAGTGTAGGCCGAAATTACAAATAAAATTTTAAATTTCAAATAAATACTTAAAATGCGATGAAATATAAAATACTATACATTAATATTAAATGTTTCTTACACAAACCTTTAAATCCCCTTCATTCTATCATAATCTAAAAACGTTACAATTTTTTCTTTTTTACAAAAACGGGATGACTATTTTTATTGTTTTATTTGATTATAAATTTAAGTAATGTTAGAATAAAATAATATTAATTCAAACTTACTTAAAATAAAATCAAATAAAAAAATTTTAAAATTAGAATGAAATATAAATAAAGATAATAATATATGACACAACTCGAATACAACACAATTTACTTATATATCGAGTTATTGAGAGAAAATACAAATATCATACATTATAAATATACGACTCAAAATTAACTTGATTTAATTCAATTAATAAAATAAATTAATTATTAAATATAATAATTAAATTTTAAAATATTTGAATATTTATATAAAAACATGAGTTACTACCCTAGGACAGACATAGGTGAAATTCATGATAGCAGCAATATAATATAATTTTTTTTTTTTTTATAAATTTCAACGTGGGCGTCGACCAACTCTCGGCATACCGTCGATTCGTTACTATATATATTATAACAGGACCATAACCAACCTTTATATGTTTATAGATTTATTTATATATTATATAATATTAGATTAATATATAATATAATTTACTAATATATAACATTAATATATTTTACTTTTAGCATAGATGAAAATGAGGAGTGAATTTCATTCTCTTCTAGGGTCGGGGAGAAGCCTGCAGCTGCTACTCATAAATGCACATTGGGTGAATCCCGTCCCATGGTCCTAACCGGTAATGAACCACGAGGAGGTAAACCAGTCTAGATAAGCCTTGGCTGACCGGCTCAGTCGAGAAGGCTATTAGATGGCCCTCCACAATTAGAGGAAGGACTGCTCCCAAAAGGAGTCGAACTCGGGACCTATTAGTCTTAGTCCCTTTAACCCACCATCTGAACTAACTCGACTACTCTTTTTGGGGCAATTTCATCCTCTTCCCAATATAAGAACCAGGATGAATATTACAAAACTGGGATATGGAAAAAGAATTCTCCTTATATTCATTTTGTTGACACGTCTACTCAGAAGTTAGCAGAACTCGCTCATATTTTTTAAGAATTATGTTTACTTTTAAATTATTTACGATGAATTGAAAAAAAAAAAATCAAAGTCCCCCCTGAATTGCCTAATACCCGCTTGAATACATTAAAATGAAGTTTATTCTTCAGATATTATTTATTATAAAAATTAAAAAAATATAAATTTAAATGAAGTATTCAACACATAAATGCAAATATTATGGATCGAATATTGCAAATTTATTTAGTTATTTTTAATTATGTAAATTATGAAATAAAATTATGAGATAAATAATAAATAATTAATTTATAGATTAGATAAGTTTAATAAAAAAAATTTAGCGTGACAGTATTTAGTTCATCCGTTTGTTTCTCAGCAAAATGAAGATTTTCTCTTATTTTCCACCATTTACTTAATTAATCCCAATATTCTGTGATGGAATTAATAAGATTTTGGCTGTGACGTAGAGATAATTTCAAATTATCCAAATATCCATTGGTGGATAAGGTTGAGGCAGCTTAGGTTGAGTTTAGAGTGAAAAAAAGTAAGATAAAATAAGATAAAATGTAAATTCGTAATTCGTATAATGAAATAAAAATGAATAATTTTTAAAAATTTTTAGAAATTTTCAACAAAATCTAATGTGCCGAATGCTTCCCTAATTTACTGTCACTTGCTTGGATTCAAGCAATTAAAGTTAGAGGTATTTAGTTGACTAAAATTAATTAAAATTTATTAATTTTTATTAATTTTTTATTTTTTTTAAATTAAATTTTATTATATATTACTTTTATATTAAATTTTTATATTTTTATCATACTTTTTAATTAATTTTTTCAATCAAACACTCCCTTATTGATCTCGTGAGAGATTCACGTTCTTCTCTCTCATTTTTATTTTATTTATTTTATTCTTGACCACTTTCTTGTACGTCTTGTCTGGCTTTTAATCCCATGTCTCAGTATCATGATTCGCTGGCCTTGGTGGTACTTCTACAATAAGGGTCCGTTTGATTGATAAAAAGTGAAAGAAAAAATATAATAAAAATAAAAAAAAATAACATAAAAGTAATAAGTAAAAATTTTTATTAAAAAAAAGTATAAAAATTATTTAAAATTAATAATTTTTGATGAGATTTGATGTGATCAAACATACACTAAGTCTAATATTAGTTGCGAAAAGTTTAATCAACACATACAGTAAAAATTAAAAAAATTAGGCTTGGTTTAAGAACAAATTTAGTTAATTTTTTTTTATTTTTTTAGCTAGCTATTAACTAGATAAAAAAAAAAATTAGCTAAATTTGTGTTGAGAAGGAAAAAAGTGACTTTTTAGAGGTGGCTAACTTATTTTTGTTAATTTGACATTTTTACTATTGAAAGTTTAAAAGAAGGTTAAAATGTAAGAGAGTAAATTTGACCAAATACTGTTAAAGTAGCTGTAACTTGGCTAATGTCTATCGATGCCAAAAGAAGCCTTAATATAAAAGTAATATGTGTTAATATTTAATTAAAAAATATAAAAATTAATAAAAATTAATTAATTTTAATTAATTTTGACCAATCAAATACTCCAACATAACACAGAATCTTATCATATGTGGATAAATTCTTTTTTCGTAGAAGAAAGAAGAGCATAAAAAATATATATATTTATAATAGGAGGAGGAATGAGGGAGGCAGGGAGAGGGAGTAAAATTGTAAAATATCTGGTAAATAAACCTCCGTAATGTTGGGGGAGGCAGCTAAAAATAAATAAAAAAAATAAGCAAATAGTATGTGAATTTCTGTCTAGCTCATGAATACCCAGAAAAAAATACATAAAATTTTGTCAAGAAACTTTTCTAATAATAATCTTATTAATTAAAAATTACCTAAGAGTCTTGTAAACTTACAAAATTTAAATGGAGAAAAACTCTGACAAAATATAACCAAAATTAAGGAATAGAATAACGCAAAATAAAAAAACAAATAAATACTAACTCTAGAAAATTCTTAATTTCGGTACTAAGTCAAATAAAATATTTTTTAAAAAATTAAAATATAAGTAAATATTTTAAAATTGATTCTAAATAAAATTAAAATTGATGACTACATATGATTTGGTTACGAATATCCAAACTAAATAGGTAATTTCTTTAATAAAATATTATTATGATTTTCAATTTGCATCATCCTTCCCATATTAAAAAGAATTTATTCTCAAATTCAATCTTTCATACTCATCAATTGATTTTTGATTATAAAAGTATTGATTTAACCACTGAGAAAAATAATTTTCCACTTAAGGTTATTAAAATCTCGATTTAAGTATTAAAATCTTACAATTTTACAATATTAGAGTGAAAAATATTTTTCGATCTTATATAAAATATTAATAAAAATAAATAGGTAAAATCTCGATTTTATAGATAATTTAATCGATTTTAAAAATTATGTAAATTTTGTGTAATTTTATCAAATAAAATAGATTTTTAAGCATTTTTTGCAAGTGATAATTTATAACTATTTCACTCGTTACTTTTTTTTTTTTAGATTTTTTTTATTTTATAACATTATTCTTTCCTATGTTATACTAGTTGATAATTGTGTGCATTGTTCAACTAAATTGAATAACTATAATAAAATATTATAAATATGTTTCAAATCCTACAAAAATTAAGATAAAAAAATCAGTATTTTAATATCAATTGTATAGGTCACACTAAATACTTTAAATGTCTCAATTATATAATTGGGTAAAAACAAGTAAAAAATGTAATATAGAATTTTTTATGAAATTTGTTAAAAGTTCGTTTTGTTAATATAGGTAGGTTTTTGTGTATATCATTTTCTTAATATATATTTTTACTCTTTTCTCTTATTAATAAAATTCTAGAAATGGCCATTTTGGTCGACTTATGTGAATCTAATTCGTTACCCGAGTCGAATGAATATAGGATTTGGATTTTTTTGGGAATCAGATTGGATTTGGATTTATTTTAAAACAAAAATTTGGGTATCGAATCAGATATAGGAAAGGGACTGCCTCAACCCTGATTCGCCCCGAATTCGATATTTGATCTGAATCTATCTCGATCTGCCCTAATCTGCTCCAAAAACTATCCAAACAGACCTGAATAATCTGAATTCTCAGAGTATATATGGATGCTTTTTGAAGGTTCATGGAATTAGGATTAATAATTATTTATGAACTATTGTATTTTGTATTTACTTCTTTGAGTTGGGATAATATTGGTACTTTGAAATAATATCTTTATTATGTACTATTTCGTGAAATGATATTTTGGTAAAATGTTGGTTTTTGGAGATGTTTATGTATTGCTTCTGTGAATTATTATTTTGATGACGTTTATGTACTATTTTGGTTTTGAAAATGAATTATTTGATAGTAACATAAGTTACATATGCAATCAAGTTATGTATTAAGTTAGGGACCGATTTGGAGGTGAACAGAGAGTTCGAATTTTTGGATATTCGTAAATATATTCATTCTCCGTTTGAAGAAAGGACAGAGGTTCAAAAAAATATCCGTTCAGAGTTCAAGGCGAATTTGAGAGCGGATGGAGGGTTTGAAGTCTGGATTCGGATATTGCCACGTCTGCCTCTAATCTGCCCCGTTACCGTCCCTATAAAATTCTTTATTTGCAAAAAAAAAAATAATAATAATAAATAAAAAATTAAAGCTCTAATGAAAGAATTGTAGTATAATAGACTATATTTTTATGTTATAGGTATTTGGTAAAATCTTATAATTTTGTGTTTTAATTTTATCATTCGATTTTTTAAACCCTTTACTAATTTTAAGTAAAATATCAATTTTAACAACCTTGCTTCTACCAAAATATTAATTGTAATCTTTACAAATTTTTCCAGCTGTGCAATTTATAAATATTCAAAAAATTCATTTAAGAATGGATCATTGCTAAAAAATATTTTTGTAAGATTTTATCTATACTTTCTTCAATAATAGTTGATTCTTCATCAGGGAAACTCCTTAGAAAATTCTTCCTCTCAACATATGCCTTCTTGTGTGGAAGAATGATAAAAAAAAAAAAAAAAAAAAAAAAAAATTGAGTACAAATGCCCTTCTCAATACTCTTTGTTCTCCAAAGATTAATTGAGGGATGAGTTGCGAGATTGATTCCTAATAATTAAGGCCGTCATTTGTTGGATTAATATCACGACCATCTCCTCCAACCGCTAAAAACACCTCTTCTATTGTATCTCCTATGCAACTTCATCAGATTTAAGAATTTGCTTAACAAGGACAGTTTGAGGACCATTACCATGATTTTTTTCAGTACCAAATGGTGCATTGAGCTCTGATATCAATTAATGTAAGAGGTGAAATTGATAAAAATAAAAGGTAAGAGTAGATGAAGTGTAAATTTCTATTTAATATACGAATACACAGAAAATACAGATATTTGTAGAGAAAATTTTTCTAATAACAATAATTTTACTAATCAAAAGTTACCCAAGAATCCTGTAAGCTTATAAAATCTGAAAAAAAAAAAAAAAAAATCGTAACAAAACATAACCAAAAATGTAGAACAAAATAATATAAAACAAAAAAAAAAAAAAAACAACTACTAACTTTAGAAAGTTTTTAAATTCAATTACTTGCGACTTTAGACATGGATAAAAGGAAAATGGACTCAATGAATCCGAATCCATAAATTCTTTAATGGATCCTATCCGGCCCTACTTTGGCCGAATAAAGACCCGTTTAGAAGTATATTTACCGGCATCATCAAGCAATAAGAACCCTTCCACAGGGAGACACGTGTGTTTAGTCTCAGTCGCAAACCCAATCAATCAAGGCCTGCTCAAAGCATTAGAATTTTTACCATAGACAGTGATAGTGTTATGCCTTTGCTGACAATTATTTATGCCAAAAACACGTTTCAACAACTAGCACTAGTACGAATTCTCCCCCATAAGATACTGTTTTCTGAAATTAAGATAGTACGACAATAACTTTTTTTTTTGGTTCTCTCTCTCTCTCTCTCTCTCTCTCTATCTCTCAATTAAGCAGCTGATTGAGATTTTTCAGACTCTTGCTGCTGCTTCCACTGCTCCGGAGTAAGAGCCTTCTTTATGGAGAGGGCGTGGATTTCTTTCATCTCTTCTGCCAATGCAGCATTCACCATTCGATGCCTCTCCAGCAGCCTCTTCCCTTCAAATTGTTCTGATACAATCTCTATCGCAAAGCTGGCGCCGCACCTGCATGATGACAGCACCCAGACTCATGTTTGTAAAAGAAACTTAGAAAAATGATCCCAAATTCAGAGTGCCGCTATTTACTAAGAGGAACTTACCCTCCAGATGTATCGATTACTTCCTGAAACACCAAAAAAATAGACTTTAGCTCACCCCACCTCAGGAAAAAAAGAATAATAAAAAAAAAAAAATGAATCGTATACAAAAATATACAAATGGACATCAGTGTTGAAAATTAAAAAAAAAAAAAAAAAAGAAATAATTTTAAACGCATATATGATAGCAACTCCAAGAGAGAACAGTATTTTACTGCGTGGTTGAACTTTGCAAATGCTGACTGTGACATGCCACTGTACCTTGGGATTATTTGGTCTCCACCAAGAAATCCACCCAACGGACTTTAAAACGGGTTCAAAATAGTGATGTAATTGGTAGAAAGAGAAATGCTACCATCAGTCGAGATCGCCAACTGACAGATCCCAACTGTTCATCTTTGTGAGGCACATGTATGACCCACACACATCGACGACTATGATGGGTCAGCTGCGGCTGGCTTAGCATTTCTCTTAGCAGAAAAATACACGCTCTATATTTGGTATTCACTACCTAGATTAACAGTGAGGACAAGAACACAACATTCAAGAAATCCTGGGAAATATTTCTTTTACAGGCTTAGGAATGGACATAGCCGTTCCCAAAGTAGGTGAACACACACACACACACACACACACATCAATCAAGATTTCCAAGAAAATTACTCGGTGGCTGGGTTTAACAGTACCTTAGCAAGCAGCAGAATGTATTCTAGAAGTCAAATTAGGAAAATCTAGGTGTCATCTTTCCTGAACGTTATCCTCAAGTTACATTATCAATTTTCAGCATGATTGAAATAAGCTAATCTAATAGAAAGACGGAGGACTGTGTCAGTGGCAGCCGCCAAACTGTTTCACAGGTTTTGTAGTAAGCTCATGTGGTTAACAGAACGCTTTATTTCTAACACTGAGTGTATAAGTTCAGATTGTTTTGTGAAGTACACACAAGATATATTGATCTCGGTTTGTGATTCATTGGTGGTACATCAAGCCTTGGCCAAAGGACGTTTGAATCATTGGGATTGCAATCCTACAGAGTCCACTCCTATTTTCATGTAGTTTAGTAGCCCACAAAAGTCCTTGCATGCAGCTCACCTCCTGGCATGGGGAAGAAATGCTGATATCAGTTTTCAACCAGTAGCGCATGCTGGCTGCTTGCCCCTTTCTGGCACTAGCTAGCACTGTAGGCTTCCGAAATTTGTCCCATAGTAGTGCTTGTTGCCTTCATGCTGCGGCTCCACTGCAGGGAGCTTCAAAAGCCTTGTCTTTCATGTGTGGTCTAATACTCGCCGCTGGCAAGCCCAATAGGTGGAGATAGGAAATTATGGAATTCTTGTTGTGTTTTATGAGGGTAGTGTCCTCTTTTTACCTGGCCAAACAGGTAGCCGGTTGCGACGGCTAGATTTATAGTTGGTGACATCCGTAGGTACGCTTGGAAGTTGAGCCTATAAAGTTAACTAGTTCCCAAGGTTTGGAGTAGTAAAGAATAGGAATTTCCTTATCTAGAAAGATAAGATTTTTTTTGTATTGAAAGATAGCAATTCCTTAATCTTAGATTTGCAGCTGTTAGGTCAAATTAGACCTTATAAATTGTTAATTCTTTTGTGTGATTAATGATTATGGTTTTTAAAGGTTTATTCATTCAAGTGAATTTTGGTTGGGACAATACGGTTTAACTTTACCAATTTTGATTGGTATGACGCTGTCCAACTTGTATTCTTTAATATTTGGTATTAGATTGCTTCCAAATAATTATTGCTTAATGAACTGGTTGCCTATTATGAACTTCATTATGGTTTTTATTCGAGAGTTAATAAATAATTGATTCAATTAATTGATGGTATGACATGTTATTTAATTAGTCATCCTGTTCTTAACAGCCTGATTTCTTTATTGTGAATTCCTTGATCAGCATTTGATTTTTACCATCATGTCTTCTGACTTAACATAGAACTAGACTTTATTTCTTTTATTCATTTGGTCCCATTAACCAATGCCTAAGTGACATCCCCGGTCTTCGGGTTATGAAAATCTGGGTCGTTACAATATCTCATAGCTAACTGCTTATAAGAATTATAAAAACCACTTTTGGTGCTTACAAACTATTTCATGGTGCTGTGGAGAAGGCCCCTTGCATGCAAGAGTAAACGTAGCAGATAAATAGTTTGCCCCATGAATTATTAATAGCACCATGAAGAAAAATTCCATGAGAACAAATGAAGATCAGATGACATTCTTTTGCTTATCAGCAGGAATAAAGCTGCATGAGAGAATAAACCTCTGAAGCAGACATCATATCCATTTCAATAGATCAACCAATCAATTTATGGGGCGTTCGTTTTGTTGGGAATTTATCTTTTTTGTTTAAAGTTTCAAAATTTTTTTATTATAATTCCAACAGTAAGTTTTTGGGAAAGGTGTATATCTTCTTTGAACAAGTATGTCTCTAAGAATTCTAATTTTAGAGAAACTTCTAATTTTGAAAGATGAAATATATTTGGAATAATGTAAAATTCTCGGTATACGTTCTCCAATTCTATAAAAGGATAGACTCTTTCAAGTGCTTGGCAAACAGACAGAGAAGGACACAACATAATATATTTCTCTTATATGGTTTAACAGGGAAAAGAAAAAAACAAGATACAAGCAAATACTCAATGAGTTTTTACATAACAAAACCTCTATTTATTATTCTATATTTTATACCGATTATATTCATATATTTGGGCAACTCTGACTTGGCGGTTCATCTCTCCACGCTCAAGGAAAATTGCTTGTGAGCTTCATGGGTTATATCTTGGAGTCATTGGAGCTCTGTTAGATTTTCATGTAGGTCCTAGGAGGCTCTACGACTTTAGGACAGTGCCTCCCTATCGCACACAAGCTTCCTTTTCTATTACTCTTGTTATTAGTTTCATGAATTCATCTTATCTAGTAATTATGATTTGTTTTATGATGAATTTTGCAACAATATCCTAACACATTGTATGTAGTATACACCAGTATCACTGGATTTTCTAGATGTGATGTAGAAATAATTCTCATCCAAAGGTAACACTCTATCTTAGGAGCGTGCATGGTCGATTTAATTCGGGTCAAATCGGAAACCAAATTAACCTTGGTTGGTTCCTCAATTTTGGACCCAAAACCAAATCGAACTGACCCAATCCAAGAAAATTATGGTTGGCATGTGTTGGCCCTGCAAGTGTAATTGTTCTGTATAAATATTGAGCTTTCACAGAAGATTTCCACTATCACCATAAATGTAAAACGACATGTAATGATTACATGTACTAGTGCCATATAACATGTAATCGTAACAAGTGATTTGAGACAATTAAATTAAATTGTTGATGTTATAAGGATTGGTTAAGATAAATAAAGGGGTTGGTTTCAGTTGATAGCCCAAGAACTGAACTAATTTGATCAGTTTTAGGGTTTTTACACCCAGAACTGAACCAAAACCATTTAAGATCCTAACGAATTTTGTCCATCACCAATTGTATCTCATGTCTTGTCATGTCCTATGTCCATGTTAGCTTGCATCGATGAGAATAAGATTATGAAAAACTTGCAGCTAACCCAACAAGCAAAAATAATCATACACCCACAAAACCATGTTGCACCCTGTTGAGAACTTGTCCTTGACAAATGTTTTCCCAAGAATTAATTTCAAGACTCATTTTGTCAACTCATCATATGGATGAAACTTAGGGTGATAAACCAGCAAAGCATAAACATATACACTCTATATATATGAATCGGATGCAACTACGTTCAATTGTTCCAATCTCTGTAGAATAGCAAAGATATCTGAAAAAAGTCCGAGGTCTTACAGAGTCCTTTGCAACATTTATGGAAGAATAAGAAGACTCAGAGACTTTATGACTATTCTCCCAGGTATTATACAAGAAACTGATCAATAATATAGAATTTCCATACCGTAAGAATAAAAACTAGTCCAATCCAGCAGCTCAGATGACTTCTCCCACCTTAATCATGGTAAGGCTGTACTACTCGAGGAATTTTTGAAGTAAACGTACTAGTCTGATCCCGCAGCTCGGATGAACTCACCCACCTTAATCATGGTAAGCCTGTACTAATCGAGGAATTGGACGCAGAATTTTGAAGTAAATGGGCAAATACAACAGGTATCAAAAGTTGGATAGTTCCCTAAGCTTTGCATCAAGTATATTAAATGCAGTTATTACAGACTGCTAATATTTTAATATCAGCTATTCAATATCTAAAATGTTATAGGAATTGCTGTCAATTGAAGGAAAATTTCCTAGTGCAAAATTGAGCAAACCAAAATCTTGGTACAAAGAAACAAACCAAAAAGGATGGTTGTCATTTATCCATTACTCAATCTCTTTGGCTCTGCAACTTTATAAAAAAACTAGTGGCCTACAGCTATAGTCTGATAGTATGCATTTGAACCTTCTCTGTTACTCCAATTTGAACCTCCATTATTTTAGGACAACATTTGAGATCCTCTTCCAAATTTAAGGCCTCAAAGACACTCAGACCACCTTAGGTTAAGTTATGGTACTAGTTCCATGTTAGTCCATAATTTGTATGTCAACTGTCCCAATTTGGATCAGTTTCTGGTCTTTAGACACCCCCCCCTTATGGATGCATATCCCTTCTTAGGTGTCTCTATTCTGAGGATCTCATGTCTCCACTGCTGATTCCCAAATGGTAATAACTTAGAGAAAGAACTCAATTAATGTAGGACAAGGAAGCAAGAAGAGATGGAAAAGTCAGAGAAGAGGGGAGAAGAGACAAACGAAGAACAGAGAATAGGGATGAGGGAAGAGGAAGAATAATCTCATTAATCCAAAAAGCTGAACAATCCAACATAATATTAGCTTTTATATAGGATAACCCTAAAACGAGCAAATCAAAATAAAAACTCTAAAGTGAAAATAAAACTATTAGAGTGTTAATCACTGTTTCACCTAAAAGCTTAAGCCATTTGGGAAAAGGGCAACTTTTTTTTTTTTAATTTATATTGACATTTTCTCTGAACACGTCCCCTCAGATGTGGCTGAATTGACTTATTTAAAGGGCTAAAAATATACAATTAAAAGTTTAAACTATTAAGAAAAATGGAAACTTTTTATTTATTTATATTGACTTATTTTCTCTCAATAGAAACTATAACAAAATCCCACAAATAAGAAATACAAGAAATGAATCCTGACATATGTAATAAAATAAAATTATTATAATAGCTTGCTTCCATTTCACATCATTAACTATAGTCATGATATCAACACTACGAGTCTACGTGAACTAAAAATTATCATAAATTCTTGAGCAAGTCACACCTCTTCATGCCATGGGAAACACACCACCTATTTGTTCCTTTACCGAGACACTAGCTCAATAGCTTACAACAACTTTTAAAGCATTCAAGTATCTTAGTTGGCTAAAAGCAATCATAATCTGCAAAAACATCAACACAAAAATGTAAAAGTTGTGGGAAACGGAGGCGGATCCAGAAAATTTTGTCTGGATGGGCATCAATTATAAGACACATAAATAATTGGTGGGATACCATGGGAGTAATAAAGAAAGAGTTTGACTGTCGAGAAGGAGAGAGAGAAAGAGAAAAAGATTAAAGTGGAGTTAGATATTTTTTAGTTGTATTGGATAGACTAGATATTTTTTAGTTGTATTGGATAGACTAGGTACAATGGCCTTAATATTATTGGATTAAAATTTATTTTTTATTAGGTGGGCACAATTGGTATTGGCTATTTTTTTTCCTTGGGTGGGCACAATTAGCATTGAGTTAAAAATTTTGCCCTTCTCTTGGGTGGGCACAATTGAGCATAGAAGATAATCTAAAAAGAAAAAAAAAATAGCATAATTTTTTTTTTTTTTTTTGAGGGTGGGCACATGCCCCCCCCCCCCCCGGGGGGGGGGGCCAAGCTTGGCTCTGTCTGTGGTGGCGAAGCCATTAGATAGAGGTTTCCAGTTTTCTCTATAACACAAACATTATCTTATGCTTCATTCAGAATAAGGAAACTGAAGAAGGATATTCTTACACCTAGAGAAAGTCAGTATGATAGGGAAAAAGTCAATAGCCTTAAGACGGAAACACCTACATCCTGTGTACAAAAAAATTACTAAATAAAGAAGAAACTACAATTATGTCAATTGAACTCAATCTCCTCTCCACTATAATCTTAACCAAAAAATGCAATCAGTAAGCAAAAGCCCACAAGACGAATTAAAAGACTTTCTATTAGATAAAATGTTCTGCCAATTCATACCTCAAATTTTCACATAAAACCTCATTCCCATAAGAGACCGGAAAAGGAGCTGCTTGATTCACACACCTTCTAAAAATCTACTATCAGAAATTACTCTTATGAACTTCCTTGCCTAATCTATTCACACCTAACCAATCAATCAACAAATTGCAGTATAACCGAATAGAATGTAAAATCACGACTTCTTTTGCCCAGTTGAAGTTAAGAATTAGTTATATTACTTTGTTGTCTTTTGTTCTTCAACCAATACATGCCATATAGCTCAGAACTACAACAATTTTTCAATTCTAAGATAAAAGAGAAATCAAGCAAAACAAATTCAAATTATAAAAAGATATAATAACAATTGATTTTTTTTTTCTTTAAACGCAATAAACTCTAGACAGGTATAAATAGAAAAGTCACAATAGCTAAAGAGATTAACAGTGTAACGAAACGTAAAACATCAAAATTCAATCCGGGATTTGAATTCAGAAACGAACTTCTGGTTAATAATGAACAGTTGGGGGAAATCAAACAGAAATAATAAAAAGAAAATAGAATTAAAGGAAAGAGAGCTTACAAGATGAGAGGTCTTCAACTTTGAAGTCAATGAAGATTCAACAGCCTCCTTCGTTACCCCCATCCCTCTCTCTCTCTCTCTCTCTCTCTCTCTCTCTTTCTCTCGGTGCAACTCTCTCTAGAACTATTCTGAATACAAAGTAAATTATAGCTATCGAATATGTACTTGGCATAGCAGGAAACAACTTTGCGGAGATTCTATTTGGGTGGATAGAGACGGAAACTGTGCCGGGCCGGGTCGGGCGGGTCAGGGTCAGAAAAAATCTCCTTGACCCGTTCCAACTGTCCGATTTATTTTTTGGGTTTTTGGAAACTGGTCACTATTTATGAACTTATAAGGATTTAAGTCATACATAAAAAACTTATTTGTAAATAAGTCACACTTGCAACAAAAAGACAAAAAAGGACATCACTCGTTTTTTACCACATTTCAAAACTGCCAGTTTTATTCGAAAATAGTGCACACTTCACTCATAACTTCCGTGACTTTCCATCTTGTTTACAAAGCAAGTAAACCGATTTTTGGAAACAAAGTAAAAACTATTTGGGAAAAAAAAACCTAATTCTGCGACTTTCCATCTTCTTTACAAAGCAAGCAAAACCCATTTTTGGAAACAAAATTAAAACTGTTTGGGAAAAACCTAATTCCGCGACTTTCCATCTTCTTTACAAAGCATGCAAAACTGATTTTTGGAAACAAAATCAAAACTGCTTGGGAAAAACCTAAATCGATCATCATTCCTAAGTATATTTATTTTTTCTGATTTTAAAACAGTACCGCTACTGTTTTGAATATAGCTCAAAATACTAATCAACTCCATAGATTTCTCTTGCCCAAAACTTGTCATCTGCTTATAATTCATGGTGTTGTTCTGAAAACAGTACCAAACAGTACCGGTACTGTTTGGAAACAGTACCGATAAAACAGTATCGGTACTGTTTTGGATCGGTACTGTTTTCATACTACCTAAAAAATATCAATCGATACATAACACAAACCAACGATACGAGCCAACATCATTATATTTTTTGAAACAGTACCGGTACTGTTTTGAAGATAGCTCAAAACGCCAATCGACCCCATGGATTTCTCTTGCCCTTAAAACTCGTCATCTGCTTATAATTCATGGTGCTGTTTTGAAAACAGTACCCGTACTGTTTTCAAAACAATACTGATAAATCAGTACCGGTACTGTTTTGGACCAGTACTATTTTCATACTGTCTAAAAAACATCAATCGATACATAACATAAACCAACAATACGAGCTAACATCATTATATTTTTTGAAACAGTACTGGTACTGTTTTGAAGATAGCTCAAAATGCCGATCGGCCCCATGGATTTCTCTTGTCCTTAAAACTCGTCATCTGCTTATAATTCATGGTGTTATTTTGAAAACAGTACCGATAAAACAGTACCGGTACTGTTTTGGGCTGGTACTGTTTTCATATTGCCTAAAAAACATCAATCGATACATAACACAAACTAACCATACGAGCCAATATCATCATATTTTTTGAAACAGTACCGGTACTGTTTTAAAGATAGCTCAAAACGCCAATCGGTAAAATCAATCCATGAAGAAGATAAGCTAAATAAGCTCTATCTTCTTCATATCTTCACGACTAAAACTGTAAATAATGAAACTGAAAACAAGGAAGGAAAAAAAAAACGGAAGAAGCGTGATTCTCGGTAAACCATATCTTCACGTGATTCCTGAAATTTTCGAAAATAACTTGTGTAACTTAGTTATAGAAATAAAGGATATTATCGGTATATTAGAAACTGTATTTAAAACAAACTCGTGGGATCCACTCAAAAGTGTGACTTAAACACAAAACTTGCTACACTAATGTAACTTAAAAGCAATACTTTTTTTTTGATATGACTAATAGCCTTAAAAGATTATAAAGTATGACTTAAATACAATTTTCCGTTTATTTTTTTTAATATTTTAACAAGTTGGGTGGTAGAACAGATTGCGAGTCGGATCACCAGCAGACCCGTCTCATTTACATCACTAATTACAAACAAGGCCTACTAGAAAACCCAAGGGGTTTTTGGACGCCGGTCACTATTTATGCACTTATAAAGATTTAAGTTATACCCAAAAAATTTATTTGTAAATAAGGTACACTTGCAACAAAAAGACAAAAAAGTACATCACTCGTTTTTTACCACATTTTAAAACTACCAGTTTTATCCAAAAATAGTGCACACTTCACTCATAACTTCCGTGACTTTCCATCTTCTTTACAAAGCAAGCAAAACCGAATTTTAGAAATAAAATCAAAACTGTTTGGCAAAAAACCTAATTCCGCAACTTTCCATCTTCTTTACAAAGAAAGCAAAACTGATTTTTGAAAACAAAGTCAAAACTGTTTGGAAAAAAACTAATTCCGCGACTTTCCATTTTCTTTACAAAGCAAGTAAAATCGATTTTTGGAAACAAAATCAAAATTGTTTGAGAAAAAACCTAAATCGATCATCATTCCTAAGTATATTTATTTTTTCTGATTTTGAAACAGTACCGGTACTGTTTTGAAGATAGCTCAACATACTAATCAACTCCATGGATTTCTCTGCCCAAAATTTGTCATCTGCTTATAATTCATGGTGCTGTTTTGAAAACAGTACCGGTACTGTCTGTTTTGAAAATAGTACCAGTACTATCTATTTTGAAAACAGTACCGGTACTGTTTTCATACTGCCTATAAAACATCAATCGATACATAACACAAACCAACGATACGAGCCAACATCATTATATTTTTTGAAACAGTACCGGTACTGTTTTGAAGATAGCTCAAAACGCCAATCGACCCCATAGATTTCTCTTGCCCTTAAAACTCGTCATCTGCTTATAATTCATGGTGCTGTTTTGAAAACAGTACCGGTACTGTTCTGGATCGGTACTATTTTCATACTGCCTAAAAAACATCAATCGATACATAACACAAACCAACGATACAAGCCAACATCATTATATTTTTTGAAACAGTACCGGTACTGTTTTGAAGATAGCTCAAAACGCCGATCGGCCCCATGGATTTCTCTTGCCCTTAAAACTTGTCATCTGTTTATAATTCATGGTGCTATTTTGAAAACAATATCGGTACTGTTTTGAAAACAATACCGATAAAACAGTACCGGTACTGTTTTCATACTTCTAAAAAACATCAATCGATACATAACACAAACCAACCATACGAGCCAATATCATCATATTTTTTGAAACAGTACCGGTACTGTTTTGAAGATAGCTCAAAACGCCAATCAGCAAAATCAATCCATGAAGAAGATAGGTCAAATAAGTTCTATTTTCTTCATATCTTCACGACTAAAACTGTAAATAATGAAACTGAAAACAAGGAAGGAAAAAAAAAAAAAAAAACGGAAGAAGCGTGATTCTCGGTAAACCATATCTTCACGTGATTCCTGAAATTTCCGGAAATAACTTGTGTAACTTAGTTATAGAAATAAAGGATATTATCGGTATATTAGAAACTGTATTTAAAACAACTCGTGGGATCCACTCAAAAGTGTGACTTAAATACAAAACTTGCTATATTAATGTGACTTAAAAGCAATACTTTTTTTTTTGGTATGACTAATAGCCTTAAAAGATTATAAAGTATGACTTAAATACAATTTTTTGAAAACCCAACTCTTTGAAAAGAAAACCCAACTCAAAATTTTATGTATTTATTTATTAGTTATATTTGTAGTGGTGAACATCGTCTTATATGCAAAAATGATAAAATTAAGGCAAAGTATTTGTACCATCCACCCTTTTTGAATAGAGTGTATAAAAATATTAATTATGAATAGGAGTGTAAATGAGTCAAGTTGAATCAAGTCAAGTCGAGTTTTAGCTTATTCAAACTCAACTTGAACTATTTATACTGAGATCGAGGTTGAGCTTGTGCTCAATTTAAACTTCTATATAAGATCGAGCTCAATTTGACAAAGAAGAAATTAAGCATGAGATTGGCTCGCGAATAACTTGATTAAATAAAAATAACGTCGTTTTAATGTAAAATATAAAAAATAAAATATTATAAACAATATTACTAAAAAGGTATAAAAATATTGTGAAATATATATATTATTTTATCGAACTGATTAACAAACTTTTCTAAACTTAAGCTCGTTTTAGTTACGAACTAAATTCGAGCCAAACTTTTTTTTTTAGTTGAATTTTTTTCGAGTTGAGCTAAAATAGCTTGGAAAAAAGTTGGTTTTGTTTTCATCCCTAATCACGAAGACAAAATAAGGTATGACGATTTAAAGAAACCTGTAATGAAGGCAAAAATTGTAATTTTGGGCCCATATTGAACTCATTTATATATTTACATATCTATTTAAAATATTAATTAATATTTAGATTTTGTATAATAGTGATTGAAGAATAAAAAAATTTCAATTGAACTTATTCTTTCAATTGGTATTTTGCTTATCCTCCCATCTTTCAAAAATGGAAACTTAGGTAAGTGCTTTATAAACATATGTATAAAAAGAATATATTTCATTTAGCTCTTTCATGCCCACTATAACTAGTTATTTTGGTTTTTTTACTAACATATAACATAGTTTATTAATATATTTAATTTGGAAGGTCAAGACATATATGGGTATTACCTTAACACGTGACATCCTATTAACTCTTTGTTTATAAGGATTGGGAAGGAAGAAACCTCCACTTTTTCACTTTTCCATGACTTGACAGAAAACGGTGTGATCAGAAATCAGGCCAAAAAGGATAAGCAAGTGGGTTCTAAAAGGGGTTTATCTCTTTCTTTTTCTAGTTATATATATATATATCTTTCTTTCTAGAGGGCTCTGGCTTTTTCTCCTTTGTTTTTTACTTTTTCTCTTTTATTAGAACCTAACAATGACTCGAGTGTTAGAGGACTTCTGGTTGGCTATTGCTGGTTGGACCTGTAACGTTATATTTTTCTATAGTGCTATCTACAAGTTCAATGGAGGAAAAGGAAGAATGGGGTCTACACCAGAAACGGTATGTGATTTTTTCCCTCTTCATAATTTTTAGGGTAACTTACACTTAGACCCCCTAAACATTTATGTAATTACACATGGACGTACTCAACGTTTGAGAATTACAAACACCTCTTTTATTTTGAAATATTGGTAACACTTGGATCCCTTCTGTTAATTTTGACCCTAACGCATTTAAAATTGTAATGAAAAGACAATTGCGCTCCAGATCGAGATTGAGATCAAAATAGTGTCCTCTTCGTCTTTATCGTCTGGGTTGCTCAAGATCGAGCACGTCGGCTCTTAGTTGGAGGACAATGATGTCAAAAGATTTGAATGTATGTTGAATCGAAATCGAAGATGAATCAACATGAATCGGAGATGAATCGAGGTAAATCACACAATTCCAACAATTGTTGCAACTCTCATCGTCGCTTCTGCAAGTTAGGTATGGATTGAGCTTGTTGGACCCAACAACTAAAAAATTCAAAAAATTTCCATCTTTTTCCTCTAATATATGGCATCCAAAAGATTGTTTCAAAGAATAGAAAGGCTGAAATCAACGCCAATTCGTCAACATGTATTGGGAAGCCGTCGTGTCTACCGCTAGGAAAGCGGTCGTCCAACAAGTGCTGATTGGGATTGCGGGGATTGTGGAGGTTGGGTTCATGACTCGATCTAGGAAGGCATTGGTTGGGACCGTGATTGGCATCCTGAGAATCAAAGAAATTGCCTGGAGAATAAAAGAGACTAGGTTATTTTCTTTTTTTTTTTATTTTGATTTTTCTGTCTCAGTCTAAAAATTCCTTTTTTTGATTTCCTTGGTCCGAGGATTCCTTTTTTTTTTATTTCACTCAGTTCGAAGATTGGTTTCTTGCTTTTGGGATCAAACAACCTGGGTTGTGTGGAACCTAATTTATATAGATTTTTGTTATGGGTTGTGATTTGTATAGATTTGCAGATTAAAGAGATGAGTGTGTAAATTTATATAGATTTGCTTGAGATTTCTGCACAGCTTTTGTTTTGTAATTCGTATGCCAGGAAAGAGATGGGATTGACTTAATTTGTTGCAAAAGAGATGAATTTGTGGAGATTTGTATAGATTTGGTTGAGATTTGTAAAATTGTATAGATTTGATTAAGATTTATATAGATTTGTAATCTATTGTAATCACTTGAGATTTATGTAGATTTGATGAACAGATTGTGTATATACTTGTTGTGTTAATTTTAAATGTTGGGAAGGGAAATCTTGGTATATTGGAAAAAAAAATTTTGTTGACGTTGTTGTTTTAACATAAATTCTAACAGTATACTAACGGAGAGGGTCCAAGTGTTACAATTTTTCAAAATAAGGGAGGTGTTTGTAATTTTTAAATGTTAAGGGAGTCCACATTTAATTACCCAAATGTTTGGGGGTCTAAATGTAATTTACCCTAATTTTTAGTCGGGATGAGAATGAAAAGTGAATTTCATCCTTCAACCAATAGGCATAGGGACAAAAGATGCTAAATAGGGATAGAGAAAGTGAATCTCCTGAACTCAACACACTGACATCTCTACCTACAAGCTAGTACGATTTGCTTATATTTTTTAGGGTTTGTATTTATTTTTAAATTATTTAGAATAAACTTGAAAAAAAAATCATGCCCCCTTATATTGTCAAAAGTCCGCTTGAGTACATTAAAATAAATTTTTATTCTTTTGATATTATTTATTATAAAATTAAAAAATATAAAATTAAAATTTAGTATTCAACACACAAATGCAAACACTATTAGGTTATGGCTTGAATATTGGAAATTTATTTATTTCTTTTTAGTTATGTAAATTATGAAAATAAAATTATAAGATGAATAATAATTAATTAAGATAATTAAATAAACTTGATTTTTAAGAATTAAAATAAAGGCTTGATTTAAATTACAAATATCAGGTCTCATGCTAATCTAACTTCACCACTGTCCTCCTCTAGTAATATATACTAACTAGTGAGTTTTTTTTTTTTTTTTTTTTTTTGTTCTAATGATAATTTAGACACAAAGTGAGAGAATGTTGCTCAAAAAATAGTATTTAGGTAAGTATAGCGGTTCTAAAATTGGCTAAAACTGCTATTTGGTTTCGCGGTTCATAGGTAAAATGGAGAAAATGCGAACTCATTTCGTAGTTGTTAAAACTTAGCTAGAAACTGCGAGAAATCAAACTGTGTTTTTAGCATTCTTTAGTCTGCCTTTTTGACATTTCTTTAGGCATTGCTTTCGGTTGAGAACCACAAAATGAGTTCGTAGTTTCTCCTTAGTTTGCCAAATTGTGATTGTAACAACAGGAAACACACCGATGACGTCAAAAGTATTTGCCATCTGCCAACCTCACAAGCTGGCAAAAATATAAATTCCAAATAGAACATGGATAAGGCATTAGAAAACACTTCAAATTCAAATGTTACAAATTGGTAATAATATTATTAGTAAACCATAATAATATTAACGTAAAATCACGTCCTCAAATCCTTGGATTACACGTTGCAAACCAAATTCTATCCCCTCTGTGAGAATTCTAATACTTTAACAAGTAGAAATACAATGCAGGCAATTGATAAACTGCTTTTTTTTTTTAAATACTAACAAACTGTTTTTGTTTTTTTAAATCCTGTGCAGCAAGTTTTCTTGAAGTCAATCCTGCTCAATAGCAAAATTTCACCACAAAACCTACACAACATAGGCATCTATGTTTTTTAAGTAATTCCCATCTTTATCTGCGATTTGTAACTATTGCCTGTTGAACAAAGAAAAATATCAAATTATAGTGCCACTTTGATAAGCAAAAATATATTTTCTTGCCTAAGAAATTCTTAGCTCTCAAAAATATTTTGTATAACTATCATCCACTTTGACTTAGCAGATAATATAGAAATGACTTTTACTTTGCTCTAAATATCAGAAAATGTCAATCCTTGACACATTACCCAATGGCTAATTTAGAAAAAACTATAACCTTGTGTAGTGTTAGTGACGAGGATGTTTGAAAGCTTCACGATTTTAATAAGTTTATCATCATAAGTAATGAAGTGTCTTTTTCTGTATATGGACGATATCCCTTGGTACTGTTTTTATAAAATTATTTATTTATCAAAAAAAAAAAAAAGTAATAGAGTGTCTTTCATCTCAATCCAGTCAAAAACCATTCATTCCTAAACTTAAGTATATGTGGATATTTAAAAAGCTAAAAAGCATCCAACATATCTGATCTAATATTAAACATTTAAGAATTCAATTGGTTAACAGTCCATTGTTGCATATCATAGGACTTTTTTTTTTTTTTTTATGAAGCCAAAGCCATTCTTATCATAAGGTATAAGCATGCAAAAGCTATTGTCTCAAAGTAGTTTAGTGTTGTTGTACATTCAAATGGAAGGCGTGAAAGTTTCCTTTGGAGAAAAAGTAAATTTTCCATATTATAAACCAGCTTAGGTTTGCATATGAATCACTAAATGATCATCAATAGCAATTCACATTATCATAACAGCCACTTCAGTGAGAAGGTGGAAGACAAAGATGCAAGCCTCTTTGTTCTCATGTTTGATTAAGCATTACATTGTGTTTTATGATACATTCTTTCTTTTTCCTTTTGCTTATCTTACTGTCATGGAACCCTCTTCCATAATATTTTCCTTTTTACAAATTTTACTAGAATGCATTGTATTGTTCTATAAATTTTAACAACATAGGCATCCTTAGGTACTTCAATAATTGGAATGTTTGGTGTCATCCTTTAAGTACTTCCAGAGAACAAAGAAAAAGGAATTTCATAAATTAAAACTGATAACGATACCAGCAACAATACCAATAAGCAAGAGTCATCCTACATTAACTACCCAATTCCTAATCAACTAATAACAGTATCAGCAAGCAACAATTGATCAACAAGGATATCAGAAAGTAACTTCTCCACATCAAGCCTCACAGCATTAGATTTCATTATAGACAGACCAACAATGCATCATACAAAATGCATAGCTAACATCATGCAACACTCATAAGACCTACCCTCCCCATGTTATAGTAGTCATAGATTTCTAAAATAATGCACAATTCAATCAAACTTAATTCCAGCAAATAACAAATGTCAATGTGAAAGATATTAAGGAAAATACAGTAAACTTTACATCTTTAAGATGACTCCTAAAATGTAGTTTTTCATTCCATTTGTACTTGATTACACTTTCTAAAACCTAAATTTAGATGAACAACGTCTCATCAGTACCCTAAAAGTAATAATAAAATCAAATAAAATATATATTTAATTGAATAATTTTAATTTGTATGCATTAAAAAAAAACAAAGTCTACCCATTATAAAAAAAGATCTTGAAGTAGAACATACCTTGGACAAGCTATCAAAAAAGCATTTCAAAGAAGAGATCAATGTTTACAATTCCAACATCCCCATAAAGAAAAAACACACTAATGTCTTGAAAACGAAAAAATAGCTACATCAAAAATTGGAAATTTCTAAAAGCAATTTCCCTAAAACAAAAGAATTCGCAACAAACAAAGTACGAGAAACATTTTTGTAGAAGTATAAATACTATAAATATTTACATATGGAAGTACACTATTTCATTTAGGATACAAATAAAGTCCCTTATAGAAAGTAGGTGTTCAGAAATTAGTTAACGTCAGAGATTATATGATAAGGGGCTATCACAAAATTTAGGTATGTTAATTAATATTCTATATGTGTTCATAACAAACTACTAATATGTGCCACAGCAAGGAATTTTCTAAGTCCGCTCTGGGTTCCTACATCTCTCCCGTGGCTATAGTTGAATCGGAGGCTTTATCGGCTGAGAGGGTGGCTTGGTCCTCTGTGCCTAACTAAGGGACTCCTCTAACTGTACATGACTTGTCTCCATCTCAACCTAATACTGAGGTCTCGCCCTTTTCCTCCTCATATACTGCACTGGATGGGGTGGAACGGAACCTCTTAAAGGTAAAGAGAGCATAATTGACTCCAAATGTGTGATGATGATGACTCCGCATGCTCAGTGATCACCATGTAATTATCGATGCTCGTAAGTCAATAGGTGCATCGGGTGATGATATCGACCTCTCTGATGTGGATAGGCCCACTCCAGAAAAAGTGGAAGGTCCATCGCTGGTTGAGACTGATGAGCCGATTAAGGTAGACGGTCCAACTCCAGTTGAGTTAGACGGTTCAACTCTGGCTGATTTGCATGTTGTATCAGCCCATTTGACTCGGTGCTCCTCATTGAGGGCTACAATACTCCTTCGAACCACTATCCTCAATCTCGTCACTAACTGATGTATCTCATGCATATCAATGTAAGTGAATAGCTCTGTTATAATCTGTGTGGTCATGACTACAGTCTGTACCTAAAAAAATCATCTAATCATAAGAATCTAGAAATATACATTGTATATTTACTAAGAATAGATACTTACTAATATCTCATTTGTGGTAGCCACCGGTTGGGACCCAATAGGAGGCATATTGCGAGGAAGCCTAATAGGATGCCTAGTAATCAGATCATATCATTGCATATATGGATCATTATGAGCCATCTGACTAGTAAATCAGTCGATAGTGACCACCTGTGCGTGCCGATCATTTCCAAAAAGTAATATAATTAGTATGCGAGATACTCCAACCAATCCCAACCTACCTCGGTAATTAATAGCATATAAACAAAAAGATGTGTCACAACTGATCGGCTCGTGCTGAATCATCCCAAACTGCCGTATCACATGATCGGACAAGTGCATCTTGACGATGTCAAAGCTTATTAATGGGAATCTTGTTTCCTATAACTCTCAGCTATGCGCTAGGACATCTAGATCCACTAGATAGGGCTGCCATGTCATCTAGGAGTCCGCTGTCAAGTCTAACTGATCCATATACTTAAGCAGAGTACGTAAGATGTTAACCTAACCCCTGCAAACCATTTGTTGGGAACAAGATTATATATATTTATTAGTGCATTATCAAAGTACGTAACAACGTTAGACAAATAAAAAAAAAAGTAACTAATCTAACGTTATCATTCCTAGAGTTGTATGGGAAGGTCTACCGCACAAAGGATGTTGGCTTTGCCACGGCGTGTACATCGGCTAGAGGTGTCACTGCTAGTGCATCGACTAGAGATGCCAGATCTAGTACATCAGGATGTGGTGCGTTGGGTGCCTCAGGCTAAGGCAAGTTAGCTCATCGGCCTTGACATCGGACAATAGGTTTGAATACAGAAATTTGCTCCCATGCCCATATCTGGAGAATAACCAACGAGCTAACCATCTCCTTTACCCATGTCTATGATGCCCTGCGCACCTCCCGGTATAGATAAGCAAATGTTGCTCTTCCCTAACTAAACTATCTAACATGATCCAAATCACCATGCAATGGTGTATATATTATCTAGATCAAGCTATGAGACTTATTTGGGAATATGCATCCGTCAATCAATATGAACAAAGTCGCACGGGTATGACGACGCACTATGTCATTGTCAAAATCACCTGTGAGCTATCTAAAGTACTGGAGCAACTATCTAATCTTGATCTGATTCTCTTTGATAGTACTGGTAGGTGGGGCTGCGCCTAAGTGGCCCTGGATTGTGTTAATCCACACAGGCACAGTATGAGTCATATCAATGCCAGTAACTACCATCCCATCAACTGTCAATCCTGTAATGGCATTGATGTCCTCTAGTGTGGTGATGCATTATCCAATCAGCATATGGAAAGTGTGGGTCTCCATTCTCATTCTCTTCACAAGCGTTGTGATCAATAGCTTGTATAACATCATACACCCGAGACAATAAACTCTATACACTCTTGCCTTGATAAGGCAGTCTACAACTCGGGCATCCTTGGGAGTTTGCGTAAGGTCTCTCCTAAGATGTTGACCACTAGAAAGATCAAGCACAGACAACTCCCTAGTAATAAAAAAAATTACAATCATTATAAGAATTTAACAATTATAAAATGAAATATTGTTCAATTAATAAAGTTAAAAACATACCACACCATCCCATATATCTATAGACCTTTGTCTGATCTGTGCACTCAGCATAAATATATCACGAGGTCCTGGCAATAACAAAGGAGGATCCTAATCACCTGGGGGGATCCATGCTCTACGCGTAAAAGGCAGAAATTACAAACAGTTGTAATTGTCATAATAAGCATTTCAGATCTTACAAATTACATAAAGGAACAGTGAGAAAATATTTAAAAGACTTATAAATTACATAACAAAATAGTTCAAGGTCTTACAAATTACACAACAAAACAATTTAAGGTCTAATAAATAACATAATAACATAGTTTAAGTCTTACAAATTACATAACCCATTTAATCAAAAAACTAACTAGCTCGTAGCTTTTCTGGGGCACTTTCCCTCAGTATAACCCTCGGCATGACAAATACCACATCATAGTTTAGTCGAACTTTCACTCCTATCCATCTCGCTCTTAATGCGAGTCGACATTGTTCTTCTTTTTTGTCGCTTCAAACATTGATTTAAAATAAATGTTGGGACACTTGGCATTTTCCAATATTTTGAATCATGTAAAGGCTGTAAACCGAGAGCATATGTGTTAACATAGGCATTAGTACTATACTCTGCTGAAATCATGGCTATCCAATCATAATGGCATTCCTCACATACGGCAATGACATACGAGCATGAGATCCAGTGATTGCTTTATTTACCACATGTGCAACTTTGATCTTTTAAAGAAATAACTAGTACATAGCCACCCCCATTTACACATTGCCCAGTAGTTACCTCGTACATCTTGTCACTGTGATTAAATCACACAATTTGGTGACCTCGAGTGCATTGTTGATATTTATCAATCAATTCCAAGACTCCTGGTGAATGTCGAACCTCGGTACTTTGAGCTGCCATTAAAACTTCATTCCTATTATTGAAGTATCTTATGATTTTGTTGAATATAAACTGAGCACATACTACAATAAGTAACGATCTGGTACCCTGTATGATATTGTTGAAACATTTAGACATATTCATTGTCTCATTCCTGTATCTAAGGCCTCCGTCACAAGACATTGTCCACTGCTTCTTGGAGATCTCCACTAAATACTGCCACGCATTTGGATTGAGATCTCTAATTTTTTGCATTATCGAATCAAACTTCCGAATCTGTGGGGTTTTTTGACATCAACTTAGCCAAGAAAATTTTTCTTAAAATTAGGCTTAACGTGCCTCAAACAAAATCTATGGAAGGTATAGGGGGCCCCATCGAGAGGTGGGGGTGTTGATAGTATCGGTTATACCATCGTGCCTATCAAAAATCAAACACAGGCCTTACCTATTTGGGACTATATGTCTCCTTAAGTTGCAAAAAAACTCGTACAACTATCAAATGATTCTTTATCTACAATAGCAAAAGCCAATTGTAGGTTAACATCACTTCTCATAGCAATGAGCAACTTCCCTTTATTCTTTCTATACAGGTGGGGGCTATCTGTTGTTATGATGGGCCTACAAAATTGAAAGCCATTGATAGAGGGCTTAAATGCCCAAAATGCATATTATAGGATGGCAATACCTGCAACCGGTCCAGGATGGTAGCAATAATCGATAATAGTCCTTGGATTATATTTTTACACGGCATGAAAAAAATACAAGTAGCTTACTGCATGATTGATCCCAGTCACCAAAAATACTCATAATTGCCTTTTGTTTCGCAGCCTATGCTTTGTTATTTGATATTGTGTAGTGAAATTGGTTCTTTACTACCAGAGCTAAAAAATCGGCTGAAACTGATGGATCCTTCTTTATCAACTCTTTTATGTGCATTGTAACATAACTTGCATCTAACTGGGAGTGATCTCGATTCATCTGAGCATAAACATAAGTCATACTTAGTAATCTTAAACTGGCCATGTCTTTCCAATTGAGTAGCCCGTAATCGTCAAATACAAGGAGTTCCATTGGACATCTTGCACTTAATAGCTACTTCTTTTTATCTGACTTAACTATCTGAAATTGAATATTTGCACTAATTGAGTATGTCTTCAAAGTCATAATTAACTTAGATTTGTCTTTGAATAAAACTCCAACATGAGGCTCATTTATCTTAGGGTCTTAATTTAGACAATGGAACCTAGACGTGGACACTGTAGTGCTAAGCTTAGTCAGAGTTTTAAATAATTGCGAGGTGTGTTGATGGAAGCCACGCTTAGACTCTTCGACCCCCTCGTCAGCATTGGGCTTAGTCTCAAGGTTAATATCATCGTTATTATAAAGGTCGACACTATCATTAACATCTAACCCAAAGAATGAGTTTTCCTCTGTCATCATATCTTTTATAGTTAAAGACACAACTAATGCAGTAACACCAGTTTGCTCTCGATGCTTAACTAGTTCTTGAACTGCCCCCCCCATTCAGCAAACTCTGCATACAAATGATTGCAAGGTGATTGGAAATCATGAGAATTGAAAGCATGCTCTCCCTTAAAGTTAAGGATAGGTGTTGCTTGCACGTCAACAACAATTAGCGCGTGTCAAGGAGAATCAATTGACAATACTTCATAATCTAAGTACGAGTCAATGTGCGACTATTTCAACTGAGCTAATGTATCCATCATTCTTCTACTCATTTTTCACTCGAAATGACTTGTAATGAGCTATAAGTCCAACAACCATTGGATACTGATATATAACATTAATCTTCACCTAAGCCTCTTTTACACCTAATATGTCGTATAGTTCGATTATTAGTTGTTCATAACTTATAGTAGTAGCAACTTGAATGCTCTCCTTATAGTCATGATCATAGGGTAACCCCTTAACATTTGAAGTTACATTGCCACCCCAAAAGTAAAATACAGTCACCTATTGTTCTAACATCATACCTTTTGTTAAGGAAATTACAAAGTCAAGATTAGGAAATTTGGAAAAATTAAATAAGACTATTCACTTCCTAATGGATGATACGTACTGAGTGAAAATTTTATTTTTTCTCACTCAATAATTCATTATTCATGATAAAAACAATCACTGTTAACGATTAAAATTTAAACAAGCTATTCCAAACACGTTGAAATTTAAACAAAGTGTGAGAAAAAGGAGTAGACTTATAAGAATTCCAAAAGCTTATTAATTATTTCTTTTTAGGTTTTCTCAAAATTAAGGATAAGTTTGTAATTATTAGTTTGGTAAGATGTTTGACTTTGTACTCATTAATATTTTAATAAAGTTTATTATGATTTATCTAAAAAGGTTTCTAAAATTTATTTATCATATGTTTTTTTTTTTTTTTTGTTTCTTTCAGAAAGTAAGAGTTTTAAATTTTAGTTTTGTTTCTAAATTTTAATTTATTATTTGTTAGAGAAATTAAGATATGAGAGGAGATATAGAATGAAACTTGAAAGGAATTTCTCATAGTGCTGGGAATTGCAATAATTGAATAGGGTTTAGGAATAGTGAGCTCGCAGTAAATAATTGTACATTTTTATTTGTTGCTAGTTTATTCAAAATGGAGAGTATTGAAGGAAGTATAAAAGGAGAGCATGATAGTGTGCCACGTCACCTCTAAACATGTAAAGACCCACTAAGGCAACAATGTTCATAAACAGCCCATTTACCAACACTAAACCCACACCTACTTAGCAAAAAAAAAAAAAAAAACTAAAACCCACACCTAGTTTAACAAAGTGAATTTATGCTAGCATAATTTGAACCAAATTTTACGTAAAATAGATATGAGTCAAATATTAGACTACTAATTATCATCTTTTTGTTTAGTTATTCATTTAATGCACATTTATTATTTCTTACCAAGATAGTTATGCACTAGCTCATCGTAGTAAAATATAATTGTTTGTTGAATATCTAAATACTCTTAACGAAGTGTCAGGTCTTTGATTTCGGTAATTTATTCATTAAGAATCCATTACGAGGAACTTGATTTTCATAAAACTATATGCTAGCACCAAACTTTATTAAGAAAGTTTTGAGATTTAATTCCTAGAACTAATTTATTTTCCTCTTATGTAATGACATTTATATGGCTAATCCATTGGTTTGAAAGTTTATGGCATTTATTTGGAATGAAGAAAAATAGTTCCTAGTTTTAAGATTTCTTAAGTTAATAAGCCTAGAAGAGAAGGGATTGGTAAGCATAACTGCACATTGTTTGATTTTAATCATTGACCTGAAATCAACATGGAAAACAAATCTAGTGTGCTACAAAATCTACGCATAAATGGCCCAAATAAAATAAAGAAAATTAATTAACATAAGAAGAAAAAGAAAAAAAAATATCAGTCCGTGGAGGATCGTCGCCGGTGAGAGAGGGGAAATTAGCGAGGAAGGAGGAGAAAGAGAGAGCTGGGTGTGAGGCTGGAAGTGACTGAGTAAAGCAGCTGAGAGAGACTGAGAGCAAAGTGAGGGGTTTTTAAAAGTAAAGCAACCACCACAATATGATAGTGCGGGTTTTGCATCAAATGAAAACGCCTTATCATAACGCGCTTTTTTATCTTTGCCAAAAACTGTGAAATGAGTTTGCGTTTTCTAGATGTTATGCCCATTTCACCAATGAACCGTGGAACATGATCGTGGTTTCAGTCCATTTTAGAACTGTGATATGATACTGCATTTTCATTAATAGTAATTTTCGAAACAATGTTTTTTTTTTGGCAACATTCCCACATTTTGTGCAAAAAAATCAATAAAACAAAACAAAAAGGTCTTATTTTGTGTTCTATAGTATATTTAAGTTTATGATTGGATAAAAATAAATATATGCAACATATGTAATCAACAATCATTTACCACCAAAAACTATAAAAATAAAAATAAAAAGTCAATTATTATGAATACAAAATCTAATTGATAAGCATGAAGTCTATGAAAATAATTATGACAAAAAGATAAGAAACGCGTACTAATAATAAAAGTTCGTAAATCTTTAAGTGAAAAAAATTCATTGCACAAACAACATTTAGTTGTACTTACCAAAAAAAAACAACATTTAGTGTTCAAACATCTCAAAAAATAAAAAGAGAAAAAAAGAGCTTTTAACATGCCAATAATATATATGTATATATATCAACTAATTCATTTAAGACATAGCTCAAATACCTCTAATAATAGCAAAATGACACATCGTAATCAACAATTTTAAATTTCGATAAATATATTTTATTTAGATATTCGGTGAATTTAATTTTCAATATTAGTTAGAAATTCAATTATTTGGAAAAAAAATTGTGGAATAATTAATTTCCTAATCCACATTGGATTTAATTTTTATTTTCAATTGGAATTGCATGAGAATATTAAAAACTCCCTAAAGATTAACTATCATTGAAACCAAATAAGCCCTAACACATATACCCAATTTCGCTAACCCAAGAAAATGGATTTAGTCCATAACCCAAACACCATATTCTTGACTCGTTTGAAAACAAGTCAACTCGTAGGAAAGCCAATTTCGTCCCATGTGATCTTCCTCCACCATTTTCAACCAAAAATTTAATGGTCCCCACAAGAGAAAATCTTCACGCGCAGAAATTAAGTGCTCCCACCTACTTGCCCTAAAAAAAAAAAAAAAAAAAAAAAAAAAAAAAAAAAAAAGGTTCTCCCACCTCCTTTCACTGCCACCTTTAAGTTTTTCCTTCGCAACTTATAATCAAGTTTTGTGGCCTATTACCTTGAGCAATGTGTATGATAGCTATTGGTCGGAAGGAGGATGAAATCCTCTATAAATATGTAATTCAATTGGCTATTCATCAAATAAGAACATCCATAGCGGAGTTTGGATGAAAGGATTCTAAAAGAAGTTTAGTTTGAAATTGGTAGTTTATTTAGGACGAAGGAGGAGTAAAAGAATTCTTATATTGCCAAACGTCCGCTTGAGTACCTTAAAATAAATTTTTATTCTTTTGATATTATTTATTATAAAATTAAAAAATACTATTTATTATTTATTTTTTTGGTTGGGGGGGTTTGAGTCATTTCAATTATTTTCGCTAGATAAGCCTATCTTCGTTTGACAATCTTGAAAAGTGGAACGTTTTGATTGGTTTTGGAAAAATAAAAATGTGTTTGTTCTTGATATTATGATTTACAAATTATGTGAAATTCCGTTTCCGGGGGAGATATCCCGTGGTTGGTTGTTAAAGCAATAAAGCATATATTTCTGTGGTTGGATGTGAATCGTATCTCGTGGGTGAGATAGATGTAGCTATATGCAACTTGCTGATGGAATTTGTGCACTAACCACTAGCCAGAATAATATATATATATATATATATATTTGCGTTATTTACATATAAAGTTTTCTTTAAACACAAAATATATAGATATATATATCTATATAGTGGGTCAGAACAATGTTCAATGCACTGCACTCCCGCAAGTAGACTCGACTTAACAAAAAGTAAAATAAAATAAGGGAAATAATTGTTTCATTTTGTTAATTTAAAAAAAATGAAAAAATCCTTATATAATTACTAAAAAGAAAAAAGGGAAAAAAAGTCGGGAATAAATGAAAACAGAAATACATCTTTTATCACCTTCTCTCTCTTCCAAACTAAAAATATTAATTAGTGTTAATAAGAAACAACTTTAATATTGTTAGTAGTGTGACAAATCAGTCTCAATGAAAACCAAACTTCAATAAATAATACACGCTTCATTCAATGCCTAATGTATCCGAATTGATAATTATATCGACTTATATTTATGCTCACTTATCTAAACATTGACGCAAAATATTAAATAATTAAAATATCATTTAATTTATTTTTTTTATTTTCTATTTTCTAATTTTTTTTTCCGTTTTAAGCTCATTTTTCATTTCGTGCTTTTGAAAATAAAGAAAACAACTTAAAATTTATTTAATTACTTGTATTTTCAAATTTTATTTTTGAAAATAAAAAATAAATTTACACATAAAATAAAAAATAGTAAAAAACTATTTTTAAAATTTTAACAAAAAAATAAAAAAAAATTTAAAATAAAAAAAATATTTTTTGTTTCCTCATTTTAAATTTTTTAACACACAACAAAAATAAAAAACAGAAAACAAAAAAATAAGCCAAATGCCACCCAATTTATTTTAAAATTAAATCAAATTGGATCAATTTCACGTTAAAGATATTTACATCTTGCCTTAATTGTATTTTATCTCAGTAATTTTAATATATTTTATACTATACCGTGTCTAATATTGTAAACCTCAAAAATTTTCTTCCCACAACTAGCACTGACTACCGGGCTTTGATCTGTAAGTTTGAGTATATCAGCTTGGCAAAATAAAGTTTTAGCTCCCCTTCATGATGGGGAATAAAAACAAACAAACAAATAAATGAAGAACAGTAATTCACACCACAAGCAAGAAAGCATCATTTCTTAATACAAAGGGCTTCAAGAAACAGTTACAATTATGGATAGTTTTACCATTCTTTATAAAAAAAAAAAAAAAAGAAACTGCCGAAATTCAATATTCTAATTGTCTACAGAGACAATTTGTTACCGATAAAATTCGGAGGCAAAGATCATCATTGTACAATCCTAACCGATAGCTAGATGCGCAATATTCAAGTCAAACACAAATCAGTCCAGCTAGACTGATGCATTACTCCTCCCATTAAGCTGTCCGCAGAGGCGGAGAAACCAGTATCACTCCATCTCCCCGTACAAAAAGAAAAGGGATGGTCCGCCTGTTCGTCTGATTAAACACATATACACAAGAACGAGCCCAAACCGATAAGTTTTGTAAGAATATCAGAATACAAAAGACAGCGCAATTACTATTACTATAATGATTGATAAGATATATCTACAACGACAATTTAGGAGGATGCAACTACATCTGCTTTTAGCAAAAAATTCTCTTCTATGCTTGGGATATTCCAGTTAAAATAACTTCAGCAATAGTAATAATGAACCCTGCGCCTGCCATTCCTAACTCTTATCAGAAATACCTCGTTAACACTATGTAGGTTGTTGAGCTTATGCGTGGCGTTGTTGTCATCATAGCACACCATGTCCTTACGTACAGAACAAAAATCAGAGCCCAAGCACTTCTATTTTGCACAGAAGCAGGACCCACTGGTGGCAGTCCAGAATGCTATTAGATCCATAGCGCCTTGTTTAATGTTTTGTGTTGTTTCTGGCACTCATTCAAGTGGGTGACAAAGTTTCAAGAAGGCTTCCAGGAAGGAAAAAGATTTGTCTTTCTAAAGGAGCCACAGTTACTCTTATAAATCGTACATTATTCAGCTTGACTACTTCATGTCTCTTTTTAAAATGCTGGTATCAGTGGCTGAGAAGCTTGAAAAGTTACAAAGAGACTTCTTATGGGTGATGGGGGAAGAATTCAAAGACTTTTTTTTTTTTTTTTTTTTCCTGATAGGTAAAATAAGATGTATTAAACCAACGCGGTATTCACCCATGTAGAGGGCAGGAAAAGCCAAAAACAGGACCTCCACAAAATCAATACATTGATTTGCAGATTGTTCTGCGCTACCCAAGAACTAGCTGTACAAAAAAGCGAGATGGCAGCTATTCAATTTGAATAATGGGAAGAATTCAAAGATTCCAACGGAGCTTTATTGGGAAAATGACTAGGAGGTTTTCTTGCCAGGGCATCTTAGCTATGGACAGAAAGGCTATGGTGGTAAACAATTTCTCTTTGGAAGGTGATAATGTCACTTGGATATTTGTAGAAATTTGCATGACTAGCAATTGAAAGTTACAATAAGCTTCTTCAAATGTTATATGCAAAAAATGCGGGAATGGCATTGATTCCCGAAGGTGGTAAGCTTCAAACTTTGAGATTTGCAAGGTAAAATCTATTTAGAAAGCTTTAATAGGCAAGATAGATGCAAACTACCAAAGGAAGACAATGTGGAGTTTTGGAGCTTCCTTATGAATTACTTTCTTTACATGGTGCTTGCTTTGTGGAAGCTTGAAGGATGATTCCTTTATGTTTGTGCTAGATGATGTGGGGAGAGAGAGGGGATTTTTCAAGGCATTAATTTTCTATGTATAGGTGGAAGATTATTTTGTTTATCTATTTTGTAGAGATGGACTTTTTTTTTTTTTTCCTTTTTTCCAGGTGTGTGGGCAGGGGGCGGGGGGAATCTGAATTTACAAAATTTCCTGTCATTCATTGATCACATGGTTTGGATCTTTCGTGTTTATTTTTCTATACAGGTGGCAATCCTTGAAGCCTTTCTAATCAATAATATATACTTACATAAAAAGAAAAAAAAGGGAGAACTAATAGACTTAACTTACAACTTACCCTTACTATCTCCTCATATGTCTCATCATCAATCTCCACTGTGGTCACAATTTCTTCAACATCTCCAAGTATCATATTTAGATGTTGGTCATATGCCTAAAGAACAATATTATAATCCCAAAAATGTATTAAAAAAATCACCACATAAAGGTAGATATTCAAGTACGAAATTACTGAAGATATAAAATGAGATTGAATTGCTAGTGAATTTGCTAATGCAGACATACCATAGGAAACTGATTATGTCCATAGAACTCAGAAAGACTAAAAAGGAAAAATAATAAACGAAGAAAGAAAAGAAGAGAAAAAGAACTTTGTGAATTGAAGAAATGCAACACAATGGTTAAATATAATGTACATTATAACATAGCAGTATTATGCAGCTATAACTACCTACATTGTCTCCTTTTATTTAGTAAATATGGGGAATCACGTCCTATGCATAATGTCGAATTGAGATTCGTATTGTGAATCGAAATCTTAGATTTGAGAATCGTGAATCGTAAGATTCAATATAAAATCAGAAGATGATAGAAAAATAATGTTTGTCTACTAAAAATATATAAGATAGTGAATAATAACGAACATTATTGTGCTTAAATACTACTAATTTAAGGGTTTATTTAACTTACAACCCCAGTGCTTTGGGCTTTGTACACTTTGACCACATAGGTTTTATAAATGTGTACCTAAATCCCTTGAGATTTGTATTACATTCATTTAGCCCCCCTTTGTTAAATTTTCCATCCAAAAAGTAACTTTTGACCAATTCAATGTTATAAATTTCCTTTATAACCTTAGTATTAATAAAAAGATATTTATACTATGATATGACATATTTTTTAATATAAAAACTACATTATAATTAACTTATTAAAAAAATTTTGTGAACCTTTTCAATATTAGGACTTTAAATTATTATATATAATTAATAATTACACATAACAAATTATTATTATTTTTTTCCATTAATAATCTAATAGACTAAACATGAAAATAAAAATTACATTATAATTAATCAATTAATTTTTTGGGAACCTTTTTCTATATTAGTACTGTAAATTATTAGACTTCACATCAATATTTTAAATTTATATTGTATATAAAGTAGTAATTATACATATATATAAATTATCATTACTTTTTTCTATTAATAATCTAATAAACTAAACATGAAGAAAGAAATTTAAGTAAAACAATTTAGTTTTCCCTTTTCTTCCACTTCCTTTCTTTTAGTATCAAACAATAAAGGAAGAACCTGACTCTCAATTTTCTTTTTTATGTATTTTTTATATTAATAGTAAAACAAAGGTAATTTTATAGCATTTAATTAGCCAAAAGTTACTTTTGGATGGAAAATTTAAAAGATGGGGTTTGAGTGCACATTTATGAAATCTCAGGAGATCTAGCTGCACATTTATGAAACTTGTGGTCCAGGTGTATAAAGTCAAAATCACAGGGAGCATAAGTGAAATAAACCCATAATTTAATATGAACATGATGTCTAAATGGCAAGAAGTTAGCTTTATGGCTACAATGGCAAATGCAAAATCATGTTAGCAAGGGTAAAAACAATATTTATCAAGGGACCTTAATGGAAAACATATAAATTTAGGGAAACCGACTCTTAATAATATGAAACTGTAGGAATAAATTTTAGTTACATTAGAGTAAATCTTAAAAGTTTAAGGGGAACTCATCCCCTGTAGATCCGCCCATATATGGCTAGAAATGTGAGTCTAAATATTACATTTAAGAAGATGTAGATGAGTAGTACTTTAATCGCTTATGAAGTTATCAAAAAATATGTTACCAAAGTTCAAAGCAACTTAGATGGAGATGATTTGCAAGTATTGTAGAGTTCTTGGTCCACTACAAGCCACTCTAAATTCAATTTTTTTTTTTTTTAACAAATTAAAAAATAGATTTTTGGTCAATTGGGTTTGAATATCCCGATCCAAATCTGAACCCACTTGATTTGCAAGAATTCTTGATCCAAATCCAAACCCACTAGATTCAATTTGATTCACCACAATTCATCACTCCATTCACTTTTGGAGATAAGATTTGCATTGATGACATGGTGTATCGATTCAAATTGGGAATCATACAATTTTGTCAACTATAATAATATAATAATAGCAATCAAGAGAGAGAGAGGTCAATCCTGCCTATAGAGTACTACCCTAGATAAGAAAATTTTTATTTTAGCTAGCACCTAGTTTGCGTGGAACTGAGAAACAATGGAATCTTTCTATTTTATTTTATTTCATTTTGTTTTTGATAACCAAAAACAATAGAACCTTTCTTAATCTCAAAAGATGCCGAATGTAAAATCCATAAGACTGCATCTATTACAATGTATATTAACCGTTTTTGTTTCATAGTAGTTTGAAAAATTAGTCTCTTTGATCCTTTCCAACCCAGTGAGACCAAGCATTATTAATGCATGCTGTCCCTTTCTGCTAATTGGTTACAAGTGTAACACACAGCATTGTTCTATTAATCATCTATGTCAATGAGACCTCAAATATAATAACCTTTAGCCTTGTTGGTTTAATTTTTCTCAAATCGTATCCATACATTATTTTCTTTCGTTATTTTTTTGACAGGTTGAGCTTTTCCTAGATCTCATAAAAATACAATTCAGTGCAGGGGATCTTTTTCATTCCAGTGTTTTTCAAGGATTACCTTTAGAACCCATCCCTAACATTCTACAAAAGCATCAGTTTTCAGGATTAATTTATCTCCTACTTCAGGGAAAAAGACCTCAGGTAAACTAGTTCTTTCTTCTATTTTTCTTACAAGCTTTTATCCTCTTCTATAGACTAGGTAAATTACTAAATTCCTGATTTTTCTTAGTAAGGTTTTCCTAACAGGGCTAAATTATATATACAAGATAGTCTATAGTTTAAGAAGTTAACTTAGTAACTTTCTTTTCCTTGATTTCTTCAGGAAATCCTTTCACTTCCAAAACAAAATGTTATTATTTTTTTTGTGTATTCCTGATTGATTAATGTTCACTCACACAAACACACGCCCACACACCAAATATATATATTATATATAATATTTATATATTATCAAGTATACCATATTCTTTTACCTCTATTAAGTGGTACTTGCACGACACTTTCCATGCTCTCATATTTTTAAAATGCCACATCAGTGACACCACATAGGCAACTAGAGTTGACCCATAAAATTCTATATTATCATCCTTTTGAATTCTATTAAGTTTCCTATTTATGTGTAAGGTTTTAAAAAACAATTTATCCATTAGATAACCTACTCATATATAATGTCTTAAAGGATAAAACTTATAAATTCAAAAGGAAGTAGGGAAAATATCTGACTCTTACACAAATTCAAATTCACATACAGAACTAAAAAAATTTCAATGTCTAGAACCAATTACTTTAAGATTCTAATGGATTTAAAGTGCTACTAGCAAAATCTTAACGAAAAATCATTGAGATATTTTTTTCATATGATTTTTTATTTTTATTTTTAAGTTCATTGGATAGTCAATTAATAGTGTGATTGAATAGGAAAATGTTTTTCGAATATTAGATCCTTTCTGGGATTAAACTACCATACATCTAGTAGTCCCTTAAGGTATGTTTGGGCTGAGGATTTGGTGAGATCAAAGAAAAGGGAAAAGAAAAAGCAGAGAGAGAGAGAGAGAGGGGGGGGGGAAGGGAAAAGTAGAAGGAAATATTAAAATCACAAATGCATGTTCTTATTTAAGTGGATTAGAAAATATAAAAAAAAATACAAGGCAATTATCAATAAACTAGTTTTTTAACATAATTATTTTTCATTTCTCAAACGTAATTGTGCATGTAAAGATTGTAAAGTAATACAGGGTGAGAATCCAATTACACAATATAAAGTAATAGTACTAGATGTGCATATTAAGAATTGGAAATAAAAAGAATAGAGGAAATACACTTTTAAGAACTAAGTGATAGAACCTAAAAGGAGAAAACAAGCAACTTTTAAGGATAAAATGCTCAAGAAAAAAGGAACTTTGATGATAATGTAAATATCATAAGAAATGAAATAACTAGATGTATCAAAAGGAGTGGCTGTAAAAATATTAAACGTATCTAAGGGAAAATGACCATCCTCAAAAGAGACTTGGTGGTGGAACAAGGAGGTACAAGTGGCTATCAAGGTTAAGAGTTGAGTACTATAGGAATTTACAGTGTAAGGATGAGGGGGCAAACAAAAGGTATAAGTTGGCAAAAAAACAAGCTAAAAAGACAATAAGAGAAGCTATATAACAAGCTAGGGGCAGAAGATGCAGAGAAATATATATATATATATATATATATATAAGTTGGTAGAATAAGAAAAAGGAAAAACAAGTACTTCCATCAAGTTAAGTGAATAAAAATGACAACCAAAGAATTTGGTAAGAAAAAGATATTAAAGAGAGGAGGGGAAATTATTTTGGTAAGTTAATTGATAGTGACACAGGCAAAGTTTGGAAGATCTTAGCAACCTATCGAGAATGTAATTATACGTAGGATTAGATTTGCAGATGTAAAGTACAATATTAAAAGGTGAAGATAGGAAAAGATGTACAATTAGATGACATTCTGATTGAAGTTTGCAAGTGCTTAGGAGATGATGAAATAAATTGGATGACTAAATACCAATAAGATACCTAATGAATAGGGAAAAAAAAAAAAAAGAAAGTATCTTAGTGTCTATCTATAAGAATAAAGCAAATATTTAGAAGCGTAACAAGTATTGGGGCATTAAACTTATGAGTCAAATTATGATACTTTGGGTGAGTGATTGAGGGTACACTAAATTGTGTCACAAAAATATCAAAGAACCAATTTAGTTTTATGCCCATGGAAGCTATTTTTCAAATAAAAATATTGATGAAAAATATAAGGAAAAGAAGAAAAATCTTTAAATGATTTTTATCAAATTAAAGAAGGCATATAACAGGGTCCCAAGAGAATTTTAATGGCAGATGTTAGAAAAGAATAGAATTACTATGAAATATATTAAAGTGATCAGGTGTGTGACAAGTTAGTTACTAGTGTAAGAATTGTTAGAAGTGATACAAATGATTTTTAATTACAATTGACCTACATCAAGAATCTGCTTTAAGCCCTTAATTTTCAATTTGCTTATGGACGAAACTTATTAAACATATTGAAGATGATATCCTATGGTGTATGCGTTTTCAAATGATATTGTATAGGTCTAGAGTTAACCATAAATTAGAATATTGAAGGCACACATTAAAGTCTAGAGGTTCTAGAGTAAGTACGGTTAAAATAAAATATATGTCTTGTAAATTCATTAAAATTAACACCATTAATAAGGGTATAGCGAATATTGATGATCAAGAAGTGCAAAAAAGTGGTCATTTTCTAAATCTTCAATCAATTGTTCATGCAAATAAAGGGACTGAAGAGGATGTTATTCATATGATTCGAGCGGGGTGGTTAAAATGAAGAAGCACCTTGAGTGTTTTATGTGACCGAAGAACACATATTAAGTTAAAAAAAAAAAAAAAAAAACTGTAGGATAATTATAAGACTAACTAAGCTTTATAGTACAAACTGTTAGTTATTAAGAAGTGACACTTTCAGAAGATGAGTGTAGAGGAAATAAGGATGTTAAGATGGATGTATGGTAATAAAAGAAAATATAAGATAAAAAATAAATATATCCGAAAGAATGTTGAGATGACACTACTAAAAAAGGAGTTGAGAGATGATCGTTTAAGATGATTTGGTTATGTCCTAAATCTAGGGATACGCCAATAAGGAAGAATGAGTCAATCAAGTAGAAGGGGTAACAAGACAAAATGTAAACCAAATATTATATAGACTAAAATTGTGAGGAAAAACTTAATTTCATATATCCTTGTGGAGAACACAACCTGTGACAAAAATGAATGAAGGAAGGTGATTCATGTAACTAACCTTAACTAGTTTGAGACTGAGGTTGTGTTGAGTTGAGTTAATTTCTCAAATCTCATTTTTTCCTTTAGTTTTTCACATTAAACCAAACAAAAGAAATAATTTTGAATCCTCTTCTCTTTCATTTTCCCTTGACAAATCATTAATCCACACACAACCTTAACATATGATATATATAGATATATACATATAAGCATGCTAATATTGGACACGTCTCAAACACCACTCAAAAATGCTTCCATATATGTTATATTATTTTAATTTTTCCTTAAAATGGGACATAATGAAGAGAATTATAGATCTTCTACATATAAGCATAATACCTATATTAACAAAATATATATAGAGAAGTGTATGAAACCAAACAAATCCAACTAAAGCAGCAAGACAGAGAATAACCTTAGTATAACAACTAGGAAGCTACTGTAGATGTTTCACATCTTAAGTCAAACGATTGATTTTTTAAATTATTTAATTAATTTCTAAAAAAGTTAGCCCCAATCTTGAATCTACATGCATCCCTAGACATTCAAAATCAAAAGTTCAGAACAAAAATCACACATGCACTTAATCATCACAGGTCTAAAAATATACGCGTTTGGATGTCGAGAAAATATACAATCTACTCCTCCAGCAGCAAAAAAATATAAACAAATTACCAAAGAGCGAAGAAACGAAAGAAAGAGAAAAAAAAATATTCATACATGAAGCTTCCCACGGAGTTCTCGATCAGATCGAAGCTTGACGTAGATACGCTCATCTAGGCTGAGTCTGATAAGATCAAGCGGTTCCTTCACTGCGCTCTCTTCTTCGCTCCCCATTCTCTCTGTCGAGTGCTCCGCTGCCTGCGAATCTGCGATTGCTCAAATTCAATACCCACTTCAGGGTTTTAGCTTACGCCGCTCGAGAGCCCGACAGGCCCTTAACCAAACCCGTTTACGGCAAACGTTTATGTTTTTATTTTGTTTAAATTACACTAACCACTTTTTAATATTTACGTAATTGTACTTAATACTCAAATATTTAAAAATTAAACTTATTTCGCTTTAATTAAAATGTTAATAATATTGACTTATTTCTAATAAAATTAACTGTTAAAATTTAATAAAAAAATATTAAAATAACTAAAATTTTAGATCCTAGTGAAAAAATGTTTAGTTTGATTTAACTAAAATTTTAGATATTTTTTTTATTTTATATCTTCATTTCTTATATTTTTATCAGTTTTCTTTGTAAAAATTTTTAAAATAAGTAAAAATAAAAAAATTTTAAGCATTTTTGTAAAAAAACTGACGAGAAGTGGGAGAAAAGAGTAAAGTAAGAAAAATATTTAAATTTTTGTTTAATTTGATATTTTATATTAAGTTTTAATGATTGATTTTATCGGAAGATAGTAAATGTTAACAACATTTCAGAATAAGAGAAGACAAGTGTAACTTTTAAATATTGTGAGTACTATTATAATTACTCAAATATTAAGGGAGGTAGGTGTAATATACCATTTTGTTTTAATTCAAATATTTTAATTTTTAATTTTTTGTTCTCAATTTATTATTTATTCTCTTAAATAAAAAATAGTTTTAGAAATTTAAATTTGTTTACAATAATTAATTAATTAATTTTTTTTATTTTTTATTTTTTACATGCGGCTCTTAAAAAGCAATGCTAGAGCATCTCAGCTCGAGTCCACGTGACGGCATGCCATCTCATGCCATCATCTGAAAAAGATAGAATGGATTCTACTAATAAAATATTTAATTTTATTCTAAATTAATTGAATCTAATAAAAACATTTCATATTAATTTAATTAATTAATTTAATAAAATAAATAATTTTAATAATAAATAATTATTTTAATAGTATTTTTGTTTTAATAAAATATATTTCTTAATATGTAATTATTATTAATTTTATATAAAAGATTATTTATTAAAAATAATTTTAATCTAATAAAATAAATCATTTAGTAATAAATTAATATTTTAATTATAGTTAATTTAAGTTAATTTAATTTTAATGAAATAATTTTTGTTTAACAATAAATTTTTATTTTAATTATAGTTAATTTAATTTTAATAAAATAATATTTTAATATGAATTTACTTTCTATTAAATGTAATTTTAGTTTAATAAAATAAATTATTATAATCATAAATTATTATTTTAATTTTTATAAATAAATTATTATAATAATATATCATTATTTATCGAAAATAATTTTGGTTTAATAAAATATTTGAATAAACTAATTTATTTACTATGATGCAATAAAAATAGACAAACTGCTAAAATTGAGAAAATGTTTATATATAAAAAGAATAAGAGTGAAAACATAATTCCTTTGTTAACGTTTTTATTTTGGCAACCAAAAAACATGGAAAAATCTGTTTTTGTTATCAATTTTAAAAAAAATAAACGTTAAAAATTAAGGATCAAGTCCGAGTTTACCAAATGAGAATAATCCTTTTTTAGTAGGGGTGTTTTGGTCAGTATTCAGCAAATGAAAGGTCTGGGGATTTAGGATCTGTTTGGCACGTTTTAAAATGTTCTGAAAATTTTTAAAAAATTCTAAAAATTGTTCACTTTTTATCTCACTATACGAATTATAAACTCATAAATTATTTTATTTACCTCATTTTATCTCACTTTTTTTATTCCATATCCCCTTAATGGAAAAAAAGTAATATCACCGTTTTGGAGGTTAACTATTATTTATTATTAAAATTTAAATTATATTAATAAGTTGCCATTTTAATTTTTTTAATAATTTATAAAATTAAAATGTAGTGAAGTTAAATTAGTCTGATTATTTATTGTCAAATGAAGCCTAATTCTCTAAATTGATTTACAGTTTACTAAGAGCTAAAATGTTTTAAAAAGCCAAATTGCATTTTAGTCATTTTGCTTTTAATAAAAAAAAAAATTCAAAAGAAAGAAAAAGAAAAAGAGTAGAGCCACGGGGATATCACTCCCCTTTAAAAAGTTTTAAGTTCGGGGGATAAATTGTTTGAGGCGTAGTAGTTTAAGGTTTGTAGGCAGTGGCTAGTTTCACGAGGTTATTGATAATAATTGTTTAGGGTACGTTTGATTTGCTGGTAAATTCTGAAAACTTTTTATTTTATTGTATGAATTACGAATCTACAACTTATCTCACTTTATTTTATTTTATTTTACTTTTTATCACTCCAAACAAATAATTAAGCGGTTCTGGCAACCTGGTCTAATAAAAGGAGTGGGAAAAGTTTGGTTATGAAAAAGTTGAATAGTTTTTTGTACAATGGACTGGTTGGAGATGTTTCCTTTTATATATACAAGTCTTGAATTTGCCCATATGCTATTCGGATCATTGCCCAATAATTCTCAATGTTGTGATATTAAGGGGGGAAGGTGTGGTATGAGAAGCTTTGAGACATACTGGTTAAAGAGAGAGGAAGCTAGTTGTATTACTGGTAAAGCCTTGTTTAGTATGATGCAGAAGCAAAATATTCTTTTGAGTCACCTAAAAAACTGGGATAGAACATGGTCAAAGAAGTTGAAGCAACTCATTGAGGAACAGAAAATTTTTGGTCGACAATAAGCGGAAAGAATTAGAGGATAGGGGGATATAGAAAATTATGGATTGTTTTCTATGTGAGTTTAATAGATTGGAAGAAGTGCTGAATAGACAGGAAGTTTATTAGATTCAAAGGGCTAAACAAAATTAGTTATTAAAAGAGGATAAAAATACTAGATTTTTTTATTTGGCAACCACTTTTAGAAAATATAAAAATTATTCTAATGGGCTGAATATTGGTGAGAATGCTATGTGTTGTGATGAAGATATTATTAAACATTATATGGTTGGGAATTTTAAAAATATTTATTCTGGAAATATAAATGTTCATTTTGATTATCCTGAGAACTTTGATGTTTCTTTGGCTATTTCTATGAAATTGAGTGATGAACAAAAGGATTGGCTAGATGGACCCTTGGTTGATTAAGAGATTGAAGAATCTGCCTTTTAGATGGGATGGAACAAAGCACGAAGGTCAGATGGTTTTTCAGTGGAGTTTTTGTGGAGAAGTAGATCTTTTTTTTTTTTTTTTTTTGAGGGGGGCTTGGAGTAGATGTTAAAGGAAACTAAGCTAAGTTTAATCGTTCTTATTCCTAAGAATAATCGTCCAACCACAATTAATGATTTTAGACCTATTTGTTTGTGTAATGTTTTATAAAAAATTATTGCAAAGTTTTAGATTGAGAACAACTTTCTCTAGTTTGAGAACAACTTTCTCTAGTTTGATTTCTCTTTTTCAAAATGCTTTTATTCCAAGAAGAGATATTGGATAACATTTTAATTGCACAAGAAATAATGCATCATACTCGAAAGAGAAAAAAAATAAGAACTGCCATTCGCATTGAAAGTAGATATAAATAAGACTTATAATAGAATTAGATGGGATTTTCTTTTAAAAGTTAAGGAGGCGATGGCGTTTAGTAACAAATGGATTAGGCTAATTAAAACTTTTATTTTTTCAATATCTTATACCGTGTTAGTTAATGGATAGAGATCTGAAATTTTTTGAGTCATAATATAGATTAAGACAGGGGATCCTTCGTCCTCGTATTTGTTTTTAATTTGCGCTGAGGCTCTTTCGACTTTATTGGAATATTTTAGTAAGAACAGTATTTGTAAGGGGATTAATATTTGTAAGGAGGCTCCAAAGGTGTCTCATTTGTTTTTTTGTGGATGATAACTTTATTTCCCAAGAATTTAACCTGTCCAATGCGTTTTGTCTAAAGTGGCTCTAGCTGGCTGACTTATTAATGTGAACAAATCTGAAATTGTTGTTTTGCCCTCAATGATGACGGAGAATAATGGTGTTTTAGAAGAAGTTTTGAATGTTAAAATTATTAGTAAACTGGGAAAGTACTTGGGTTCATTAATGAATTTTACTTCGTCAAAATCGGTTCTCTTTAAAAATTTAGAGCAAAAGATGTTTGGTAAGTTTCAGAAATGAAGGGCACCTTCATTTTCATTTGCGAATAAAGCAATATTAATTATACATTGCTTATCCGCTATTCTCATTTACATTATATCGGTTTTTAAAGTTTTGAAAAAGTGGTTAATAATATCAAGATGAATATGTTTTTTTTTTTTTTGGTGGAAGAGTAATAAAAGTACTTGTTTGAAAGTAATGGGATGATATATGTAAACCTATTAGTGAATGTGGTTTGGGATTTAGAAATTTGCAACATTTCCATCAATCTCTGTTGGTTAAAGTAGCTTGAAAAATTTTTAAGGATTCAAAAATATTGGTGTCCAGATTCTTCAGAGCAAAATATAATTATAATAAGGATTTTATATATGTGAAGTAAGCAGTTAATGCATCACGGGGTTGGAAGAATGTATTATGAGGGAGGGATTTATTAAAAAAATGGTAAGTTTGTAAGGTAGCTTCCCATTTGGATAATGATGCTTTTAAGTGACGGTGAATTTCTTATTTTGATAACCTTTATGTGACAAGAAATGTCAAAGTGAGGGGTTTTTCATGTAAGGTAGCAAACTTTTTAAATTTTTAGAACATATATTGTAGGGTACTTTGTAATGTCTAGTACTTATTTTTGGTTAGTTATGTATTATTTTGGATTAATACATAATTATTTTGAGATCTAATTAAATTATCTTATCTTTCCTTAGGCTGGGTATGGTTAGAATTGATAGTTGGTTGGACAACTGGGCCAAAGGCCTAGCTTCCTTTTCCCTTCTTTTCTTTTTCTTTTTCTTTTTCTCTTTTGGTTTTGCTCCCCGAGTTGCCAGAGAAGAAAAAAGAAGAGAAGAGGGAGGGAAGAGAAAAGAGAGGGAAAGAAAAAAAAAAAAGAAAGAAGAAGAGAGAGAGGGAAGAGAGAGAAAGAGTGATTAGGAGTGAAAGGATAGCGGACCGGGATAGTATTCGAGGTCGTGAACGTCGTGTTGACATGCATTTTACATGATTTGGCCCGAGGTAGAAGAAATTAGCTTTTGAAGTTTGGGAGCCACAACCTAAATCTTTTTCATTTCTTATTTTTCTCTTTGGATTCGAGGTAGGTAGCACCTATATTCGTATTCTAGACGTTGTTAGGAAGATTTTGATATATATATATATATATATATATATATACAAGCTTGATTTAGTGATATATCATATGATTTGTATATATATGTGTATATTTATGTTATGGGCTTAATCTTGTTCTTTTTTGAGTTTTGTTGCATGATATTGAGATATATACTATTGTTGTGGGTTATGGTATCATTTGTGAGCTTGAGGTGGTTGGATCGTGGTGTTTTTGTGTCGGATTGAGCTTGTATCAGCTCAGATCTGCACTGTGGACCGTTGGTCGTGGGAACGGGCTTTCCGCGGACATCCCGTGGGATTCCTGCGAGGTTAGGAGGCCCTCAGCTTCTTCCCTCGACTCAGAGCGGTGTTCCCACAGTCATCCCGTGGTCGTCCTGCACCCTTCCCGCAACATTCCCGCGGAGGGCTATTTTTGATCCGGTTTGAGGTGTTTTCAACCTGGTTTCAATGGTATATCATATATAAAGGTTATATGTTGAAATTATGCACATTTTGAGGCTATAAAACGTGATTATGGATGATTGAGTACATAATACTTTTCTTATAATGTTGAAATGCTATGGTGACAAACCAAAATTTTGGGTTTCTCAAATTTGGTTAGAAAATTGGCCCCTGATTATGTTTTGTGCCCCAAATTGAGTTACTATGTATACCTAATGATAGAATGGATCTCCAATTATCATTAAACCTAATATGATTGTGATTATGTAATAAGTTAATGTTCAATTAAATTACCAAAAAAAAAGTTAATGTTCAATCACATGATGCAGCATGTCATGTGCTTGAGGTTGAAGCAGTATTATCTAGAATGTATTATGACTCATGGTTGGCCAGGGGCGCCATAGTTATATTGATTTCCTACTTGAGGTAAGCGGAGGCCTGCTTAGGGGTGTAACATGGTTCCCTAGCAGAAGGATTATGAAGTGTAATACATTTCTCTATCTGGTTTATATACTTATATTGAGATAATGTGATTGTAACATATATTGAGGAGATGTATGGGTTATTCTATTGATCATGAGTTTGATTATAAAGTAAGAGATATGAATTAGGAACGACGGTGACCTGATTCCCGGCATGGGATACGTAGGCAGCTCAAGCTAGGGCAGCTTGAGTCCGATCTTAACCCTGAATGGCAACAAATAAGATAATTGCATCATATTACATTATATAGGCATTTTTGTTATGTGATGTTTGCATTATTTTACATATGCATGTTCACATTATGTTTGGTTGCTACGGTTGTGAGTTATATTATATGCTGGAGCTTGTTCACTAGTACACACTAGCACAGTTCTACCTACTAAGCTGGTTAGCTCACTGCATCTATATTGCAGATGATCCGGCAAGGCAAGGAAATAACCACCTGGAGTTGAGTTGAAATTTATAAGCTAGTCTGTTGTAATATTTTGTTTATATTTATATGTTTGTATTCATATTGTGCAACCGGGGGTGTGGATCCTAAGGTCAAACTATATATATAAATATGAGATTGTTTTATTATTGAAAAGATTGAAGTGGTTGTATGAGCCCTAAATTTAGTCACCGGGGTGTGGGCTCGAATTTATTGTGATAAATGATACTTTATTTTAGATGGGAATGCGGAACATATTTAGTTGCTTTAATGGTGGCTATTGAACTAGGACTTGGCCTTGGTACATGTTTTCATTTAATTTATTTTGTTTCTATATTCCTATGTGGTCCGTCCCAGACAGTTAAGTTAGGGACGTGACATACTCTACTTCTGAAATATTTTTATCCAATCAGATGGTTAAAGCAATTCAAAAAAATTTTTGTGCCGCTTGATAACTGTGATAATGAACAGTTATGGGGTAAGAAAGGTTGAATTTGGCTTATTTATGTAGCTTAATGGGAGGTCTTAAGGGTTAGGCTAGGAATGGGTCTATTTTGTCTACAGATGAAAGTGTAACTAATAGTAAAGTTTGGGGAGTTTTATGAAAATTGTGGATACCAGGTAAATGGAAGTTTTTTATGTGGAAACTTATGCATAATGCTTTGTCAGTTAGGAATAACTCGATTAAAAAGGGGGGGCATTGGATGGAAAATGTTCTTTGTGTGAAGGAGTTTAGGGAACTCAGAATTATCTACTCTTGAAATGTGAGATTGCTAGATTAGTTTAGTTTGGATCTAGCTTGGGTGTTAGAATGTCAGAAGTTGGTCAAAGGAATGTTGGGGGTTGGATTAGAGAATTGTTAGATAATGGATTGAGTAAATAAGTGCTAAAAAGGGGTGGTAGCTAATTTTTGGGCTATATGGGTTGTAAGAAACAAAAAAGTGTTGAATGAGTTGAATAGAGATCTTGGGCTAATTATTTTTGTGGCTACTAACAATAATATGTCAACTTTGAATGATGATTTTGTTGCAAGTGATTTTTCGGGAATGAATTTGATGAGAGATAATGAAAATGCTCACAAGGAGTTGGATGAGATGATGTTCGCTAATACTGAAATTGTTCCTGAACTACTTTATGAAGTTGTAATTATTGTAAATGGTGCATGAAGGGTGAATAATGAAAAAGTAGCTGCGGCTTACATTGTGAAGACTACCAAAGGCATTGAATTTTCAGCAAAAGCAGAGGTAATTTATGCTTCATCGGCGGAAACATTGGGTTGTCTTAAGGAATTAAAATGAATAAAGCATTTACAGCTTGTTTGGATGAGGCATTTGAGGTCGGATTTGGATGAGGCCTGATATGGGGCGTTCAAATACCGGCTTTGAATGGCATTTGGGAGGCTTGATTTCTTCTCTGGCCAAGCCAAATTTCTTCTCAAATCCAGCCTCAGGCCAGATTTCTTAGCGCCAGGTACCCCCTTGTCGCTCGTGAAGCGTCGATCGTGATTTGGCGTGAAAGGTCTGTTCTACCATTCACTTGTGTTGAAAAATTATGTGTTTTGCCCCTCGTTGCCCTATTATGCACATCATTTTCTTCCATTTTCCATTTATGGCCGAGGTGAGACCTCAGGAAGATAGAGAGAAGAGAGGGAGAAAAGAGAAGGAAGTCGACCCACTGCAGGTGACTCCACCCTTACCACTGTGCTGTGTACTGCGTTCTCTCCATCTCTTCTTCATTATTGGTAACCGTGGTAAATTTTTAGTTTTTGCCTGATTTCTGAACCCTAATTTTCAATCTTTTACATGATTTATGAGCCCTAATTTATAGTCTTTGCATGATTTATGAGCCCAGTTTCTGAGCCCTATTAAAATACTAATAGTTGTTTTAGGAAACAAATCAATTTTTTAGGTTTTTTAGTTTTCGTGTCTTATATGGCCTTTTTTTTAAAACCAAAATTAATTTTTTTTTAATTTGGTAGCTTTTTGACCCATAGTTTTTAGATTAGTGCTGTAAATTTCTTAGCCCTAATTTGTAAGCCATATGTGGATTGTTTTCTTTAATTGATGAGTTTCGTAGTTGCATTTACAAATAGATGGCAAGATTAACAAAACGTGAACGAAGAAATAAGGCCAACCGTGAGGCTTTGATAGCAGTATTATGCTTCATGAACGTAGTGAATAGTGCTATTCAATCTTTCATGTTAATTAAGGACTTGATTGCTGAGAGACGTCGACAAAGAATTCGGAATCCTCCACTTTTAACACAACCTGATATTTACCAAAAGCAAGTAGATAACCTTAATACTTTAACACGCCGGAGTGACACATTCTGCCACGAGCAATTGAGGGTAAATAGGCATATGTTCTTTAGGTTGTGCCTTTTACTTAGGCAAAGAGGCCTAGAGGGCACTAGAAATGTGACTGTTGAGGAGAGAGTTGTGATTTTTTTGTGGATTCTCGGGCACCATACCAAGCAAAGGCGTACCACTTGCCAATTTATTAGATCGACGGAAACAGTTAGTAGGCATTTCAACACCATATTGTTAGCTGTGCTGCGCCTGTACGATGTCTTGTGGTATCGTCCCGAACCTGTTCCCGCTAATGAGCTGGATGCTAAGTGAAGGTGGTTTGAGGTATGAATTTGTAAATGTTACTAAATTGCTTTATTTTCTACTTCACTTTGTAACAAAAACTTTACGATTTAACATATTTCCATCACATATTGTAGAATTGTCTTGGGGCTTTGGACGGTACATTCATACTTGTCTTCCCCCCAGTTGAACACCAGGCACACTATAGGTCAAGGAAGGGTAAGTACGCTACAAATGTTTTAGGAGTGGCTAGTCGAAACCTATGATTCATATACGCGTTATCTAGTTGGGAAGGCTCCGCCACAGACTCTCGAGTGCTTTGAAATGCCCTTGTGAGGCCTCATGGGTTGAAACTCCCAACTGGTATGTCACTTGAAAAACCTCCCATTATACAAAATTGCCTCCATATATGTGTTAAAGTAGTAACGTACTAACCAAGGCATTGGATGTCATTTATAGGTTGTTACTACCTTGTAGATGCCGGTTATACTAATGGTCCAGGATTATTAGCACCGTACAGAGGTCAACGATACCACATAAACATTTGGAGGCAAGGACACATGCCTCAATCTCGAGAGGAGTGCTTCAACATGAAGCACTCCAAGCAAGAAATGTGGTAGAGAGAGTCTCTAGGGTTTTGAAGATGAGATTCGGAATCTTGAGATCTCATTCTTACTACCCCATTAGGACTCAACTTCGCATCGTCACTACTTGTTGCCTTCTCCACAATTTCATTAAGGAAGAAATGGCAGTGGACCTCGTTGAAGAAGAATACACCCAGTGGGAGCAGGACCACCTATATGATGAAATAATACCACCTAAAGAGTACATCACACAAGTTGAGACAACAAATGAATGGACTGTAATGAGGGATAACTTGGCTACCCAAATGTACAACCATTGGTTAGCTCATCTGCACGCCCATTAAGGATTTGTTTGTACAAGCCTAGACAAGCTTGGGTGGAGCGGGTTTTAGCGGGGACACTTTATGGGAAGACCACATAAGGCAACGATGATGATGATGCATAGTTGGGCCTTTTTTTGTATAGACAATGATGATGATGATGCATAGTTGGGATTTTTTTTTTTTTGTATAGACAAGTGTTGGGCAATCATGTTATATGGCTTAATTTTTGTGAACTTGTGTAGGTCTATGATATGGCTTATTTTTTGTGCACTTGTGGGCCGTGATGATGTAATATGAGTACAACTTAGTATTTTGGGCAATGATATGCTTCATATAAAATGATATATTTATCCTCTCTTACATGGCCTTTTTTTAACCAAAATTATTTTTTTTTAATTTGGTAGCTTTTTGACCCATAATTTTCAAATTAGTGCTGTAATTTCTTAGCCCTAACTTGTCATTGTTTGCTTTGGGTTTGTAGACTTGTTAAAACATTTCAAAGCTTTGTCGATATGTGATTGTTATTTAAAATAGGTAGCCAAAGAAAATGACTACTCAACCACCTTCGTAATCTAAGGAGGGGAAGGACAAACAAGCCTGTAGGATATGGACCGCTAAAGAAGAGGCGGCCCTTCTTAATTGCATGCTTGACCTTACGACCACCACTTGGAAAGTGGACAATGGTTTCAAGACGGGGCTTCTATGTGCTCATCAAGAAGGCATTGCAAATCGCATTGCCCAAGACCAATCTTAAAGCTAAACCCAACATCACCTCGAAGGTGAAGAATTGGAAGGAGAAATATGCGGCAATTAAAGATGTGATAAGTATGAGTGGCTTTAATTGGGACTCCACCAACCATTGCATCCAAGTGGACGAGGAGTCCGTATGGGATGAATACGAGAAGGTAAAATTCTCTCCTATTTCAATTAATTGTTAGAAACTTTTTTTTGCCTTTATGATTTTAAGTACAAATGTCCAACGAAATGTATGTGATTGGACATTGTCTAGGTCCATAAAGAAGCCCAGGGGCTGAATGGGAAGCCTTTCCTTATGTTTGAGAGTTGAAAAATCTTGTTCGGAAATGATAGGCCAACCAGTGAGGAAGCCTTTGATCCGACTGAGATTCATAAGGATGAGACCACCAATGAGACCCCTGACCTATTTTTAATTCCAGGAGATGATTGCTATATCCCAATGTTTGAAAGTGGTGATCAAGTGTTTGTCAACCTATCACCTCATTTTGATACTAACAATATCTCCACTCCAAGAAACACCACTCGAAGAACCACCAATCCTACCACAGCTCATTCTGAAACTGACAATTCCTCCACTCCAAGTAGCGCTACTCGAAGAACCACCAATCCTACAAGCAGCAATGCCACAAGCAATGCCATGCCCAAACCCCCACCAAAAAAGAAGTCAAAGTTGGACGCCAAAGAAGTGGCTCTAAATGAGGCATTTGGAAGTTACATGAAAGAAATCACTTCGGTGTTGGGAAGGATCGCCGATGCAGTAGGTTATGACATGAAACTCTCAAACAAAAGAGTATGATTGTTTGCCGAGCTTCAAAAGCTTGACATAGCCTTAGATGATATGTTTACCGTGGCCACTATCATTTTAGAGGGCGAGGAAAGGGCGGATGCATTCAATGGGGTGCTGGAGAACCTTAGACAAGCTTGGGTGGAGCGGGTTTTAGTAAGGACACTTTATGGGAAGACCACATAGGGCAATGATGATGATGATGCATAGTTGGGCCTTTTTTTGTATAGTCAAGTGTTGGGCAATCATGTCATGTGGCTTAATTTTTGTGAACTTGTGTAGGTCCATGATATGGCTTATTTTTTGTGCACTTGTGGGCCGTGATGATGTAATATGAGTACAACTTAGTATTTTGGGCAATGATGATGTATAATATGACTACAACATATGTAACTTGGGTAACTTGGGCAATGATGATGCATATAAATTAGATGGCAAACACTATGAATTGGATGTCAACTTTAACAGGTTATTTGGAGGCAATGTGCAGTCCCATTAGTGGGTTTTGCTGGCCACTGTGTGTGTGTGTGTGTGTGTGTGTGTGCAAATTCAAAAAATTGGGCAAACTCTAAAAATTAGGCAAACACTTTGAATTAGATAGCAACTTTGACTAATTTATGTGCTAGCAAATGGGTAATGATGAGTGACTGTATGTTGATATTTATTGGTACTTGTTGTGGCAGCCTATGAAGGTCTTAAAATGGTAACATACTGGTAGCGAACACGTGCTAATGTGATATTTTCAGTTTATCTAAGCCCTAATACCCCATATTCGATAATGGGGTTTTTTAGCATGCTGTTTGTGTGTTAGTAATGCTAGTTATTGCATCAATTCTACATGTTGTCTGGCCTTGTTAGTGCGATTGTTTAGACCTCAATAAATGGCAGTTTTTAAGTAATGATGATATCTGAGACATGTTTTGAACAAATAGGCAATGTTTTGTGGTGTTATTGGGCTATTCTGTGCTATAAGCTGCAAGTGTTATTGGGCTATTCTGTGCTATAAACTGCAAGTGTTATTAGGCTATTTCTGGGCTTAAATTAGAGTGTTTGTGGTCCTCATTTTTGCAATTGTTATGCTTGGGTAAAATTGCATAGTGTTTAGCAGTGTTTAGACCAATTTTGGCAGTGTTTGGATAGTTTCTGGACTATTTTCTAGGCAATTTCTGGTCTATTTTTTGGGTTGTTTTCTGGGCACTTTCTGGGATTTTTTTTTTGGCTATTTCAGTTCCTGCCTTGAATATGCTATGTTCACTTTTTTGGGATGCAATTGTTGGTTATGATGAACAATTTGTACAAGACGTGTTAGGAACTTAGGTGGGGCAACATTAGAAGGTCATTTGGCAACTAATCTTGCAGCCTAGTGCCTTCACAATGTGCTGTACATGACCTTACAAAGTATCTAAGCCAAACTGACTATTATGCTATTGTGCTTAAATTTTAGTCTTCTTTTATTTAGAATGGCAGGAAACAAACATACAAATTCTCGTGTCTCGTGTATCAAAGCTTTGGATTTTGGGAAGTGGCACACAAGGCTTGGGTGTGGTGTATCAAGTGACACCAACCAAGTGATGATGCTTGGGGCCATGTGCCATGTATCTCCGTTGTTGTAATTTTTTTTTTTTATGATGTTTTGTAGGTTGTATTTTTTTTTCGCAATTCTTATCAATTCATAATGAAGTTGTAGATTGAACCTTATGTATTGGCATGACATTACTTAGAGAAATTCATTCCACACTTCATCATTCTTCATTCAACCATTCTTCATCATTCTTCATTCAACCACCATTTACTTTCCATTGAAACCAAACAAATTAAAAAATAAATAAATAACCATTTTTATTATAAAAATAACGAATTAAACATTTTTTAATTTCAAAAAAACCATTTTCGTATTTATTTTTTAATTTTTTTACCGAAATATTAATTTTCAAATATAACATACTTTGTATATTTATTCATGTATTTATTATGTAATTTTTTGAATTATTATGTATTTGTTATGTATTTATTCTATTTTTAATTAAATTAATAATTTCTACATTAAAATAATAAAGTGGGGGCATTTGGGTCATTTGCCCTCTTATCTTATCAGTTCCACCCTCCAAATCCATCATCTCAAAAACCATCCAAAGACCTCGTATGCAAATCCACCGTCTTTTAAGAGTGGGACCCAGTCTCATTACAAATCCACCCTCAAATCCGACCTCATTACAAACCCCCCCAAATCAAATCCTCCATCCAAACAAGCTGTTAAAGTATATGAAAGTGACTATATTTACGAATTGTATTATGACATAGTAAAGTATTTACAGAATATTAGGTGGCATTTGATTTAATTGTCTATTTCCTATTTTTTATTTTATGCTCAAAACAAGAAAATAAAAAATGTTCTATTTTTTTATTTTAAGATTTTTTTTGTGTTAAGGTGAAAACGCTCAAAATGATTTTTTTTTTTCATTTTTTATTTTATGTATAAACTCATTTTCTATTTTTTAAAATAAATTTTGAAAATACAAGTGACCAAGAGCCCGTTTGGAGGCTAAAAAAAAAAAAAAAGCAAAAAAGTATAAAAAGTTACATTTTGTAACTTTTGGTGCATTTGGTGGAATCACAATTTTTCTCATTTTTCTATTCTGCTACAGTGATTTATTCCACAAAAAGTTTTACTAAACAAACAAAAATTGCCTCTTTTCTACTCTACTACAGTAAAAAGTTTACTAAATATAAAAAAAAAGTTATCACTTTTCTGCTCTACTACAGTAAAAAGTTTACCAAACACCTAAAAGTTACAGAAAATTGCTAAAAATTATACTTTGTTCTACCAAACACACAAAAAAATTATAACTACAAAAAAAAAAAACACAAAAACTACCGAAAGTTTTACTTTTGCTATTTTTTTGAACCTCCAAACGGACTCCAACTACGTTATAGTTGTTTTTCTTATTTTCAAAAGGATAAAATAGTAAATATGCTTAAAATAGAAAAATAAAAAATAATAAAAAATAAAAAATAGAAAAACAAACTAAATGGCCCTTAATTTTTGTACTTGGGAGGTGAAGAGTGTATCAATCGTGGTTCGCTAAGTAGTTAATCATGATTCCATTATTGTCGCTTTAGCAAAATACCTAGAGAGTCGATGAAGAGATACACGATAAAACTAAATATGTATTGGATGCTGGTTAATTGTTTATGATTAATGGCATTTTTTTTTGTTAGTGATTAATATATATATATATATATATATATATATCATTTTGCTTCTACAAAAAATATGTTTCTAAGATATTTAGGTGCCATTTATTGTACCTATTTTGAGTTCATTTTCTATTTTGCGATTTTGAAAATAAGAAAAACAGTTCAGAAAGCATTTGATCACTTGTGTTTTCAAATTTTATTTTAGAAAACAGAAAATGAGTTTACACATGAAATGCAAAATGGTAAAAAGTTATTTTGAGCGTTTTTAACCTAAAACAAAGAAAATCTCAAAATATGAAAAATAGAAAATGTCAAACCAAATGTGTATTTCTGTTTTCTTTATTTTAAGATTTTGAAAATATAAAATATATAAAACATAAAATAGAAATGCAAATCAAATGCTATTTTAAATTTCAAAAGTTTAGTAGTCAAGGAAGTTATGTTTTAGAAAAACCAACTTCAGATAAAAGGCAAGTTCGGAAAGGCCACCTTATGTTCAAAGTCTAAATTCATACTAATGTTCTGAAATTGAAACGTCGAAAGAACTCAAATGAAAAAAAAAAAAAAAAAAAAAAAAAAAAAAAAAGAAACCGAATTACGGGACAATAGTTCAATCGTGGAATCAACATGAATTGAATTATGATGTCCTAAATAGATTAAATATTAAAATAATTAAAGATTACTTAAAAAATATAATATTTATTAAATATTACTTCTAATGTCAATTATTTATTTTTATAAAATTATTAAATTTCTTCTTAACTAAAATTAGGTAATAGTTTCAATTTAAATAGATTATTTAACTGATTGATTTAAATGAATCGTAAATGATTTACATATATCATTGAGTTTTAAAACATTAGTTATAACAATATGCCTTTCGTTTTAAGTTGGGTTTAGGAATTCACCTTCTACTTAAAATTGAATTCTATCAATATGTTTTTTCTTTAAAATTAGGTTTCATGAGGAATTTAACTTATGTTTGAAATTGTTAGTAAACTTTAACCAAAAACATCCAAGAGTATATTATTTGTTGAGGTCAGTTTTAAGGAATCTGCCTTCTATATGAATGCAGTATATATCTAATTTATGATGACAATATCTTACCTTCTCATATTATTCTAGAGCTTATACCTTTGCAGGTGTATTAGTGGTCTCAAAATAGGCAAGTTACCTCCCATAACCCGAATTCACTATCTCTTAAGTTTGAGGCTCCTATTAGTTCCTCTTTGCTTGAGGCCCTGCCTTTAGCTCAGCTCTTAAGAGTTTTTATTAGTCATTCCTTTGAGATACCTAATATTAGTATTCATTCTTCTGAGCCACCTACTACAAGGGTTCCTTCTTTTTATGATCTTCTCATTGTTCTACGACGAGAAACACACTTGTACTCAACGTCCTATTAGCTATTTTGTGACTTATCATCATATGTTACCTTGTCTTTAGGCCATTTGTTTGTGCCTTGTTTCAACTCCCACTTCCTTTCAACAAACCTTACTATCTTTTGTTGGAAGGCTGCTATGAATGAGAAAATGAATGCACTTCACCAGAATTAGACATGGGGGATCACTTCTCTTTCTCAAGGAAAGAAGATGATTGACGTTATGTATATAAAGTGAAGTATCTCTCAAACTTAGGGTGTTGATTACTTGGAGACCTTTTCTCCAATGGCTAGTCTTAACTCAGTTCGTATCTTTTTTGCAATTGATTTGAACTGATATTGGCAATCGTGTCAACTTGATATTAAGAACGCTTTCTTATAAATAGAACTTTAGGTGGAGGTGCATATGGATCAGTAACTTGGATATATTTTTGGCAATGAACATTTTGCCTTATTGTTTGTGTATAATTTTGTATGGTCTCAACCAGTCTCCATATGCTTAGTTCAATAGGTTTAGTGTAGTTCTTCTTGATGATGGCTTCTGGCACTTTACCTTTGATTATTCAAATTTTACTTATCACTCTTCCACCAATACTATAATCCTGATTCTCTATGTTGACATTATTATTTATACTGATAATTTTACTGATATTACGGATTTGAAGGATCATTTGGGCAAGTAGTTTCATATTAAGGATCTTGGAGCTTTTAAATATTTTCTTGAAATTGAGGTTGTCCGTTCAACTTAGTTATCTCCCATTCTCAGCAAAAATATACTCTTAATTTACTTCATTTTTGTGAAAGTGGTCTTCCTGATTCTCTCTTTGCAAATACTCTTATAAATTCTTTAGTTCATCTTGATTTTGATAGCTAGTGGTGATCATTTTCTTGATGTTGGTCGATATTGTGGGCATGAGGATAAACTCATTTTATCTTATCGTGATCTAACTTGATATTACATATTTGATTGGTTTAGTGAGTCAATTTATGCTTGTAGCTTGGCGTAGTTAGTCCATGCATACGCCTCACCAACCCTAGTTTGATTCTATGTTACATTTTCAGACAACTAGAGATTTCTCTTGGTTAACGTTTGATCTACTAACCTTCCAGCACATTAGATGTTATTAAATGTAATGATGCAAACTAGACTGGTAGTCATTAAGATTGGAGGTCTACCATAAGATATTTTACGTTTTTTAGTGTTAATCTTGTGACCTGGTGCAATAACAAGTAGATTGTTGTTGTTTGTTCCAATGCTAAGACTAAGTATCGCGCTACAATTGCTTTTGACATGTTTTGGATTTGTTCTCTCCTTTATGATTATGGCATTAAGGTTTAACCTCCAATGCACATGTATCGTGACAATCAAATTGTTATCTCCAACACCAATAATCCAATTTTTCATGAACATACATAACTTATTAAGATTGACTGTCATTTTATCTAAGAACTCTTACTTAAGCATGATCTCACAACTCCGTTTGTTTGCTCGGACTCTCAACTAGATTGTATCCTCTCCTAAGCCCTTGGTTTGCCCTTTCTTTCTTGTCTATTAAACTATCTCTAATTTCTATACACTTGAGAAAGAGTTAGATCATTCATGATATTACTGGAAATAGTTGATCAGTTATAATTTTGGTTTTAGTATATTCTGGTTTCCTTCTGTATCCACACTAATTATAAATGCAATACAAGGGAGAAGGAGAATGACTAATTTTCTCTGTGTCTTTTCTTATACATAACTAAGTGCCCCAAATGTTGAGAACTACACATGTAGATACATGTTTTGTCCCCCCGGAAAAAGGAAGGAAAAAAATCCAACTGCTAAAGGATCCTTGATAATCAAAATGAGTCTCTAACCACTTGTTATTTGTAGCAAAAATTGCATGGATCAGGAAATGCCCTTTATACCAGACGAAGCAGCAATTAAACACACAACGCCCTCTTCATCAACAAATGGCATATATATTACTTTAAAAATCTACAAATCAAATTAGTTTCTTTGGTATTACAGTGGGTCATGTCAACGCCACTCCAGCGAAGAGACCATTATTAGCCATAGAAAACCTGTTCCCTAACCCCGTCTGGATCTTTTAAATTTCACAGCTCGCAACGCGTTGCTTGAACTTAATTTTAAGATGAGAGCAAGAAAAATGTGAATATAATTTTTAATCGTACACAATTTGCTAGCCGGAGCTCAATTCAAAAGGAAGGCTCCATGTATAAGCGCCATGTGAATTAGAACCAGAAAACCTGAAGCTTTAAGCTGAGGAGAGTGCACTGCAGAGTGATTTGTATGCGTTGGCACAGAGTTTGAATTTCTCTTCTGCCGCTGCCTGCACAAATCCACAGATGAATCTAGTAAGATCCCCCAAGTTTATAAGTATGCATTTATAAGATGAGATGATGGATAAAAAGAAATGCACAGTTTGAAAAGGTCTCAACAAATAAAAAAATAACAAAGCAATCTATAACCAAGGGATTTAAATTCCCCTTCCCCATTATGACTAATAAAATAAGATAAGATGATCTTATATATATATATATATATGAACAACTTTAATTGATGATCGCAACTTGGATCATCATTTTTGTATAGCAAGAAGGCATCATGTCCGCAAAATAAAACACCTAAATTATCTCCTTCATGTTGTGTGCTTGGATTAAGGATTTATAAAGGGAAAAGAAAATGAATAGGAATTCAAAATCACTTCTCATATTTGTTTTTTTGATAGAAAATGGAAGGGATTTAAGAAATTAAAATAATTAAATTAAAAAATTAATTTAATGATAAATTCTTTTTTTTTTTTTTCTAATCTACTCTTAACAGAATAATGCATTTGGAATTTTATATTTCCTCTCTCTTTCTCCATCCATTTTCTCTGCCCTTTTCTTTTCCCTCACTAAATCCTCACTCCAAAAACACTCTTAAATAAAATTTCAAACTTTCGCATCAATTAGAATTTTGAATCTAACTGAAGTACCAATAGGAAAAAGTAAAGAACATAGGAAAAAGTCCTGCAAGAGGTATGAGAAAAATTCTCCGTAGGCAGTAGCTCGTGAGGCTTTTGGTTGGCTCGGGTTTGGATGCTCAAATAGTTGAATTTTGGGACTTCACAATTGGGAACCTTAGGGTGTTTTTGCTTTGATACCGAGTCAAAACTAGGAATAGAGAATATTAGGAGGAAAAACTAGTGTTTTTTTTTTTTGGGTGCATATTTAACACATGAACCTTTGCTTAAAAAAAAAAAACACATTAACCCCACAAGGTATTTATAATATTACAGAGGGCTAGCTGGCAATAACAAAAAATACAAAGATATACTCCCAAAAATGGAAAATCCTAATATTCTCCTAATTAACAAAATATTATCCTACCATTCTAACACTATATAATATTGAATTGGCTCATCACCAGTAATCTAAATGGAAAAGGACCGATTCAGTTTTACGTTACGGGAGTCCTGTAACCATTATGGTGTGGATGGAGTGACGTCTTAGAGTGGGAAAAGAAAAGATAGAAAAAGGTAGGAAAAAGAGGAAGGAAATATGAAATCCCAAATACATATCCTTATTTGAATGGATTTAAGAATAATAAAATAAAAGGCATTCATAAATATATTAAGTTTTTAATTTAATTATTTTTAATTTCTCAAATACATACCTTTTCCCTTTCATCACAACCCAAACAAAGAACGAATTTCGAATCCCTATCTATTTTTTTTTTTTTTTTTCATCAAATTCTTAATGCAAACAAAGCCTTAGTGAATGGTAGAAGGAAATGAAGTGCTCTGACTAAAGTTTCCCTCAACATGGTCTGTCAAATTAAATCTGAAGAAAGCAATGTTCTGGTACTTCTGGGCTGGGCTTACAGCTAATGATCTTGTATAACATCTGTTAATACACTCATTATCCAAGAGCAACCAAAAACAATACATTGGGAACCAAAAACTAACCTGTGAAGGGCCTTGATGCTTATCAGGATGCCACTTCAAAGCTGATGAATGGAAACTGCAAGGACAGAGAACTCTGTGAAGTCCAATTGTTTAAAATATGAATAAGTCTAGATCATCTCTATACCAAAAAACCATGTTCATCACAAAGACAGTCCAGAACTTACGCTTTTTTGACATCTTCTATTTTTAAAGTACCTTCTGGGGGAAGACCAAGTATTCTTCGGTCAGAAGATAAGCCAACAATACATGACTCATCATCTGATTCAATATCACTTGCATTCTGCCATTTCCTTTTGTCTCCATTAGTCGAATTTGAATGGTCTCTCCACTCAAACCCATTTGTTGAATTTTGAAAATAACACTCCTGCCATGAACTGAATGACCATGTATACCATTTTTTTCCAAATGTTGCTTGAAAGGTTGTCCCGGGATGTTCATCAAAACCATCAGCAAAACTGTCCCTTCTAAACTTGCCTAAATGTGTAAACAAAGGAAGACATCAATTTTGGCAGTACAAAGGGTGAAAAGATTCAATAAATATTCATGACCTACTACAAAATTGAAAGATTACAAAATTTCACCACTGTTTGTTCTCTCTCTCTCTCTCTCTCTCACACACACACACAGACACACACATTTCTTTGAATATATATTTGGTAATAGATGCATAGAGCTATGTATTGCTAGCAAAGAGAAGTACTTGAAATTTCAACAAAGCATAAGAAATATCATTTGATTTCTACCATCCAATATTATTTTTCATCCTTCCAATATTATTTTTCATCCTTTTAAAGTTTTTTTTTTTTTTTTTTAATTAAAAAAGGTTGTATCAAAAGCATCAAGAGGATGCCGTCCAAGTACAACCTGTGTGTAAGTACAAAAAACTATGTAATTTTGAGTCTCCATCCTCAGATAACCAACTATACAAAAGGGACAAAAAATGCTTTTCACAATACAAATAATTATGTGTCTTGAAATTTTCTTTTATTCCTTCCCCGCCCCCCTCCAGGGGCGGGGGAAAAGAAAATACAACCCACGATAGATAGAAGCAGATTAGTCACATGCTTTTCTTTCCTCTTGTCTATCTTCGCTCCCCACCAATCCTAAAGGCAAGTCTTGCATTTGAAGGGAAGACACATTGCATATCGAAACAATTGAGAATCAACTCCCAAATCTCTCTCATCTAGGCGCATTGCACAAACAAATGGTTGATAAACTCTGCCTCTATTTTGCAAGCAACATTTGTTAATCAGGGCAAACCCTTTCTTTATGAGGTTGCCATTTTGAGGATCTTTCCCTGAAGTAGACTCCATACAAAAAGGCCACCCTAGGGTGCTCCATTTTTCCATAAACTGAGCCAAGGAAATTCCATCTCTGATGCTACCCTCCCAACTTTTATAAAAGGATTTCATGTCAAACATACCAAAGCCTAAACTCGCCCATTTTACCCTTTCCTCCCTTGCCAAGGTATTGACCTCGTAAAAACACTAACATTAATCTCACAAGGTCTTCCAACTCACAATAAAAGATTTTCCTCCTAATTTCCACATCCCAGACAACAGCCCCATTTGATGTGGAAAAACTTGGCGATTGCCCCGTCTCTTTTCTTCACAATGGTAAAAAAGTCCAGAAATAAGCCCCTAAAGTAGCTATCTCCTAACAATTGATCATGTTATAATTTGATTGTCCCCCCTGCCAACATTAAACGAAGTATGCCTTTCGAACTCAAGCCAAATCTTTTGAAGGTTTTTCCGTTGGCTCGTTCCACACAGACAATTGTACTCCTTACAACCCAACCCCTTTCCACCATACCATACTTAAGAAGTTATTAGGCCTCTCCATAGATGTTCCCTCTCATTAGCAAACCTCCGTAGCCATTTTCCCCAGTAATGTATCAATCATCACAAGAAAACTAAGCCAGTCCACCCATCCAAAGGGGCTTACATACGAACTCCTAGTTTTACCAAGTAAGTTTTAAAATTCACCTCCTAAGCCTCCCCAAAGAAAATGCCTCGTAATTTTCTTTAATATTTACACAACTGACACTGGCGTCTTGAAGAGCCAAAAGAGGTATATGGGAAGATTGGATAGAGTGCTATGAAGTAATGTTACACTTCCCCTTTAGACAAGTACCCTTTTTCCCACCCTGACAATATTTTTTTTTTTTTTAAATGTTATCCACAACCCATCCCAAGCTCTAACTGCCTTAAAATTCGATCCCAAAGGGAAGGCCCATATATGTTAAGAGCAAGCAACCAATTTTGCATCCCAATATAGCTGCACAAACCCCCATCTCCTGTACCTGCCCAACCGGAATATATTTTGACTTGTCTAAATTCATCTTTAGATCAAAAACTGCCTCAAAACATTGTAAAATGCACCTTAAGTGATCAATTGTGCAAAATCTATCCCACAAAAAATCATAGAGCTGTTAGCAAACAAACGTGTGTAATCTCCATTGTTGAGTCTCTAGCTTCTCTGATGAGAGCATTTCCCAGTCCCCTTTGATTTTCCTATTTTTGATGAATGAACAGAAAAAGAATTGAAATGGAAAAGATGATGGAATTTGGAGAAAACAAAAATGGATACTGGAATTAAAGGATAAACCCACTTTGTTTGTGGTAACCTCCCATTACAACTGCAATTCCCACAAGTTTTTCATGCCTTTTTACTTTCTACATACTTCTACTTATACCCGTATACAATGGGCAATATTGTCATATTACTATTTATTTATTGAGCTGGGCTCAAGTGTTTCTATTATTTATTAGACTAATAATCTCTGATTTTGCAGGTGAGCAGATCCAAAATAACGGGCCGAGTGATGAGGCTCAATTAAATGATGTGGGCTTGGATTGGAATTGGGCCCATGTGCTCTCACTTCAATCCGACTGAAAATTTGACCTGCCCGTGAACTTAAATTCTGCTGAACTGTCTTCAATGCCCCTTCTAGAATAGGAGTTAAGTGTATCATCCTCATGTGCCAGCTGCAGCTGTCCCCTCGGTTGTCCTTCAGATCTCTCATTTGTCCTTTTAATACCTTGGGTGGTGCAATTTCTTTTATCTGTTGGATCTTCAGTTGTTGGAAGGTGGTGATTGAGCAAACTTGCGGTTGTATCCAGTCCACCCACTTCGCCCCAATGTTTAGCCATCTGATGGCCCTCATTAATCAACATTTCCTAGCCGTCCATCTATTCCCAAGATGAAAGATCAAGATTAAGCTTCCCAAGCTTTTTCCTTTGGTTCCAGACCTCTGCACCTTCAATCTCACCATTGTTCTTCCATTTTCTCTCCCCCTGTAACACCCCTTGTCCTTGTGTATCCTTCTTTTGATCTCCCTTTCTTACTTGCTTTATATTTATGTTTGAGTTTTGGAGGCTGGTGCTGTAACAACTCCCCCCATCTTCAAAAGGCCCCTTGACCTCAAGGTTCGGGTGTTCGAATAGCAGCTTCTTGAGTGGCTCCCATGTTGCTTCTTCTACAACTTGCCCGACCCATTTCCCCAACGCTTCCTGGAACTGCCTCTTTCCACGCCTGCGATATTGGATCTCCAGTATGCACTCCAATTCCGACACCAAATGTCCGCTCTGGTCCACCAATGGTAAAACGGTGGAGGGTAACACTTTCCCCTATTTTTTCTTTGAGCTGGGAGACATGGAACACGAAATGGATTTGGCTTTGACTGGGTGACTCTAGCCGATAAGCCACTGTTCCTATGGCTGGTTTTGGCCACCTTGGGGTCCATAAAATTATGTGTACTACTTGAATCAATAAGTATGACCCACCTTTTTCCATTTATTACTCCAAACAATCTAAGAGTTTGGGGTTGGGGAGTACCTAAAATTGCATGAAGAGTGATTCCCATCTCTTGACATGTTCCACAAGCTGTTCCTCCACTGACTGAACTTCACTCAACCCATCACAAGCTTCTTGAGTACCCAACTCCTGTTCTGATTCAAAGAGAGTCTCCAATACAAATAACTTGGGGCTTTTACACTTATGATTTCTATTCCATTTCTCATCACAGTGGAAGCAAAGCCCCTTTGCCTTCCTGGCCTCCATTTCATCTGCACTTAACTTCTTAATTGGCAATTTGTTAACTGTTAGGGCTGCCTGTTTACTACTAAAACCTCCTTTGGGTGGACCTTAGGAACCTCCTTCTAGGGAGAGAATTTGGTTGGCCCAATAGAAATTGGGCTCTTGTTATGGATGATAGTGGTATTCACACTACTGTGCCTTGGCTGGGCTCTCTTTGTGACAACCAGATTCTCCTCCTGCAGTCTAGCTAAACCAAAAGCAGCAGTTAAGTCCCTTGGGTTAAAACATCCGTACAGCATATCTAATTTCCTCCTTTAAACCAGTTAAAAAGAAACTCAACTTATGTTCTTCACTGAGGCTAGAAATTCTGTTGGCTATAGCATCAAACTGTGACTTATAATCCTCCACAGTAGACCCTTATTTCAACTGTATTAAGAGATCCATAGGATCTTCATATGGATTTTCACCAAATCGAATCTGCAAGATTACTAGAATTTGTTAGATCTTGAAACCACAACGATGCTTTGCCCTCCATATGCATAGAAGTAATCATAAGCTTCTGAGACTCTGGCACTTCATAGTGAGTAAAAAATTGTGTCGCCTTATACACCCATTCACTTGGATTCTCCCCATTGAACTTGGGAAATTCCAATTTAATGGATCAAGCATGGATTCCCTAGAATGTTTGATTTTGTTTCTACTATTATCTAAATAGTTAATAGCTTGAGAATTACCTTCCTCTCCTTCATTTCTATTGCCTCCACTACTACTGGCAAGTGTTGTTACATGATGAGTGAGATCTACTATCTTCTAATCTTGCTCCTCAAATTTAGCTTCGAAGAATTTCTGCAATCTTACAAGCTGATTCATCATCTCAGTGATCTGTATCGCAGATCTGGTATTATTTGGCATTTCCAACTCTGATACCAATTGATTAAAGCGTTTCCCAGTCCTCCTTGATTTTCCTATTTTTGATGAATGAACAAAAAAAAATTGAAATGGAAAAGATGATGGAATTTTGGAGAAAACAAAAATGGATACTGGAATTAAAGGATAAACCCACTTCGAGGGTGGTAACCTCCTGTTAAAACTGCAATTCCAATAAGTTTTTCATGCCTTTCTACTTTCTACATGCTTTTACTTGTACGCGTATACAATGGGCAATATTGTCATATTACTATTTATTTATTGAGCTGGGCTCAAGTGTTTCTATTGAGCTGGGCTCAAGTGTTTTTATTACTTATTAGACTAATAATCTCTGATTTTGCAGGTGAGCAAATCCAAAATAACGGGCCGAGTGATGAGGCTCAATTAAACGATGTGGGCTGGACTGGAATTAGGCCCATGTGCTCTCACTCCAACTTGACTGAAAATCTGACCCGCCCGTGAACTTAAATTTTGTTGAATTGTCTTCAATGGCCCTTCTAGAATAGGAGTTGTGTATCATCCCCATGTGCCAGCTGCAGCTGTCCTCTCGGTTGTCCTTCAAATATCTCATCTGTCCTTTTAATACATTGGGTGGTGCAATTTTTTTTACTCGTCAAATCTTCAGTTGTTGGAAGGTGGTGATTGAGCAAACTTGCGATTGTATTCAGTCCACCCACTTCGCCCCAACGTTTAACCATCTGACGGCCCTCATTAATCAACATTTTCCAGCCATCCATCTGTTCCTAAGATGAACGATCGAGATTAAGCTTCCCAAGCTTTTGCCTTTGGTTCCAGACCTCTGCACCTCCAGTCTCACCATTGTTCTTCCATTTTCTCTCCCCCTGTAACACCCCTTGTCCTTGTGTATCCCTCTTCTGATCTCTCTTTCTTTCTTGCTTTATATTTATGTTTGAGTTCTGGAGACTGGTGCTGTAACATTCTCCAAGTTTGAACCCATCCAGTCGTCTGACCTCTAAGGTCTTATTGCCCATCGTGCTAAAAGCCTCCATAACCAAAAGGAACAATAGTGGTGAGAGGGGATCCCCTTGCCTCAAGCCCTTGGAGGATTCTAAAAACCTTCGGGGGTGCCATTAATTATGACTGACAATTCAACGGTGGATATGCACCATCAAATCCATTTTCTCCACCTGCTACAAGGGCCCATGCATTCCATCAAATACAACAAGAATTCCAAGCATAATACTTTTTGATGTATAATTAAAATCAATCCCGATTGTTTTCTTTTTAATCTACGATCAATAAGCTCATTTGCTATCAATGAAACATCAAGAATCTAGCGCCCTTCAGTGAATGTATTCTGAGTGTTAAGACACTAAACTTGTAGCACTTTTTCAACTAGGTGGCTAGAACCTTCATTATTAACATATAAAGGCTTTCCCACAAAGCTAATCAACCTAAAATCTATGATGTGGACATCACTCTTTTTTGAATTAGTGCAATGAAAGTGGCATTTAGACTCATCATGAGCTCCCCATTAGCATGGAACTCTCTGAATACCTCCATGATATCTAATTTGACAATCTCCCAGTAGCTCATATAGAAGGCCATCCCTAAAGCCTTTTCTCTATTTAGCTGCTCCAACATTGCAAGAACCTCTTCTTCAGAAAATGCAATCCTCAAAGCCTCTCTTCCACTCTAGTCACAAAGTCAAACTCCAGGCCATCTAACCTCGAACCTCTCAGCCTCCATGGTTCACTCTCTTTGAATAACTTGCAGTAGAAACCGGCTATGCCTCGTCTAATCTCTTCATATTCTTCATACTTTCCTACTACCAATGATGATTTTAGAGATCTCATTTGATCTTCTATGTGAATTTGCCAATTTATGAAAAAACTTAAGTGTTCTTGTTAACTTCTCTGAGCCATAAAGCTCTAGTTTTTTTACGCCAACCATTTCCTCCATTTTCGCAAGTTTGCAAAACTCAAACCTCCGTTGACCTCTGGGCTCAGCCGCCTCAAGAGAAATTTTACCCTGCCTTTTCCTTCTAGTCTATTCTTCTTATTTATTCCATCAAATGAAGCTCACGCTGTCATACTCATAATAACACTCCCACTAGTGAGCCATTTTTTCTTTAAAAATATCTGCAAGCAACCACATATTCTTAAACTAAACGAAATGAGGCATAATCCAGAAGAATCGCGTAGTGGTCAGACACCACCGAGGAAGCCTATTCTAAAATACCCTGAGAAAATGATGTTACCAACTTCTCAAAATTAAGAAACAGTCTATTCTAGGGCTGCTACAAGAGTTAGACCAAGTAAAAGCACCTCCCCTTAAAGCCAAGTCTATCAATCTGAGATCCTTCAACACATCCATTGAACAATCTCATGGCTTTGAAAATGTCAATTCCCCTTCTTCAATGAATCTAGTAATGTTGAAATCCCCTCCCACACACTAAGGAAGGTCCCATCTAAAGGAAAAACTCGTAAGATCCTCTCTTAAATCTATGCCTGCCCTACACACTGGCCCATGCTTCTATAAATACACATTCAACCCCATCATCATAGTTCCCAAACCTTCCAAATATCATAAACATGCCTAATTCCAATTCTATTAAATCACATTTCCTACCATTGCACATCACCAAAATACCAAGGGAAGCTCCTTCAACCAATAGAGTTATCCAGTTCACCCATCTACTTTCCCAAATGCCCCTTACAACCTTGTCTTCCATATTTACCATCTTTGTCTCTTGAATGCAAACTAGGTTGTCTTGCCATCATTTCAATGATTCTTTGACTGATGCCTTCCTCATATTAAATTGTTAGCTACCATCTCACTTAAAAGTTTAAGCTATTAGGAAAAGAAACAACTTTATTATTTATATTATCACTTTACACTCTCAACAAGCCCCCTCACGAGTGGACAAATTTTATTTTATTTTATTTTTTGGGGCCAAACATGTGCATCAATTGAATATTGGGTGACTGTGAGGTTTGAACTTTGGTCCTTTACTTGCTTTAATACCATGTTAATGTGTGAGCCACTATCACCTAAAAGCTCAAGCTATTAGGAAAGGGGGGCAATTTTATTATCTATATTGACTTATCTTCTTCTACATGCACATTCACGTGTGGCTAAACTACTTTAAAGGGGCCAACATGTGGAACTTTTGATTTATTTGGGTGGCAGTGCGATTTTACCTCTGCCCCCTGCTTTTTGTAATTTATTGACCATTCCAAATTCCTCAACTCCCTCCTTACCCTAGCATTGTCTTGGTTTTGCTACTTGAAGTTCTAACTTCTATTTGCTAACCAACATTCTTCAATAGCTGAGAAAGGCCTGTTAATCTCCTTCTCCATACCTTCACACCAAACTCCTAGAATTTCCTTAAATGAATTGACCTTTTCAAGGAACCAGTTAGACACTTCTCTGCATCCTCGCACGAGGCCAGAAACCTTGCTTGCCCTCTCCTCCCCAGTTGCATCTATGGGTTGAGCACTGGCTATCAGATAACAAACGATAGCTTTCCATGTCCCATTGGTTTCCCAACCTTTAGCACAACATTATTGCATACCCCCCCCCCAACCACCCTGAGGGGTTGTTTCTGCAAATTGCCAAAGTCAAATCTTCCTTCTCACAACACCCAGAATTTTCCCCACGACGTCATTCAATCCACACCCCATCCGAACCCTGATGCCCATCACCAAAGGTACCAGTAACAGAAGCTATGGATAGCAAAATGGTAAGATGTTCTCCATTCAACTTAATTGCACTTAATATTTTCATAAATATAACACACAATCAATCATTGTCAAATTGCTTTAATTGTCTGAAGAATTAATGATGATTCACCATAACTTAACAAACTCTCTTTTCACTTTCTGTAGTATTGCTATGATTTTTGCAATACTTTAGAGTCTAAACCTACTGAATTTACCAAGTCTTAGTGCCCTGTTCCCTTCTTGAAAATTAAAGTAAATGCAAGTCTTAAACTAAAAGGCTAATTTAATCATCAACACTTGAAAATGAGACAATAAAGCATCAAACACTGATCTTAGCTATGTTTTCTTGCCAAATTGCTAGTGACTAGACTTTATGAAGGATATGCATAATTATTAGTTCAGACACTCAATTACACATACATAATTATAGAAACAATGAATACACATACATATGAATTTCATTGTGTGTTACAAATGATCTGTGTGCATGTACCCAAAAGAGAAACAATCATACAAAGAAAACAACTTAGTTATGTACCCTTCATCGTACTGTACTAGATATTTTAGTGACTAGTTGTCAAACAGCAATTATAAGAGTTCACGATAATTAATTTAACTATAAATAATGTGTGTCAGATTGTGACTCTGTGTAATTTGTGCGAATTCAACCCTATATTGAACAAGCACAATATTGAGGATGAGAAGCATACTCATCCAAAACAAACAGAAAAGATAGGAAAAAAATGAGAATGAGAGAGACACAACATGGTCTTCCATCTAGTGCTGTAATGCCAAGCAAAATATTGTCGATCTGAAAAAATAGTTCCCATTTCCTAGCAGCATATGGATGACCATAGTCAATATTATTTACTCAAAAATTAACCATCTTCAATTGTTTATTTACAGTCACCTGTTAAATTATGGGCAACACAGCATATGGATGACCATACTCAATATTCTTCTGCACAACCTCTTATTCTGAAACCAAGTTTCATGTGGACGGTAAATGTTATATAAATTTATTGTGGAAAATTTGTAAAAATCATGATTCAGATATGTGCAGAAACCCATTTTGCAATTGGAACAAAGCATTTATTAGCATCTGTCAGACATCGTTGTTGGCAACTCAAATTATCTTTATAATCTTTTATACAATGCCACCAAAAGTGGATTTACAGATGCATTATTGATAAATAGGATGGAGATTATCATTAACAAGATGCCTATCATAAGCCTAGGAACAGTATCTTTTTTGTTGCCAAGGTACCTTAGAACAAATATTTGCTGTCTATTAGAAGCCCCATCACATTTTGCTATGTTAACAACTATTTAATTGTTCCACCACGAACTCATATATTCCTCAATTTGTCATAGCAGCAACCGTGTTTTAAAGTTTTGTATAAAATAGATTAAAAAAAAAAAAAAAAAACTTGTACAAACATTAAAAGAGAAAACAATATGATAGTTTGATCATCCAGAAACCTAGCACAAGTAGTTCAGTAGGAAAACTGGAATAAAGTAAATATATATATATAGACATAAGACAGATAACCATAGTAGATAAAAAAAGATAACAAGGAAAGAAGTGAAAGAAAACAGTCTCACGTTTCATTCTTTTGTGCTGAGCTTTACTGGTGTGACGATTAGGAGAAGACTTTGATCGACTCTTTTTATTTGAATTGTCTGAATGATAAGCATCCCCTGCATTCCAGCTGGTTTCATCCATTTTTGGGAAGCAATTCTAGGTATAAGATGGCAAAAGGAAGCAAATATCAATAACCAAATAAACTAACCCAAAATAATAACTGGAAGAAAACAAATTAAAAATGAAAGTAAATGACCATGGAAGGATCATGAACAAACAAAGGGTCTAGTCTTCCAAAAAAGTGAAATAGTGGAATGAAGTAAACGGACACTAAACAATTAGCCAGGATCCGGATCATTACAAACTTGTTATTGAAATTCCAAGAGTTCAATTACACCTATAAATTTTAAGTAAAACCATAGACTAAGCATGCCCCCAGTTACATATTAAATCAAGCCACAACAAGAGAAAAAATAAAAAATTTGATAAGATTGCATGAATTAGGCTTCGATTTGCAACCATACTTGTGTTTGTTTTTCCTATTCAAAAACCTGGCTAGTTTATTGAACCTAAGAATGCTGAATCCTTTCTAATTTATGTGAAACCAGATGATAATCCCCCAAACCGCCACATAATAATAATAATAATAATAATAATAATAATAATAAATAGAGTACCCTCAGGCCAAATTCACTGCAAATTGAATATCTATGAAATAATAGGAATTAGAACCATACATATCACATAACACATAGAATGGACTTGGATTTACGCAATCAAATATGATCCATGTAATGTCTACCTGAAATGTAATATTGGAGGAACCACTTTTGAACAGAAGATCTTTTAGAGCTCTCTTTGCATCAGCACGCTTTTGACGTGTGGCATATCTGATATAATTCTGTAATCAACATTTTTTTTTTGATTAATTAAAGGTATACTAAGAAAGTATCAATCAACAATGGCAATGTCATCGAAATTTAGAAATGACAAAAATATGATAGAAGTACAAAGAATTAACTGATTTGGTGGAAGCATGAAAGAAGTTTGTAGACTGTACATGATATTTATTAAAGATATAAAAAACAAAAGTCAAATATCATAAAGAATTCATTGGTTGTCGAGTGATATGCAAATGACTCTTTGCTTGTGTTTGTTTGGGCGATATGGGGCCTTCAGATTGGATTTTCAATCTGTGGGCCCTACAAATCCACTGTGTGAAAAAGAAAAAAAAAAGTTAGAGGGGGTTGCGAATCCCTCAAATTCATGGGACATACAATACCACCTAAGGCTAAAAATTCATTTCTTATTTTATTTTTTTAGAAATTCTAAAATCTCAAAACTTTCAATCTATCTGTACATAAAATATTTCAAAATCAATAATAGAATTTTATATTCAAACTATTTTACGTATGTGTGCTGTGGATAATGATTTCTCATTATTTTAATATTTTATACATATTATATTAAAATTATTTATTTATGTTCCAGCCATATCGTGCCGTGGGTTCTTTGAAAATTGCTGCGTAAATGTGTCTGATTTCCTGATGTATCAGTGTAAGAGTCCGTATCTGCGTTATTTAGGTGTCTAACATACCTTTTTATCTTCCAACAAGGAGAGGACCAAAGAAGGAAATGATGGCAACATTCGCAGGCCTACAAGTACAAGAATTAAACATACTAATTCAAACAAGGAGGAAAGAAACAAGGTAGAAATGGATCTCCACTCTCAAAGTAAAGACAAACTGAAGAATCCATGAGAGTTTCAATAGGACAAAAATCCCAGAGTCTAGTCTTAGATAGTGAATCCAAAACATATTTTCTTTAATTAGAGAAATATCCTAGGAGGAACAAGCAATATCATTCCTAAGGAAATAACGTGATGCTCCAAGATTCTTTGTGTGAAATTACTTCCCAAAATAACTTTTCAATACAGAAATATGCTCAACGTCATCATTAGATCTAATGATATCATTTACATAGACCATTAAAATACTAGTGCCAAAAGATGACTAGTATACAAACATTGAGCGGTAAGAAATGGACTGTCTGAAATCATAATCCAAAAGAGCTGAACTAAATTGATCAAACCATACCCGTGAAGATTGCTTAAGTCCATACAAAGTTTATGCAGATGACAAACAAGATATTCACTATTTGTATACCCTAGTGGCTAATCTATATATACCTCCTCTTGAAGCTCATCATGCAGTAAGGCATTCTAAATGTCTAACTAAAACAAAGGCCACAACTTACTCATTGTAACAGCTAAAATGATACAAACTCTGTTAAAACAAGCAATTGACAAGAATGCCTCCAAGTAATTAACACCGTATTTCAGAATATAGCTCCTTGCAACCAAACAAGCCTTAAGATGATCAACTGAACCATTGGTGAGATAATTAACCGTATATACTCAGCAACAACCAATTGTTTTCTTCCCATCACAAAGACGTCACAGGCTTGTTTGGACACGCTATGGACTCGTTTTGCAAACTACCTTTTTTTTTTTTATGGAATATAGTTTATTATCATTTTTTAAGGGACACAATCATTATATGATTTCTTTATTGACTTTTAAGATATGAAATATATAGTTTTTAATTTTAGTTAGTGTTACATTACATTATTTCTATTGTATTTGAATAAAATAATAATATCTTAGCATATAAAAAATTTATAAATATATCTTTTTGTTGGGTCCCTAACATGTCGTGTCTTGCATTTTTTAAAACTGTCTTGTGAGTGCATCCGTGTCGTGTCAGTGTCTTAAGTTAGTGTCCATGCTTCTTAGCTTTTGTAAATCTTTCGCTGATTTCATGTCATCCCTTGTTATGCTTCGCCAGTCATCTTAATCTCGCATTAAACAACAAAATGGAATTGCAAAACGAAAGAACCCGCATCTCATTGAGACCCATCTTAATGGCAATTTGTAGAATCTTCTCTCTAACAAAGTGACAATCCAATTCAATTTGCCTGGTCCTCCCATAAAAAACTAGTGAGTGTTGCATTCCCAATTCTTTCAACATATTCTGTGCCCTGGTTAACTCGTATGAATTAAATTATGGTTTTCGGCTCCAATTATACACTAAATCTCACTACCATTTGTTTCTTACTCTCCTATGCCAATAGATTACCTCCGACGAAGATGCAATAGCTATAGTACAATGTCTGTCTAATGGACATCTTGCCCAATCTGCAACTATGTATTCTTTTATTGAAGTATGTCCACTATTTTGATATAACAAGCCCCTTTTAGATGCTCCCTTCAATTATCACAAGATTCAAACAATAACATCTTAGTGATTGGTACACGATGATTCTAGAAACTAACTAATCACACTAATAAGGAATGAAATATCTTGTCTCATAACTATCAAGTAGTTCAACTTGCCAACAAATCTTCTGCATTGACTATGATTTTTCAATAAATCACCTTCATCTGCAACTAGTTATGTATTAGGATCTATTAGAGTGTCTATCCCAACATACTTGTCTCAGACAATAAGTATAGAATATACTTCAATTATGAGAGAGTAATCTGCTTGCGTGATCGGCCTACATAAGAACCCATAAAATACTTGACAGTCTTAAGTCTTTAGCGATGAACTTATTATAAAGGAATGACTTCAAATCAGCAATACCATACGTATCATCTCTTGTGATGACAATGTCAGCTACATACACTAGTAGCTATATCCTATCATGCGTGGAGCGACAATAGAAGACAAAGTGATTCACACTATATCAAGTCAGACCAAATTCAATAACCACTGTACTGAATCTGCCAAATTATGCCCTTGGAGAATGTTTTAGATCATTCAAAGAATTCTTAAGCATGTTATGAAGTCCTAAATCTTTAGCAGTGCAGTATGCAATTTTTAAGTCCACTACAAATTTTCTAGCAAGAGTAAAAATTGCATTCTAGTTCTTTTAATTAGTCCAATAAAAAAAGGTTAACAGCTACTTATCATCAAGTTTTCTACGTATAGAAAACTCATTTAATGCATCCATATATGCGCCCAATTGCTCTACCTTGTGAAACTTTGACAGGCATCAAAAATAAATACCAAAGACTCAAAGAAACCTGAAGGATTGATGCAAAGTTTTATACCTTCGATGGTTGTTGAGCTCTCCTAAAATCCTGCAAAAACAAAAAACATTTTGCTAGTCAAACTTCAAGTTTAGAAGGCATTACTATGTAAAATCATCTCATGCAAATGTACTTGAATTAAAGATTTGTCTTAAATGGAATAGCAACAGCTAAAGTTGCATTCTTGGAAAACAAGACAGCTTAAAGAGCTACACAAAGGTAACTGAATTTCTATCTGTTTGATATGCCAGATACATGGAAACTGATCTAAAAAATAAATAAAATTAAAAAAAAAAAAAAAAAAAAAAAACAAGAAAACAAAAGGGCAAACTATCAAAGTACAACTCAATGCCTTTTTCAAATAGCTTCATGATATACACCAACCCAAAAACTCCACTTGTAGCAAGGGATCTCAAGTACTTATATCAGATACTATTCACATTGCACATGGAAGCTGAGAAGGATCTGTCCACCAAATAGCAACAAAAATATCGTGGACAGCCCTAAGCCCAATTTAGGGGGGGGGGAGAACCAAAAAAAATGACTCCAAGCAAACTCTTCCCCATGCTTTTCTATTTTTTTTCTTATTTATTTTTTTTTTCTTTGGGCGGCGGGTTGTTGAGGCGAAAACAATTCTGTCATGGTTCCATTTTTTGTAAATGCTTCATATTTCTCTTGATGAAAATCCAAAATAAACCAAACAATTGCAAACATTATTCTACGAAGACTCTTAATAGCAAAAGAAGCGAACATCATTTACCATCCAAATACATCCACAAGAACCAACATGCATGAATCCTACAGGAAAGGAGGCATTATGTCAAATAGTTAAAAAAGGTCGCCCAGTGCATGAGACTCTCAACTATGCAGTATGTGGTGAGAGGCAATATAACTGGAGAGACTCTTTTGATTATTAAACCCATGGCCCTGGGAAAAAAGAGACTTTAATAGCACATTGCCGATTGGGCGGTAAACCTTACACTAAATGACAAACCATAAGAGAAGTGACAGCTAACAGGAGAGAAGGGTCTGAAAGCACACTGACTACAATGCCACCCAGCCACACCAGGGAAAATGTCTGGTAGAACAAGCATAAGATAAAGATGGTGACTCTTCAAGCCTAAAAATGATAAATTACAGCATCTACAGAGTTTTCTTCACCTGATAATTTCCAATTTTGAGGGCAATTATGATTTCTTCTGACAAAATATGGCCATCTTGAAATGGTCACTAACCTCTTGAACTAGTCCACAACCACATAAAAAAGACCCACAAAATACTTAACTGCACACACTGCTCTCTCCAGTACAGGCAAGTGGAAGGTCAATGTGGCATGAAGGTTCCTAAACATTGGTCTGACCACAACAGAGTTGTAGTAGCTGTAATATAAACAGCATGTCTGCACGTACCAGTCTATTTCAGCCACCGATGCAGACATTTTCACGAGATGCTTGCCAATGCAGGCAATGAAATGCATTGAGGGCCAAACCATTTGTATTTCATTGGTTCATCCTTCTCCAGTGTTCATGTGAGAAACCAAGGTTTGTCTCTCTATCTTTTTGAGTCCTCCAATTTCGTCATAATTAACTTTCTTTCACCATGAGGGACTTGACACAAGAAAGCAATCGCTGCAAATCAAAAACTGCATCTACACTTTTGACTTGACAGAATATAAAGAGGAAGTGAGAGGAAACTTATACAGGATCTATTCCGGGAAACTCAGGAATATCAAGAGATGAATTCCAAGCCCTTCTACGTCTGCATTATGGCGTGTCAAAAAGTAAATCTTACAGAAAGCAGAACATTAGGCACCCTCAAAAAATATGAAGCCCAACTTTCTTTACAATAAACAGGCCATATACAGGACATTAGGTAGGGGTTAATGTCGTATTACAAAGTCAAGTGTTTGGAGAATTTATTTTAACAAGAAAAATGACGAAGTTTAGAGACTGCTTGGCGTGGGGGAATAGCATCCCAAGAACAATATTTTGGCTGATTCAAGCTTCAAATGAAGTTGAAAGACTGTAAGAAGCCAACCAGTCCAAACTAGGGCGGACATGGTATTTATTCGTATTAGATTTAGGGGTTGTTTGGAGTAAAAAAAAATGAGATAAATTGAGATAAATTGTGGTTTGGGAAGAGTTCGTAATGCGTGCAGTGAGAGAAAAAGTTGATGTGATATAAAGTTAACAGAGATTTATAGAGATTTTTGGAGATTTTCAGCAAAATATATCAAACCAAACAGGCCCTTAATGACGAGACTTAAGAATCTATAAAGGATTTCTTGTAAATTGGAACAATGTGTGCTTGCCTATTAGGAAGTATGGATGATGAGTTAAGTACCATCATGTAAATTGGAACAATGTGTGCTTGTCTATTAGCAAGTATTGGTTCTAGAAAATTATGTCTTTCCCACAAGGCATTATTGGGCAAATAGTTGTGAAGATTTGCGGTTGAAGGAAATAAACCATGGCAAGGGTTGTGATGGCAAAATATGGATCTATTGAGGGTGATTTGTCTACTCCTGAAGTGGTCAAGACGAGTCTATGGAAACTAATCCGTAGAGTGTAAGGTAATTTCAGTGATTCATTATGTACGAAGCAGGAAGAGGAGACAAAGGTCAAATTTTGGAGTTTCCCAAGGCTTCAAGTAGGTAAGTTAAAGGATCTGTCTCTAGAGATATTTGTTTTAAAAGTAGATAGGAAGTCTTTCATGGAAGATTACTTCTTGCTGGAAGGCTGGAAGCATTAGATGGAGGATGTCCAATTCAGAGTTATTCAAAGTCTTTTTACAAAGAGTTAATGGGTGAAAGAGATAATGATTTTGCAACGACGAATATATGGAGATTTAGTGCACCTCCAAGGGTGGCCTTCTCCATTAGGTGATGCATTGTAGTATTCTGAAACAGACAATCTTATTAAAAGAAGAAAAATGATGGTAAATTGGTATTGTCTACATTTGGTATATGACACACAGTAGTACTCTCACAACAATCTTATTAAAGAAAGAAAACTAATGGTAAATTGATATTGTCTATGCAAGGAAAATGAGGATCTGTTGATCATCTATTCATTCATTGCCCTTGGTCAAAGTTGTGGGAGTTGGCACTACCTTGTTTTGATGTAGAGTAGGTATTTCCCAAGATGGTGAAGCAAGCATTTGAAGCTTAATGGGGGTGTTCGTTTAGATAAACAGAAAAGGAAAGCTTGGAGAATTGTTTCATTTGCGATGGTGAGGGTAATTTGGGGCGAACAGAATAGAAAATCATTTCAAGGCTAGGAGTTCCCTTTGTAAGAGTATTTTTGTGTCTATTTTGTATAGATGGTTATTGGGTGGATTTGATCCATATCTTAATTCTTTCTTATCTTTTGTTGAACTTATGATTCTTTAGGTTTCTTTCATTGAGGAATTTTTTTTAGTGGATGCTATTTTCTTCATACTGATGTAATAAAATTTATTTTATTAATAAAAAAAATATTAGGGTAATGAAGGATGTTAAAGGAACATGCCGATATATGAAGAGATAGTATCCTATGCATAATATACATGCATATCTAATACACCTCAATAAGCTCATAATGGTTCACAACAACTTAGTTCAGAAAGAGAGAGACTGATGAGGCAAGAAGGCCCCTTATGAAAAGATTAGCAAGTCGAGTAGAAGACCAAACATAGTTGATATTAAGGGTGTACAAAAGAACAAAATATCTGAAAAATCGATCCCATCTGATGTTAATAGATCGGCTCGGATCTGGTGGACATCGATTAAATTTTCAATTTCAAAAATAACTCGATTCTCAGTTACCAGGATTTTAGAACCAGACCCAATCCAGAACTGAACTGTAGAATTGGTTCTCCCAAAACATAAAAAATCTAAAAAATATATGAGAAATGGTGCCCACCGCCCACCATCTTTCTTTGCTTTCTATCTCTCTCTATATCATCTTCCTGCATTTGTTTGTTTGACATTAAGGCTGTCAAAGGTGTCCAACCAGTTAAATTTATCAAAAAATTTAGGGGGCTGTGCTGGTGGCTATTGTTGCGGCAATTGGTAACTTCTTGTAAGATGACGACTCATTGAGGAACACTACCCAACCCTCGTCAAAGAATGATCTCTGATACCTGCCAACCCCATGTAAGATAACAACTGCTTGTCCTTTGGGTGGGAGGACAAAGTGATGGACGGTGATTTTAAGGGTTGTGCGTCGCTGCTAAAATGCCCTATACTTTTGTATGCATCAAAGGGGACAGGGATTGTGAACAAACTGCAGCTTTTTGGTCAATTGAATTCCTTTACTGGTAATTTCTCCAAATTTAATCTTCATTTCAATATATATTGTATATTGATATACATGCACAAACACATAAATGCAAATGCAATTTTAGGTTTGGGACTTACCATTCAAAAACCTAACAAATTGATCGTGGTTTGCCATATGTTTTAGGGGTTAAATGATTGCTGTTGCCGTGTCAGTTATAAGACCCAGTCTAACCCATGTTTCTAGATTTGAGAAACTTTCATGCCCAAAACCGAACCGATCCAATCCGTGCACACCCCTAGTTGATGTGAAGAAAGCCGTGGAAAGCAAGATTACAAATGAGGTAATAAGGGATCTAAATACGCTTGGTATGAGCATGAAATAATGGACAGAAAAAAACCAACATCTTGGACAAGGTAAGAAATCCAGAGAAAATCAAAAGACAATAGGAACTCTACCGCAACAGGGTTGTCAAAAACTTATGATACATAATATGACACATATGATACGAGTCGCCAGAAAGGCATTTAGTTCGTTTCTATGAGTGTATATATTTGTCTTAAAAAACTTCTGCTACATACACCGTAGAGTTTTTTTACCCATCTATTGATAATAATAAATCAATTTACCAAATTGAAGTAAGCTGGGAAGGATTTACCAATACGAGGGTAAAATCGTAAGTGCTACTTACAACTTCACTAATAATCCAGAAGTCGTAAATGCTACTCATGTTTTCAGCCAAAGTCGTATCTGGCACTTGCGTCTTTAGCTGAAGTTCAGGACAGCAAACTGAAGAAGAAAATTTGAACTGCAAAATCAACAATTAAACCCAGAAACAAAAAGAAAATGTAAAGAGATGGAGAGTGTAGGAGGAGCGAGGCTCAGATTCGCCTTTTCTCAGACAAAATGAGAGACCACCATGGCTGCAACAAAAGTTGCCATGCGAGAGAAAGAAAGCAATCATAACCAACCCCTCACAGGCCCTATTGTGCTGCCCCGCCAAGATATAATTCGTCCTCAAAACGCCTGATCTTTTTCAAAAACATCATCATAGCCTTATAGATAGATATAGATAAAGAGGGGGAGAGAAAGAGAGAGAGAAAGAGGAAGATAGATCAATTTTGAACTGCAAAATCAAAGAACAAAACTGAAGAAGCGGCATCTATAGAACTGGAACAGAGGACAAAGAGCATGACGAAGAAGAGATGTTCAAGACATAAGTAGCACTTATGACTTTTGGACAATTAATGAAGTCGTAAGTAGCACTTATGATTTTGCCCTTAGTAAATTCTTCCTAACCAACTTCAACTTGGTAAATTAATTTATTATTATCAATAGATGGGTTAAAAAAACTCTACACTGTATCTTACAATACACATGATATATTTATCATTACAATTTTACATCGTAAAAGATTTACCAATTTAATAACTAAAACAAAGCAAACTAAGAGATAAAATCATATATTGGATCGTTATCTATATGTTTGTTTTCTGAAGAAGAAAATAGGAAAATTTTGTCAAAAACAATCAACAAATTAAAGATAATGGTTGAATCACAAGTTACTTCAATAAATTAATTGGTCAATGGAATGTGTCAATAATAATGATTGAATGGAAAGCTTGACGCCCTTAGAGTTGTCACAACATCTATTTATATACATCAAACTACACATATTAGGAAAGACAATCATATCTCCTATTTTAGAAAGAAAATAAATCTAGAGGACATTCCTATATTAAAATATTCATATCTTCTAATAGAATGAAGTGTTCCCCCCCGGCCTTCAAATCAATATACCGTATTTTTATAGAACTTCAAAATAAGAGAGTAAAAGAAAGTAAGAAAATACTTGCTTATCACATTTTTAACTTCATCAAAAAGCTTAGAATAAATGATTCAATATGATACTGATTGTGCAGGAGGCAATATATGCTGGTTGTGCAACAATTAGATTAATTATAATAGGCAACAACATAATTTTGTATAAAATTTTCGTTTTTCTATGCAAATCACATTACTTAATTTTGTATATAATTAATGTGATTTGCATACAAAAATAATTATTTAATGATATTTTATTTATCCTATGTTATTTAGATTTTTCTTTAACAAAAAACTTCTTAATATAGAGCTAACAATTTGTAAAAAACTTATGGTACACGATACAATACAGAAAAATTAAAAAAATCGATACGAGTTACGATACACAATTTGACAACTTTGTGCTACTGCACTTGATTAAAACACTGTTGATTGTTGGGTCTTAAAGAAGATGCAGTGGCCCATAACAGAACGCGTATGAGGACAGCCAGTCCAATCAACGTTTATGCAACAAGATAAAATGAGGAGGAATAGATCTATCTAGACATCACAGAGAGTATTGAAAATTGAATTGGCATGAACATAACATGCCACAAATGATAGTTTTCACAATTGACTTTTAACATTAACAAGGTTGACGAAGTTTTGGATAGGAGAAGATGCAAGAGAGTGAAAGAGAGTGAAAGAGGATGATGCAGTACAATCAGGAATGAGAAGAATGGTAAGTGCGTAGGTAGAGGAAGAGAAGATTGACAAAGAGAGGAATTAGGTCTTAGTTGGTGATGTATGTTTCCCTAATACCATGCAATATTATGAGAAACCAACCCACCCAAAACTATCAGGGACATCTGACATGTTATATTTATATTAGAGTACCAAAGGATGATAAAAGACACAAAGACCCATATGCAAGTAAACTGTATCCCATATACAACATATACACATATCTGTAAAAGAAATGTTTAAAATCAGGTTCTGTTGGGAAATAGGTTATTGATGAATAGGAAAGAGTGTATAAGAGATTTAATGCCTAGTTTAGAGTCTATATGACCCAAATCATAGTTGAACAGGGTCACAAATCCAAGAACAAAACCAACATTTGAGAGAAAATCCTTCTTCTTGAACAAGATCACAAATCAAGAAAAAACAAAACCAACATTTGGCTTGGAAGAAAATTAAACACTCCTTTTTAGCAGCTGAAATACTTCTTCATCATCGATGCCCACACACAAGCCCGTTCCAGAAGCCATTTTACAATCCAAAACACAAAATTACAAAGCTACCCCCAGAAAGAAATGAAAGGAAATGCGAAAGCAACTCTTAAAACTTACAAGAATTAATCCCCAAAGATATTATTCTGTTGGATGTTGATATTCTGATTTTAATGTGTTAATATTAATGTATCATTACATTTATGCATTTAGAGGTGATGTATCTAAGTCTAGGAGTGATATATATACTTATGTATCATAGTATTTATGTATCTTGGGGTGATGTATCTAGTCTAGGCAATTTAAACAATCTTTATTCTGTAATTATAAATAAAAACCATATACAAACCAATTGGGGTAAGTCATTCCACAAAATATCTTCTCTTTTTACATGGTATCAGAACCATTTCACTTTTCTACTTCTACGGTATCTCTTACCGAGAAAATCATCTCTTTGCTGGTACAATTTCTCCTCTAACTTTCATACTGTCCCACATCCCAAATTCTGAGACTCAACCAAACCCAACAACTAGAGAACTACAAAATCTGCAACTCTCTTACCGCCTTAATGGCTCAAACTATTTGAAATGGTCTCAGATAGTCAAGACCTTTCTAAAGGGGAAAGAGAAATCAGCCATACAACTGGTGATTCTCCGAATTCCCAAGACTCAAAGTTCAATCTTTGGGATGAGGAGGACTCCATGATTATGTCATGGCTGTGGAACTCGATGATGCCTAAGGTGAGTGGCCCATATATGCTCTTGACAACAGCCAAAGACATTTGGGAATCTATCCGACAAACCTACTCCAAAATGAGAGATGCAGCCCTTATCTATGAGATTAAGACAGAGTTGTCCACTGCCAAACAAGGTAAAATGCTATGAAAAGTTATTGGCTGGAATTGGATTACTATCAAGATTTCAAAATGAAGTGTAGCAAAGATGTAGCCACCCTGAAACAATATGTGAAAAGGGAAAGAATTTTTGAATTCCTCACAGAGCTGAAAATTGAATTTGACCAGATCCATATATAAGTCTTGGGGAAGAAGACTTTACCTTCTCTCAATGAAGTTTTTTCTCTTGTTCGGGCCGGATAAGGTAGAAGAACTGTGGTGCTTGATACTCCTGATTCAGAAGGATCTGCCATGGTAACTACTAACGAAAATTTTAAGCCTTCCAGTGAGACAATGAATGCTAATACAAAAAAGGAAATGGTAGAGGGGACTAAGTCATCTTAAAGAGGAGGAGTTTGGTGTACCTATTGCAAAAAGCCGTGGCACACCAAAGACACTTACTGGAAACTCCATGGAAAGGCCAAAGGAGTAGGACACCCTGGTGGATCTAAAGAAAACCAGCAACATGGATGAGACAACATGACCAATCTAGAAGTTCAGTCTAATGAGAAACCAAGTTTTGATGGTGGAAACTTCAATAAAGAAGAGATTGACTTAGGGGCTTCCTCATTAACCTTGACGAACCGACAGGCTCATGTTCTCTCGCTCAAAATGGTGAGACCTCCTATTCTCATGAAGTTAGTGCCTTAAATACTATTCAGTCCAACTCTTAGGTTGTTGACTCAGAAGCTTCAGATCATATGGCTCGGGTTTCAGGATCTTTTACCTCTTATCAACCATGCCCAAGTAATAAAAAAATCAAGGTGGCAGATGGTACCTTCACAACAGTTGCTGGTCAAGCGGTGGTGGATTTAAACTCTTTAATTTCTTTAAAAAATGTTCAACATGTCCCAAAGTTGACTGCTAATCTCTTATCTATATGTCAAATATCTAAAGACCTAAATTGTTGTGTAATATTTTTTCCTGAGTATTGTGTGTTTCAGGATCTAGGCACAGGAAAGACGATTGGGCATGCTAGAGTAAAGAACGGGTTGTATGTTCTTGAAATTCTTAAAGCGAGGGGCAGCCACACTGATGAGTTTCCTAGAACCTATGTTTCAATTAATTCCAATAAAGATGATATTCGGAATCATCATTTTCATTTGGGACATCTTCTTTTTAGTCTTCTTAAGAAAATGTTTCCTTCATTATTTAAAAATCTTGTTGCTGAAAGCTTTCATTTTGATGTTTGTGAGTTTGCAGAACACCACTGCGTGTCATTTCCTATTAGTAATACAAGGTCCTCTTTTCCATTCAATTTGATTCACTCTGACATTTGGGGACCATCACAAATATCAAATATTTCTGACGCAAGGTGGTTTGTAACATTTATTGATGATTGCACTGGACTTAGGGTGTGGTTTGACTGACAAAAAGTGAGATAAAGTGAGACAATTTATGGATTCATAATTTGTGCAGTGAGATAACAAATAAATAACTTTCAGAGTTTTTTAGAGATTTTCAAAAATTTTCAATAGTTTTTAGCAAACCAAACGCACCCTTTCTTGGGTATACCTTCTTAAACACAAATCTGACGTGAGCCACATTTTTCCTACTTTTTTAATATGATTAAAAATCAATTTGAAGTTGGAATTAAAGGCATTCAAACTGATAATGCTAGGGACTATTTTAACCAAGTTTTGTCTCCTTATTTTCAAAAAGAAGGTATCCACCAATCTTCATGTATAAACACCCCACTACAAAATGGGATGGCTGAAAGAAAATATAGACACTTACTCGAGGTAACCCGAGCATTATTATTTCAAACTCATGTTCCAAAAAATTATTGGGGAGCAGCTGTTTTGACACCCATTTGATCAATCGAATACCCTCTAGAGTTTTGGATTACAAAAGTCCAATGAATACAGTCTCGGAATTCTTCCCAGGTTTCCAATTGTTCTCCAAACTTCCTCCAAAAATCTTTGGTTGTGTGTGTTTTGTACATATTCATAAAAATCAGCGAAGCAAACTTGATCCGAGGGCCCTTAAATGTATTATTGTTGGGTTTTCAAATTTACAAAAAAGTTAAAAATATTACCATCCACCTTCAAGTAAATTCTTTGCCATTATTGATGTCACTTTTGTTGAAAGAGAATCATTCTTTACTCCCACTTATCTTCAGGGGGAGAAAATACTTAATAAGAAAGATAAGGATCTTGACATTTTTTGCTTGATCTTTCTAGTTCTCAAAATTCTGCAGGTTCTAAAAATTCTGCCAAAAATTCTACAGGTTCTGAAAAGTCTTTGCCAACTGATCTACACAAGTCTTGCTAAACCTGCAGGCCTTTGCGAGTCTAATGAATTCAGATTTGAAACTATTTATACGGATCCAGTTGCTACCCATCCACTTCAAGTCTATTCCAGAAGACAACAGTCTACTGCGACACCTGTGCAAGCTCAAGATTCTGAAACGAGGTCAATTATTGAATCAATTCATACTCATATTGCTGCAATTGATGACCCTCATATTCCTATAATTGATGACCTTGATCAGACAATTGCTACTAGAAAAGGAATTAGGAAATGTACTAAACATCCCATAACTCAATTTATATTCTACCAAAACCTCTCAACTTCACACAGAGCCTTTGTTTCAAAAATAAACAATGTCCAAATTCCTCAAACACTTCACAAGGCGGTAGGGAATGAGAATTGGGAGAAAGCCACGAGAGAATCGATGGAAGCCTTAAAGAAAAGTTAGACTTGGGATATTGTTGAGTTGCCAAGGGATAAGAAACCCGTAGGTTGCAAGTGAGTGCTTATAGTTAAATATAAGGCTAACAAGGCTTTGGAGAGGTATAAAACAAGATTGGTAGCGAAAGGATATACCCAAACCTATGGTGTAGGTTATCAAGAAACATTTCCACTGGTTGCAAAAATCAACACCATTAGAATTTTGTTATCTTTGGCTGCTAGTCTTGATTGGGGTTTGTAGCAATATGATGTAAAAAATGCCTTTCTACACAGTGACTTTGGAAGAAAGAAGTGTACATGGACCCTCCACTAGGTTTTGATAAATTGTTTGATGGTAACAACGTGTGCAGGTTAAAGAAAGCTCTTACAGCTTGAAGCCATCACCAAGAGCCTAGTTTGGAAGATTCACAAAGCCATGCTAAAGATGAAATATAAACAAAGTCAGGGAGATCACACTCTATTTATTAAACATTCAGGTAATTGAGGAATTACAACCCTTATTGTATATATTGATGATATTATAGTTACAGGAAATGACTTAAAAGAAAGGCAGCAACTTATAAGGAGATTAGCTACATAATTTGATATTAAGGATTTGGGAAGACTCGAGTATTTTTTGGGAATAAAGGTGGCTCGTTCAGCAAAAGAAATATTTATTTCACAACAAAAATACGTTTTGGATCTTCTTAAAGAGACGGGAATGCTTGGACGTAAACCATGTGACATGCCAATTGAACCAACCAATAGGCTAGATGAAGTTGACAAGGAGACAACTGTGGATAGGGGGAGACACCAGAAATTAGTAGGTAAGTTAATCTACCTATCACACACTAGACCTGATATAACATATACAGTCAGCGTAGTTAGTCAATTTATGTATAATCCGAAAGAATCTCATCTCTAAGCTATCTATAGAGTTCTTCGCTATCTTAAGTCAACACCTGGTAAAGGAATTTTTTACAAGAAAAGTCAATGACTACAACTAGAAGGTTGCACTGACGCAGATTGGGTAGGGTCATTAGTAAATAGAAGATCGACGTCTGGTTACTATACCTTTCTAAGCAACAACTTGGTAACTTGATGAAGCAATACACAAAAGGTAGTGGTAAGATCAAGCGCAGAAGCTAAATTATGAGCTATGGCACATGGTATTTGTGAATCTCTCTGGTTGAAAATCATTCTTGAAGACTTAAAGGTGAAGTGGTATGGTCCTATTAAGTTGTATTGTAACAACAAGTCAGCCATCAATAAAGCTTATAATTCAGTTCAACATGATAGAACAAAACATGATGAAGTGGATAGGCATTTCACAAAGGAGAAATTGGATAGTGGATTGATTTGTACACTCTATATCTCAACGAGAGGACAACTTGCTGACATTCGTACTAAGGGACTGCCGAATCCATCATTTCATACTATGTAGACAAGCTGGGAATGGCAAATGTTTATAATCCAGCTTGAGGGGAAATGTTGGATGTTGATATTCTGATTTTAATGTGTTAATATTCATGCATCATTATTCATTGATTTAGAGAAGGTAAATGACCAAGTTCCTAGGGAGATTCTATGGAGAGTATTGGAAAAGAAAGGAGCGTGTGTCGCATATATTGAGGCGACAAATGACATGTATGATAGAGCCATGACATCTATATGGACGATTAGTGGAGAGACTAACGACTTCTCTATCACGATTTGTTTACATCAAGGCTCAGCGTTAAGCCCGTACTTGTTTGCTTTAGTTATGAATGAGATTACAAGACACATTCAGGATGAGATGCCGTGGTGTATGCTATTTGCAGATGATATTGTTTTAGTAGATGAGACGAGAGAAGGAGTGAATGCTAAATTAGAATTGTGGCGGGAAACGTTAGAGACAAAAGGGTTTAGGCTAAGCCGATACAAGACAGAATATATAGAATGTAAGTTTAGTCAAAGTATGATAACGGGTAATATAGAAGTAAGTTTAGGCACATAAAAGATTGTAAAGAAAGATAAATTTAGGTACCTTGGATCTATGGTGCAACAAGATGGAGGGATTGATACTGATGTAAGTCACAGGATTCAAGCCGGGTGGACCAAATGGAGGAGTGCTTCAGGGGTCTTGTGCGACCGAAAAGTCCCCCTCAAGGTGAAAGGAAAGTATTATAACGTGGCGGTTAGACCAGCGCTACTATATGGATCAGAGTGTTGGGCAGTAAAGCATAATCATGATCAGAAGATGACAGTTGCAAAGATGAGCATGCTAAGGTGAATGTGCGGGATTACAAGGAAAGATAGGATTAGAAATGAGGAAATTAGGGGCAAAATAGGAATAATACCGATTGAAAATAAAATGAGAGAAAACCAATTAAGATGGTTTGGCCATATTTGAAGGCATCTAGCAGAGGCACCTATTAGAAGGTGTGAAAGTATGGAGATTGCCAGGAGTAGGAGAGGTACAGGAAGACCCAAGAGAAATTGGAAAGAAACTATTAAACATGACCTGGCCTACCTAGATCTATCGGACGACATGGCCCTAAACAGATTTAATTGGCGTCGACAAATCCATATAGTCGACCCCACTTAGTGGGAAAAGACTTAGTTTGGTTTGGTTTGGTTTGGTTTGATAATATTCATACGTCATTGTATTTATGTATTTAGGGGCGATGTATATAAGTCTAGGAGTAATATATATATTTATGTATCATAGTATTTATGTATTATTCCTATAGTTATTATTCTCTTTTGTTTTCTGAATTGAAGAAATAATTGGAAAATAAAACAGCAAGTACAAAAATGAGTAACAACCCCCAGTAGAGACTGGTACGATTCAAGGAATGGGCTAGACCGGGTCATTTCTCAAGAACAATAGCTAAGGGCCCTGATACTACCACTTGGATCTAGAACCTACATGTTGATGCTCACGATTTTGATAGCCATACCAGTGATTTGGAGGAGATCTCTCGAAAAGTATTTAGTGCTCATTAGGGGTGATGTATCCAGTCTAGATAATTTAAATAGTCTTTATTATATAATTATAAATAAAATCCATAGACAACCCAATTGGGGTAAGTCATTCAGCAAAATATCTTCTCTTTTTACATATTCACTAAAATCTTGCAAAATAACTATAGTGGCCTTGGAATTCATTGTTTCCCCTTTGCTTATAAATTTGCAATACTTCCTAAACTTCCTAATTATGTCCTTTGCATAAGATCTAGTTCAAAGAACCCAAATTTCTTAAATATTATATATTTAGACAACAGCTTATTTTTTTAATAAGAAAAAACAATTCTATTAAAAGACAAAGCATAATACAATGTAAGAGGATGAGAAGTCCCCAAAACAAGACAATAAATAAGAAATAAATACAGGAAAGTTCTACAAGCAAATCTAGGAAAAACTACAAGCCTCCAAAAGTCCCCAACCCTTCATTGAATACCAAGTTAAGAACAGGATTGTTTCCAACTTAGCATTATGATGAACAAAGGAACCCTTTGGAAATATGCATATACTAAAACCACAAGAATGCTAAAAATTTAATTCTATCCTAAGCATACTCCAGATTATTTGTTTTATCCTTAAAAGTCCTCACATTCCTCTCCAACTAGACAACCTATAATAGAGTAAGCATTGCACAAATGCTACATGGTTTTAACCCTTTTATACTTACCAAATCCATAAAATCCCATTAACGGTAGACTAGTACGTGACTAAAGGCGAGTTACATGGATTCAGAAAATAGCTTCAATAACAGTCAGGATCTATGTTGCTTGGACACCGGACGAGAATCGAGTACAGGTGTGAATCTAGGTGTCAGACAATATAAGTCTAGAGAATAGAAGATACACAGATATGGATCCAAATTTGGATACGAGTACAAGGATACGCCATGTAATTTTAATTATTTTATAAATTAATATTATAAATATATATTTTTAATTATTTGTTGTTTGCTCTTTCGTTTTCTGACTCTTTATACATAATACACAAAATGGAAGAGAAAAAATCTATGTACACGACTAGAAGAGCAAAAGTCTCACATGGGTAGCGTTTCTGACTTTCTATCAGTGTAATTAATGTAAGTATAATTAATAGTTTGCTTGGGACATGTGACTTCTAGTAATATACATAAAGATTATAAAATTTAATTATGTTTGTGTAATTAGTACAAAGAAGACAAAAGGTTGAAGCCATTCAAAGAACCCTTTGGACGGATAACACCATCTCCAAAGAATGCCATCACTCGAGAAGTCGAAAATGGAGCATCAAATTGAAAGCACCACACTCGACTCTGCACCCGCACCCACCCACGCCCGAGTGGGTACTCCGCATCTTGGCGCAACTTAGGTTAGGATACACAAGGGCAATGCAATAAAATATGATCAATTGATTCTTCAATGTTTTTACACATCATACATCAATTATGACAGAGATAGCATGAAGCTCTCCTCCTTTGATCTCCTTTGAAGCGTGTCACATATATTGGGTTTTTTTTTTTTTTTAAACAACAATTGATAACTAGCTTAAGTTATTTGATTTCTCATCTTTCAAATCGAACTTTAAAATCAGCACTTTGTTGAAAAGAGGAACAATTGATTGCTTTCTCCAATTTATACATTTTTTTTTTTTGATAAATAAAGGAAACATAATAAGAAGAAATAGCGTCAACGGATTCCACCCACTGACAAAGGAAAAACAATGAAAAGTATAAATTAAACATCCATGTCCTCAACGAAAGACAAGAAACTATTTAAATCTAGATCAATACCCTTAGTATCCACCTTTACAAAGTAGACAAAAAATGCCTCTCAATCTACACATGGAATTCGACAACCTCAAAATTTCTTCTATTTCTCTCCCTTTAAATCAACCAAGAAAGACATAATGGAGCAGTAAGCCATACCTTCCTATTTTTCTTGAAAAATCTACAACCCCACCAAACTTCGAACACTGATTTTTCACTGTTTGGGAAAACCCAAATCATTCCAAAACATGGAAGGGTGCCCATAACTCCTTGGACCATGCAAAATTTATGAAAAGATGATTAACAGACTCTCCATCCTTTTTGTGTAAGCAACACCAATAAACAATCATCTTTCTTCTCAAAATTAGGTCATCAATTGGGAGAGTTTTCCCATGAATCAAACACCAAATACAAAGCAACCTTTGGTGGGGCTCCAAGTTTCCAATTTTTTTTCAAAGAAAGATTACCTCTCAACTCCTAACTGACGTGTTATAATATGACTTTACATCAAACATCCCTGATTCTCGAATGAATTCCATCCCTCTCCCCCACCTTTGAATCATACAACATCACAAGAAGAATATCAAAACTTTATAACTCCCAATTAACGAACTTTACGAAGAGAAATACTCCACAAAACGTTCCTCCCTATTGTAGAAAAATTGTCAACCACTAAAGCCTCTTTGTTCAAAGCCATATCAAAAATATCCAGGAAGATACCCTAAAGCCTTATGTTATCCACCCAGGTATGACTCCAAAATCTACGTCAATCACCTTTCCTTACTTCAAAAGATAAATACCTCAAAAACTCATTCCATCTATCTCGAATTTCTTTTTATAAACTTGATTGATGAGAACCAACCATGATTGATGAAGAACACTCGCCCCCATAAAACACCAAATTTAGAGGACATAACGTTTTGCCATAACTTATATCTTTTACATGCAAATCATTTAAGTCTTTTACATAATCATGCCTTGTTGAACAACTTCAAACTCCTAATACCAACACAGTCAACCCTAATAGGTAAACATGTAGTCTTCCAATCCATGAGATAGATACTTCAATTCATCCCCTACACCCCTACAAAAAATGTTTATAAAACTTCTACATTCTTTTCACTACTGAAGTTGGAACAACAAATAGAGACATGAAATTTGTTGGCAAATTGGATAAAGTACTCTCAATAAGAGTAACTCAAGCCCCCTTTTATAAATAAATTTTATTCGAACCTAAAAGTATCCTTTGAAATCTTTCAATGACTCTGTTTCACACATTCTTCACCTTATAAAAAGCACCCAACGGAAGTTCCAAATAAGACGAAGGAAGCAAACTAATTTTACATCCCATCCCAAAGGCAAGGTTATCCAAATTCTGAACCTCCCCCAGCTAGAATCTAATCAAATTTCCCCAACTTTTTAGCCCATATGCAACCTGAAAGCATAATACTACACATCTTAATGACCCAATTGCAATGGATCTGCCCCCCCCCCCAAAAAAAAGACCATAGAATCATCAACAAATAATAAATAAGACACGTCCATTCTATTCTGATCAAACCCACCCACAAAAAAGCCTTCAATAAAACCACCCTCAACTATCTTCCCCACCAATTTAGTAAACACTTCCATTACCAAAATGAAAATGAGAAATTGTCCATTTTAAGGAGGAGTATTTAAGATCAATATTAGTTATTATCACTTCTAGAGAAATTTTCAGAAAGTGAGATGCATTTAATGTTTTTAATAAGATTTTCACAGAGAGAGATGGATACAATCAGACAATGTACACTCTTTGCTTTAAAACAGCAAGTCCAACTGGAGTTCATATCCCTTCTTGCTTATCATAGTGGGTGATTTATTCCATTTAGCATGGGTTAATTGCAGAAGTCCTATCATCATAATTTGCACCCTTTTTTCATAGTAATGGTTTCTACTATATTGTGAGAGTCTTGTACACTGGGTTGCCCTTCAATGGCTTCTGCTGAATTCTAACCTTCAAATTTGTCAAGTTTTAGCCATGCAAAATCTTCTAACTATCCTGTCAGCTCCTTGCTAATGTTAACAAGGCCAACTAATCAGTAGAGTGCCACATTCTACCACTAATTGGGCAATGTTTGGTATTCTAGATTTTCTTTCTCCATTGTCATTTCTCTACTATTTTTTTTTTGGGTGTAAATAATAACTTTATTCTAAAAGGCATGAAGAGGTTACTTTCATTTCTCTCTCTAACCATTCTCCTATTTGCTATATCCAATTTCTGAAAATGTTGTTTCGTGATTTTTCAATGCTTTGGGCCACAAATCAATGGCTTCTTTTGCTAGCTTGAATAGTGAGTGTATTGGTCTAACAAGAACATCAGAACATCCTTAATGCAGCTAAAAAACTTATATAGGTAACATCCACGCTTGAAGCAAGTACAGACTAATAGAAGAAGAGTCAATGCTTTAGGTTACCACTTTTTCTTTCTTTCTTTGTTTATTTAACAAGTCATAATTAACAAAGATAAATGTAATACTGCCGTACCCCTTATTTCTCACAAAAAATAATGTAATACTACCACGTGTCTGCTAAAATTACTAGAATTAAAGATAAAAAAAGAAAAATGATCTTGCAAACAAAAAAATAACCACAGAAAATTATACAGGATTTATTTGCAAGCTGCTATAGGATATCCCTTGGTTATCTTGACAAGACCTCAATTATATGCTTACTGTATGTTCCTAGAGCAACAGCATTGAACAAGACTGCCCTAACTAATGTGATTGATAATTTTAACATAAAGACATAAGCCAGCCGAGAAACATTTGAGATTGCCAATCAACCAAAAAGCTATCCTTGAGTATCGAAATTTCACAATGTCATGAAAAATAAAAACCAAGTGAGATTTGCAATCCCAAAATTACGATATTTGTTAACAATACATTATATATATATATATATATATATAATGCAAGTACTAACACATACATTTATACACAGAAGAGTTGCTCATTCCCAAATTATAAACAAAAAGTAGTAACTAGAATTTACATAATCAAACATAGGGCAAAATTTAAACAGCATAGGAAGTATGACCGAAAATAAGCTTATTTAACATTCGAACGATTCACAACCTCAAAATTAGAATCTTTCCCATAGAAATAATATCATCCGCTACCATTTATTTATTCCTTGTTTGGTTAGCAATGGACAGGAATATATGCAATGAAATGAATTTGTTTTTAAAGGGGAGGGGGGGAGAGAGATATATATAAAATAAATATTAAAAAAAAAGGGAAAGGCAATTGAAAACACAGGCAAGATCTAAGCTTTGAGGGATTGGAGAGGAAAGGAAAGGAATAACTCACAGAGTTCCACTTGTTTTTCCATTTTTCGGAGGAAACAGGAGTTGAATGAAACGAGGCCAAACGGGTCGACGAAAACGATGATACCGTTGTTGATTGAACCATCGAACTCTTGAGAGCCAAAACGTTTCGCCATCTGGGTAGCGCTTGCATTGTTCAAGCAATTATAAATTGAAAGTTAGCAACTTTATTCAAATTATATATGTGTCAATATCGTAATATATATGTTCCTCAGAGTCTGGGCTACTCTTCAAAGGGTGGTTGTGAAGAAAATTTGGGAATTTTTTTTTTTTTTTTCAAACTTTTGTGGCCGCCGAAATAGGAAGAAACCTAATTCTCTGTGCTTCCATAATTGTCTCAAAGTTTCTGGTCGTCGCTACAAAGGATATGGGCTGGGTAACGTTAGTTGGTTTGGCAAAGGCTCCGGACTTAGTATGGCATGGGCCTTGATTATTGTTGTAGGTTTATTTCATCCCGTGGTTTTGACTTTATATATCTAAACTTTATTTGTTTTATAAATGTGTACTAAAATCTCTTAAAATTTATATTATATTAAGGTAGATTCCTTTTGTTAGATTTTTCATTTAAAATTTACCTTTCAACCAATTTAATATATGAAATTATTTTTATACCCTTAGTATTATTAAAAAATTATTTATACTATGATATGGTGTTTCTTTTTTATATGAAAATTATATTATAATTAATTCATTAAATTTTTGTGAACCTTTTCTATGTTAATACTTTAAATTATTATATTTCGCATTAATATTTTAAATTTATATTATATAAATAAGTTATTATATGTAATAAATTATCATCACTTTTTTCTATTAATAATCTATTAAACTAATTATGAAAATAAAAATTACACTATAATTAGTTTATTAAATTTTTTTGTGAACATTTTTTACATTAGTATTTTAGATTATTATGTTCATACTAATATTTTAAATTTATATTATATATAAATTAGTAATTATATAAGTATACAAATTATCATTAATTTTTTATATTAATAATCTAATAAACTAAACATGGAAAAGAGAAAATTTTAGTTTCTAATTTTCTTCCACTTCTTTTCTATTAGTATCAAATAATAATGGATTAACCTTACTCTTAATTTTCTTTTTCACGTATTTTTTATATTAATAGTAAGGGTATTTATTGCGTTAAATTTGTCAAAAGTTACTTTTTGAATGAAAAATCTAACAAAAGGAGTTTAAGTGAATGTAATACAATTGTTAAGGGGTTTAAGTGCATATTTTTAAAACTTGTAGAGTCTAAATGTACAAAATCAAAATCAAAATAGTTGCCTGATATATTCATTATCAAAGCCCAAATGCACTCAAATTCATGGATTAACAACTACAAATATATTTGTCCAATATAAAAAGCATTATGATGACCAATAGGGAGCTATCATCAAATAATAAGATCATCATCTCCAACATTATCATGTCTAACATCATCATCATCATCATCATCTTTGTATTCACTACGTAATAAAGTTGTCTTCATTTTAGTGGTCATTTATCTTGAATTAACAAAAAATGTAATGATTCATAATTTAAATAAAAAACAAAATTTGAGATATCAAAATCAATTTATCCTTTGGCTTACCATAAGAGATAGACTTAGTACTCAGGATAAGCTGATTTCTTGGAGTCTTGATGTTGATCCCAAATGTGCTTTGTGTGGTATGGCTACGAAAAATTTTGAGCATTTATTCTTCCAATGCTCATTCGCTCATGATATCTGGAGCTCTATATGCTACCTATGTTCCATTTCCAAAAACAAATAGGCATGGAAAGATGAAGTTAAATGGGTCTCAAACAAGTTCAGTGGGAGGCACTTTGCTGGCATCATATGCAAAATTGCTTAGGCTGCTATAGTGTATCACATATGATAAGAAATGAATTCAAGAATTTACAAAAGGCTATCAACCTTGACACCAGAAGTGATTAGCAAAATCAAACATCAAGTAAGATTAAAGGCTTCTCAACTTTCTACTATTAAAAATATGAATGTAAATGTGAAACTATGTAATAATTAGGAGATCCCTTCCTTGTAACTTAAGATACATGAATGTTTTTGCATACGAGGGTATGCTTCCTTGATATTGTACATATTTCCCATTAATCCAAATTATTCTTAAAAAAAAAGATATCAAAATCTAAGAAAAAAATTAACCCAGTAGAATTAAAACAATGATGATTGCACATGAGGCATTGGCATTCTATATGACACATTGGAACCTTCACCATGTAATGAGCCCCAATGGTGAAGCAAAAGGATTGGCAAATATGACTAAACCAAGGTTAATTTGTTGTAGACTAAGTAGTACAGTCTCCATTTCAATTGTAATATTTTTCTACAAATCATCCATCTTAGTGTTAAGAAATTCCATCTTTTCTTTAACTATATGCCTTTTTGACAGACTCAAAATCAACCTTTCTTTTCAAAGATGTTGGTGTGACAATTCTACCATAACAATACACCCATCAAGATTTCTCCTTTTCAACTAAGCTAGTAAATGTATTAACGTTACTATCTCTAGGAGTTTGAATTACCTCCTAAAGTTGACACTAAGAGAAAAATAATAAGAAAATCATAATTAATTGGAGGGTAAACTACCCTACACTTTGATCCAATGGTTTCAATTACAATAATCAAATCCCTACACTTTCGGTCAAACAACAATCAGATCCCTCTGTCTATTACCCGTTATAAACCACCGTTAAGACAAGGGTAAAACCATCATTTTGTAAGATGATCTACGTGGCAAAGTGATGACGTGGCACCCCTTAGATGACATGGCGATTGTCTGCTATGTGTCAGACACTCACTCGTCACGTGTGCTAATGTTAGTTTCTGACATGGAGTAATTTCAATTTAAAATAGAAAATAAAGCATTAAAATTATGCTACCCTTAGGAATTGAACCAAGAACTTTAAAGATAGGGAACCAATAACAAAACCAACTCACCAAGGGCTTGGTTTGTATAAGGTTTTTAGATAATATTTATATATATTCAAAAGCTAAAGTAAACTCTTTCTTATCTTCCATATAAATACTTATATAAATATATATAAATTTTATATATTTTAGGGTGCATTTGGCATCTACAAAAAAAAAAAAAAAAAACAAAACTCTAAAAGCTTCTATCACTTCAACTTTTTTATTTCACTGCACGCATTACGAACTCACAATTTTTCTCGCTTTATCTCATTTTTTCTCACTTTTTATCACTCCAAACACTACCTTAATATATATTATATAAATATATATTACGTAAATACTATATATTCTCCCTCATTTTTAATATATATAAATATATTCTATATAAATATTATAATTAGGGAGTAAATAATTAGGGAGAATTTACTTTAGCTTTTTAATATATATATATATATACATTTTATCTAAGAACCTTATGCAAACCAAGGTGAGTTTGTTTCATTGCTGGTTCTTTATCCTTAAAGTTTTTGGTTTGATTACTGGAGGTAGCACAATTTATAATGGTTTATTTTCTTTTCTAAAGGGAAGTTACTCCGTGGCAGCAACTCACATCAGCCAACACAAACAAACATGGACGACTAAGCGTTTAACATATGGCAGACAGTTTCCACATCATCCGAGGGTGTCACGTTATCACTCTGCTGCGTGGATTATCTTATAAATAGTAGTTTGACCCTCGCCTTAATGGTAGTTTATAATGAGCAACCGACAAAAGGATCTAATTGTTGTTTGACTGAAAGTGTATGGATTTGACGGTCACAATTGAAACCATTGAGACCAAAGTGAGATTGAGGGTAAAGTGTAAGGGTGATTTTTGTACTTTACCCTTAATTGAAATTACATAACTACTTTGACAAATTTAACAAAGTCAATAAAAATGAAAAATTTAGAATTATGTCATGATAGAAACTCTTACAACTTTTCAACTTATTTCTAAATCCAGTTGTTTTCCTTCTATACCTTTTTGAGTTTTTTTAAAAATCTTAGCCTGTCTTGGCTCTACATGATCCATTATTTCAATCGCTGTTGAGGAGTCATCTAATTTTAAGGGAAAAAAACATGATACTAACAATATAAAGCCCCCCCCCAAAAAAACAAAACAAAACAAGGCTCCACTTTGCAATTCTTTCTATACTTTTGCAAAACGTTTTGGACCTAATCAGTGCATGTTACCCAACTTTGACCTATTCTTTGAATTTATTTTAATGATTTTCTATAGTAACTGATTGGCATGTGGAATTATGATTATTATATAATTTAAAACATGCCACTTACTCATTTATACTTGTCTACTACTTAATTTTATATTAAATATCTTATACTGTTGTATTTTTGGTGTTTGCATATTTGTAAGAGGTAAATTCGACTTTTAAGACCATAAACAGCATCAAGGATATGAGAAGGAGCCAAGGCAAAAGCAAAATAAAATGAAGGATGAGCAAAATAAGACAAAGACTTTCAGATCCATGTCCAAACAATTGCCTGTGGGAACGCATATGCAAATGACAAAGAGCAAGATAAGGGAAAATTGTAAAAAAAAAAAAAAAAAAAGGAAATTCGAAGTGTTAAAAGGCTGTTTGGACCTATGTTGAACGATTGCCTGTCTAAACACATGTACGATCAACAAAAGGCTTGCTAAATGACAAATATTGAAAAATGACTAAGTGTCAGAAAACTGCCTGGACCTGCATGCAAAGGGTAGCCAGATTTTCAAACAGTTAATTTTTTCACACTTAATGGTTGCCCCCATTATTATGTAATTATATTTTAGAGATTATAAAATTGAAGTTTATTATTAGGTATTATTATTGTAATAAGGGGAGGCATTATGAGCTTTTTATTAGTGTAGGTTTCATTAGCTTATTATTATTGCTTTATTATTTAAGTTTTATTAGTGATTTATTAATTTGTAATAATGTAGAAGTTTTCTTTTAGCTTGAATATAAAGGTAAAGAACCTCTAGGGTTCCTACAGGGGTTAGGCTAGCTTAGAATAATCTTTTCCCTTTCCAAGGGATTTTTCATGGAGCTAGTTTAGTTTTATTTTTATTGTTATTTTATTTTTTTAGAATTTTAATATAAAGTTATTTCCAATTTCAAGTTTTCTTTCAATTATGGTAAGTTTTAATTTCAACACGAGTAGCTAATATTTTTATCCTTATTTTGATTTATGAAATGTTATAGTTAATTCTTGATTTTTAACTTTTCCACTTATGTGCTTGAGTTCAGTCTTTTTACGAGAACATAAAATGTAGAATTTTCCTCTTTAATTTTATAATTTTGGAATTGTAAGTTCATAGTTATGATATTGCTTTCATATATTTAGTTTTAAGCCTCGCATATGAAATACTTGATTCGATGACATGACTTATTGAATTGGATGTTGAATAAATAAAAATTGAGAAGAAAATTTCTATCTTTCATAAAATGAAATATCTTCTAACCAATTTGCACTGAGCTATTTATTGGTTGAGTTATAAACATGGGAAATTTAGAGTCATACTAAACTATAATATAAATTGAACCAAGATAAGATGTATTTTTTTTATTAGTTTTAATATAAAACTTTTTATATAAAATCAATGAAAAAATATTTTCTTTTCTTTTAATATTCCGTGTAGTAAAGTTTTGTTTTCAAAGTGGTTTTTATTTTAAACTTATCACCAAAGTCGTACGCTCTCTGTGAGATGACCCAGACTTTAACGGGATTAACCTGTTATATAATAACTCAAATTTCTGCATTAAAAGATAAATTGATGATTATTGACAAGTTTAGTATGTGATGAAATGCTAATATGGTTAATGTGATGTATTAAGGGTTGAAATTGATAAAAGTATGAAAAATGGGGCCTAATTTCAGACTTGGCCATTTTTGGCCCAAATGGGGTGTTGAGAGGCATCCTGGTGCAAGAGGTAGGCAGCCCCGGGGTAAGAGGGCGCCTTGTCTGTGTAACTTTTGACAGATTGATTTGCTCCGTTGCTTTTCAATCATAAGTCTCTTCCATGTCAGCCTTTGATTAGACTAGAAGGGTAAGAGGGAGGTATAGGTTCCTGTTGAAGCCTTGGAGCCCAAGCATATGTGTATATATGTATGTATGGGATAAGAGAGAGAGAGTTTTAGGATCAAGAAAGAAAATTGAGAACCGAGAGAAAGCTGAAGGACTTTGGGTGAGGTAAGTTCATTAATCCTCAAACAAATCCAATTTGGTTTTGTAGAAATGAAATCGAACTTTTGTTTAACATGTTTATGCAATCCGTTTGTGGTTAAGATCAAAGATTGGAGTGCACGATCCACTCGAAGTTGGTCGAGTTTTGCCGAGTGTTCACTGCCATTATAAAGTTTGAAGCGAAGTTTTGAACTAGGAATTTGATTGGTAAAGTTTAAAGTTTGAGTGCATAAACCAACGCTCAGACCAAAACAGGAAAATCCACCTGGGCATGGAAGGATGCCCTAGGGGTACAGAGGGCATCCCAACCCTTTGTGCCAACGCCCGAGTCCCTTATAAGGGTGTCCCAAGAGCTCTAGAATTACAAATTTTGCTTTTTTTTTTATGTTAAACTCATTTATTCCTATCTTACACTTGATATATGTTTAATATAAGGTGTTCTAGCATTTCTAATGAGAAATATGTGATGTTTGGTTTAATTTTAATTATGAATTGAAAGTATATTAAGAAAATGTTCATTTGATAATTGGATAAGTTGAGATTATTGAATTGATTATTATGATGATTTGAGTTATTCCGTGATTGAGTGAGATGATAAAAAGAGATAAATGAAAATGTGAATGATAAATGCATGATATGGTGATTAGATATTATGAAGGAAAAGAGATTAGTGTTGATTGGTTATAATAAGTAGATTATAATTGGGTGTTTATTAGTGGTCAAAGTATTTGGATAATTTATAAAATGGAAAATGTTTACGAGATAAAATGAAAAAAATATTGAATTATTGAAGAGATATATATGATTTAATATTCATTATCTTGTGAAACGATTGTATTATTATTAATTGATTATACTTACTAAAATATGACTGGTTGTTTATATTGAATGATGTTGACCATTTAATCTTGATAAGTATAACTTGATAATGATGAAAATGATATGATAATTTAATTTGGAAAAATGATGACTTATTGTTGAAATTTATAATGAAAGTGAAGAAATTGATGAGACAATATGTATTGATTGTGAATTATGATAATATGTTACGGGCAAAACATTGATGATGATAATGGAAAATGATAAAATGAAATGTGATTGTTGTTGTGTGACAGGGATGGAGAATACGAGAAAATAGAAAAAGTACAGAGATTATCTTAGGGTTAAAAGACTCAAAACCTATATAAAGATTGATATTCATGTCGATAGGTTAACGATGACATATGTTGCAGCTCATTGTGGCCCTAAACGACAACATTGATTGTACCCACCCCGTGGATTTAAATGGAAATGAAAATGTAATTGAAAAATAATGACGATGATGCTAAGAAAGATAATAATTGGATTAAATGTTGAGATTTGCAATGATGACTAGTATTTGATTTTAAATGTTATAATATGATGGTGTGGTGAATGTTATTCACCTAGTTGATTATGTTGATATTTGTTATTAAGGAATTATTATGATTAGGTTGGAGATGTTAATTTATTTATGATACTTATACTACATATTTTTACTTTACATAATATATATGCTTTTATTATACTTCATGGGCGTAAATAAATCAATGTTCACGTCTCTACAAACTGTGTTGCAAAATTTGAGACTGAGTCTTAGGTGGGCATTTAGTTAAGCTAGAAGCTGCATAAGCTGTGGGAGACACTTGCATTTAATTACTTGAGTTTAATTTAATTATTCGGGATTATAATATTTATTTAAGTCTAGAGGTTATTTAATTGGATTGCAAAGGCCATAAGACCTAGACTTCTTTATTTATTTGGGCTGTGGTTCGAGTAATGATGCACGGTTAACTAAAGCTTAGATATATTTGTTTTATTGTTGTTAATGTGGATGTATGCTCCAGGGTGGTGAATGGCTTTGATTAGGGTGATGGACAATTAGTATATGATATGTGCATGGTATGGTAATTTATTCACGCATCCATCGCATCATGAGATTTGGGGCGTGACATGTTACAATTGATCCCTGCACTTAGGGTAATGAAATAGTAACATACATAATGGAATATAAAAACACTAAGATGATGAAAGAAATAGAAAATTTCTCAAAAATGAATAAAATACTGATATACACAGTGGAAAATAGGCACCTGGCTTACTCAAGTACACACAGGACAAAGTGTATGTTTTGAGAGAATTTATTGACTTTTAAACAAGTTGAATTCAATTAGCTTTAGCACATTAGACAAATGATTTAATTTCCTAATGTCTTAATTTTCTTCTATTATATATATGTGTGTGTAGAATATATTATTAATGTATTATTGACTTTCTGACATATTATGAACAAGCAACTAAGCTTTTGATTGGGAGACATATAGGCATGTAATTATATTATTATTATTGTGTACTTTATAAATTTTGATGTTTTATGTTTTTTTTTTTTATATTTTAAAAGGAGAGATAAGTAGTGTTATGCATAGCTAAACAGTTGTAATTATACAAATTTAGTTCTTGATGTGGATAAAACCCAAGCACATTAATAGCTTCTATATATTAGTGAATCACATGGTGTAGATGAAACACTTATAATATCCCTTAACCACATAATAACACTAGCAAGAATATTTCTCTATTTAAGAAAAGATAATTAATAATAATTTAGCAGTTGATACGACAAAAACCAGCACTTTATTGTTGTTCTAGTATCTTAGTAACATCTTAAAACACACTTCTAGAAATTTTTTTGATGAATACTTCAACCTGCCTACATTTGTATTGTATTACTTGAAATGTTCCTTCTTCACTCTAGCATCTCCAGCTCTCGTGGATTGACCATAGGAACCAATCATTTACATTATGAGGAATGGTGAACTTATCCTGCATAAAAATAGTTATTAATCGAGCTATATGAAATGAATTGTAATGATCTAAATAATATTTTATTATTTATTTCATCATGATTAAGCATTTTAAGGGTTTAATCATCACGCCCCGAATTTTAATGTACTTAAAACCTAAAGATGAATTATGAATAAAAATATAAGTATTTAATACTAATCTGTCATATCCCCAATTTCCTCTACCTTGGAGTTGACCTATGAGAAAAATTAGGATGTTTCAAAATTCCTAATTTATCCTTAAATATATTCTAGCCATTAGGCTAGGTAAGTAGTGGAATTTTAACTGTATAGTACAAAATAATATAAAAATATGAAAATTATGATTACAAAGTCGTCTAATCATCCCAATCACAAGATAAATATTACATACCAATAAAAATCAAGTCTAGAATTTAATTATTATAATCATCTAACAAATATTATTACAAACCATAATAGAGTCTTCCTACACTACATAAAAAAAAAAGAAAAATAAACTATTTTTCTAGTGGGATTTCAAGAGAAAATAATTTCTCTTTAGTTCATCTTTAGTACTTCTGCATTTATTGTCTTGAAAAATTTTTCCACAACGGGTGAGCTGTGAAAATCTTGTTGTCAAAATATCCTAGGAGCCTATATGAAGTACTCATAATACTACACTGCATTGTATGACCCAATAAAGTGAATGCCATTAGGTTGGCATATTATTTATGTAATACATAATTCAGATGATCATAACTAAATAATATAAAGTTATACTTGCAATAATTTGGAACAATCATCACTATAACCATTATTTCACTTATTTGTTAAATAATTCAATTCTACAGTTTTGCACTAGAATAAAATTGGCATCACAATAGTAGGAATCTCAGATTTAGGTATTTAAGATCTTGTGACCAAACTCTACAAAAATACTAATTTCATGTATTTTTACTCTTTAACGTATAACAATCTTAGGAAGAAATTAGATATAATCAATTAATTCCCACACGTAAGCAAGAAAAGTTGTCAGTTATGGTAACATTAAACAAAAGGGTTTCACCTATAATCTTCTTAAGTTAATCATATTCTTACCCACCTCTACCCCCAGTCTTGGGAACCAGAATTTATAGGTTTCATAGACATTGCATTTCGATGGATGTCACGAATCAAAGCCTGATTAGTGCAACCCGCTACTTGGCTAGCCAGGTCAAAAAGGGAGTATCCCTTAAACAATAAATAAATAAGTTCTCATCTCTACCTAAAAAGGTTGCTTCTATGCACCCACCACCCCATTGACAATAATAACCTTAGAATCACGTGCTTTGGGTTTATTTTCACTTTTTAATATTTCTAAGGTACCTCGTATAAAAATAAGACATTTGATTCCAAACTAGGTAATGTTTCCCAATGATGAATCACATGTGTGATTATTAAATCAGATTCACCCAAATGTTCAAGTCTTCATTTACAACAGTCCACATTTTCAAAATCATTGTCTAAATTCAACTGAAAATAAATTGTCACAAATATTACATTCACACATCGTTCAAAGTATTCGACTAAATTAATTAAAATAAAGAGTTTAATTAAGTTAAGTCTTTTGACAAACTTGCTGGACCAATATGATAAGTATAAGAATATTTCTTATGAAATATTTAACCACATCGAGATTGGTGGCTTGGTGGAAGGGTGACCCAATTATTGATCATAGGATCGCAAGGTTGAATCTCATTAGTCTCAATCTCGAGGTTGCTCTTTTTCTCTAAATATTTTATTATTTCATGAAATATAAAATAATAATTAAATTCCTACACTTCTCTTTAATCTTAAAAAAATTTTTAAGTTTCATTTTATTCCAAATGTGATAGAAAAGTATACAAAATTAGATATTCAGGTTTTGAAAAATAAATTCTTGGGTTTCAAGACATCTATAAATTTGCATAAGGTTATTCCAACATTATTTAAGCAATTGAAATATGAGGAAATATTCAATTTTATCCAATTAAATATTTTGTCTAAAGCGTTTTATGCAATTTAATCTCATAAATTGACCCAATCATGAGAATCTAGTTTAATAATGAATGGAGGTTACATAAAGCACTAGGTTGACAAAAAAATGCCTAAAAACTTATTAGGATGAGCCAAGTTCATTTAAAAGTCCAAGTGAGGAAAAATAAGTAATAATGTTTCATTTAGACATTTCATTAAACAACTAAGTTTCATAGCTATTTTATTTTATTAAATAGCTAGGTTTCATAGCTATTTTAACTTCAACAAAATCGTTTAAGTCATAAATAATATAACTATATATGTAAAATAATTATCATAAGTGTTTGAGTACCAAGATAATACTAAAAAGCTTATTAAAATAATTTTATGTCAATTGGAAGCATATTGGATAGCTTAGGTTTAAGATTTCCGTTTAAACATTTCATCGAACAGTGAGTGTATATCACTCAATTAAGCCTTAGGGATTAAACAAAATTAATCTGAAACAATGTCAGAAAGTTCAGATTCTCATTAGAAACCCACCACAACTTGATCAAGCAATTTAACATCCAAGTAACACTTTCAATATCTTAATTCTAACTCTAGTTTAACATCTGAAAGCATAATAACAAATTCGATATTCAAAAATTATTTGGCAGGAAGAAAAATTAGTAATTCAGGAATTATTTGGAATAGTTTGAAAATAAGTCTAAAAAATCTTGGCATGACACCTAAATTCTTTAAAAAAATCAGGGAATAATTCAATGAAATGTATATAATTAATTTTGCCATAACCATAACAATTTTTAACAAGTAATAATTTTACTTTATTATATTTGTAATTGTAATTACATAGATAAAAAAAATTATTCATTAAGTTATATGCAAAAATAATGAGCTAAAAAATAAGATGCAATTTTTTATTTAATTTGAACCAAAATAATAACATCCTAAAAAAGAAAATGACATGCTTAGTAACTAAAAAGAAATCAATAAAAAATTATACATCTTCGTCTGCAAACAAATTAAACTAATATTAAACTTAAATAAATAAACTATTATGTTCTAAAGGAAGAAAAAAAATCATCTGCAGTATTTGACTCTTAACTCTTCACTTCTTAAGTCAGATGATGATGATGCTTCACTGTCCGTTGATGTCACATCTTCAAAATGAAAGTTTTCATCTAAATCTTCAAATAGATTGATATTCTCAAGAGAAAGATGTAAAATCATTATTTTCTTTACAGCTTACTTTATTTTTCATGTATAAGTTTATCTGTGCGTAAATCAAATCAAGAAATCTTTTAGGCTTTAAGTGATTTCTCTTCTTTTATATGAGCAGTCTCAAAAGCGCACCAATTCCTCTTGCAAGCTGAAACACTACATGGTTGGCTAAGAATTTTGATAGCCAACTTTTGCAACGTTGGAATTTTAGCCCCAAATAATCACCACCATATTCCTTTTTTTTTTTAAAATAAGAAATTTAAAATTAGGATAATATAAGATTAATGGTCTAATAAATAAATGTAAAATCATAAAAAATAATATAAATAATTACAAGTTAAAAGAATAAACAACCTAGTTGGATGTGCATCACAAAGGCTATTTATTGCACATTCGTGGAAAATATTTGGTTTGCGAGTAATATATTGCAAAAGTTATGAAATGATGGTCTTACGATCTTCGGAATTCAAAACCATCTTTTGGACAATTCTTTCTAGAGCTGGTTTAGTTTTCTTGTCCATAGTTAATTTCTTTGAATAATAGAAATATGTTATCAGAATTGCTAATGCTACATATAAGTCAAAAAAATATGTTTTTGTTCCATCTATCATCAATTATATTCCAAAATGGTAAAAACTTTTCAACATTTCTGCCATAAAAATCTTTTGTAAATTCATTTTCCTTATTAATTGCCTCACACAAATGTCCTATAGTTGATCTATCACCATCAACTATTCTTAAAATTCTAACAATGGGTTCAACCACACTTATTATTTGTCACGCCCCGGGTTTCACAACTCGAGTACGCGAACAAATATTACAGATTACACCGTTCATTAACTAACTAGCCTGTTCCACATCAGAACCATACACACATACTATAGAGCAAAGAAAATAAAATAATTAAAACTAAACTTTAAATTTAAATAAACGCCTCAGTTAATTCACTAAGCAAACAAAGCTCCAAAACTAAACCCAACCAATCTCTAAAAAATATATATATAATAATAATGATAATTAACATTCACCTCAAAAACAGAGGTTTGTTACAATCCACTCAAAAAACAATTCTCTAAAGAAAATTCTAATGTAATTAAAATAAAAACAAATAAATAAATTCCTAATTTCCATATTGGGTAGGTCCTGCGTGTGACTCAAATTCATTACCTGCATCGCAAACTGTAAGGGGTTTAGCACTAATACCACGTGTGCTCGGAACCCTAATAATAATAATATAAATGCAGTATGCCTTAGCATGTTATTGAGTGAAACACTTATACACAGATAGCAAAGTCAAGAAAGAAATTAAATTAATTTATCAATTTATCTTCATTACAATTAATTGTGTTTGAGCACCACATCGCACATTAAAGAAAAATAATTCGATCTCGAGGTAATGCTGCTTGGTTGTCCCATAGAACAGGACCCAACCAATATACATCATCCCTCGATGTCTGCTTGGTTGTCTCGTAGAAACAAGACCCAACCAATATACACCATCCTTCGGTGTCTGCTTCCTAGGCTGAAGCCTTAGGAATATTCCCTTAGGCATCTGCTCGTTTGTAGGTTACTAGCCTACTGGAATCGATAACCAACCCCGCGCGGGTTTCGGGATTTTCAACCCTTGGGTACGTATACCCAATATTTTCAGTACCCCTCAACCCCAACAAAACACAACATCAAATTTCTCTTTTTAATTCTACATTAAATAAAATTTTCCTTTTACTCCAAAGTTTAAACCTTATAATTTATTATTTTACTAACACATTAAATAACACATTTAAGCACATTAAGCAAAACTCTTGCAGGTAACTGTCACATTATATATATGTAAATAAATATATACGCAGATATACACATATGCATTAATTATAGGTTTCGATTTCAACCCAATCACATCCAGGACTTATAAAAAAAATAATAAAAGAAAAATTGTTCAAACATTAATTGCAGAATTTGATGGTCCAATACATCCATATATAAAATTATAATCATATATACGTAACTAAATCAATCAACCGTGCCAACTAATCAAGTAAAAGACTTTAATAATTCATAAAAAAAATCACATTAAGAAAACATGTTGCACGGCCTGGAAGGTTTTCCATAACCTCGAGTGTATATATATATATAACTTTATATACAGGGACCTAAGGCTAGCAAAAGGACAAAGAAATTGCCACACGTCCAATGGTTTGAAAATTTAAAACTTTAAGCATCAAGTTTAACCAATCACGTGAGCCACTATCTGATATACAAACATATATATATATATATATATGTACGAATGTATAATTCAATCAACCATCCCTTTCAAAAAAAATAATAATAAATATTTAAAGGCTAGTGGCAGTTTGCTTCCGAATATAGATTGATAGCAAATTTTATACAAACACTATATATATATATATATAAGAGGTTCGCCCCTTACCTCAACTGAAAACGCGGTTTGGTAATTGAAAAGAAATCGATTCAGCAAATCGGAAAAACGTCAAATTTTCAGCCGCAAATTCCTATCTTCTCATCTCTCTCTCTCGGTCTCTTTTCCTCTCTCTTAGGGTTTTATTTTCTCAAAATTAAATACACTTTTATATATTTATAGAAGCAGGGTTTTAACCCTAACCAACTTAAATTACTTTCCTACTCCCCAAAGGTTTAGGAAAATTACACTTTTTTCCAAAACTTTAAAAATCTTTTCAAATATAACAAAAAAAAATTAATCTTTTTAAATATAATTAAAATAACAAAAATTTCAAATCGTTAAATTTAAATAGCAAACTAAATTTATCAAATAAAAATATCCAAATGAAATAAGAAAAATCTGGGTTATTACATTATTTCTTTTCCCCCTATCCAAAAATTGCCACCTTGAATTATGTTAGATACTTCTTTTCATCCCCAGCTTTGCATTTTGACATATTTTTTCACTCATTTGATGTAACCATAAATCTTAATTTCTCTCATTCTTTCAAAATTCTTTGAATACAAATAAATTGAGCTACAAATCGAGTCATACCTGGCCTTTTTAATTCTCTTCTATGAGTATGAAGTCCCATCAAATCTAGCACATGATTCTTTAATTGATTTCACACATTTAGTTGCTTCTTCTTTTAAACTCGCTAATACCTTTGTTCTCCCTGTTTCACTAGTTGAAGGTACATAGCTAGGTCTATGTTTAGCAACTTTTATTAAGGCCATTTTAAATTCTTCATTTCGCAATACATTGAATGCAATATTATTCACAACTCCTGCTTTTACCTGAGCAAGGCCAGCAATCTTCTTCTTTTCTTTTTTAACAATTGACTCGATAGTTTTTTGCATGCCTCCTAAGTTTTTGAAACCTTGAGTTTCAATATTTTGATGATGTGCTAACAATGAATTTAAATGGTTGGTTGATTTCCCCATTGTATTAGATGTTCTTTGTCTTTTGTTCCTTATATCTTCAATAGTTTTATTTGCAATTTCACAAGTTTCATTAGTAACTACTGCACAGGGTTTCACGTCATTTCATGTACTTTTTGCAAGATGATATTTGATGTGTGTAATTCTTCTTACAAATGTCTCATGACAAAACTCACAATGAATTCTCTTTCCATCACTTGTTGTATACTTTCATATTAGATCTTCTTCTCATGACATTTTGACACTTATCAAATTCCATGAAAATGAAATAATAAATAGTCAAGACAATTAACATTAAAATATTATAACTATTTCCAAAATATATATATATATATATATAACTAATTCACGATACTTTTAATAATTATAAGTTCTGTATTTATTATTAACATGTGCAACTATCAATAACTATGTTATGTAAATTTAAAGAAATATTGTAAAAAGCATTTTTACCATGTGAAATAAGTATAATTGTTTATATATTTATATGTAGTTGTAGAATTTTATGATGATACAATATATTTTGTTTAATAAATTTAGGTAATAGAGTCACAAATTAGTTTAAAAAATAATAACAAATAAATAATTAAATAATAATATATTGTTAAAGTTGAAATAATTATACATGTTTAATGAAATTATGGACAAAGTAATTCTTTTATAAATTTGTATTCTAAATTTACGAGACAAAACACAATCCTTGAAAGTTAAACAAATTAATACACTTTTCAAAGACACACACATATAAATGCACATATGATTGGTTGTGCTATATATGCACATATGTATACATATTAATGAAAATAGTATTATATAGTACATTGGTTGTGCTACTGTTGATTGAAATTAAAAAGGTGGTTCAAATTTTAATTTGAAACTGAAGGCATTAAACACCCCTTGGCCCTAGATTCCAATGCGTGTCCACACTAAAGAATTTTTTTTATTTTTTTATTTTTTGTCTTTATTTAGCTAGGTTTCTAAGAGTCCAAGAGTCTAGGGCTTGTATATAGAGTGCATTAGGTTTAACCTTTAGACTTTTGTTCTGGGACTTAGGCTAAGCGCCGAAGTGCTTAAAACCTTACAAAGAATTTCGCGCATTTCACAAGTTTTTCACCGATTTCATGGGTTTCGTCAAAATCTCGTGATTTTTTTATATCTCACGATATGATTGGATTTTTTATTCTACCATGAAAATCTCACAAATATATCACAATATTTTGAAAAATCGCAAAATTTTGTTATTATGTTTGAAAGAAAATGAAAGGATAATTTAGTGATTCACTCTCTCCCCACAACTTCTCTTTCTTTCTTTCTTTCTCGGTTTATTTTGTGTCAACCCAAACCCACACAAGCGCACATACATATATGTTGGGAAAAGGAACCTTCCCAACCAATGTCACATATGAATTAAAGAAAATAAATAATAATAATAATAATAATAATAATAATAATAATAATAATAATAATAATAATAATAACAATGCAGCCTAAACCTAGGCAAGCAAAGAAATAAGAAAATATCTAATCACATAAGACACCAAAATTTACGTGAAAACCCTCTAATGTAGAGGGAAAAAACCATGTGGCCAATCTTAAATCTTCCATTGTTACCAAAATAATAATGGGTACACCGTCTCCAATAATCTTAGGTAATCAAACAACTCTCAAGTATTCAACAAAATTTGAGGAACAATAAAATAGGAAAAGAACCTGGTTATCTATCAACCTTCTAATTAAGTGGAAAAACCCCAAACTTGCTAAGTCTTCAGGCTCCAAGCAAATCTGAATCAAAACGAAACCCAAATAGCAATTTCCCAAGCTTGCCCATAAAATAATGCGCCGTCACCCTCTCAGTTTTTTTTTTTTTCCCTTTCGTTTCACTTGTGTAAGTCTACAAAGTGAAAAGGAAGAAAACCCTTGTTGGGCTAAGGCCAATATATTAAACTTGGGAATTAATCCCATGTGGTGTGGACCACAATAGGCCTAACAAATCTCCCCCTCCACACACATGGGAAGAGGAAACACCAACCACAACCCCTCACTTGAAGTCCATTCTGGCCATATCTATGCAAATCTTAGGTTTTTCTCTTGGAACAACCTTCGTCATCATGTCAAATGGATTTCTATCAACATGAATTTTCTTCAACTGCATAAGTTACTTCCCCATTACTTCACGTATTCAGTGATAACGAACATCAATGTGCTTAGTACCAGAATGGTATATGGAGTATTTGCTCAAGTCTAAAGCACTATGATTGTCACAAAACATCACATGCTCTTCTTGTTTTAACTCTAGTTCTTAGAGAAACTATTTCATTTATAATATCTCTTTACTTGCTTCAGCAGCAGTAATGTATTCTACCTCGGTTGTAGACAAAGCAACACACTTTTGTAATCTAGATTGCCATGACATAGCTCTTGCAAAAGTAAATAGAAATCCAGAAGTTAACTTTCTACAATCGAGATCACCTGTTATATCAACATCTATGAAACCTTTCAAGACTGGTGTAGAACTCTCAAAGCACAAACACAATATGGAAGTGTCTTTCAAATATCGAAGAATCCATTTGACCGCTTCCCAATGCTATCTTTCTAGACAAGAAAGGAACCTACTCACAACTCCAACTACATGAGCAGTATCTGGCCTAGCAAACCATAGCATACCTCAAACTTTCCACTCCAGAGGAGTAGCGAATCATTGCCATCTCTTCTTTTTCTTTCTTAGTGGAGGGACATGAACTCTTACTTAACTTAAAATGGTTAGCTAGAGGTATATTCATTGGCTTAGCATCCTTTATGTTAAACTTTTCAATCACCCATTCATCATACTGTTCTTGTGACAACAATAGCTTCTTAACATTCCTATCGTGAAAAATTGGAATACCTAATATTTGTTGTGCTGGCCCTAAGTCTTTCATGTTAAAGGACTTGAACAACTCACTTTTAGCTTACGAACCATCTTAGTATTCTGGTCCATAATCAACATATCATCAATATAAAGCAAAACGATAATGAAGTTACCATCTGGGAATCTCCTTATGTAAACACACTGATCTACAGCAGTCCTTTATGCTCATTACTCACCATGAATGAGTTAAACTTCTTGTACCACTGTCTTGGCACTTACTTGAGGCTGTAGAAATTTTTCTTGAACTTACAAATCAAGTGCTCTTTCCCTTTCACTACAAAACCTTCCGGCTGTGCCATATAGATCTCTTCCTCCAAGTCACCGTGGAGAAAAGCAGTCTTCACGTCTTATTGCTCAAGCTTAAGATCCATGCTAGCTGCTAATCTCAAAACCACTCGAATATAAGTCATCTTCACAACTAGTGAGAAGAACTCACTAGGGTCAACACATTTCTTTTGCCCAAAGCCTTTGACCACCAGATGAGCTCTGTATTTCACTTGCTTTTCATTGCCATCCTTATTCAACTTGAACACCCATTTATTTTTCAATGCTTTTTAACCCTTAAGATGCTCCACTGGCTGATAAGTACCATTCTTCTTCAAGGAGCTCATCTCATCCTCCATTGCTTTCATCTAGCTAGTTTTGTTTTTTTGAATTTGTGCCCCCTGAAAACACTCAAGCTCTCTCTCACCAGTAAGCAATATGTACTCAAAAGATGGGTATCTGACTGATGGTTTGGATTCTTTGGTTGATCTCTTCAACTCAAGTATTGCAGTACCTGCTGGAGGGGCTACTCCCCTGCTTAACAGCCTTTGTATTTGTCTTTGTATCCAGTTCATGTTCAATATATTCCATATCCTGAATATTAACCTCTGGAACGTCTGTCTACATCTCTCCCTCATCTATGGCACCTTGTGATGGTGAAGAATCTGGGATGAAGTCTGGAGCACCAACATCTATAGACTGTGTAGACCTTTCAAAGTCTGCTAACGTCTGGCTCTCATGAGAAATCACATCTTTACTTTTGATAATCTTCTTACTCTTCGGATCCTATAATTTGTACCCAAACTCTGCATCTCCATAGCCCAAAAAGATACACTGTGTAGCTTTATCATCTAATTGGACCTATAATCCTTAGGCACATGTGCAAATGTCTTACAGCCAAAATATTTTAAATAAGAATAAGAGACATCATTGTCAGACTAAACCTTCTTTGGAATCTGAAAATCCAAATGAATTGATGGAGATTTATTAATTAAGTAGCGGGCAGTGCGAACAGCTTTACCCTAGAATAATTTAGGTAGCTAGACACTGTAAGCATAATCTGACTCTCTCCATAATAGTACGGTTCATCCTCTGGGCCACACCATTATGCTATGGGATACCAGGAGCAGTCTACTTATACCGTATACCACGACCATAATAATATGCTTTGAACTCATTAAAAGTGTACTCTCCACCATTATCTGTATAAGACACTTCAATGGTTTTCTAGTCTCTCTTTCAACCATAGCATGGAATGTCTTAAAATGTTGAAAGACCTAGTCTTTAGTTTTTAAAAAATATACCCACACTTTACGTGAAGCATCATCAATAAAGGTTACAAAATACTTGTTTCCAGCTAAAGACTCCACCTCTATGGGACCATAAACATTAGAATATACTCTACATAAAATCTTATATTTTCTTTTAGCAAATGATTAAAAAGTAACTTTATGATGCTTGCCAAATAAACAATAATTACAAGGGTTCAAAGAAGTACCTTTGGCAAAAGGAATGAGTGACTTTTTGGCCAAGATTTGTAACCCTTTCTCACTTATGTGAGCAAGTCTCTTGTGCTACAAATTTGGTCAAGAATCATCTTCAATTGCATGTAAGCCAATAGAACACACCTTAACATGAGTCTTGTACAACGTACAACAAGCCTGTCTTCTTGCAACAACTAGAGACCCCTTAGTCAACTTCCACTTGCCATTACCAAAATAATTCGTATAACCCTACTGTTCTAGTGCAATCCTAGAAATAAGATTCAGATGCAGATTAGAAACATACCTAACATCTTTCAGAACCATAGTGCACCCAACATCAGTTTGACTGTAAACATCACCCGTTCCCATAATCTTTGAGTGGCTAGAATTACCCATCTTCATAGTGCTAAAATCACCAACTTTGTATGAAGTGAAGAACTCAATCTAGCAAGTAGCATGGTAAGAAGCTGATGTGTCAACAACCCACTCAATATCATGACCTACAAAATAAAGTCATTCTTCCTCTTCAAAAGATAGTACTACCACATCTTCAGCTAGTACAGTTGTAATATTACCATCTTAATTGTTCTTTTGATTGCCACCCTATTTCATCTCTCTTTTCAAAATACGATAGTTCTTCTTCATATGACCCTCCTAGCCTTAATTTAAACACTTAACTTCTGGCTTTGACTGACTCCTATTATCTCTAGGTTTGCTGCAGTTTTTATTCCATCTATTGTTATCTCTCTTTCTACTTCATCCTCTGTTTGTATGTCTGTTCTCAATAACAAAAACCTATGACTGATCTAATCCCACCTTTTTTCTCCTTGCCTTTTCATCAAACAAAGCATCCTTGACTATGCTCATAATTATCTTCCAATTGGGAGTAGAGTTACTCAACGACATAACCAATGTCTCCCACTATCAAGCAAAGAACTCAAATGTAGTGGGGATTGAGTCTCATCATCTAGTATCATCTCAACAGTAGCAAACTGATTCAAAATACTCTGAAACTCACTCATATCCTCGGCAATTGAATTACCATCTATGAATTTTAGGTTCACAAGCCTTCTCATCAAAAGAGCTTTATTATGTGCAGTCTTTCTCTCAGATATTGCCTCCAATTTTTTCCAAAGAATATAAGCGTAGTTTCTTGGGCAAGGTGGTGGAACACGCTATGGTCAATCCACAATCTAATTTGTCTCATAGTTTTCCTGTTAATTCTGACCCAGTCTTTTTCTAAAACCTTTTCATCAGCTTTGACTTCCTTATTTTCAATAGGCTCCATCAAATCCTTGCAATATAACACATCTTCCATCTTTGGCTTCCAAATTACATAATTTTAAGCAACCAGTTTAATCGTGGAACTATGTGTACCATCTATTTTAATTCACACAAAAATAACCAAAGCTCTGAAATCACTTTGTTAGAAAAAAGAACCCTCCCGACCAATTTCACGTGTGAATTATAGAAAATAAATAATAATAATAATAATAATAATAATAATAATGCAAGCTAAACCTAAGAAAGCAAAGAAATAAGAAAATATCCAATCACACAAGACACTAAAATTTACGTGGAAACCCTCCAATATAAAGGGGAAAAATGAGGGGGCCAATCCCAAATCTTCCACTACCGCCAAAATAATAATGGGTACACTGTCTCCAATAATATTAGGTAATCAAACAACTCTCAAGTACTCATCAAAACTTGAGGAACAACAAAATAGGGGAAAAAACCTAGTTATCAATCAACCTTCCAATCAAGTGGAGAAATCCCAAACTTGTTGAATCTTCAAGCTCTAAGCAAATCTAACAAAAACCAAATAACAATTTCCCAAGCTTGCTCGAAAAGTAATGTGCAGCCGCCCTCTTGGCATTTTTCTTTCGTTTCACCCGTGCACATCTATAAATTGAAAAGGAAGAAAACCTTTGCTGGGCCAAGGCCAATATAGTAAACTTGGAAATTAATCCCATGTGGTGTGGACCACAATAGGCCTAATATGTGCATAAATTACAACCTTTAGGGTTGAAAGAAAGCAACGGCAACTGATGGATGTGATATAATAGGTGTAGTATACTTGTGGAGGGTGGCTTAAAAAGAAATAAATCGGCCAAAAGTTCCAAAAAGTAGATAACCAAATCTGACACAAATAGACATACTAGGGCACACGGGGTATGACAGGTGTGCCCACAAGCATCAAAGGGCAAGCTTTTGGGCCCCTAGGACTTAGCCAATTTTGATTGGAGAGAATCAATATTAAAATAAGTGCAAAATCATAAATATTGATATTGAAAATGACCTCAACCGGGTTTAACCTAGCCACAATGACGTTGGGTACGAAATTCTCTTTCTAAAAAGGTATTATAGGTCCTATAACTCATTATGCGTTAAATGTTATGATCAAAAGGATGGCTATCATAAAATCTTCTATGTTTACTAATTCCCACGTGTTTATTGGATACCAACGTGTTAAACCTATCACGCCTTGGATCTCGTGACCTTAGGGGTGAGTGATAAACACATATAACATGCACTAACACTACTATCTCATGATCAGAGTAACGCAACAACTTCTGGTGAGCCATAACACATATAAGATAATATGAAATTTGTCTCGGCTAGTGCCAAGCTTCAAACTATAACATATTCTTCTCATTTAAGCTTTAGATAAGCCTTTGGACCTTTACAACCATATCGATTGAGTCTCTCAATTTAATAATATTACAACATCAAATAAATATTCAACTTAAATGACCAATAGTTCTACTAGTCTGGATTGGCTCATGTAAATGCACTTTAGTCCAACCCCATTAGCCCACCTTGTTAGTGTGTTCTATTCCTGCAACAGAATCTATAGGAACGTGAGCACGAGTCTACTTGTGCTCACCATGCTACATACTAACATATATGGTATGTAACCAACACATGCATGCCAATTATTCTTATATATATAGTTATATCAACATCATTCTATAAGCTATAACAATTCATTATTTTCAATCAGTTTTCAACTTACGCCAGTATTTATCATCATTCATCCTCATCATATTATTGCGTACATTTCCAATTATTCTACATTATTGAATTTCCCAACATTAAATCAAATCACATTCCATAACACCTTATCACATATTCAACATTCAATCACATATCCACATCCACATTACCATTTATTCATCATTCAATCACGTAATCACATCCACAGTATCATTATTTCATTATTCAATCACATGGCCACAACCACACAAATCCTCGGGGGTTGGTTGCATACACAACACCATCTTTTATAGGCCAATACCCAATGGAAACGGTAAACCAAAATCCATCGATTGGGATCACAATCCAGGGTCACGGGTAACCCATACACATATAATGTTGTGGGCTACTAACCCACTGGCATTGACACCAAACCCTATGTAGGTTATGGGACTTTTAACCCGAGAGTAATCTCAAAACCCTTCCTATTTCTGCAACCCACCACGGCCCCCGGCACACAATCAACCATTCATCACATACAATTTTCTTTAATCACAATTCACATTCATCACCATAAATTTTCCAACACTTCATCTCTTCATTTCATTTATTCCATGCCTCATTTATTTACTATCACATATCAACAAAGATCAAACATCAACAAATAGCTAACATTTAACAACATTTAATGTTTAATTCCCTTGTTCAAAACACATTTTAATTCATCATATAGCTCATCACACTTTGTCTTTCCATTTCAATTATTCAAAGCCTTATTTAATTTCCATCACTTATTAACAAAAGTTCAAATTTCAATTCATACTCTCTTATATCTCAAAGTAAACAATACTTATTAACATTTTAGAGCACGTTCCCCTTTCCAATTCATAGAATTTAGACAAATGAAACATCATGTAAAAACATGAAACCAAACTCTTTATAACTCTATAGTAGGATGTCCAAAATAAAGTAAGTCTGGTAACCTTTCTAGGCTCGGTGGGTGCCCAACAAGTACTCAGTTGTGTGCCCAAGATCTTGGGCACCCACACCTTATGCGCCCAAGAAGGTGGGTAGGTAACTGATACTAACTCGTGCGCCCACAGCTTGGTTCAAGTGAAGCTCTGTGTAATAACCTGAATTTTTTTTCTCTTAATTAATTTGTTTAAATGTGGTTGTGATATTTATTATAGTAAAAATCTGAAAAATTGAGCATTTGAAAATTTTTGGAATGATAAAAATTAGTTGGAAAGATTTTCGGATTTAATTCCACTCTATGTGGGAGTTTAATGTAGAATTTCTAAACTTTTATCCAAACAATTCCTAGCCCAATTACCTAATTGGTCCAACCTAAGCCCATTAGCCCATGGGTCAACCCTTTCCTTTGACTCACCTCAACTCACTTCAACTCACTTTATCACTCATTGAGTTGACTCGTGAATAGTAGCTCTAAATTATTTCCCGACAACTTCATTTTCCATTTTCTATACATCTCTCACAATCTCTCAAATTAGGTGGCTAATTAGTCAAAAAGAAGACCCTACATTGATGACTTTAAAGCATTCTTCCAAATTACTTATCTAGCATGATTTAAACACTTAAAGCATCTTTTAAATAATTTTGTTTAATTTGTCAAAAAGCTAGCATGATTCCCGGATCATGCCACATCCATACATCTTCCCCAATACTTTTCTTAAATGATATGGTTAGATAGTCAAAAAGTAAGCATGATTCTTGGATCATGCTACCAATTGTATATGCATGATCTTACCTTAGTTGATTTGAAGCATGATTATTTTCTCCACCAATAATTTTCTCTACACTCCCATGATTCTTATAAATTGTGTGCCTTCAAAAAGAAAAAAAAAATAAGAGAGAAAAAAATATATATTTTTATCAAGTGTGGTTGGACATTTGGTGTTGTTTGGAGGAAGAAGAAAGGCTTGGAATTTTACAATTGGGTGGTGTTCAAAGCTCAACTCATTTTTTCTTCACCGGCTTGGTCACCAATATCTTAATTGAGGTAAGATGACGAATCTCCTAAAATATATTTGATGCCTTCAATTTTGAAGCTAAAGCATTTTTCTGGGTTTAAAGTATGAAATTTGATTGTAATAAAAAAATAATACCCGTATATTGGGGATAGGAAACTGAAACTTTGACTGATGTAGCCCAATATGCTGACAGCTCACTGTTTGTAACTTCTAATATGTTCTTGATCCCTAAAATGGTGGAATTAGGCTTCGGCTAAAACATAAAAGTTGTAACCCTTTAAGTTTTCTTTCCAACCCAAAAAGATTTGCATCAATCCGATTTGTGAGTCAAAAGTTATCTCCAAAACACTAAGCACGTGTAAAACTATATCGTCTGAACAAACTTAATTCAAGGCTGTTTTTGTACCTTTAGACCTTAGAATTTTAAAAAGTGTAAAACATGAAAGTTGCAGGTCTTAAAGTCTAGTTTCTACGGATATAAAGTTTATAGATGTTGGAGTTCTGCTCTATTTTATATGAAAATTTTTTTAAGCTGTTGTCTTTGTTTAGCCTTTAATTGATGCTTGTTTGGATTTTTTTTAGAATATTATGTTTAAAGATTTATTTAAATTTTCAATTACCTTCTGTTAATTATTATCATGTTAATAATTTCTATTGATGTGTAATTTTGTTCACAAGGCCTGATATAGTAAAACACTTATACTATTTTGATATAATACTAAAGTGGACTGTTAAATTGATTCTACTTAATTATTTTTCAATTGATATGAAATTATTTTAAACTAGATATTATATATCATTTGACACTCTAATATTTATGATAACTGACTTAGACAATCAATTTCATCATAGATAGTTGGATGACTTATTCAAACTAAAATGGCTAATTAGAACCTAGTATTTGATAAAAATACCAAATGAAACAATTGACTTATTCTTTCCTCATTTGGTCTTCCTTAAATAAATTTGATTTATGTTAATTGATTCTTTTAGGCATTGTTTTGTCAACCTAGCAAGTTATATAACTATATTTTTATGATTAAGTGAATTTAATGAAACTTATTTAATATCTTCCTAAATATTGGAATAATTCTATGGATATTTATGGATATCTTGAAACCGAAAACCTATGATAAGGGTTTGGTTATAAATAAGATGATGATTGGAAATTCATTCAAATAAAATAAAACTTATAAAATTTTCTAAAATTAAATATAAGTCCAAAGAGCTATTTACTATCTTTATATTCCATAAAATAATAAAATAAAAAGGAAGAAAGAGGCAAAAATCGAGATCGCAGCCAATGAGGTTCGAACTCGCGACTTCAAATTGCAATTAGGGTCGCCCGCCCACTAAACTGCCAACCTCGGCTTAATTAATATACCATTAGAAATAATTTTATTCTTATCAAAGGTAGTACGAAAAACTTGTCAAAATAATTAACTAAAATACTAATTTGAATTCTAAATTATTTCTAGCTACTTGCTACTTGTTAATTTACATGTAGTACCTACCTTTGTGATGATAATATTGGTGACTGTGTTAAATCTTTGATTTATTAATAATTATTATTGAATTATGGATTTAGATAAAGTACTTAAAAATATACTATATGTAACTGAATAATCCCACTTTTGATTCATCGCCCGAGGACATTACCGGTTGTAATTAAAAATGTCTTATTACCCTTGGGAATATAAAAGGGTGAGAAAAAAATTTAAGGCACTCGGTGCCAAGTTATTTTTGGCAATGGGGTGATGGGTGGGTAGAAATGGCCTTTTAGATGAAGATGTGAACATATGCATTTTATTTGGGAGATGCTCCCTTCTGACCTGTCCAGTTAGGTAGCCGGTCGCGACGGCTAAGCTTTTGGTGGGTGACACCGTCGGTATGCATTGGATGCTAAGCCCGTAAAGTCACTGGTTCCCAAGGCTGGGGGTAGAGGAGGATAGGAGTATGATTATCCTAGGAGGATTTAGATTAAACTCCTTTACCAAATTTTACTGTGACTAGCAACCTCTCTTGTTTATGTATGAATGATGTGTTAGAATTATTTAATTATATTTAATTCTTCTTTATGAATATTTTATAAAAATATGTATATATATGTGTGTGAAACCTGTATTGCTATGGGGTTTGATCCCGAAACCTTAAAGATCTGAATCTGAGATCTCTACCACTGCGACACAGACTTCATTGTGGTACACACATCAATATTGAACTATTTTTACATGTAAGTAAAATAGTAGTTACAGTGACGGTTTTATCGAACAATTGTAAGTATAATTTACATTATTCTGTTGGGATCTATTGAATTAATTGTTGCATAAATAGTATGCCACCTAATCACATTCACTATAATGGGTCACCTAATACAGTGTAGCATTATAACCACTACATATAGGCACCTAGGAGATTCTAATTACTGGGCTTTAGTAGCTCACCCCTTGTGGGAATATTTTTTCAGGATATTAAGCATAGGGATACTGAAGATGAGCTGGAAATAGATTAATTTCTCTTAAATATTCCACTAGAAGAGTTATTTATTTTTTTTCTTTCCTTCACAGAGCTGGAAGACTTTATTTTTGTGGTCTGTAATAATAATTGTTGGATGACTGTAATTATTAAGTTTAGACCTAATTTACTTTTATTTGGTATGTAATGTTAATCGCGTGGTTGTGACACTTAGATGGCTCTGTAATATTTTTCTCTATCTTTATTTTGTGCCCTGTAGTTGAAATCCCATCAAATGATTCAGTCTAACGACTTATAAATATTGTTTGGGATAAACAAGGGATTTTGAATATCTTAAATTTTTCTTGCGGGTCAACCCCAGTTTGGAAGAAAATTTTGGTGTGTAACAGCGTGTTATTATCATCTTATTTTTATACCCAACAAATAAATCCCAAGTCACCCCCGGGCATTCGGTTGTGAAAATCCGGGGCGTGACACTCTGTTTTCCAAGTCTTTCATTCTCCACACTTAACACCTCAAATTTACCAAGTTTATGGCAAGATACTTAGAGCTTCTTATTTCCAACATTACCACAAGTCTTATAAGCGTCAAAAGAAACCATCTATTTGAGTTCTCGTTAACTATGGGCTAAGTTATGGATCAAACCCCATGTTCTCTCTCTTAAACCATATATGGTATGTAAGTCTCATTCTCTTCCTTACATGAAATCTAAACTTGCTAGGGTTACTCAAGTGTTGTTCTAGACCTTGTTACACATCATATGTGCAAGATTGAGCATAAAATCCCTACCTCAAGTTGAACAAAGATGAAGAACAAGAGGTGGTCTTCTCCCGGTTTCAAGCTTCCAAACTTGGAAGATTCAGTCTCTTCACCTTTTGATCTAAACAACAAATAAATCACATAGATAGGTTCCTTGAGTGCTTAATTGCATTTTTGCAAAGTTAATTTGATTTTGATCAAGGCCAAAAAAACACTTACCATTCAAAACCCCAATTGGTTCCTTTGTGTAGGGGTGGCAAAATGGGTGGGTTGGTAGGTTAGTAATGGGTTTAAACGGGTTGGAAGTTAAATGGGTGCAACCCAAACCCACCAATTTAAAAGGCGGGTTAGATATGGGTGGGTTGAAACGGGTTATTACAAACCCATGAACCCATATCACAACCCATTTACTTATAACCTAACTTACTTTTAAAAAAAATAAAAAATTTATTTTAATTAATGTGTATATATATAAATACATCAATATTTATTTTAATTAATATAACATTATACATATTATATAATATTATATATTATATTTACAGTTTTGAGTTAATTTCGAATTTATATGAACCGATTTATTTTTTATTCAATTTTAAATCAACAACTCTCTCTCTTTCTGTGGGTGTGTGTGTGTGCGCGCGCGCGCATGCTCGAGTGTGTGTGTGCATGCGCGCCCACATGTGTGGGCGTGTGTATGCGTGTGCGCCCATGTGTGCGTGTGTGTGTGAGTGTTCGCATGCGCGTGCGTGCATACACGTGCGTGCGTGCGTGCGTGCACGCCCGTGTGTGTGTGCATGTGCGCGCACACTCGTGTGTGTGTGTGTGTACGTGTGTGTGTACGTGCGCGCATGTATGCACGCAGGTGTGTAGGCGTGTGTGCGCGCACGCGTGTGCTCGCACGTGTGTGTGCGCGTGTATATGCGTGCGCGCATGCATGTGGGTATGTTTACATGTGCGTATGTGTGTGTGGGTGTGTTTGCGTGTGTGTGTGCACGCGCGTGTGTGTGCGTGTGTGTGCGCGTGTGGGTATGTTTGCATATGCATGTGTGCACGCACATACGCGTGTACGTGCGTGTTTTTTTGTGTGTGTGTGTGTGTGCTCTTTCTCTCTGGAGAGAGAGAGCAGTGTAAAAAGGGGGATTAAACTAGTTTTTTTAATTTAAATGGGTGTTTTAACGGGTCCCTTTTCATAACCCAATTGCACCCGTTTATAAATGAGTATTTTATAAGTTACCCAATTATAACCCAATTAGTAAAATAATAGGACCCAAACCCATTTATTATGGGTTTAATTGGGTGGGTTGATGTGTTTGGGTTGATTTTGCCACCCCTACCTTTGTGTTCTTCTTCCTCTCCTCTCTCGGTTTCCTCTCTCCCAACCAACATTTCTCTTTCTTTTCCATCTCACACATATACATATAAACAAATGTTGCTAATATTTTAATGGTTCTACAGTAAATTCCAGATTTTTTCATCCCCTTAGCCTAAATATAGGTGTATAGGGGTGAAGCTCGGCTGTATCTTCCAGAATACTCCATACTAGTCAATTCTGCTACATGCTCGGGCGCCCAACCCCTTATCAGTCGTGCGCCCAAGCATTGGGCACCCATGTTCTGTGCACCCAAGCCTTGGGGCGCCCATGTTTCGTGCGCCCAAGGTGCGCCCCCTTCTTCTACTCTTGTGCTAAAATGCCAACTCTCACATGTTTGTCTCATCCTTCTCAAAGTTCTCAACTTTGAAATACAATTAATGATGAATACCACTTAATCAACATACTATTACCTCAAAATGTTTGAATAATCATCTATTTACATTTATGCAAAAGTTTGGGGTATTACGAAACCACTGCTCAATAAATAAAACATTATTTTTAAAAATATGGGCTATTACAATTTTTTAACTTTATTTTTTAAAAATTCAAAAGTTTTTAAATGCAACTGATTTCTCTTTTATTAAAACAAATAGAGTCAAAACAAGAGAAATTATTAATGAAGGTGAGAAAAAAATTATTGCCACAAAAAATAGTAGTATAAAATCCATCAATGTCAGTGTGTATAATCTCAAGTAGGCCACTACTACGGGTTGTAATAATTTTCTTAGTTTTTGTCAACTTTTCCATAAATACAGTCAATACATGTATCTAAGTCTCTAGAATTAAGAGATATTAAAATATCATCATTTATAAGTCTTTGAATTCTCTCTTTAGAAATATGACCTAATCTTTTATAACATAAGAAAGAAGATTTATCTTTCATTTTTTTTTGTATCTTAGACATTATTATCAACATCAAAAGATGCATACTCAAAATTTTGCACTAGATTTATTTAAAATAGACCATTATATAAAACACCATGCCTAATAATTTAAGAATTTTGTAATAAGTATTAAATTAGTAGTCAGGGGCAATAAATAATTAAAAAATATGTTTTAAACTTAATCAAGAATAAATTGTAAAATATAGCCCGGTGCATTATCGTTGTCTCCCCTTTGGGTAGAGAGTGCAACATGCTATTAGGTCTCCATAATAAACTATAAATGAGAATGCCAAGATTAGAAAAGTCAATCCCCATTTGGGTAGACAAACCTTTCTAACTTGAATTTTTTTTATTAGTTACTGAATATCAGCCATTTCATCATTACATATAACAATCTCTTTAGGCAAGTTATTATTTGTAGTAATACAATGGCTCTAGTCATGTACAAATATGCAAGAAAAAGTAGGAATTAACAAGCATATCTTTTTAGGCAGTAATGCCGTATCAACTAAAAATTTCTCACCATAACATAGGTATATGTAAATTGCCTATGATTGTAATTGTTATTTTATGCCCTAAAACAAGATAATTAAAGTTCCTAAAAAAATTGTAAGGATAATACAAAACAAGCATTTTTAGGGCCATCAAATAGCTTAACTAGGAGAATTCAATATTATGCAATCAAAACAATGAGATTGCATATCGCAATTAGATCTAGACGTCACAAATTGATTACCTAAAAAACATTTTGCTTCCACTTCTTAAAATTGGAACCATTCAATAGCATAATAATGGCATTGTTATTATTAATTGCAAAATAAACTATTTAGCAATAAAAGTAAAATATTTTATTTTTATTACCAAAAAAATTACAATAGTTTAGCAAAATAGAGGGCAATAATTTATTATAAACATAAATAATGGGGGTACCTCAGTGTGTCATTACCATTTCTTCCTTGGTCAGAGCGTGTAATATGTTATGAGTTCCCTTTCAACTAACTACCATATAAGAATGTCCAATCATTTGAAAAATAGTCTTCCTTGGGTAGACTAATGTTTCAAAAAATCCAGACATTCTTGAATCAGTTGTCAAATAACATTGTTATCATTACTGCATTCAATACCCCTTTCGACAAGCGTTTGTATGCAATAACAAATAGACATTGTAATAACCTGAATTTTTTTTCTTAATTAAATTGCTTAAGTGTGGTGGTGATACTTGTTATAGTAAAAATCTAGAAAATTGAGGATTTGAAAATTTTTGGAATTGGTTGGAAAGATTTTCGGATTTAATTTCACCCTATGTGAGAGTTTAATGTAGAATTTCTAAATTTTTATCCAAACACTTCCTAGCCCAATTACTTATTTGGTTCAAACCAAGCCCATTAACCCATGGGTCAACCCTTTTTTTTACTCACCTCAACTCACTTCAACTCACTTTATCACTCAATGAATTGACTCATGAATAGTTACTCTAAATTATTTCCTGACAACTTCATTTTCCATCTTCCATACACTGTCACCATCTTTCAAAATTATTTGACTAATTAGACAAAGAGAAGACCCTACATTGATGACCTTAAAGCATCTTTTTCAAATTATTTAGCAAACAAGATTTAAAGCATTTTGTTTGAAAGCTAGCATGATTTAAAGCATTTTGTTAATTTGTTAAAAAGCTAGCATGATTGTTTAATTTGTCAAAACGTTAGGATGATTCTCGGATTATGCCACCCATCTTCACCCATCCTCCAACACCTATCTTTAATTATGTGGCTAGATAGTCAAAAAGGCTAAGCTAGATTATTTGTATTATACTACCTAATGCATAATGCTACTTTAGTGGTTTTCAAGTCTAGGTAAGCTTGTTTTTCTCTACCGACACTTTCTCTACACTCCCTATAAATTGTGTGTCTTCAAAGAGACGAAAATAAGAGAGAAATAATAATAAATTATTAATTAGTGAGGTTGAAGATTTGGTGTTGCTTGGAGGAAGAAGAAAGGCTTGGAATTTTCCAATTTGGGTGGTGTTCAAAGCTAACTCATTTTTCCTTCTCAGACTTGGTCATTAATATCTTCATTGAGGTAGGATCACGAACCTCCTAAAATATATTTGATGCATTTTTTGGGTTTGAAGTATGAAACTTGATTGTGATAACAAAATAAATACCCGTATATTGGGGGTAGGAAAGCCAAAATTTTGACTGATGTAACTCAGTATGCTGACAGCTCTGTATTTGTAATTTCTTATGTGTTTTTGACCCCTAAAACGGTGGAATTAGGTTTCGGTTAAAACATAAAAGTTGTAGCCCTCTCAGTTTCCTTTCTAACCCAAAAAGAATTGCATCAATCCGATTTGTGAGTCAAAAGTTATGCCCAAAATACTGAGCACGTGTAAAACTGTATTTTCTGAACAAACTGAATTCAAAGCTGTTTTTGTACCTTTAGACCTTAGAATTTTAAAAAGTGTAAAACATGAAAGTTGTAGGTCTTGAAGTCTAGTTTCTACAGATACAAAGTTTATAGGTATTGGAGTCTTGCTCTATTTTATATGAATTTCTTTCAAGCTGCTATTTCTGCTTAGCTTTATTTGATGTTTGTTTGGATTTGTTTACAACATTATGTTTAAAGATTTATTTAAATCTCCAATTTCTTTCTGTTAGTTATTGTCATGTTAATATGAAATTATTTTAAACTGGATATTATGTATTATTTGACACTCTAATATTAATGATAATTGACTTAGATAATCAGTTTCATCATGGATAGTTGGATGACTTATTCAAACTAAAATGCTAGCATTTGATAAAATGCCCAAAAGAAACAATGGACTTGTTCTTTTCTCATTTGGTCTTTCTTAAATGAATTTGATTTATTTTTAGGCATTGTTTGTCAACCTAGCAAGTGATATAACTTTATTTTTATGATTAAGTGAATTTAATGAAACTCATTTAATACCTTCCTAAACATTAGAATAATTCTGTGGACATTTGTGGATATCTTGAAGCCAAAAACCTATGATAAGGGTTTGGTTATAAATAAGATGATGATTGGAAATTTATTTAGATTATTTTGAATAAAATAAAACTTATCAATTTTGCTAAAAATTAAATATAAGTCAAAGAGCTATTTATTTTCTTTATATTCCATAAAATAATAAAATAAAAGGTAAAAGAAGCAAAAACCGAGATTTGCAGCCAATGAGGGTCGAACTTGCGACTTTAAATTGCAATTAGGGTCGCCCACCCACTAAGCTACCAACCTCGGCCTAATTAATATACCATTAGAAATAATTTTATTTTATCAAATTTGGTACGGTAAACTTATCAAAACAATTAACTAAAATACTAATTCGTATTCTAAATTTTTTTACTTGCTATTTGTTAATTTACATATGGTACCTACCTTTGTGATAATGATATTGATGACTATGTTAAATCTTTGATTTATTGAGAATTGTTATTAAATTATGGATTTAGATAAAGTGCTTAAAAAAAATATACTGCTTGTGACTGAATAATTCCACTTTTGATTTATCACCCAGGAACATTGCCGGTTGTTATTAAAAATGTCTGATTTCCATACAAGGTACCCTTGGAATGTAAAAGGGTGAGAAAAAATTAAGGCACTCGGTGCTAAAGTTATTCTTGGCAATGGGGTGACGGGTGGGTAGAAATGGCATTTTAGATGAAGATGGGAACATGCATTTTATTTGGGAGATGCTCCCTTCTGACCTGGCCAGTCAGGTAGCTGGTCGCGACGACTAGGTTTTTGGTGGGTGACATCGTCGGTATGCATTGGATGCTAAGTCCTTAAAGTCACTGGTTCCTAAGGCTGGGGGTAGAGGAGGATAGGAGTATGATTATCTTAGGAGGATTTAGATTAAACTCCTTTACAAAATTTTACTGTGACTAGCAACCTCTCTTTTTATATATGAATGATGTGTTGGAATTATTTAATTATATTTAATTCCTCTCGATTAATATTTTATAAAAATATATATATATATATGTATGAAACCTGTATCGCTACGGGGTTTGATCCCGAGACCTTGAAGATCTAAATCTGAGATCCCTACCACTGCGACACGGACTTCATTGTGGTACACACATCAGTATTTAACTATTTTACATATAAGTAAAATAGTAGTTACGGTGACGGTTTCATCGAACCGTTGTAAGTATAATTTACATTATTCAGTTGAGATCTATTGAATTAATTGTTGCATAAATAGTATGCCACATAAACACATTCACTTAATACAGTGTAGTATTACAACCACTGCATATAGGCACCTAGGAGATTCTGATTACTGGGCTTTAGTAGCTCACCCCTTGTGGGAATGTTTTTTTCAAGATATTAAGCACAGGGATACAGAAGATGAGCTGGAAAGAGATTAATTTCTCTTAAATATTCCATCAGAAGAGTTATCTATTTTTTTTCTTCTTTCCTGCGCAGAGCTGGAGGACTTTATTTTTGGTCTGTAACAATTGTTGGATGATTGTAATTATTAAGCATAGACCTAATTTGCTTTTATTTGGTATGTAATGTTAATCGCGTGGTTGGGACACTTAGATGGCTCTGTAATATTTTTCTCTATCTTTATTTTGTGCCCTGTAGTTGAAATCTCATCAAATGGTTCAGTCTGATGACTTATAAATATTGTTTGGGATAAACAAGGGATTTTGAATATCTTAAATTTTTCTTACGGGTCAACCCCAATTTGGAGGAAAATTCTGGGGTGTGACAGCGTGTTATTATCATCTTATTTTTATACCTAACAAATAAATCCCAAGTCACCTCTAGGCATTCGGTTATGAAAATCCGGGGCGTGACAATTTGGTATCAGAGCCATAGGTTTACGATTTACCTAAGGGTAGTGGGGATTGGGTAATTTTATACTTATTGCGTGTATTTGTGTGTAAGTACCAACTAACCCGTCAATCTTATATAGAATGGAAAACACCGGAAGAGGCCGTGGACGACCCCGAAACAACAGCCGAAATGGGGCGCAATCGCAACCAACAAATGCACAATCTGCAACCACCACCAACGTTACCAACGAGATGGCCCAAGCTATCCGGGACATGGCGACAGTTATGGCCCAATTCATACAAATGAATCCACGAGCACCGGCGACAATGCCGGAAGCGGCTGTAGCGGGAGTAGCACCAGAGATACCACCAATAAGAATGCATGATGATGACTTGCGAAACTTCTTACGGTATGACCCACCATCATTCCATGGCGAACCCGAACCAGTAGCAGCTGAGAACTGGTTCAAAGAAGTCTCTCGTATTTTAGAGACTATGGGAATAACCTGTCATGCTACTAAGATAACCCTGGCAACGTTCCGGCTACGAGGTGATGCATATGAATGGTGGACTTTCGTTAAGGGAAGTCACGACCCTGCAACCATGACCTGGGAAAGACTTGAAGAATTGTTCATGGATCATTTCTTTCCACAAACTTTCAAGGATGCTAAGACACAAGAGTTTTTATCCTTGAAGCAGCGTGGCATGACTGTTATGCAATACGAAACAATGTTCGCTAGTCTGTCCAAGTATGCCCAAAATTTGAATTTAACTGACAAAGCAAAGGCCGATCAGTTTACATGGGGCTTGCGGACTGACATTCGAGGGAGAATCATTGGTATAATGCACACTTCTTATGCTGCAACTGTGAGGGCAGCCATTGCTGTGGAAATGGAAATGCAAGACATAGCCAAGCTCAAGGGATCAACATTCAAGGGTTCAATCATGAGGCAAAATAAAAATGCTGGACAAAAACGAGGTAGATTCTTTGAAAACAACAAACAGTATGGTGGCCAACCGCAAAAGAAAAATGGAGGAGGGAGTCAACCTCGACATCAGCAAAAGGATCCAAATGCCTGTTACCAGTGTGGGCAACTTGGGCATTTTAAAAGGGATTGTCCTTAGAGGACAATGACATACCCCAAGCAAAATCAACAGAATTTACAGAATCCAGGACCAGCACGAATCACGTACCCACCTCCACAACAACGTTTTCAACAAAGACCACCTTTTCAGAATCCTAACATGAACCAGCAAGAAGGACAACAGAAGAATAATGGCGGAGGACGAGGTCGTGGTGGAGGAGGACCAGGGCCAAGAAGGGATAATAATGTTCCGCAGGGACGTGTATTTGCACTTAACCATTTGGAAGCACCAGAACCCATTACAGCGGTACTAGAAAACACAGTTATTCAGGTTACTCATTACTCTTTAGTACTTGGGTGGTAATCCTAGTTGATACTGGCGCTTCGCATTCCTTTATATTATCCAAATGTGCATGTTCATTGAAGTTAATACCAGAGGAATTAAATGGAACCTTAACCATTGATTCCCCTCTGGGAAATAACACTGTGGCAAATAAGATCACTAGATCTTGTGTGATCCAATTCGGGGAGATCATAGTAGAATGTGATCTTATCTTGTTGGATATGAACACCTATGATGTCATTCCAGGAATGGACTGGTTGTCTTTACACCAAGCAATTATTGATTGTCATCTGAAGCGTGTCTCAGTGATTCTTCCATCAGGAGCTCGATTCTATATCCAAGGAGATTCTCGAGAAGATCCAATTATATCCCCAGTACATTCTCGAGGTTGCAGGCAATTAAATAGCTTGCTAGCCAATCTGACTTTAAATAAGGAGCTTCCACAGACTGCTCTCCCTCGAGTAGTTTGTGAGTTCCCAAATGTTTTTCCTAAGGAGCTTCCAGGTTTGCCACCTCGGCGGGAAATAGATTTTCGTATAGATCTACAGCCAGGGGTTGCACCAATTTCAGTAGCCCCTTACCGAATGGCACTAGCAGAACTTCAAGAATTAAAAGTACAACTTGAAGAATTGCTCCAGCTAGGATTCATTCGACCCAGTGTTTCCCCCTAGGGAGCATCAACTGTTTTTGCAAAGAAGAAAGATGGAAGTTTACAGCTATGTATTGATTACAGAAAGCTGAACAGAGTCACTATCAAGAATAAATACCCCTTGCCACGAATAGATGATTTATTTGATCAATTGAGGGGTTCACTATTCTTCTCTAAGATCGATCTTCGATCAGGATACCATCAATTACGTATCCGAGAGGAAGACATTCCAAAGACAGCTTTCCGTACGAGATATGGGCATTACGAGTTCGTGGTCATGCCTTTTGGACTCACCAATGCGCCAGCAGCATTTATGGATCTTATGAATCGTGTTTTCCGTCCATACCTGGATAAGTTTGTTGTAGTCTTTATTGACGACATACTTATTTATTCAAAGGATGAACGGGAGCATGAACAGCACCTTCGTATCGTCTTACAAACTTTATTAGATCACCAACTGTATGCCAAGGCTAGCAAATGCGAGTTTTGGCTAACAAAAATACCATTCTTGGGACATATAGTCTCAACAGATGGTGTTGCAGTAGACCCAACGAAAGTAGAAGCTGTAATGAGCTAGAAGCAACCGAAGACAGTCTTCGAGATAAGAAGTTTCCTCGGTTTGGCAGGGTACTACCGACGGTTCATTAAGGACTTTTCTCGAATTGCTGTACCCATGACGCGATTAATCCGCAAGGATGTCAAGTTTGTTTGGGATGAGAAATGTGAAAGAGCTTTTCAAGAGTTGAAGGCTCGATTGACTCAAGCCCCAGTTCTAATCATACCAGAACGAGGGGCAGGGTATACAGTATACTGTGATGCCTCAAGAGAAGGATTAGGTTGTGTACTAATGCAATTAGACCATGTAGTCGCTTATGGTTCTCGACAATTGAGAAACCATGAGAAGAACTATCCAACCCATGATCTAGAATTGGCCACAATTGTTTTTGCATTGAAACTTTGGAGGCATTATTTGTGTGGTGAAAAGTTTGAAGTCTTTTCTGATCACAAGAGTCTGAAATATCTGTTCACCCAACGAGACTTGAACCTGCGACAACGATGCTAGATGGAATATCTGGAGGATTTCGATTTCACCCTTCAGTATCATCCCGGAAAGGCAAATGTTGTAGCAGATGCACTCAGTAGGAAATCACATTCAACATTGGCGAATTTGGCAGTGTGGGAATGGAAGATGCTAGAATCGGTGAATGAATTTGAGATCAGATTTGATCAGGGAAATGCTATAATGACAAGTTGTTCTCTGATGGCAATTCCCACGATAATTACTAAGGTGATCGATGCGCAACAACATGATGAAGAATGTAAAAAGATGGTAGCTCAAATCTTGTCTAGAGAGATTATAGAATGATGGACACTTCGCTCTGATCAAGGACTACAGCATTGTGGAAGGTTGTATGTCCCGAATTCTGATGGCCTTCGAAAGGAGATATTGCATGAGTTCCATAATTCAAGATTTGCCATTCACCCTGGAAGTACAAAGATGTACCGTGATTTAGCACGACAGTATTGGTGGAAGGGAATGAAGAAGGATGTTGCTCGATTCATAGCTAAATGTCTTGCTTGTCAGCAAATCAAAGCAGAACACTAGAAACCAGCTGGATTACTCCAACCTTTACCTGTGTCCGAATGGAAGTGGGAGCACATTGCGATGGATTTCATCGTGGGCTTACCTAAGACGTCGAAGAAAAATAACTCTATATGGGTTATTATTGATCGATTAACAAAGTCAGCGCATTTTTTACCAGTGAACACTACTGACACACTTCAAAAGCACAGCCAGCTATATATTCGCGAGATCATCCGGCTTCACGGAACACCAGTCTCCATAGTATCTGACCGAGATCCATTATTCACAGCTCAATTTTGGAAGAGTCTGCAGGAGGCTTTAGGCACTAAATTGACCTTTAGCACGGCATTTCACCCTCAGACGGATGGATAGTCAGAACGGTTAATTCAGACATTGGAAGATATGCTTCGTGCTTGCATATTAGACTTTAAAGGAAAACTGGGAAGAACACTTGCCATTGATAGAGTTTGTGTATAACAACAGCTATCAAGCAAGTATTGGAATGGCACCTTATGAGGCATTATATGGGAGGCCATGTCGCTCTCCTCTGTGTTGGACCGAGGTAGGAGAATCGGTGATGATAGGACCCGACCTGATCAAGCAAACATCAAAAAAGATTGCTATCATTCGTCAACATCTACTTACTACCTAGAGTCGTCAGAAAAGCTATGCTGACCGACGAAGACGACCTTTGGAGTTCGAGGCTGGAGATCATGTCTTTCTTCGAGTTTCCCCACGTCAAGGAGTCGTACGATTCGGGAAAAAGGGAAGTTAGCTCCTCGATATATTGGACCATTCGAAATCCTTGCAAAGGTTGGGCAGGTTGCATATCAGCTATCTCTACCACCTCAACTATCACGTGTTCATGATGTATTTCATGTATCCATGCTTCGAAAGTATGAACCTGACCCGAGTCACGTGATTGATTGGACTGAACTTGATATTCAGCAAGATGTTACATTTGAATAACAGCCGGTTAAGATCGAGGATCGGCGTGAACAAGTCCTACGAGGCAAAACCATTCCATTGGTTCGAGTGTTGTGGAGGCACCGTGGTGTGGAGGAATCCACCTGGGAGTGTGAGTCTGTTATGCGTGAACGATACCCTCATTTATTTAACACTTGAGTCATGCTTTGTGTAAATTTCGGGACGAAATTTCTTTAAGGGGGATGGATTGTAATAACCTGAATTTTTTTTCTTAATTAAATTGCTTAAGTGTGGTGGTGATACTTGTTATAGTAAAAATCTAGAAAATTGAGGATTTGAAAATTTTTGGAATTGTTTGGAAAGATTTTCAGATTTAATTTCACCCTACGTGAGAGTTTAATGTAGAATTTCTAAATTTTTATCCAAACACTTCCTAGCCCAATTACTTATTTGGTTCAAACCAAGCCCATTAACCCATGGGTCAACCCTTTTTTTTACTCACCTCAACTCACTTCAACTCACTTTATCACTCAATGAGTTGACTCATGAATAGTTGCTCTAAATTATTTCCCGACAACTTCATTTTCCATCTTCCATACACTCTCACCATCTTTCAAAATTATTTGACTAATTAGACAAAGAGAAGACCCTACATTGATGACCTTAAAGCATCTTTTTCAAATTATTTAGAAAATAAGATTTAAAGCATTTTGTTTGAAAGCTAGCATGATTTAAAGCATTTTGTTAATTTGTCAAAAAGCTAGCATGATTGTTTAATTTGTCAAAAAGTTAGCATGATTCCCGGATCATGCCACCCATCTTCACCCATCCTCCAACACCTATCTTTAATTATGTGGCTAGATAGTCAAAAAGGCTAAGCTAGATTATTTGTATTATACTATCTAATGCATAATGCTACTTTAGTGGTTTTCAAGTCTAGGTAAGCTTATTTTTCTCTACCGACACTTTCTCTACACTCCCTATAAATTGTATGTCTTCAAAGAGACGAAAATAAGAGAGAAATAATAATAAATTATTAATTAGTGAGGTTGAAGATTTGGTGTTGCTTGGAGGAAGAAGAAAGGCTTGGAATTTTCCAATTTGGGTGGTGTTCAAAGCTAACTCATTTTTCCTTCTCAGACTTGGTCATTAATATCTTCATTGAGGTAGGATCACGAACCTCCTAAAATATATTTGATGCATTTTTTGGGTTTGAAGTATGAAACTTGATTGTGATAAAAAAATAAATACCCGTATATTGGGGGTAGGAAAGCCAAAATTTTGACTGATGTAACTCAGTATGTTGACAGCTCTGTATTTGTAACTTCTTATGTGTTTCTGACCCCTAAAACGGTGGAATTAGGTTTCAGCTAAAACATAAAAGTTGTCCTCTCAGTTTCCTTTCTAACCCAAAAAGAATTGCATCAATCCGATTTGTGAGTCAAAAGTTATGCCCAAAATACTGAGCACGTATAAAACTGTATTTTCTGAACAAACTGAATTCAAAACTGTTTTTGTACCTTTAGACCTTAGAATTTTAAAAAGTGTAAAACATGAAAGTTGTAGGTCTTGAAGTCTAGTTTCTATAGATATAAAGTTTATAGGTATTGGAGTCCTGCTCTATTTTATATGAATTTTCTTTCAAGCTGCTATTTCTGCTTAGCTTTAATTGATGTTTGTTTGGATTTGTTTACAATATTATGTTTAAAGATTTATTTAAATCTCCAATTTCTTTCTGTTAGTTATTGTCATGTTAATATGAAATTATTTTAAACTGGATATTATGTATTATTTGCCACTCTAATATTGATGATAATTGACTTAGATAATCAGTTTCATCATGGATAGTTGGATGACTTATTCAAACTAAAATGCTAGCATTTGATAAAATGCCCAAAAGAAACAATGGACTTGTTCTTTTCTCATTTGGTCTTTCTTAAATGAATTTGATTTATTTTTAGGCATTGTTTGTCAACCTAGCAAGTGATGTAACTATATTTTTATGATTAGGTGAATTTAATGAAACTCATTTAATACTTTCCTAAACATTAGGATAATTCTGTGGACATTTGTGGATATCTTGAAGCCAAAAACCTATGATAAGGGTTTGGTTATAAATAAAATGATGATTAGAAATTTATTTAGATTATTTTGAATAAAATAAAACTTATCAATTTTGCTAAAAATTAAATATAAGTCAAAGAGCTATTTATTTTCTTTATATTCCATAAAATAATAAAATAAAAGGTAAAAGAAGCAAAAACTGAGATTTGCAGCCAATGAGGTTCGAACTTGCGACTTTAAATCGCAATTAAGGTCGCCCACCTTTTAAGCTACCAACCTCGGCCTAATTAATATACCATTAGAAATAATTTTATTCTTATCAAATTTGGTACGGTAAACTTGTCAAAACAATTAACTAAAATACTAATTCGTATTCTAAATTTTTTTACTTGCTATTTGTTAATTTACATATGGTACCTACCTTTATAATAATGATATTGATGACTATGTTAAATCTTTAATTTATTGAGAATTGCTATTAAATTATAGATTTAGATAAAGTGCTAAAAAAAATATACTGCTTGTGACTAAATAATTCACTTTTGATTTATCACCCGGGAACATTGCCGGTTGTTATTAAAAATGTCTGATTTCCATACAAGGTACCCTTGGAATGTAAAAGGGTGAGAAGAAATTAAGGCACTTGGTGCTAAAGTTATTTTTGGCAATGGGTGATGGGTGGGTAGAAATGGCATTTTAGATGAAGATGGGAACATGCATTTTATTTGGGAGATGCTCCCTTCTGACCGGGCCAGTCAGGTAGCTGGTCGCGACGGCTAGGTTTTTGGTGGGTGACACCGTCGGTATGCATTGGATGCTAAGCCTTTAAAGTCACTGGTTCCCAAGGCTGGGGGTAGAGGAGGATAGGAGTATGATTATCTTAGGAGGATTTAGATTAAACTCCTTTACAAAATTTTACTGTGACTAGCAACCTCTCTCGTTATGTATGAATGATGTGTTGGAATTATTTAATTATATTTAATTCCTCTCGATTAATATTTTATAAAAATATATATATATATGTATGAAACCTGTATCGCTACGGGGTTTGATCCCGAGACCTTGAAGATCTAAATCTGAGATCTCTACCACTGCGACACAGACTTCATTGTGGTACACACATCAGTATTTAACTATTTTACATGTAAGTAAAATAGTAGTTACGGTGACAGTTTCATCGAACCGTTGTAAGTATAATTTACATTATTCAGTTGAGATCTATTGAATTAATTGTTGCATAAATAGTATGCCACCTAAACACATTCACTTAATACAGTGTAGTATTACAACCACTGCACATAGACACCTAGGAGATTCTGATTGCTGGGCCTTAGTAGCTCACCCTTTGTGGGAATATTTTTTTCAGGATATTAAGCACAGGGATACAGAAGATGAGCTGGAAAGAGATTAATTTCTCTTAAATATTCCATCAGAAGAGTTATCTATTTTTTTCTTCTTTCCTGCGCAGAGCTGGAGGACTTTATTTTTGGTTTGTAACAATTGTTGGATGATTGTAATTATTAAGCATAGACCTAATTTGCTTTTATTTGGTATGTAATGTTAATCGCGTGGTTGGGACACTTAGATGGCTCTGTAATATTTTTCTCTATCTTTATTTTATGCCCTGTAGTTGAAATCTCATCAAATGGTTCAGTCCGATGACTTATAAATATTGTTTGGGATAAACAAGGGATTTTGAATATTTTAAATTTTTCTTACGGGTCAACCCCAATTCGGAGAAAAATTCTGGGGTGTGACAGCGTGTTATTATCATCTTATTTTTATACCTAACAAATAAATCCCAAGTCACCCCTAGGCATTTGGTTCTGAAAATCCGGGGCGTGACAGACATAGTCATATACTTTATACAAAAAAATTAAATCTTAATCGATGTATCCCTTTTTAGGCAGTAATACCCATTTTGACCCAAAATCTTGTCATTACATTATTTTATGTAAAATTACACCATGTCACATTTAATATACCAATATGTTAGTAATTATATCGATATGCATGTGCAATCTGATGCACCTTGTGACCTCAAATATATTGACAAAATCTTGTGTAAAATAATTTATTATAAGCTTGTAAAACAACTAGTAGGTGAGAGTATAATTTTTAGAAATCTAATTGGAGAGAGTTACACATTATCAACAGGTTCAAAAAGTTAAAAAAATTATCGCTAAAATTTCACCCAAAGAAATGCATGGTTTTCAAAAAATACAAAATTAAGCACAAAATAGGTTTAAATTAAATATCAAATAAAGTCCAAAAATATTAAAAATATATTTTTGGAATCTAGAATAAAATGAAATAAAAAAATAAAATTTTTTGAAACCAAAAAAAAAAAAAAAAAAGAGAAGGAAAAACTTTCACGCGCCTAGGCCACAAGTAGCTTCCGAAAATTTTTTTTTTCTTTTTTTTTCTTTGGCACAGTTTCATTTTTGACGCAGACGCTGCAAGTGGGTTTCAAAAGTTTTTATTATTATTTTTATTTGTTTGTTTTTAACGCAGTTTCCTTTTTGACATAGACTTCCTCGAGAAAATAAACTCTTGAAAATCTGTTTGATGATCAAAGACCTCATTATCTCAAGGTGACTTTTATGATGTAAAAGATGGTATCTTGATTCCCGTGACGCCCCGAAAAAAAAAAAAAGGCTTCGAATCGTAATAAAGAAAAATTAGATATGAGAGAGAATAAATTGATAATTTCTCAAGTGATGAACTACGAGTTAAATACCCTGTTTTGTTTATGCAGAATTGAAGCCAGAAACAAGGAAATGAATATATGCAGCTCCCAAGGGATTTAAATAATTAAACCCTCCGCTTTGAAGTTTAAAGGATAATTGTTTTTACCTCTTGAGGGGGAAATCACTTATACTTTTACATTTTAAAAATTTATCTTTATACTTCTTATAGTTTGAATTAAAGTGAAGCTACAAATGATGTTAAAATTCTAAGTGAAAAAATAAAAATACTTATTAAAAACTAAATAAAATTAGGGTAAAGTGTAGGTAAGATAAAAAATAGGAATACAAATGTAATTTTTAGACTTAATTATAATAAAAATCGCAATATTCGATGAATTTTAAATATTTTTTATTTGAATTTAAAGTGTAAGAGATGTAAGAATAAGTTTTCAAAATTTAGGAGTGTAAGTAATTTTTACTTTAAATATAGAAGATAAAAATATAATTACTCTAAATTTAAATTACAAAAACAATGGGTAGAGTTCAATTATTATGCAAAAACAATGGTATTGTTTAATTATTATGCATGTGTCAACCACCTTACTAATGCAACACGCCCCCTAGGATATAGTAGAAGACAAGTTGGTTTCTTACCGTATGAAAAGGATTCTTTAGGGTGTATATCAATCTCCAGCCACATCATCAACAATTTTCCGTAATTCAAGACATATAAAATAAAGAAGATAAACCGCAACGAAGGCTTAGTGGTGTAATTTAGGGTGTGCTTGGGAGTTTTAAATTATAAATTTTGAGGTATCTTTAAAGTAAGAATTTTAAGATGTTTTAAATGGCATGGATTAATATACAAACTGACGTATTCATAAATTTAGATTTAAAAATAATGAACCATGGTTAGGAGTTTATTTTTCAATGGATTCTAATATATTTATTAATGTATATAATAACACATATACCTTCATTTATTTGTTAAACAATTAGCACTGCAAATATAATATAATATATTATGATATATATATTGAAGACAAAAAAAAAATCTAAAAATGATATCCAAAAATATTAATTCAAATAAATCACATCGATATTATAGATCACCCAAAATATATAACATTTATACTTGTTCAAATAAGTTAAATCCAAGTTATAAAATATTCAAGACATATAATATCTAGGTAGCATACTTGTGACAATGTAAAATTTGGAAAATGAGACCCTATTTCGTAACGTTTATGATTACTATTTTTCTGTTTATTTTTTAGAGTTCTAAAATTGTCACGCCACAAAATCCACGATCGGAGACGTGAGAACGAAACCCAAAAATAAATATCAAACCATGAAAAAGTATCATATCAGAGCGAAAGCTAATTAAAATAAGTATTTATTCAATTTCCTAAATATTCAAAATATCTTTAAAATGCCTTAAAAATGGGCTACAAAACCATGCCACAAATATGGGCCCAAATCAAAACTCCATTACATTAAATTTAACTATTGGAATGCAGAATAAAACAAATCATCTAGCTATAACAACCCAAGACGACTAGCTAACCCACTGGTCCATCACGAGCATCAACCCCTGCATTGCCAACTGTAGTAGGTGGTGAGCACTAAATTTCACGTGTGCTCAGAAAGTGTTTATAAAATATAGTTTCTTAATTATGCAAAGCTATTAACACTAATTAATAAGAATAAAATTTAAAATCTTATAATTTTTAAAATATCCATATTTAATCAATACATTCAAATTATATAGTTACTTAGCCATGATCCCGTAGTCTCATGCTAAAAACAAATCATATCACATCATTCACATCACCACACATCATTATCATACTATGGGTTAGGTATTCTGCAAGTTTAGTCTGTGGCCCTTGAACTAAACCTAAAATAAATCCCCAGGCCTAAGCCATGGGGTACAACTAGTCTCACAATCCTAGATGTACTCCTCACAATCGTAAATGTACTCATCACATCCCCAGACCTCGGTCATGGGGTACAATTGGTCCCGCTGTCCCAAATGTACTCATCACATCCCCAGACCTCAATCATGGGGTACAATTGGTCCCGCAGTCCCAAATGTACTCATTTGCCTTAGTAGGAAAACCGGCCCCGCAGTCCTAGTACTAAATATATGCTAGAATAAGCTGTATATACATTTCGTAAGTTTCTAGCCTACTGGTTATGCTAACCACCCTACGCAGGTTTTGGGACTTTCAACTCTTGGGCTCTAGAACCCACTCTTTCTAGTACCCTTAATGACACTAATAACCCAAAAATCAAATCTCAAGTAATTCCTTTAATTAACAGCACAACATATACAAAAGTTCTCCCTAATTTGATTTTTTTGTGTTCTTTCCTTTACTTTATAAGTTTTATGAAGTGTGAATGTGTTTCGAGCCTAAGTTTCATGTTGCCCTTCCATAAAAATATTGTCATACAAGATTTATCAAATATATATCATGCAACTATATTTAGGAATATATATGCAGCTAGCTTAGTAAATAAAACTTTATATCAAGCATGTCATGACAATGAAGGATTCAAGACATAAATTTTGATAATTCATAAAATATAGAAAATGAAATATTTTATACTAATTCAAAAGCCTAAAATACTTATAATTAAGTCCAGTTTCATAAAAAAGAAAAATTTTAAATTTATTCATAAAGCCATAAAATACAGATTTTAAAATACTAAATGGTATTTTTGTTAAAACCTTACAAAATAGGTCACTTTCACGATTTTTTTATAAAATCCATTTTAAATCCAAAAATTTTGAAATTTTTACAAAAAAACTCATTCATATATCTAGTTTAACATATAAAAATTTCAAAAATTATATCAATTTTTATTTATACTTTTTATACCAAATATCTGACTGTTGTCAGTATAGTGACGTAAACCAAACAGCCAATTTTCAATATTTTTATAAAATAAATTTATACTCAAAAATTTATAAAAAATTTACTGTAGTATCTCTACATGTCTAGTTTCATATATAAAAGTTTTAGAAATAAATTTAATCTCTAGTTATTATTTTTATACCAAAAATCAAACTCCTATCAGCACAGCAATTTAAAACAAATAGTCAACTTTCACGATTTTTATAAAAACCATTTTAACTCAAAAAAATATGAAATTTTTACTAAATATTAATTTGGATATATACTCCCATATATAAAAATATAGAAAGTTAATTCGACCTCTAAGCATGGATTTCATATAAAAATAATGTGCTGATCCTAGCATGGAAATCCCCAACCAACAGTCAAGTTTGACTATTTTTTTATAAATTCATTTCAATCCAAAAAATTATGAAATTTTTACAAGAAACTCATCTATATGTCTAATTTAACATATAAAAGTTTTAAGAATTAAATCAATCACTAAGTATGATGTTTATGGAAAAACAGTGTACCCATTTCAGTGTGAAAGTTCCAGAATTCCACATAATCCAGAATCAATTCATATAACAAGTTTTTCATCTCTTGCACACACACGCACACACGCACACATATATATATACATGACATGATAAAAAAATATATCAAATAAACACAATCCCACCTACATCACTACACACGTAGATGATCGGTGTGTATTGCATTAGTAACAACTCAAGTTGGCCTTCTAGAGTGATTTCAGCGATTCTTTTTTTTTTTTTTCAAACTTAACTCGGAACTTCGTTCATCTTACACCAATTTCTCTTAGTAAGTATGATTATACCAACCTCCTCTTGTTGGAACTTTTGAAACCAAAATAGAAGAATAGTGGGAAGGAGAAAACTCTCTGGTGTAAGTTATGTTTGTGAAGAAAATGATGGGAGATAAAGAAGAGTGGTTTATGATCACATGTAAAAATATTTCATCTTTTCCTTCCATTACATGTACCACCATAACTCACCCATCAATACACCTCTAAACCATAAATTCCTAGCTATAACCGTTTGGCCTCTCTTATAACAATAATTTCTTGTCATAACTCCTTCTCCCACTCTCTCACACACACGTATTCCTAGAACCCCTCTATTGGTCTCTTTACACCACATTAACTCCTTGTCACTCACTCAGCCAGTAAGAATGCACCTCCCCCCCCATAAATAGAAAACACATTCAATTAATATATATATATATATATTTACATATACATTAGCATCATACAATATATGCACACACATAACTGATTAAATAAACATGTCACACATAAAATAAATAAAATAAAATTTGAATAAAATAAAAGTATTTTTTTTTAAATTCTGGGTTCTTACATCCTCCCCTCCTTATAAAATTTTCGTCCTCGAAAATTAAATAACAAAATAATACAACAAAAATCAAGCAAACAACTCAGGAAAACGATGTCTCATATCTTGCTTGCGCTCTCAAGTCGACTCCTCTATCCCATGATGCTTCCATAGTACTCGAACCAATGGTATTATCTTTCCTCGAAGAACCTACTCACGAGAATCCACAATTCTCATAGGCTTTATCTCATAGGAAACATTGGAATCTACCTCAAGCTCTCCCCAATCCAAAACATGTGATGGGTCAGGGATGTACTTCCTCAACATGGACACATGAAACATAGCATGCACCCCTGACAGCTTCAGTGGCAAAGCCAAACGATAAGCCACCTCGCCAACCCGAGTCAACACCTCGAATGGCCCAATGAACCTTGGTGACAACTTGCCCTTATGGCTAAACCGGAACTATCCCTTACGTGGCGAGACCTTTAGAAACACTTGGTCTCCTACCTCAAACTCCAATGGCCTTCGCCTCTGGTCAGTATAGCTCTTCTGGCGACTGCGCACCGTCTCAAGCCTTTGCCTGATGATTTTGATCTTCTCTATTGTCTCCCGAACCATCTCAGGTCCTAATAAAGCTCTCTCCTAACCTCTGCCCAGCAGATAGGGGATTTGCATGGCCTACCATACAATGCCTCGTAAGGTGCCATCTCAATACTAGACTGATAGCTGTTATTGTATGCAAACTCTACCAATGGAAGGTGGTCTCCCAACTACCCTGAAAATCCAGTACACATGCCCGAAACATATCCTCCAAGATTTGAATGGTACGTTCAGACTGCCCAGCTGTTTGAGGATGATGGGCGGTACTGAACATCAACTCTGCACCCATGGCTTGCTAGAGACTTTACCAAAAACGAGATCCAAATCTAGGATCCCTATCTGATAAGATTGACACCAGAGCCCCATGTAGCCTCACAATCTCCCTAATGTACAACTGAGTTAAGCTATCCATTGAGTCAGTCAAACAAATCGTTAAGAAGTGCGCTGACTTTGTTAATCTATCTACCACCACCCAAATAGTATCATGCTTCTTGGGAGACTTGCGCAAATTAGAAACGAAGTCCATTATGATATTTTCCCACTTCCATTCTGAAACTGACAATGGCTGAAGCAATCCTGCTGGCCTTTGATGCTCTACTTTCACTTGCTGACAAGTCAAACACTTGCTCACAAACTCAGCTACATCTCTTTTCATCCCAGCCTAAAAGAACTGTCAGTTGAGATCTTGGTACATCTTTGTCCCTCCGGGATGTACTGCAAACTTGGAGTAGTGAAACTCCCTCAATACTGCATCTCGAACTGAAATTGGCACAAACAGCCTTCCCTAAAATCTCAATCCGCCATCTGACCCTATCGTCAAACCAGGTATGACCTCATCACTACTCAACCGTACCCGGTACTCATTAGCCTCAGTGTCAGTACCTTGGGCCTCCACAACTCTACTTAGTAAGGTAGGCTGAATCACCGTAGAACATGACACAGCTCGGTTCTCGACCTCCTGATAATCAAGCCCAAACTCACCCAAATTATCCATCATCCTCCACTCCTGCACTGCCACACTAGCCAAGGTGGCATGGGTCTTCCAGCTTAAGCCATCAACAACCACGTTGGCCTTGCCCAGATGGTAATGTAGTTAAAGTTAAAGTTTTTCATGTACTTGACCTATCTCCTCTACCTTAGATTCAGATCCTTTTGAGTAAATATGTACTTCAAGCTCTTGTGGTCGGAGAAAACTTCAAATTTCTCCCTATAAAGATAGTGCCTCTAGCTCTTGAGTGTAAAGATAACTGCTGCCAACTCAAGATTGTGCACTTGGTAATTCTTCTCATGAGTCTTTAGTTGCCGAGACCCATAAGCTACTACCTTCCCTTCTTGCATTAAGACATAGCCTAAACCTTCTTTAGAAGCGTCACAATAAACTGCATACCCCAAACCCCTTTCTAGAATTACGAGCACTGGTGCAGAAGTCAATATTTTCTTTAATTCGTGGAATAAATGCTTGCAAGCTTCATCCCACACAAATTTGACCCCCTTCCGAGTCAATCTTGTCATCGGCCCAGCTAGCCGTGAAAAATCTAACACAAACCTCTGATAGTATCCTGCCAACCCCAGGAAGCTATAGATTTCGAACACTGTCGTTGGCCTTGGCTAGTCTATAACTACATTAATCTTTGAAGAGTCTACCGCAACACACTCAGCAGATACCACATGTCCGAGAAATTTCAACTCTCGAAGCCAGAATTCACACTTACTGAGCTTAGCATACAGCTGATTATCCTTTAAGGTCTGAAGCACAATCTGCAAATGCCTCTCATGCTCTTCTTCTTATTGTGAGTAGACTAATATGTCATCGATGAAGATAACCACAAATTGATCCAAATATTTACTAAATATCCGATTCATCAGATCTATGAACACTGCTGGTGCATTTATCAACCTAAATGGCATAACAAGGAACTCTTAATGGTCGTATCGAGTCCTAAATGCTGTCTTGGGATATCCTCTGCTCACATCCTTAACTAGTGATAACCTGACCTTAAATCGATCTTCGAAAAGAACACCGACCCCTTCAGCTGATCAAATAGGTCATCAATTCTCAGCAAGGGATATCGATTCTTGATGGTGACTCTGTTCAGTCTTCTATAATCAATGCACATCCTGATAGTACCATTTTTCTTTACTACAAACAGTGTTGGTGCACCCCACAGAGATGTGCTAGGTCGGATAAATCCTTTTGAGGTCAAATCCTCAATCTGAATCTTCAACTCGGCTAGTTCTGCAGGTGCTAACCGATAAGGTGCAATAGATATTGGCTCAGTCCCTTGAACCAAATCAATTGTAAACTCTACTTTCTGGTGGTAACCCAAACAAGTCTTCTGGGAATACCTCTGGAAACTCACAAACTACCCGTGGCATCTTAGCCACACGCTGCTCCCCATCTTCCACTGCTAAACAGGTAAACAAACTACAAAGGTCCACTCGTCCTTGCCCATCAAGAGAAGGCAAAGTTCGAGAACTGTAGCGGTCTCCTGTAAACTTTATCACTTCCCCCTCAGGAGTGTGCAAGGTCACACGTCTCTTAGAATAATCAATGAATGCTCGGTATGCAATCAACCAATCCATCCCAAGTATCATATCAAAACTATCCATTTTTAGCACAATAAAATTATGTGAGAATTGATAATAATTCGCTGAGGTTTCCATCCTTACTGCTATCACACAACCACGACAAACTCTATCCAATTGGGAGTATCCCTCGATTGGGGTTTCAACATGCAAAGGTGGTGATAAGTATTCGACAGATAATTTAAGTGCAGACACACAATTCTCAGATATGAATGAATGTGAAGCTCCCGTATCTGCCAAGATAGTAACATGTGAGGAGAAAACTGTAAATGTACCTCTAACCATAATAGGCTCAATAGGTCTATCAGTCGGTGCTATAACAAATACCCTTCCCTGAGTGGGAGTTATTAGTGGCCTTTCGCCCTTCTGCCCTTGCTGCGGACCACCCTAAGCTGTCCTCTGCAAACTTTGGGTAGTACCATGTGGTTCCTTCAGAAACTGATTTTGGAAAGACTGTGATACTGCCGGCCTATTACTCTAAACTGATTGTGCCAGTTATTGGAATCTTGTTGCACTTTTACCCTGAGGTAGTTTGTAGAGATATGGCCATGTTGCCTACAAAAGTAACACGTCAGCAGTCCCGACCTTTGCTCAAATCGTGACTTAAACCACTGCTCAGTTCTATCCGGTGTAATAACCTAAATTTTTTCTCTTAATTAATTTACTTAAGTGTGGTTATGATATTTATTATAGTAAAAATCTAAAAAATTAAGCATTTGAAAAAAATTTTTTGGAATGATAAAATTAGTTGGAAAGATTTTCGGATTTAATTTCACCCTATGTGCGAGTTTAATGTAGAATTTCTAAACTTTTATCCAAACAATTCTTAGCCCAATTACCTATTTGGTTTAACCCAAGCCCATTAACCCATGGGTCAACCATTTCTTTGACTCACCTCAACTCACTTCAACTCACTTTATCACTCACTAAGTTGACTCATGAATAGTAGCTCTAAATCATTTCCTGGCATACTTCATCCATCATTTCTTCCATGCATCTCCCACAATCTCAAGATCTTATATTCATCCAACCCCAGTGGGACAACTTTACTCCTGATGCCTACTCGTAGACCCCTCTCAAACCGTCTGCACCTGTATCTCTCTGTGGATACCAGTTCTGGAGCATAAGTGGAGAGAGAAGCAAACCGACGCTCATACTCCAACACTGTCATGTTTCCCTGAGTCAAGGCTATAAACTCGTCCCTCTTGGCATCCTTGAGAGCGATAGGGAGGAAGTGCTCATGAAATAACTCCCTGAATCTCTCCCAAGTCAAAGCTGCCACATCCTGTGAACCCTCTACAGAGCTCCACCACATAGCAACATCACCAGTGAACTGAAAAGTGACGAGGGAAATCCTCATCTGAATTTCTGTGATTTAAAAAGCCTTAGGAATTTTCTCGCATTGGCTAAGAAAACCCTCTGCAACATCGGAGTCTGGCACTCCGTCATAACTGGGAGGCTTCATCCTCTTAAAGAGCTCCAAGGAACCCACCGGCTGACTAGAAGTTGGTGGAGGTCCCATTCATGCGCCACCTCCTGCTAATACTACCATGGTCGCCGCTATTTGCTGCACAAAAGTGGCAGGATCAAGTGCTCCTAGTGTCTGAACTGAAGGCTGTCCAGATTGCACTTCCTCTTGCTGTGGCACTAGAGCCACATCTGGTGGAATCTCAAACCCTGCACCTACATTAGACCCCTGCTCACGGGTCAACTCTAGATATATCCCCTCAACTAGGGTGCCATGACCTAAACCAGCTTGAACTCCACGGCTACGACCGGCTTGAACCCCACGACCCCTAGGTCGCTCACATCCTCTACCCCTAGCAACTAGCACAACTCTCGGTGCCATCGAGCTAGAAACAAGGAAAAATAAAATTTAGAGTTTGAAATTTTAAGGCCCCAAAAATTAAATCATGTATAACACATTTCATAACACATAACCCCAAAACCATTAAAAATCTGATACCAAGTTGTCACGCCCCGAAATCCACAACCGGGGATATGAGAACGGAACCCAAAAACAAATATCAAACCATGAAAAAGTACCATATCAGAGCGAAAGCTAATCAAAGTAAGTATTTATTCAATTTCTTAAATATTCAAAATACCTTTAAAATGCCCTAAAAATTGGCTATAAAACCATGCCACAAATATGGGCCCAAATCAAAACTCCATTACATTAAAATTTAACTATTGGAATGCAGAATAAAACAAATCATCCAGCTATGACAACCCAAGACGGCTAGCTAATCCACTGGTCCATCACGGGCATCAACCCCTGCATTACCAACTGTAGTAGGTGGTGAGTACTAAATTCCACATGTGCTCAGAAAGTGTTTATAAAATATAGTTTCTTAATTATGCAAAGCTATTAACACTAATTAATAAGAATAAAATTTAAAATCTTATAATTTTTAAAATATCCATATTTAATCATTACATTCAAATTATATAGTTACTTAGCCATGATCTCGCAGTCTCATGCTAAAAATAAATCATATCACATCATTCACATCACCACACATCATTATCATACTATGGGTCAAGTACTCTGCAAGTTTAGTCTGTGGCCTCAGAACTAAACCCAAAATAAATCCCCAGGCCTAAACCGTGGGGTACAACTAGTTCCATAATCTTAGATGTACTCATCACATCCCTAGACCTTAGTCATGGGGCACAATTAGTTCCATAGTCCCAAATGTACTCATCACATCCCCAGGCCTTAATCATGGGGTACAATTGGTCCCGCAGTCCCAAATGTACTCATTTACCTTAGTAGGCAAACCGGTCCTATTGTCCCGGTACTAAATATACGCTAGAATAAGCCGTATATACATTTTGTAGGTTTCTAGCCTACTGGTTATGCTAACCACCCTGTGCAGGTTTTGGAGCTTTCAACTCTTGGGCTCTTGAACTCACTCTTTCTAGTACCCTTAATGACCCCAATAACCCAAAAATCAAATCTCAAGTAATTCCTTTAATTAACAGCACAACATACATAAAAGTTCTCCCTAATTTGATTTTTTTGTGTTCTTCCATTTACTTTATAAGTTTTATGAAGTGTGAATGTGTTTTGGGCCTAAGTTTCATGTTGCCCTTCCATAAAAATATTGTCATACAAGATTTATCAAATAAATATCATGCAACCATATTCAGGAATATATATGCAGCTAGCTTAGTAAATAAAATTTTATATCAAGCATGTCATGACAATAAAGGATTCAAGACATAAATTTTGATAATTCCTAAAAAATAGAAAATGAAATATTTTATACTAATTCAAAAGCCTAAAATACTTATAATTAACTCTAGTTTCATAAAAAAAATTAAAATTTATTCATAAAGCCATAAAATACAGATTTTAAAACTACTAAATGGGTATTTCTGTTAAAACCTTACAGAACAGGTTACTTTCACGATTTTTTTATAAAATCCATTTTAAATCCAAAAATTTTGAAATTTTTACAGAAAGCTCATTCATATATCTAGTTTAACATATAAAAATTTTAAAAATTATATCAATTTTTATTTATACTTTTTATACCAAATATCTGACTGTTGTTAGTACAGCAACATAAACCAAACAACCAACTTTCAATATTTTTATAAAATAAATTTATACTCAAAAATTTATAAAAAATTTACTGGAGAATCCATACATGTTAGTTTCATATATAAAATTCTTAGAAATAAATTTAATCTCTAGTTATTATTTTTATACCAAAAATCAAACTCCTGCAGCACAGCAATTTAAAACAAATAGTCAACTTTCACGATTTTTACAAAAACCATTTTAACTCAAAAAAATATGAAATTTTTACTAAATATTAATTTGGATATGTACTCCCATATATAAAAATATCAAAAGTTAATTCAACCTCTAAGGATGGATTTCATATAAAAACAATGTGTTGATTCTAGTATGGAAATCCCCAACCAACAGTCAAGTTTGACTATTTTTTTATAAATTCATTTCAATCCCAAAAATTATGAAATTTTTACGTTAAACTCATCTATATGTTTAATTTAACATATAAAAGTTTTAAGAATTAAATCAATCTCTAAGTATGATTTTTATGAAAAAATAGCGTACTCATTTCAGTGTGAAAGTTTCAGAATTCCAAATAATCCGGAATCAATTCATAGAACAAGTTTTTCATCTCTTGCACATATATATATATATATACATGACATGATAAAAAAAATATATCAAATAAACACAATCCCACCTACCTCACTACACATGTAATAACCTGAATTTTTTCTCTTAATTAATTTGCTTAAATGTGGTGGTGATATTTATTATAGTAAAAATCTAGAAAATTGAGGATTTGAAAATTTTTGGAATGATAAAATTAGTGGGAGTTTAATGTAGAATTTTTAAACTTTTATCTAAACAATTCCTAGCTTAATTACCTATTTGGTTTAACCCAAGCCCATTAACCCATGGATCAACCTTTTCTTTGACTCAACTTAACTCACTTTATCACTTACTGAGTTGACTCATGAATAGTAGCTCTAAATAATTTCCCGGCAAACTTCATTTTTCATCCATCATTTCTTCCATATATCTCTCACAATCTCTCAAATTATTTAGTTTATTAGTCAAAAAAAGGCCCTACATTGATGACTTTAAAGCATTTCTTTCAAATTATTTAACAAGCATGATTTAAAGACTTAAAGCATCTTTTAAATAATTTGTTTAATTAGTCAAAAAGCTAGCATGATTCCTGGATCATGCCACCTCCATACATCTCCCCCAATACCTCTCTTAAATTATATGGTTAGATAGTCAAAAAGCAAAGCATGATTCTTGAATCATGTTACCTATTGTGATCCTACCTTAGTGACTTTGAAGCATGGGAAGTGGAGGTTATTTTCTCTACCGATACTTTCTCTACACTCCCATGACTCCTTATAAATTTGTGTGTCTTCAAATAGAAAAAAATAAGAGAAACAAATCATTATTTAGTGTGGTTGGAGATTCGGTGTTGCTTGGAGGAAGAAGAAAGCCTTGGAACTTTCCAATTGGGTAGTGTTCAAAGCTCAACTCCTTTTTCTTTCTTAGACTTGGTCACCAATATCTTCATTGAGGTAGGATGATGAACCTCCTAAAATGTATTTGATGCCTTCAATTTGAAGCTGAAACATTTTCTAGGTTTGAAGTATGAAACTTGATTGTGATAAAAAAAAATACCCACATATTGGGGTTAGGGAAGCCGAAACTTTGACTGATATAGCCCAGCATGCTGACAGCTCTTTGTTTGTAACTTCTGATGTGTTTCTGACCCCTAAAATGATGGAATTAGGCTTCGGCTAAAACTAAAAGTTGTAGTCCTTTAACTTTTCTTTCCAACCCAAAAAGTTTTGCATCAATTCGATTTGTGAGTCAAAAGTTATGCCCAAAATACTGAGCACGTATAAAACTGTATCTTCTGAACAAATTGAATTCAATGCTGTTTTTGAACATTTAGACTTTAGAATTTTAAAAAGTGTAAAACATGAAAGTTGTAGGTCCTAAAGTCTAGTTTCTACAGATATAAAGTTTATAAATATCAGAGTTCTGCTCTATTTTATATGAATTTTGTTTATGCTGTTATCTTTGCTTAGCCTTTTATTGATGCTTGTTTAGATTTTTTTAGAATGTTATGTTTAAAGATTTATTTAAATTTTCAATTACCTTCTATTAGTTATTGTCATGTTAATAATTTCTATTGATGTGTAAGTTTGTTCACAAGGCCTGATATAGTAAAACACTTATACTGAAGTGGACTGTTAAGTTAATGCTACTTAGTTATCTTCCAATTGATATGAAATTATTTTAAACTGAATATTATGTATTATTCAACACTCTAATATTTATGATAATTGACTTAGACAATCAGTTTCATCATGGATAGTTGGATGACTTATTCAAACTAAAATGGCTAAGTAGAATCAAGTATTTGATAAAATGCCCAAATGAAACAGTGGACTTATTATTTCCTCATTTGGTCTTCCTTAAATGAATTTGATTTATTTTAATTGATTTTTAGGAATTATTTTGTCAACTTAGCAAGTTATATAACTATATTTTTATGATTAAGTGAATTTAATGAAAATTATTTGATACCTTCCTAAATATTAGAATAATTCTACGGACATTTGTGGATATCTTGAAGCCAAAAACCTATGATAAGGGTTTGGTTATAAATAATATAATGATTGAAATTTATTCAAAGTATTTTGAATAATATTATTATCATACCAAATCAAAAGTTTAGAATGAATTAGCTTTGTAATCTCACATTGGCTTGATTGTTCTATACTATCCAGATGAGAATAAAATAAAACTTATAAATTTTTCTAATATTAAATATAAGTCCAAATAGCTATTTATTATCTTTATATTCCATAAATTAAAAAATAAAAAGGTAAAAGAGGCAAAAAAGTTAGATCACAGCCAATAAGGTACGAACTCGCGACTTCAAATCGCAATTAGGGTCGCCTGCCCAATAAGCTGCCAACCTCGGCTTAATTAATATACCATTAGAAAAAATTTTGTTCTTATCAAAGGTAGTATGGCAAAATTGTCAAAACAATTAACTAAAATACTAATTCGAATTCTAAATTATTGTTAATTACTTGTTACTTGTTAATTTACATGTAGTACCTACCTTTGTGATAATAATATTGGTGACTATGTTAAATCTTTGATTTGTTGAGAATTATTATCAAATTATGGATTTAGATAAAGTACTTAAAAATATACTGTATGTGACTGAATAATCCCACTTATGATTCATTGCCCGGAAACATTACCGGTTGTTATTAAAAATGTCTTATTTTCATACAAGGTACCCTTGGGAATGTAAAAAGGTGAGAAGAAATTAAGGCACTCGGTGCTAAAGTTATTTTTGGCAATGGGGTGATGGATGGGTAGAAATGCCTTTTAGATGGAGATGGGAACATATGCATTTTATTTGGGTGATGCTCTTTTCTGACCTAGCCAATCAGGTAGCCGGTCGCGACTGCTAGGTTTTTGGTAGGTGACACCGTCGGAATTCATTGGATGCTAAGCCCGTAAAGTCACTGATTCCTAAGGCTGGGGGTAAAGGAGGATAGAAGTAAGATTACCTTAGGAGGATTTAGATTAAACCCCTTTATCAAATTTTACTATGACTGGTAACCTTTTTTGCTTATGTATGAATGATGTGTTGGAATTATTTAATTATGTTTAATTCCTTTGGATGAATATTTTATAAAATGATGTAGAATATATATATATATATATATATATATGAAACTTGTATCGCTATGGGGTTTGACCCTAAGACCTTGAAGATCTGAATCTAAGATCCCCACCACTGCGACCCCGATTTTATATGGTAGACATATCAACATTAAACTATTTTTACGTGTAAGTAAAATAGTAGTTATAGTGACGGTTTCATCGAACCGTTATAAGTATAATTTACATTATTCAATTGGGATCTATTGAAATAATTGTTGCATAAATAGTATGCCATTTAATCACATTCACTGTATTGGGTCACCTAATACAATGTAGTATTTCGACCACTACATATAGGCACCTAGGAGATTCTGATTACTGGGCTTTAGTAGCTCACTCCTTTGTGGGAATATTTTTTTCAGGATATTAAGCATAGGGATACTAAAGATGAGCTAGAAAGAGATTAATTTCTCTTAAATATTCCACCAGGAGAGTTATTTTTTTTTTTACTTGCGCAGTATTGGAAGACTTTATTTATTATTGTGGTCTGTAACAATAATTGTTGGATGATTGTAATCATTAAGTTTAGATCTAGTTGTTTTTATTTGATATGTAATGTTAATCGCATGGTTGGGATGCTTAGACGACTCTATAATACTACTCTCTATCTTTATTTGGTACTCTGTGGTTGAACCTTACCAAATGATTCAGCCTAATGGCTTATAAATATTGGTTAGGATAAACTAGGGATTTTAAATACCTTAAATTTTTATTGCGAGTCAACCCTAGTTTGAAAGAAAATTTGGGGTGTGACGACGTATTGTTATCATCTTATTTTTATACCCAACAAATAATCCTAAGTCACCCTTGGGCATTCGGGTTATGACAATTCGGGGCGTGACAACACACGCAAATGATTGGCGTGTATTGCATTACTACCAACTCAAGTTGGCCTTCTAGAGTGATTTCGGCGATCCCTTTTTTTTTTTAACTTAACTCGGGACTGCGTTCGTCTTACACCGATTTCTCTTAATAGGTATGATTGTACCAACCTCCTCTTGTTGGAACTTTTGAAACCAAAATAGAAGAATAGCAGGAAGGAGAAAACTCTCTGGTGCAAGTTATGTATGTAAAGAAAATGATGGGAGATGAAGAAGAGTGTTTTATGATCACATGTAAAAATATTTCATCTTTCCCTTCCGTTACATGTACCACCATAACTTACCCATCAATACACCTCTAAACCATAAATTCCTACCTGTAACCGTTTGACCTCTCTTATGACAATAATTTCTTGTCACAACTCCTCCTCCTACTCTCACACACACACGTATTCCCATAACCCCTCTCTTGGTCTCCTTACACCACATTAACTCCTTGTCACTCACTCAGCCAGTAAGAATGTACCTCCCCCTAATAAATAGAATACACATTCAGTTAATATATATATATATATTTAAATATACATTAGCATCATACAATATGTGCACACACACAACCGATTAAATAAACATGTCACACATAAAATAAATAAAATAAAATTTAAATAATAAAATTTGAATAAAATAAAAGTATTTTTTTAAATTTTGGGTTCTTACAGAAAATGTACAACAAAAATATACTTGTCAAATTTGTTTTTACTCTTTTTGTTTCTGACAAAATAAAAACTTAAACAAAAAAATAAACAAAAAAATATTTTCACTCTCATTTTTTCTGTTATAAATGTTTTATTAATTTTAACATTTTATCCATTTTTGTTGTATTATATTAAAATGAATTATCTTACACAAATAATTTATTAAATAAAAATTATAATTAGTAAATAATATAATATAATTTATTTAATTTAATTTAATTAAAATGAAATATATTTTATTAAATTATTTTAATATATTATTTTTAATAAAGATTATAATTAAAATAATTTAATAAATAATTAAATAAAATTAATTTAATTAACATGAAATATATTTTATTAATAGAGTTTTGTTAAAAAATATCAAGTTTAGATTTCAATATTTTAATGAGGATACTACTGTCCAAAATTTTATAAATTATAAGAGTTTTCAAACAATTGGAACAACATCAATTTATAATTATATAATATAAAAAATTAGTATTGTACATCAATACTAATCAAATTCTATGAATTAGATAAATCCTAATAAAATTTTTTGAATTAAAAATCAAAACAAATACATGATAGGATAAATTAAAAATTAATGAATTTAATAAAATTAAAAATAATTGGTATTATCTATATCCATGTTGTATTTATTATAGAACTTTTTCTTCTTTTTTATATTTTAATAAATTATAAAAAATAAATTTTGTCTTATTAGATAAATAAATAAATAAATATTTTAATTTTTGAACAAATAACATGTCTATTTTTTTCTATATCTTAATAAATTATTATTTAAAAGGTAATAATAATTATTATTATTATTAAACAAAATAATGTAAAAAATAATTATCTTGTTAAATAAATATTAAAATTAATTTATAATTATAACTATTTTAATTTATAATTATATAATTTAAAAAAATTAGTATTGTACATAATTACCACTTATTCACAATTCTATTCAAAATAAAATGTTCATTGATATCACTTAATATGTTTATTTGATCTACAAACTTATTATTTTTTATTTTTTGTATTTTAATAAATAATTTGATAATTTCGATTCATCACTATCAAATAGATCAGTTAATTTGATATTTATTAGATTAGGTAATATATTCCTATTTGAAGTAGAATACAAATTCATATAAAATTCTAATAGACGTAACAAGTTGAAAAAAGAGGTATAAAATAGTATTTAAACCTACAAAAACTTGCTAGAATTTTATTATGATGGCTTTTACTTATTACTAGTATAATTAGGAATGATTATTTGTTAGCTTCTTTTGGGTCATTGAGAATGAGAATGTGTCACGCCCCGAATTTTCATAACCCGAATACCCAATGGTGACTTGGGATTATTTGTTGGGTATAAAAGTAAGATGATAATAACACGCTGTCACACCCCAAATTTTCTTCCAAATTGGGATTGACTCACAATAAAAATTTAAGGTATTCAAAATTCTTAATTTATCCCAAATAATATTTATAAGCCATTAGATTGAATCATGGGTAGGATTCAACTGCAAAGTACAAAATAAAGATAGAGAATAGTATTACAGAGCTATCTAAGCGTCCCAGCTACGCGATTAACATTACATACCAAATAAAAGCAAACTAGATCTAAACTTAATGATTACAATCATCCAACAATTATTATTACAAACCACAATTATAAATAGGGTCTAACAGTGCTGCGCAAGAAAAAAATATAGATAGCTCTTCTGGTGGAATATGTAAGAAAATTAATCTCTTTTTAGTTCATCTTCAGTATCCCTGTACTCAATATCCTAAAAAATATTCCCACAAAAGGGTGAGCTAATAAAGCCCAATAATAAGAATCTCTTAGGTGCCTATATGTAGTGCTCATAATACTACACTGTATTTGGTGATCCAATACAGTGAATGTGATTAGGAGACATAGTGTTTATGCAACAAATAATTTAATAGATCTCAACTGAATAATATAAATTATACTTACAACAGTTCGATAAGGCCGTCACTTTAACTACTATTTTACTTACACGTCAAATAGTTTAATGTTGTTGTTTGTACCATAATGAAATTTGTGTCGCAGTGGTAGGGATCTCAGATTTAGATCTTTAAGGTCCCGGGATCAAACCCCATAGCGATATAGATTTCATATATTTTTTTCTACATCTTTTTATAAAATATTCATTAAAAGGAATTAAATATAATTAAATAATTCTAACACATCATTCATACATAAGCAAGAGAAGTTGCCAGTCATAGTAAAATTTGATAAAGGGGTTTAATCTAAATCCTCCTATAATAATCATACTCCTATCCTCCTTTACCCCTAGCCTTGGGAACCAGTGACTTTACGGGTTTAGCATCCAATACACTCCGACGGTGTCACCCACCAAAAACCTAGCCGTCACAACCAGTTATTTGACTGGCCAGGTCAGAAGGGAGCATCTCCCAAAAAATTGCATATGCTCCCATTTCCACCTAAAAGGCCATTTCTACCCACCCATCACCCCATTGCCAAAGATAACTTTAGCATCGAGTGCCTTAATTTCTTCTCACCCTTTTACATTCTCAAGGGTATCTTGTATGAAAATAAGACATTTTTAATAACAACCGGCAATGTTCTCAAGTGATGAATCCTAAGTGGGATTATTCAATCACATGCAATATATTTTTAAGTATTTTTATCTCAATCCATAATTCAATAATAATTCTCAATAAATCAAAGATTTAACCAAGTCACCACTATTATTATCACAAAGGTAGGTACTACATGTAAATTAACAAGTAGCAAGTAGTTAGAAATAATTTAGAATTCGAATTAGTATTTTATTTAATTCTTTTGACAAGTTTATTGTACTACCTTTGATAAGAATAAAATTATTTCTAATGGTATATTAATTAAGCCAAGGTTGGTAGCTCAGTGGGAGGGTGACCCTAATCGCGATTTGAAGTCGCGAGTTCGAACCTCATTGGATTTGATCTCGGTTTTTGCCTCTTTTACTATTTTATTTTATTATTTTATGGAATATAAAGATAATAAATAGCTCTTTAGGCTTATATTTAATTTTAGAAAAATGTATAAGTTTTATTTTATTCTAACTGGATAGTATGGTACATCAATTGAACAATTAAGTCAATGTGAGATTACAAAACTAATACATTCTAAACTTTTGATTTGGTAGGAGAATAACATTATTCAAAATAATTTGAATAAATTCCAATCATCATTTTATTTATAACCAAACCTTTATCATAGGTTTTCGGCTTCAAGATATCCACAAATGTCTATAGAATTATTTCAATGTTTAGAAAGGTATTTAAATAAGTTTCATTAAATTCACCTAATCATAAAATAGAGTTATATAACTTGTTAGGTTGACAAAACAATGCCTAAAAAAATCTATTAAAATAAATCAAATTCATTTAAAGAAGACCAAATCAGGGAAGAACAAGTCCATTGTTTCATTTGGCATTTTATCAAACACTTGATTTTACTTAGCCATTTTAGTTTGAATAAGTCATCTAACTATCCATAATGAAATTTATTATCTAAGTCAATTATCATAAATATTAGAGTGTCAAAATAATATATACTATCTAATTTAAAATAATTTATATCAATTGAAAGATAACTAAGTAGTATTAACTTAATTGTCCAGTTCAGTATTTCATCAATCAGTATAAGTACTTTACTAGATTAGGCCTTGTGAACAAAATTACACATGAATAGAAATTATTAACATATCTAAAACTAATAGAGGGTAATTGGACATTTAAATCAATCCATAGATATAAAATTCTTACAAAAAAAATTCAAACAAGCATTAATTAAAGGCTAAACAGAGATAGCAATTTGAAAGAAAATTTATATAAAATAGAGCAGAACTCCAATATCTATAAACTTTATGTTTATAGAAAGTAGACTTCAAGACTTACAAATTTCATGTTTTTCACTTTTTAAAATTCTAAAGTCTGAAGGTTCAAAAACAGCCTTGAATTCAGTTTATTTAGAGAATACAGTTTTACATGTGTTCAATATTTTGGGCATACCTTTTGACTAACAAATTAGATTGATGCAAATCTTTTTGGGTTGGAAAGAAAACTTAAAGGGCTACAACTTTTATGTTTTAGCCAAAGTGTAATTCCATCATTTTAGGGGTCAAAATCACGTTAAAACTTACAAACAAAGAGCTGTCAGCATACTGGGTTACATCAGGTCGAAGCTTCAGCTTCCTTGTGCCTAAGCTGCGGGGTATTTTGTTTTTTTTTTTTTCTTATTAGGACGTCCAGCTCTTTCATTTTTCTTACCTACATGCTCTGTTTTGTTTTTCAATCAATTTTATTCACTATTTGGTGTTCTTGAGTCCATATATTATCATTATAAGTACGTATAAACACTAACCAACCAAAAATGCAAACTCAAACATGTAAGTATAAATTCAATATTACAAGTTATGAAGATAATTAACTAAAAATTTTATCACAATCAAGTTTCATACTTCAAACCTAGAAAATACTTCAACTTCAAATTAATCCTACATATGTTCATTCTAGTTCAAATTGAAGGCATCAAACACATTCTTGGAGGTTCGTCATCTTACCTCGATGAAGATATTAGTGATCAAGTCTAAGAAGGAAGAGGAGTTGAGCTTTAAACACCAACCAAACTGGAAAGCTCTAAGCTTTTCTTCTTCTTCCAAGCACCACCAAATCTCCAACCAATAACTTGATAATAAATTTTTTTTTTTTAAAGCACACAAACCTCACAACTATTTGACAACCTTAATTTTTTTTTTTTTTTTCACAGAGAGGAGGCATTTTATAAGAAGTCATGAGGGTGTAGGGGAAGTGTCGGTGGAGAAGACAACTTCCACTTCCCATACTTCAAAGCCTCTAATGTAGGCTCTTGAATGTACAATAGGTGGCATGATCCGGAAATCTTGCTTCATTTTACTATTTAACCAAATAATTCGGGAAAAGTATGGGAGGATAAATGGAAGAAGATAAGGTTTGCAGGGAATGATTGAGAGTTACTGTTCATGAGTCAACTCAGTGAGTGATAAAGTAAGTTGAAGTGAGTTGAGGTGAGTCGAATGATGGGTTGACCCATGGGTTAATGGGCTTGGGTTGAACCAAGTAGGTAATCGGGTTAGAAATTGTTTGGATAAAAGTTTAGAAATTTTACATTAAACTCCCACATAGAGTGAAATTGAATCCAAAAATTTTTCCAACTAATTTTATCATTCCAAAAATTTTTAAATCCTCAATTTTTTAGATTTTTACTATAATAAATATCACACCACACTTAAACAAATTAATTAAAAAAAATTCAGGTTATTACAAAATGAGAATGAGTTTCCTATATTTATTTTTATTGGATAATATTTTTTATATTGAAATTAATTTTTTGTTTATGTATTTATTTTTGACTTATTTTTAATTGGTTTATTAAAAAATATAAGATTTGGCTTTTTTTTTTTATTCTATCTTTTAAGGTGATTGTTAAAATATGTAATGTTTGAGTTTTTTTAAATTTTATTCTACTTTTTAGTATGATTGCTAACATTAATTTTTAAAATTTATTATATTTTTCATTATTGATAAAATTTTAATTTTTTGTATGTTATAGGAAAAACTTACTCCTTACTATATTTTTCACTTTGTTCCTTCAAAAATACGAAGTACAACTTTTTAATTTTTATTATATTTTTTAATGTGATTGTTGACATATTTGTTAGATTTTATTATATTTTTTTATTATTGTTAAAATTTAAACTTTTTGTATATTAAATATCAAGCAAAAACCTCTTTTTGTGATTACTTTTTAATTTGTTTGACATTCTTCTTAGATTTATTACTAATAATAAAGAGGAAAGTAAAAAACTATAATAACTTAATTTTGAAATTTTTATTATTTCATATATCTAATTTAACATAATATTTCAAGTCATTTATATACTTAATGAATATAATTAAATGATAATAATAATTTATTTATCATGTAATATTTTAATTAGTAAAGATAAATTAATTACATACGTAACTTATTTTAATAAATTAAATCTTATTTAACAGCTTAAGTATTTTTTGTATATAAGTTAATAGAAATTATTTTCTAAAGTGATTATTAACATAAAGTTTAATTAAAAATTAAAATAAATATATAATATGACAAATTTGTACATCACACGAATTTAATCACTAGTGTATATATACGTTAAAATTCCCTAATCTCATTATTAGATCCTCTCATAAAAAACTTATAGTAAACTTAAAAATTAGTCCACAATAATTGTTTAACCCCATTATCGTTATTAGGTTGATATAAACCCAACAAATAGGATTTATCATCTGCTTTCTTACGTTTAACTTAGTTTTAACATATTTTTGATAAAAATAAAATTAATTAATATATAATTAATATACCAAAAAAAACTCCAACTAACAAAAGAGTAGTCCATCTGTTGAATGAGAGTCGGATAAAGATTAAAACTACTTGATTCTCACAAGCGAATTACAAAAATATGCTTCTATTACAAAAGCACCCTTACCATAACTTATTCTTCAGGAACAACCATTTTTTTTTTTTTTTTTTCTTTAGGGAAAAGGAAATATGAAAATCCTGACGAAACAAACATATCCGTCCGGAGACATTATTTTTGCAAGTCACACACAAAGTCACACAAGCGCGGCCGGATGGATCAACGGGAGATGATGATGATGGGATGGATGATTCCAATTGCGTGCGTTCACTAATTAACAAGGCTTGGTACAGAAGCATCGGCGACGGACTCCCCTGCAATTGCCCCCTTGAAAGCCTTCTGTCTGGCAAACAGCAGCGCAGTTGCTCTTCCTCACACATGCTCCTTTGAATCGGTGGCTTGCTGATTCGCACGTCCTTCCCTCTACCACCCCCGTGTCTGCTCTCACATACAGAATCACACACATAATCAGAAAACTTCATTCCTTTTCAAGAGAACTACTAAAGCGTCCAGCATGCCGAAAATTCACTAAAAATTACAATTTTTTTTTCAATATTCTTTAATCAAAGTTCATCACATTTTATTCTTACAATAATTTTTTAATTATTTTTACCAACCAAACACTACTTTAAAAATATAGTAATAGGTGCTTAAGAAGAAGGAATATCCTATTAGGGTGTTTGGACTGATATATAAGTTAGCGGGGGTTAAAAAAAAAGAAATATAAAATATCAAAAATATATTTTTATTTGAATGAATTATTAAAATATAATAATATAAAAAAATTATCAATATGTTCCTTTTTAGTTAATTATTTTTAGTTTTTTAATTATTTTTTAAATTTTATTTTTATATCCTGTTATTATAATTATATAACAGAAAGAAAAATGTAATTAACTATGATTCTTTTCAAAATTTTCTTACACATGGCATATGCACTAAATATGAGTCCGATTTACCAGGGTAGACAATGACACAGAGAGGTTATTTGAAATGAAAAAAATAGAATAAATTTATAAAAGTAAAAGTCTCTTAATTTATGTAATAAATAAAAAATTTTAATTTTATATAGATATGTAGAGATTTTATTTATTTATTTATTTATTTATGTAACCTTCATACAAGTTAGAGAGACTTAAAAAAAAAAAAAAGAAAAGAAAAAGAAAAAAAGGAGGAGGAGGAGGTGGAGGAGGAGGAGGAGGTATTGAATAGCATTTTTTTAATCCTAAAAAAAATTGAAAGTAATATGTGTAAATGCACGCTTTGGTATAAATCAATGGCCCTGCACTTACCCAAAAAAAAAAAAAAAAAAAAATCAATAGCCCTGTAATCTTACTAAGTTACTATTCAGCATAAATTTATTAATTTTTAGTATAAATCTATCATCTTTAGTATAAATTTATCAATTTTTGATATAAATCTATCAACTTTTAACAAAATGAATATAAAAAATTACTAAAAATTAAATTTCGAAACGTCATGTAACAAGTTCTAGCTAGCACTGTAATCTCCAAACATCATACATAAGCTCCAGCGGCTTGTTTTTGATGCAACACGTATATAATCTGAGCAATTTAGATAGAGTACGAACCAGTGGCCAGGAGAAGCATCAAGATAAGGAAAATAGCTGAAACCAAACGCATAGAGCGCCCCATCTTGCTTGAGAGAGTCCGGCAGAGAGTTGGCAAATACAAGGCAGAGACAGAGTTTTTTTTTTTGGGGGGGGGGGGGGGGGGGTGTGGTGTTGTAGATTAATGCAAGGAGACCATGCTTTAATATAGGGAGTGGGGTTATTATGAAGGGGTTTATCTGGTAAAAGTTTGCTTACAAAGCATGGTAAAAATATAAAAATTTGATATAAAAATGATATGTGATAAAATTTAATTTAATTAAAAATATAAAAAAATTAATAAATTGTAGTTGATTTTAATTAATTAAATATTTTTATATTTTTATTGAATGACGTGACTCATGGTCACTGTTTGTCAGAGAATCATTTCAAATTTCTCGAAACATGTGTAACATTTTAGATGTGTAAAACAAACTAAGAATTTTAGATGGTTAAAACAAGATAAGTTACGAAAATTATTAATTATTTTAATTTAATTTAATTAAATTTTATTATATGTCACTTTTACATAATTTTTTTAATTATCCAAACATTACCAATATCACTTAGATTTATTTGTTATACTTGAGGACCGTTTGAAAGTTTAATTTTTAGTAATTTTTAACTTTTTTCAAAAATTAATAATTAAATAAAAAAATAACAAAAATTGGTATTTTTTCAAACACTCAAGAATTAAAGTTGATTGTTTTTGATAAAAATTTGTCCACCAAAAATTTTTATTCATAAGATGCACATGTTCAAGGAAATACAAGATAGTTTTTTGTCTCAACGTCACTAATACGGAGTTTGGAAAGTAAAAAAAAAAAAAAATTAATTTTTTGTAAAAAATTCATAATTAGTTTTTTTGGGTAATTGAAAAAGAAAAAAGTTAACTTTTTAGTAGTTAATTTTTAATATTTTATTATTTAAAAATTTTTTTCTTTATAATATAAAAAATTAAAATGTAAGATGATAAATTTAATTATTTTAAAAAAATCAAAAAACTTAGTAGGTAAAAGCTCTTCTAGCTACTCTTTTCAACCACACACTGAGGCATCGTTTGGTGTGCTAAAAAATAAAAAAAAATATCTAAAAAATTTTAAAATTTTTCAAAAATTATTTACTTTTTATCTCACTGTACGAATTACAAACTCACAACTTATCTCATTTTATCTCATTTTTTTATCTCTCTAAACACACCCTAAATCTCGCTCATAGGGAGAGGCACAGAAAATTGGCCAAAATCCAATGGCCACCGAACCCAAAGGGTAGGGGCAAGGTTTTTAAAGTCATTTTATACATTTTTAACTTTTTGTATAATTTTTTATTTATACATAGTGTATTGAATCTCAAATTTTGAAAAATATTATTATTATGGATAAAATTGTAAAATTAGTAAATTCATGATTAAAGCAGAGTCTCATATTTTGTAAATTTAGGGCACGATTGGATGGTGCTAAAATTTTAAGGGGATAAGTTTTAGAGGGGGTATAAGATAAGAGGGGGTATTATTTTTAAAGGGTTGGCCCACATTGATGTGATGTTTATGGAGGGGGATAACTTTTGACTTGGTTTGGATGTTTTATAAATAAGAGGGGGCGAAGTATGAAAAAATCAATTAAATGACTCTTTGGCCCTTGTGGTGTCCTAAACTTAGTTACTTATTAAATTAAATATTAAATTGTAAAACCCACTCTATTTAATTATTTTTGGACAATTTGAAGTTATATTATTTATTTCATTGAAAATTTAATTTTTTATAAATTTATTTAAAAAACTTTTTTTAAATATGTACTTTTGAATGATTGGTTATTATCCAATTTTTTTAATTATGTTTATTTTAACTTGTTGGCATATCTATTATTTTTTTATTAGCATTATATTTATTTTAATCAAGTTAACAATACCATTAACGAAGGTTAAAAATGTCAAAAATTTATCCACTTGAAGGGGGATAATTTTTAGCTAGCCCAAACCCTAGCTAAAAATTATCCCCCCGCGGGGGCTAAATTTAATACCGCACAAAATCAAAATCGGGGAAGATTCGGCTGCCAAACCAAGCAAAAAATGTGGGGCCCACGGACAAAATTTATGCCCCCGTGCTTTAGCTACATCCAATCGGGCTATTAGGTGTAAATTAAGACATCAGAGTCTCGAGTTAGGATAAGTTGTAAAAGTTTTAGAATAAGCTTGGAAGCTTGCAAACATGGAACAAGCTTGTTTAGCCACTTCGCAAGAAGATCGTTGGAAACTTGCGAGATGCTTGCTAGATAATAATGAGAGCAGGCTTCGGTGTTTTGGCTATGCGGGAAGGTTGTGGGAAGACCTTTCCCGCAAGGCATGGGTTTTAAAGCTCTTGGTAGATTTCCAAAAACCCTACACAACCTAATTTGTGCAATTTAAGTTTTTGGACGCACCTAAGGTTTGCACAAGAGAGAATATTTATCAGAGTTTGCTCCAGATCAATCAATAGTACTCTTTCATCCGCTTAACCACCTGTCTGCGTGTATGAATTAAAGGAGTTCGAGTCTTTGAGCATTTTGCGGTTTCAGTAGAGTTGCCGAGAATTTGATGTTCATGTTTTTTAGGAGTCAGAGGAATTTTGCTAAAAGAGTTAGTAAACCGAGAAGTTAAGCAAAGTTAGCAATATAGGATTGAGGAGCCGAGTATATTGTGAGGTTGAATTTATAACTAACATTTTTTATTTAGTGAAAGTTTTTGAAGTTTTCCCTAGTTAGGGTTTCCTCGTTATATTCGGCCTTCTTCCGTTATATATTCGATTGATTGCATCATCTAATATGTAGAGTATGAAATTTCAATTATCTTAAAATCTTTATCATTTTTTTTTTTATTTTAGGACCCATTTGGAGTTACAAAAGTTGAAATAAAATATAATTTTTGTTATTTTTTTACGTTTGGAGTGTAAACCACAAACTATAAAAGAAAAAAAAAAGAGATGAATCGTGTCATTTGAATTGATTTGGATAGACAAATTTTGACTTTTCTATTAAAATTTTTTAAAATTTGCAGGAAATCATAGGATTGTAGAGATATACAATTTATAAAAATTTACTTAATCCGAGATGAAATAAGTTTTGTAAAAAATTGTAAAGAATTATAAAAATTTTTAAAATTTTTTAACATTTTCTGAAACTCTAAACGAGCTCTTACCAACTTCTATAATGGCTCCCAAGAAAAAAAAAAAAAAAAAAAAGAAAAAGAGATTGAAGTACGCTTTAGCATTTTACGTGATGTGGTACTTTATATATTTAAACAGACTAATAAAAGTTAATCTTGAATATAAAGGCTTCGTTTGGAAATTTTATTTTTTTCAAATCTTTACAAATTTATTTAAAATTTAAATTTTCTATACATTATACAAATTACGAACTATAATTTTAATAAATTTTAATAAATTTAAACAATTCCAAATAATTCCAAACCTCTAAATTTATATTGTATAAGTGACCTCTAAGGAGGAGCGGTCATGAGTATATATCCTAGGATGTGAGGTTAAGAAGGTGTTTGATTGATAAAAAATTAAATAAAAAGTATAATAAAAGTAGAAATATATAACATAAAGGTGATATGTAAAAAATTTAGATTTCGTTTGGAGTAAGAAAAAGTGAGGTAAATTGAGATAAATTAAGAATTCGTAATGTGTGCAGTAAAAGAAAAAATTTGATATAATATAAAATTAACAGAGATTTATAGAATTTTTCAGAGAAAAATTACAAATCAAATGAAACCTTAATTAAAAAAATAAAAAAATTAATTAAAATTAATAAATTTTAATTATGGCCTCGTTTGAAGCTTCAAATAAAACCAAAAAACTTCAAAAAACTTCAAAAGTTTTCAAATTTCTCCAATCATATTTTGCCACCTATCATTTTTACATCACATCAATCCCATCCATTAATTTTTTTTTTTATTTTTTTTGGGACTCCAAACGCACCCTATGTTTAATGTCACAAAACAAGCTTAAAAAAGTCATATAAACATATTTTATTATAAAAATATTAAAACAATTTACTGAAATTTGTACAGGGATTATTGTACGAAGATTCACCTGACAAAAGGTAGACGCGGCAGGTTATGACAACTCAAAACGCACTAGCCCGGCCACCGTCCTTTTTCTGTCTATTTCTTTTTTCAAGATGGTCTGTTTCTGGCTTTTTCTGCCCATCAGCTTTTAGTGTTTTAATTATTTAGTACAATATCAACTTCTAGTGTTTGAATTTTAAAATATTAAATGTTAGTGTTTTATCTACGTAATAAATTACCAATACATTAATTTTTATTTACCAACACATCAGCTTTTTCTGTCCTTCCCTTTTCCATGATGATCTGTTTCTTGCTTTTTCTGCTCAGCTGCTTTTAGTGTATTAATTATTTAATGTGCGTTTGAAGTTTAAAAAAATAAAAAAAATAATGAATGAGATTGATATGATATAAAAATGATAAATGGTAAAATATAATTGGAGAGATTTGAAAATTTTTTAAATTTTTTAAAATTTTTTAATTTTTTTTAAAATTCCAAACAAGCCCTTAATAAAATATCAACTTCTATTGTTTGAATTTTAAAATATCAAATGTTGGTGTTTTATCTACGTGATGAATTACCAACCAACGCATTAATTTTTATTTACATGAAAAATATAATAATCATTTTACTTTAATTAATTCAAGAATTATTAAAATTTTTATCAAATAAATAAATAATTGTTAAAAATTTTTACCAAATACTTAAAAATTATCAAAAATTTTTGTTTATTTTACCAAATATATTAAAAATTTTATTTATTTAAAATTAGCAAAAATTGTAAATTCCAAATGCAACCTATTTTAATTATTATTCAAGCGTGAAAGAAGATAACATCAAACATGCGGAGATTGAGCCTACGAAAGGTGAAGGTCATGTGATCCAAAAAGTTCTTACTACTCTAAGAGTTAATTTGAATGTGGATTGGCTTCGTTCAAGAATTTTCAAAACTTGATATAAGACCTTTGCTATGGTGTTTATCGATGGTGGTTACTGTGAAAATATTATTCCTCAATAAATGGTGAGCAAGTTCAAGTTTCAAACGGAGGCACGTCCAAAATCCTACCAGTCATTAGACTTCCCAATAATACAATTAAACAACTATGAAGTATTAATGGGAAGTGGTAGGTTCGGTGCACTACGGACTGTTGGATCAAAGAATGTACAGTGACTTAGATTTGATTTAAGGATCCGTGGTACGTCGAACGGTCTGGTGCGCTGGACCTACTCTGATCCAGTATTAATTCCCTCATTTCACATTCAGCGTAGTGAGGCACCAATCGTTTCAAGTGCTTAAGCGGGGCTTGGTGAGAAAGTTCTCTCCATACTTGTGCTTTCGTGGTTAATTACTGCATGAATTTATCTTTGTAACGCTATTCTACATAAAAAAAAATAAATATTGATATTTTGAAGTGCTGTCATATATTTTTATTATCTATTAAAAAAAATTAAACATTCAATTTAAATACCTAATGCAACTTACACGTGCAATGCACGTCCCCTCCCCAGTATTATATAAAGAATGCATCCATCTGATCTGAATTGCAACAGTTACACCAAATTACGTTAAGTTACTTATCAGCTTGAAAATTATTATTGAATCATAAAAATATATCCAAAAGGTGAAATAAAAAAAATATGACAAATTGACAATCGTATAATATTTATATAAATTTATTACTCTCAAATGGAAAACCTAAAATTATTTCATATTATTTTTTTTATTGCAGATCATTCCACTATTGGTTTTAAATTTCATATAAATACTAGATTCTAGAGCACTACTGTCTCTACCAGTAAGAATATTAGTCAAATGCTATTATCTCCGACATTGCCGACTTTAGAATACCACTTAAAGTAAAGGAGAAAAAGCTAAAATGAAAAAGGGCAAAAAAAAAAAAAAAAGGTAAACTGAAAAAAGAAAAGAGATAAAGCTGGTTGTCATCCATTCCATCTTGATTCCAAAATTCAATCCAACTTTTGAAATGGGAACACACGTTCAAGAAACATATTCTTGAAATTGAAGTAATCTAAAAAGAGAATTTTTGATTGCTAAAGGATAAAAAATAAAAAAGAAAATGATATGTCGTCAATTCTTTTTATCTTTATTAATAGAATGATGCGGTAATACTATTTTTATAATATTAAACTTTTTAATTAATTATGTTTTTAAAAATAATTAATTTGTAATCCATCATCTTTTTCTAGTAATAAAGTATGACACAATAAAAAAAGAAGAAGATAAATATTTCCCTCTCTAATAATACAGTTACTCTTCAAAAGTTATTCCAAATCAGCATTAGAATTTAGGATCTCTAATTTTACACTCTCTTGAATTTGAGTAAATTCCATAAATCATTATTGCAGTTTATAACACATTCTATTTTAATATCTAAAATTTAATTCTAACAGTCAAAATCCTATAATTTTGATCAAATTTCAATATAGCACTTCATTCCACTATTATTTAAAATGTAGTCGTTAAGTTTCGTGTGTCATCCATGTGCAACAATTTCATGACTAATTTGGTAATTCAACGTATTTTAATTTCATAAACAACCATACATGTTACATTATATTTCCCTTCGGTCCTTGCAAAATATGCGAAGCGCTAGTATCAAATAATCAGTCAAACAAACAAATGTAGAAAAATAAAGTGACACAAGGATTTAATGTGAAAACTTAAAATAAGAAAAATCACAATCTTCTTTCATTATATAAGTCGGGTGACAAAATTACAACTACAAAATTGTCCGATCAACACCTTTCAATCTCTTGTGTTGAAGTTTTGCTCATATCCAAACGATGAACTTTTACTAGCAAAAGACCAATTTTCAAATCCGTGAAGATCACGAACACTAAAGTTTAAAGCTATTTGGTTAAGAGATGAAGAGAACTCTTGAAGTGATGTAGCAACTTTTTGTCTCACATTCTTTGTCTTGTAGAAACCGTAAGAGAAGATTTCTCTTTAAAAAGTACTCCAATAATCCAATCCTATATAGGATTGTATAATTTGTTGCTTCCAAAACTTGCTGCTTCCAAAATCTTTTAGGAAACTTTTTAACCTCCTTAAATATTAGAAAACTTTTCTTAAAATATCTTCAACCTCGCATTAAAAAACTTTTAAAAAAACCTTCAAACCTATACTTTTGACACCCTAGCTAAATGCCTAAAAGTACAAGTTTAAAATTATTATTTTGTTCACTAATTTACCAATTACAAAAATAAACATAACAATCTCCCCCTTTGACAATTTTGTGACAAAACAATGCTCCTATATACAATCTAAAAAAAATTGTAGCCTTTTCCAATATTTAAACTTAATCAAGCTAAACTTCCCCTCAATATGTAAACTTGCAAACTTTCTCTTGATCAATATCCTTGTATAAACCTGCATATCACTTAAACAAAATACTCTGTAACTGTGAAAAGTATTAAGTTTGAAATAATATAATATTCAAACTTTTCTCCCAATTTTTTTGTTTAAAACTAACAAATATAAAACCAAGAAAATAAGGAGTGAGAAAGATGGAATATGAATCAATAACGATAAAGGGAATGGGAAAAATATTCAACAACAAAAAAATACAAAAAATCCAAAATAACAAAAAAATACAAACAATCCAACTAACCAACTAAACTATCTCAAAAATGAATTATCCAACTAATCAACAAAGTCAATAAATCTAAAAACCCTAAAGTCTCCCTCTTTTTGTCACCCAATGACTTATCAACTACATAGCCAAAATACCTAGCAACCAATAGGTTTAAAATCCTACAAAATTCACTAAGTTGTGTGCCTAAAACAAAAATAATTAAAAAAAAAACATAAAAAGAAAATTAAAACAAAGGAAGTGAACCAAGTTTGAGCAAATAAACTATTAATTCACACTTTAATCTTTTCACATACTATTTTAATTGAATTCTTGGAGATTAGATAATAAACAAATTGAACAATCACTGAGATATGAACTTGTAACATTTAAAATCTCTTAATATAAGTCCATATAATGTTCAAGACTGTACAAGTGATATTCTAAGTGTACGTGTGAATTTAAGAATCATCAAACTAAATACAATGGGACACTAGAATCATAAATGCCAGGATAGAATGCTCCTTAAAGGCTATAGGTTACAATTGGGAAATAATAAAATGAATTCAGCCATTTTCAACTTATATCTCCTTTTTTTTTTTTTTAATAATGTGCATGATGGTTTTCATACATTTATGAATAGGTAGGTGTTCCTTTAAATTATCTTAACCTAAAGGACAGTTATTTTGATAACCAAAATGTCATGAAGGGGTTTCTTACTGGTCCCACGGTAACCCTTTTCATATTTCAACCGGGTAGGCCCAATGTGCAAAATAAACAAAGAAAAGAATTCAATCCAACAAGTATAAAAACAGTGTGATATTGTATCAAGTAAGAATCAATTTTGTCTTTTAACATTTTAGAGAATTATAAGTATAACAAAGAACACGCAATGAGATTTAAAAATTCTTGAAAATGAGATCACAAAATGAGGTCAATAGATTTGTAACTAATCCAAAGAAGAGGCTCAAAGGGTGAAAAAGTAAATTAGAAATCTTTGTATATATAGATGGTTTATGCAAAGAAATGGTAGAATTGAAGATGATGGTTGGTTATTTTTTATATGTGGTCTTTCATAATCATTTTCAAAATGAAGAGGGTGGGTCACCACAATTGTATGTCATTTAGATTAAATTGAAAATTGAGAATTGATTATTTGGATAACAAATTTAAGAATAACTCAAACATCTATTATGTGTGAATTATAAGCATTGATATAAATGCAAACTTCTTCTACTAGGTGAGACATGTTAAATAGATTGGTGCATGTTTTTCAAAGATGAGAATCAAAGGATGACACAGTTACATCTTCAAGAAAATTCTATAACCAACCCAATCCCAAAAGTAAAAAGTATAAACGTATTCCAGTCTACGAACAAAAAGATTAAAATTTGTTATTTGTTTTTGTAGAAAACATAGTAGATATATTTAAATGCAGAAGCGGTTTTCAAGTTACCAATTGTTCGAAATAAAAATACTCGAAGTTTTTAGAGATGCTTACCGAATTGTCTACATCTTCAAATCTCTGCCTTGTACTCACAATGACTGTGATTAAGTCAGAAAGACTAATCACACTGCTCTATTCACCACTTAAGAGCCCTCTCACACTCTAGTGTTTTAGGGAAAAAGAAACTGACGTTCTGTCTAAGATGTTGATCATGCCTTTAAATAGCCAACCTTAAGTGGTTATAGATAACCACAACACCTATGTTAAGTGATCTATCTGTATCACCTTACATTTGAAAAATAAACTAACTAGGTGTATTTGATATTCAAATCCCTTATCTGATTCTATTATAATAAGGCATATGTAAGCCATTAAGGAATTTAAATATTCAAATTCTTTATCTAACTACATTAGATAAAGGTTGTATTAGATAAGGGTCATAAGTATAGTTCTTGGGTATATCCACGGGCGACCCAAACTTGATACCCATACCCATACCCATACCTAAATGCCAACATCTCCCACTTGCACATAGGTATATCCAAGGAAAAAAAATGTCATTTCTAAATCTCTCTCACAACTAACATAGCAATGTGAGAACATACAATAAATGAGTCGTGCGGCCGCTGAGCACACTAAAGTGTGGGAGCTCTACACTGAGCATAAGAAAAAAAACTAGCATAGAGCCATCTATTACGTCAAAATTATAAGTGTCTCGAGTATCTCGAATTCATCTATATACACTGGCTTAGTATCTTCACCCCTTTTGAAGCATACTTAACAACTAGAGGTCAAACCATATGTACATACTTATATCCCTATCCCAGATGGTAATATAAGTTGTGCGTTATGTATAAATAATCAGATGTATAAGATAATTCTTCCTTTGCCCTCATGTCATTTAGATCAGAACTAATCGTTTTCCTAGCAATGTCTGGAAGGCCGAATCAATCATGACCATAAAGTATCATGCTAAAGTAGCTGCATCAATTCTTTCACCTTGTGACATAGTCATGAGTCAAATAAAGGTACATAAACTCTTGGTTATCCAAGAAAATAACTGATAAGGACTTACACAGTGAAGAGACAAGGGACTCATTCATTTCCTTTTGATGGTTGCTTAGCACATGTAGTATGATCACATGTTACAGTGGAGTAGTTTCATTAAGAAACTTATGTCTGACTCCCACATTGTACTGATCTTGGTATAGTCGCTAACATAAGCACCTAACTCGTAATCTCATGTTTGTTCACGCTTAAAGAAAGGCAACAATATCGAAATTATGAATCTGGCTTATAGTCTAGGTGTTGCTGGATATTAGGTTATTACCATCATCGATCTTTGTCATTAGACCTCATCATGTTTACAAACATGGTGACACATTAGCTTACAGTGTTTGATATTTGCTCGCTCTCAAAGTACCAAAGGTTGATAGCTTGTGTAAGAGAGCCTATCCACCTACTAACATTCCTTAAAATTGTGTGTGATATGACAATCATAAAAATAAAACATGCATCATATCATAAAATCCAATATTTAAAGGGTAGACAATGGTTAACTAAAAAAAATTGCATCTTTACCACCGATACAGTCCTAATGATCTAACATGATTGATAAAAGCCTCTTTAACAATGGGTTTTGTCATAGGATCTGTAGCATCTGACCAGTAAAGATGTGTTTTAGGAACATAACTTCTTGTGCTACCATGTCTCTAATAAAATGATACTTCAAATTAATGTGCTTTGTCCTGCCGTGGTATTTGGGATCCTTAACATAAGCGAGTGCAACCATGTTATCACGATATATAGTCACTGGTTCACTTAAGGATGTGACAACATCTAAATGTCCAAGGAACTACCTTAACCAAATAGCCTCTTGAACAACAGACGAACAAGCCACAAACTCTGCTTCCATAGTGGATAAAGCAATATAGGATTGTTTCTTGCTACTCCATGAAATGGTTTCACCATTAAGTAAGAAAGCATACCCTAATGTGGACTTTCTTTTATCAATATCGCCATCCCAATCAGCATCACTATAACCAACCAAGTGCATATCCAAATGTTGATAGCATAATGCGTAGTTCATTGTCCCTTTTAGATACCTAAGTATCCTTTTGACAGCCTTCTAATGAGCAGGTCCTGGATTGGATTGGCAACGATTTACCAACCCCACTGCATAACTAATGTCGGGCTCAGTACACATCATAGCATACATCAAGCTCCCTATGACACTGGAATATAGTACTTTAGCCATTCGACTTTTCTCTTCCAAAGTCTTTAGTCCCATACCAAGGCTAAGACTTTTGCCTTTAGCTATTGGAATATCAAAAGGTTTGCAATTCTACATATTAAATCTCTCTAGGATCTTTTTATGTATGTCTCTTGAGACAGACCAAGAAGTCTCTTAGAACGATTTCTTAGGATCGTAACACCCAACACAAAACTTGCTTCACCCATGTCCTTCATCTCAAAAGTAGATGATAGCCACTTCCTAGTGGTGACAATTAACTCCATATCATTGGTAGCTATTAAGATGTCATCTACATTAAGTGATAACATTATGAAGCTACTCTTGGATCGTTTGATGTACACACAAAGGTCTTCTTCAATCATCATGAATCCATTACTAGTAATGGCTCGATGAAGGTTCAGTATCACAGCCTGGATGATTGCTTCAAGGCATATATTGATTTGTGGAGCTTGCAAACTTTACGCTCTTAGCCGGCAACTACATAAACTTTAGGTTGATCCATGTAGATATCTTCATCTAGTTCTTCATTGAGAAATGCAGTCTTAACGTCCATTTGGTATGGCTCCAAATCCATATGAGCTACAATGGCTAACATCAGGCAAATGGAAGCAAATCTGACTTTCAGGGAGAAAGTCTTTTCATAGTCAATACTCTTTCACTAAGTGTATCCTTTTGCAACCAGATGTGCCTTATGCCTTTCAATGGAACCATCTACCTTGCATTTTACTTTGAGAAGCCACTTGTTTCCAATTACCTCACGCCCAGGCAGAAGGTTAACCAATTCCCAGACTTGGTTAACTTTCATACACTCCATCTCTTCATCCATAGTAGCTTTCCATTGTTCATTAGCAAGTGATGAGAGAGCCTTTTTTATTGTCTTGGGCTTATCATCATTAACCACAACACTCATAAAGGCCTCCATCTTAATCTTAAACTGACGACAAGGAATGATCCCACGAGTGCTTCTCTGTAATAAAGTGTTGTGAAATATTCATTTCAGTCTCTTTCAACTAGTATATGACCTAATCTAGAATGCCATTTTGCAGAATCAATTGTAATATCATGCATAGAGATATGAAAAGAAACTGAAGGCCTATCTATGCTAGGCTTATTAGTGTTAAATACCATCAAACCATCCGATAAATATCCAGAACCATAAAAAACTGAACCATGAAAAATATCCACTGACTAATTTGCAAAATGAAAGCTAAAGCCTAAGAAAACTAAACTAATCACTAAAAGCAAATTATGACTAATTCTCGGTGCATAATGTACGTCATGGAGTTAGAGAAAGTGTTTACCACTCAAGTCCAACTTGTATGTGTTAATGCCAATGACATCTATACTGGATTCATTCCCCATGAATATCCTTTTCCTCCCCTTTGGAATGCGGCAGTACTCCACAAACCCCATCCTACTTCTCACAACATGAGCTATTGCTCCTGAGTCTGCAACCTATAATTGAGTGGAGTGAGCAAACAAAACTTCACTAGTCACAAAATAGTTAATTTGACAAACATTATTAAGGAGTACCTTTTTTGGCTTGGGACACTCACAAGTGAAATGACCCAGTTGCTAACGGTTCTAGCATTTCATTTGGCTTTGTCTTTCTTTCTTGCCTCTCTTGTGTTTCTTCTTAAACACGCCATCTTTCTTTACCACTTGGTAGCCAGCAGCAGCATTCTTTCCACTTCTCTTTTGCTTAGACCTAGCTTACGAGTTAGAGGTAGCTAATAAAGCATGTGTTAGATGGGTAATGACACCAACAGAAGGCTTAGAAGCCTCAATACGCTGAGCCTCCAACTATAGGTGGTGAGAAATCTTCCTCAAAGGTCTTCACATTCTCATTATATGTCATGTTTTATTTCATCTAATCCTAATAGGGTGGCAATGAACGAATCATCGCCTGGACCTGTTGTTCATCAGTGAGAATGTGTCCAGCTACATTGAGTTGATGGATCATGGTGGACATGACCCGTAGGTGCTAACTCATTAAGTGGTGGGGCTTCCTTTGATAAGTATCAAACTTCAAGGTCAAGCCTCGAATCTTTACAAGAGAAGTCACTCCATACTTAAGCTTTAGCGCCTCCCACATTTTGTAGGCGGTTGAGAACCTTTCAAACTCTAGCATTAAATTATTTTCCATGTTGCTCATCATTAGGAAGCGCGCAGATTGATCTTTGGATTGCCAAGTTTTGTAAAGTTCTAGTTCTCTCTTGTGTTGAGCTGTAGTATCGGGCTCTAGCTTAGCATGACATGGTCCACGTTCTCCAAGAGTCGTTGGTTATTGAGAAAAAACTAAATTTTTTTGGTGCCAAATGTCATAATTCTCGCCATTCAGTTTCTCACCCTTTACCATATCAGCCATAACCACCTTGGATGCTATGACTGCATTATATATTGATATTGGATTAATATAAGCATCTCATAAAACATACAAGTTTTGTAGCAAAAAACTAAATTCTAAATGAAACAATTCTCGCAAGTCACAAGATCAAAAATTTGTTACGCTTTCTAATCATCTCTTGCGTCTCTTATGATTGTTGGATTATCATCATTTAGTCAGTGCGTCAAAACCATGATTATTTGGAAAAAAATTCTTTCTTTAGATTTTCTTTTTAACCAAATAGCCTCCCACTTGTTAATACAATATGACATATATTGTAATTCTAAAACAAACATCATTAATTTCAAAATTTATAGCATACTGGTATTGTCAAAAATATATATGTCATTCACAATTTTATAATTTTAACACTAGCATGCATTTCAATAACTTAATTAAAATAATTGTAAATTAGTGAATAATTAAGTTATTAATCAATTAAATGCGGCAATAGTCTATCTAATTTGAATACATCAGTATATAATAACCCTCATAAGTCCAGCACACAAACCAATGCACAATGAGAATCCTAATTTATTAATAAAACTATTTTTTACTCATTGTAAAATTAATAGAAAATTCCAGAATACAAAAAAAAAATAAAAAAAATTGCAATAAAATAGAAAATAATTTTATATTCATTCTGGAAAAAAGGACAAAAGCGAATGCCAGAGGACCCTTCATGTAACCCCACGCACCTTTAGGGCATGTAGGCTTCATCTGGTCAGCCACTGCTAGGCTTAGGCGCGTGTGGTCCACGCGCCACCTTCTCGGTCTCTTTAGGTCACAAAACCACCACCGTTGAATTTGTCTTGATGTTTTAGTCTCTCTGGTGCTATTGTTTGATTTTTTAGTTAAAAAAATATATTTGGGGTTTCACAGTCCCTTGGTGAGACTGGGTTTCGCAAATAGACGTATCAAAATTACGAAAAATAATTTGATTTTCAAAAAATCATATCTTCCAAACTGTAACTCAAAAAATTACGTATAATACACCATTAGAAAGATCTTAAGACGAAGAGCAGATACGTATAAATTTTACTAGAAGTAAAATTTTGTAGAAAAAGAGAAAATGATGAAATTTGTAAACAATAAATTAGAGTTTGTGATTTCTCTCAAAATATAAGGATTTTTTTGCAAGAGTTTGCAGATAAGTTCACACACTTATAAACTAGCATACTGCCAAATTTCATGCAAAACCGAAATCATTTGAATTTTTATACGATTAATGCTCTAAAAATAATATTTTTCTCCAAAAAATATTTTTAGGTAAGAAAAAAAATGAGTACAGTTCATTCATGCTCTGATACCAATGTAGAAAATAGAGTATATAAATTTAAATGCAGAAGTGGTATTTCGGGTTACCTCTTGTTTGAAATAAAAATACTTGAAGTTTCTGCGGATGCTTGTTGAATTGTCTACGTCTTCAAATCTCTGCCTTGTACTCACATTGAGATTAAGTCAGAGAGACTAATCACACTACTCTATTAACCACTCAAGAACCCTCTCACACTTTAGTGTTTTGGAGAAAAAGAAACTGGCGTTCTTTCTAAGATGTTGATCATACCTTTATATAGCCAACCTTAAGTGGTTATAGATAACCACAATACCCATGTTAAGTAATCTATCTGTATCATCTTACATAGGAAAAATAAACTGACTAGGTGTATTTGATATTCAAATCCCTTATTTGATTCTATTATGATGAGTATCATATGTAAACCATTAGGGAATTTAAATATTCAAATTCTTTATCTAACTACATTAGATGAAGGCTATATTAGATAAGGGTTATGGGTATAGTTCTTGGGTATAACCATGGACGACCCGAACCCAATACCTATACCCATACACAAATGCCAACAGTTTTGAATTCATCGTGACAATTTCAATTACAAACGAAATGCTTATATGGACCAATGTTTCTCGTGTCAGATCCTGAATAGATACCATAAAGATCTTTAAGTATTGTTGTTTCACATCTTTTACACAAAGTTAATGCTAATTATTCGCAAACTTAACATATGACCGCTTTTCTTTCTGTTGCAAATCATCTGGGAAACAAAATATAATAGAGCCCAAGTTTTCACAACTATGGTCCAATAAATACAACAAAACCTAATTTTTCACAGCTATGTTCTTCAAGCCTAAGAATTTCATCTTCCAAAAAGGTGATTCTTCTTTAGTTGAATTTTTATTACTACAATTAGAATCATAAGGATCAAAGTAGGATGTTACATAAATTGCATAAGTGATTTCTAAAATTTGAATTTGCTTAATTACCAAATTGCCCATAAATAATTACATGTAAGTGGCAAACAAGACATAATAATTGAAAATTTTAAACGCAAATTAATAGAAGGATCACATTGAAACTTAATCAAAATTATAGGATTTTAACTGTTATAATTAAAACTACAATAACTAAAGTGGAACACGGTGTAAACTATAAGAATGGTTTATGAAATCGACCCCTTAAAATTTGTTTATTTTGTATTTTATCCATTCCAAAAATGGTTATCAAGTTTTGCTGCTTCTAATTGAATTTAGTTCTTTTCATGATCGTTAAATTTTGAAGCCAAATGGTTATTGCATGGGCAGAGCCATGTACGGATAAGCATAGGCAGGCAACCTCACTTGCTCCCAAATTTTGTTAAGGATACATTACTAGAAAGTGTAGTATTGGTGAGGAGGAAGTTCAGGCAGCCACTTTTGGTGGTTGCTAATTCATTATTAGTGACCAACATGGGCAACCTCACTTGCTCCCAAATTTTGTTAAGGATACACTACTAGAAATTACAGTATTAGTAAGGGGAAAATCCAGGCAATGGTTACTAATTCATTGTTAGTGACCGCTTATGGTGGTCATTGAAGGATTCGTTGCTACTAGTCCACGGTAAACTATTGGCGATAGGAATTTTCGGGCAATCACTGTTAGCAGTCGCAAATATTTTAGTGTCAACGGATTTAGCGACTGCTTATGACGGTTGTTAATACCTCGTACAACTCAGGCAGAACGGCCCTATCTTTTTTCCCTCCTTCCTTCTTTTTCCTTTCCCTTTCTCCCTCTCCCACGCTCTGTCCTCTCTCCCCCGGCCCTTCTCTCCTCCCACACCACCGCCGCCACCACCTACCATCGCAGAGGTGATTTCTCCTTTACTCTTCCCTCCTCCCTTCTTCCACCTCTCTCTCTTTCTCTCCCCCCTTCTCCCTCTTCCCCCTCTTTTGTTTTGGTTTAATATTTTTTTCGCCAATGTTGGTTTAAACCCTCAAATCCACCACATTCCTTTACTCTTATTCCCTCTTCCCCCTCTTTTGTTTTGGTTTAATATTTTTTTCGCCAATGTTGGTTTAAACCCTCAAATCCACCACATTCATTTACTCTTAATCTGCAGATATAAGTATCGTTTATATATTGACTTTTTTATGTTGTTTGGAGGTTTTTTATTTTTGGCATGTTGGAAGCACTGATGATACATGCATGTATGTATATATTATTTTTGTTTTTTTAATACTCATTTTTTTATTTTTTGTCTATTATCAATTTTTTTTTTGTTGGTTTTGGTTGGATGTTGGCTGGATACTACTTAGGTTTTTTTGTTTTTGTTTTTTTCCATTTGTATGTTGGAATCACTATTTGTTTATATTGGTTTTTTGTTGTATATATGTTGGTAATTTTCTTTTTTTTTGTGGTAAAGTTTGATGTTGTAGATATATATGTTGTTCTTCATGTATTTAGTTGGCATGAATTATTATTATTATTATTATTCAATTTTTGTTGTTGCATGGGAAATGTAAAGTTGAGAAATATGCTTTTTTTAGGCACTATTTTCTGTTTTTTTTTTTTTTTTTTTGTTAATGGATGGGAGTGATGAGACTAAGTAAAAGCGGAATGGGAAAATTGTTTGGGCTATGATAGTGTTGAGAATTGGCAATTATTTTTTAATTTATGTTTTGGCAATTTCAAAAGGATTTAAAATAATAAATTTTTTCAATTTTGTTGAGGAGCGTTTAATTTCTTAAAATTCAAAAATATTTTTAAATTCAAAAATTTAGAATAACATTAACGTGTACCAAAAAATATAATAAAATATAAATTTTTTGTTAATTTATATACTTTATTATCATTCACCAAAACAACTATAAAAATAATTTTAAATAAGGAAAAGTAAATTTTGACAAAATATTGATTAAAACAATTATGAAAATAATTTTAAATAGAGAAAAGTAATCTTGGACAATTTTTTATTTTTATTGAACTAAAAATTTTAAATTATAAGGGATCGAATGATTAATTTATTTAAATATAAAATTATTTTTACATTAATAACTTAAATTTAAATTAACTCCTAATAAATATAGATTGTTTTTCTGATAATTTATATAAATTATTATCATTCATTAAAGCAACTATCAAAATAATTTTAAATAAAAAAAAGTAATTTTCGACAAAGTCTTTATTAAAAAAATTATAAAAATAATTTTAAGTATTAAATATAATTTTGGACAAAGTATGTTATTTTATTGAACTAAAGTAATTTGAAATTATAAAAGAGTGAATGCTTAATTTTTTTTTTAAATTAAAAAATGTAAATTGAATTTAACCCCTCGCAAGAAAGTATAATTTATTAAATAATTCATATATATTATTGTCATTCACAAAAACAATTATAAAAAATATTAAATAAAAAGAAGTAAGTTTCGGTAAATTATATTATTTTATTGAGCTAAAAATTTGAAATTAAAAGTACGTTAATATTTAATTTGTTAAATTCAAAAATTAAAATGAAAATTAATTCCTAACGAAAAAAATTATCAAGATTTTTTTGTTAATTTATATATATTATCATCATTCATTAAGACAACTATAAAAATAATATTAAATAACAAAAAAGTGTTTTTTGACAAAGTATTGATTAAACAATTATAAAATTAATTTTAAATGAGAAGAATATTAAACTACCATATCTAGAATTATAAATACGTAAATGTTTAATTTTTTTAAATAAATTAATTAATGTTACATTAAGTAAATTATATTATATTATGATCCTCCTAATATTAAATAATAATATTAAAAATTTTAAAATTAGGTAAATAATAATATTAAGTTATAAATATTAAGTTTATTAAATATTAATATTAGTTAAAATATCAAATAATGAATTAGAATATTGATAATATAATTAATTTACTTTAAATTAAATTGCTTGGATTAATATTGTAATAGTTATATTAAATTACTTAAATTATTAAAAATATTATTACTATTTAAAATACTAAATAGTGATTTGGTTAATGGTATAATAACCAAATAATGATTTGTTAATTTATTTGTGCTAATTTATTTAGTTGTTAATTAAGTTATTTTGTATCGTATATTTTTATTTATTGTAGATTGTTATTTTTAGATAGTTTATTTAAGTGTTAACTTTTTAAATAATAATAATTAAGTTGATAACAATACACAAATTCTTAATCTTACTTGGACCCAATCCAATATCAATCTTGGGCCAATCGAATTTAATATTAATAATAATTAGAAAATTACGTAAAATAATAATATTACAAAATTATAAGTAGTTAATTAATAATAGCTAATTAATAATATTTAATTACTGAAATTCATAACTGATACACAATACCCTAATCTTACTTGAGTCCAAGCCAATATTTTTTTAGGTCCAATCCAATCGAATATTGATACTATGATAAAATTAGGTAAAATAATAATATTATAATATTATAATTACGTAAATTAAGTAATAATATTATATATTATAATTAGATAATTAACAGTACTTGATTAATAATATTTAATTTGTTAAATTACTAATTAATACATAAATCCCTAATCTTACTTGGGCCGAATTTAATATCTTATTTGGGCTCAATCAAATATATTTCTTAATACATGTACTTGTTTCAGCCCAATCCAATATCTTACTTGGACCCAATTAATAAGGAAATTAGGTAAAACAGTGATATTATAATTACGTAATTAAGCATATTATAATATTATAATTAGGTACTTAATAATAGCTAATTAATAATAATTAACTAGTTAAATGAATAGGTGATACACAAACCTTTTAATTTTACTTGGGCCTAAGGTAATATCTTTCTTAGACCCAATCTAATTGAATATTATACTATGAGGAAATTAGATAAAATAATAATATTATAATATTATAACAAGTAACAATATTAATTATAACACGTAATTTTAAATTATAATCTTAGGAATAATATTATAATAAATTTAAATTATTAATATTATGTGTGCCCAATTCAAATTACTACTTTGGCCTAATCCAATCTAATAATATTACTTAGACTGATCCTATCCAATCCAAATGTAATACAAATCCAATTCAAATCCCAATTTATTTTAAGTTAGAAATCAAAGATAAACATAGAATTCATTTACTTTATTCTAAATTAGGAAACAAAGAGAAATTTAGAACTCCTTTATTTTATTCATTTGCATACATTAGTGAAACTTAGACCCGTTCGAGAATCTTGTACACCACCCATTTGGTCATCCTTAGGCGACGGATTAGGTCTTCGACCAGATTCTTTGTTTTTTTTTTTTTATGAGCATGCGAGATTGACGTGTGCGATTTTTGAATTGTCCAATTTAGACAGTTTGGGAATGCAACTATCCGTTTTGTCTTCAACAACTCATATAATGTCTGATGTTGGATGGAGTTTTGGCTGACGTCCTATTGTTCTTCGAGTGCATACACAGAGTATGATTGATGCCATGTCTGTGTTGTGTACTTGGAGAACCATCCGAACATGCTATCGAAATTTTATCTAACTAGGGGACAAAGGCATTGAGTTGTTGAGTGCAAGTTGGATTGTGTATTCTCGAATGGGATAGGACCAACCACCCTATAATGAGAAGGTCAAGTTTAAGACTAGGTGCTTTACATATTATACTATTCTTCAAGGTAATTGTTTGTCTTCATTTTTGGACTCCACAGAAATAGTTAGCGAGATGGACAAGAGTTTGATTGATTTGTTGAATAGGATGTCTACAAAATATATTGACAGGATTAATCAATTCATCGCATTCACCAACGGGTTTCCCAATGAGTACATTAGTTGTCCCTGTAGATCGTGTGCGAACCGGTATTACTATACGCGGGAGCTCGTCAGGGGAGCATCTGATCCGTAACAAGTTCTTGAAGCAGTACAAATATTGGACTTTTCATGGGAAAGAGTATACCCCCTCTCGTCAGAAGGAAACTATTGAGGTGGAGGCCAAGGCTACAGAGGAGGCTAATCCAATGCTCGCGATGCTAGCTAATACCACATGTGGATTGGCACCTGAAACTCGCTCAGGTGCAAATGATGAAGCCTTGAGATATTTTGAAGTGATCAATGATGCGCAAATAGAATTTTATCCTCAATGCCAAGATTTCAGTAAATTGTCATTTGTCGTCGAACTGTTACATTTGAAGGCATTGAATTAGTGGTTGGATATGTCGTTTGACATGTTACTATAGTTGTTATGTAGAGTTTTACAAATGGGAGCTAAGCTTGTTGATTTGCACTATCAGGTACGTAAGCTAACTGAAAATTTATGATTCACATACCAGACTCTGGATGCATGTCCTAACGATTATATGTTGTTTCGGAATGAGAATGCCCACATCAATGTATATACTATGTGTCAGACTTTGAGGTGGAAGGATGTCGTCCAAGTTTAGGATTGTCAGAACACTTCAAGTGTTTTAAACCGTGACAAGCTTGTGGTTGTAAGGCAAGTGCGCTATTTCCCACTTAGGTCAAGGCTGAAGATACTTTTCATGTCGTCTAGGATTTCTAAACTAATGAGATGGCATACCGACAATAACAGGGAGGATGGGAACTTATCCCATCCAGTAGACTCCCCTGCGTTGAAGGATTTCAATCAAGATACCTTGAATTTGCTATTGATGCCTGCAGTGTGCGGCTTGGCTTGATTGCATATGGATTTAGCCCATTTAGAGCCATGACTGGGGCAACTTACAATGCATGGCCCGTATTGGTTGTTCTGTATAATCTTTCGCCTTGGTTGTGCATGAGGCAACCTTTCCTGAACCTATCGACACTGATTGACGAACCTAGAGGTCTTGAGGATAAAAAAGACGTGTATATGCAACCTTTGATTGAAGAGCTTAATGAATTATGGTCTGACGGTGTGATGACATTTGACTCTATAGGAAATGAAATGTTTAGACTCTAGGCAGCATTACTATGGACAATTAACAACTTCCCTGTGGATTCTAACTTGTCTGGTTGGAGCACGAAAGAGGAGTTTGCATGTCCTTGCTGCAACCAAAGAAAGAAGTCAACCTAGCTAAAGCATGGTAGAAAGTGAAAATACATGGGTCATGGACGCTTCTTACCTCTACTGCATAGGTTTAGGAAGGACAGAGTCTTATTTTACAGTACTTCGGAGTATGGTCTGACACCACGGACAGCAACTGGGGTTGATTTATTGGCCCAAATTGAACGGGAGCAAATACAAACAGTGTATGATTTTTAGGATCTGTTGGCCCCCTGCTGGCATCTATTCTGGGTGTAAATAGGAATTGAAGTCATAATTGGAAGAATAAGACTATTTTCTATGAGTTCTCTTATTGGAAAGATAACCTACTGAGGCACAACTTGGATGTCATGCACATTGAGAAGAATGTTTGTGATAATATATTGTGGACCATCCTTAGTGTATAGGAGAAGTCAAAGGACAGTGCCAATGCTCAACGTGATTTGTAGGAGATGGGATTGAGAACTCCATTGCTCTTATAGGAGAGAGAGTTTAACATGGCATATATGCCACCTGCACAATACACGATGAGTAAAGAAGAGAATGATGCATTCTTATCAATCTTGAAGGATGCCAACGTGCTTGATGGCTATTATTCGAATATTTCCAAACGAGTGAACATGAGCGAAAGGACGTTACGGGGTTTAAAGAGTTATGGCACTCACGTTCTCATTTAATAGTTACTGCCTATAACGGTAAAGAATTGTCTGCCTAAAAATGTGGTACAGTCATTGATTGAGCTCAGTAACTTCTTCAGATAACTATGTTATAAAGTTCTTCGTATAGAAGATTTGAAAGGTTTATAGGAGAGGATTGCTTTGACACTGTGCCATCTGGAGAAAATTTTTTCATTGGCATTTTTTCGATATAATGGTTCATTTGACCATACAATTAACTGATGAAGCCCGACTTGGTAGCCCTATCCCATCTAGGTGGATGTATCTGATCGAGAGGTATATGAGCACATTAAAGAGGTATGTGTGTAACAAAGTTCAATCAAAGGCATCCATAGCTAGAGGTTATATAATGGATAAGTGTACCAATTTTTATATTGTATATCTTAAAGATAATGTCTAAACAAAGTTAACCAGACCAGAGCAGATAAATGAAGGTCCTGCTGGGGGGGATATTATTTGATCTCAACTACATCGAGTGAATCCAAGCTCATCGGTTCATGCTTTTTAACACCCAATCAGTTGTTCCATTGACTCAGTAAGCCATTTATCGTTATAAAGAGTATAAATTGTTTAACACTTGTAATAATTATTGTGCTTATTCCCAATCTAATTTGATTTACATTGCAAAAGACACATAAATGAGCTGAAACAGAACAAGCCTTGCATAACAGGTAGTCAAATTCGAATGACCCATTATCAATCTTTACACGATTGCTTTAAGAATTACGTACGTGTTAAACATTTACATGGACTTTTATATGTTCTGTCACACTGTTTTAAATTTGTATTCAATTAATACGTGAGAATTCGCATAGGTTTACAATTTACGAAGCACTAGCGATCCTGCTTCAACCGATAAAATGAACCAGTTAGCTAATGATCCTTATACAATGGCCCGACATTAGACAACTTGCAACATCAATAGGTTTTGATTTCGCATCAAACAAGTAGACGATAGGCGGGCTACGCTAAAATAGTAGCATCAGTTGTCCATTCGTTGACGGTAGTTACTACTGTGGCCAAATGAATGAAATTATTGAAGTCATTTATAATCATGGTTTGAGATTTCTATTGTTCAAGTGTGACTAGGTCAATCCAATCTGTGGGGTTAAAACTGATAAGTACCAGTTTAAATTGGTAAACTTCAACAATTTATTATACCGAGATGCGCGAACGCAACATGAACCCTACATACTGGCGTCGATGGCAGAGCAAGTTTATTATGTCAAAGATCAAGTCAATCCTAATTGGCAAAGTTTAGTTAAAATGTCGAGAAAGGGGTGCATCAGATTAAATGTGATAAGCCAAATATTGAAGCATTCGCCCAATAGGCTCTTGACTAGGATGAAATCGTTCAATATGAGGAAGACGTTAATTTGGTTAGGGAGACCGTCGAAGGAGATACCATTGATTTACATGCCTAATAAAGAGTTTTGTACTTTTTTATCCAAACAAAGTTTATTTTAAATATTTATTTTTTTGCAATTATAATAAATCTAACTTGTGAATATATAAGGAGATATGTTTGGATGCTTTAGGAGGAGGTCTGAACCTAGGATGATGGCCGAGTGCCTCGGCCTATCTTGTGTGGGTAGAAGCTTGGCAGACGCTGTCTTGCCATCACCCTTTACGTCTGCATGTCCTTCGATGCATAGTCAGGCACTTTCAGTGCCTAACTACACGGGGGTAGGTAAAGTTCGTTAGTTTAAGATATTGTTAGCCGTTAAAATTTTTTCTTTTAACTCATTAAACTTAACATTTTGTTTACAACAGATTCTCTTACTCCGAGCAAGCCTTCGAGGTTTGGTAGAGGGCCCTCGAGGGGACTGTCGGTGTGGAACTGGGGGTCCCAGTGGATGATCATGGAGTGGGATGACACACCCCACCCAGTGGGGAAGGGCAGATAGTCTCTCATTTTCCAGCTCGGATATTTGGTTCAGAATTTGATCAAATTCCCGCTGACCACCCTCGAGTGGGACACCTTCTCACCCGCTACATCGAGGGCCTTTGGACCGAGGTGTAGGTATCACATTTTCCTATTTCATTTGTACGTGGTGTCTTTGTTGAAACTTGCAATATTAAATAATATTATGTAATTTGTCTTTTTCAGGCCAATGTAGTTAATGTTCCTCTAGACTTCTAGTATGTTATGTACGACAAGTGCCGAAAGATGTGGAAGGACCATAAGAATAAGGTCAAGCATACCTACTGGAAGGGTCATACGAATGACTCTAACATTGTCCAGCGGGTCCCGCTGAGCATCCTTCCCCACCAGTGGGCTGAGCTCATCAGGTACTGGTCGAGCCCCGAGGCACAGGTTAGTAGATTTTGATTTGAACTTTTTTTCTTAAGTTTTTAAGTTATAAAGCGTAAGTTACAAAAGCTAATCAAGAAGAAATGAGAACAAGAGCAACTCGAGAGGAACTCGCAGAACTGAGAGATGCAGGGCCCCAACCATAAGGAGGGACTCGGTATTTTACTTCAGTTCGCCACAAGGTAAAACGTTAGCATACCACATAAAAATTTTATTTATTTTAACGTTATATAATAACAAATTATTGACATATAATGTGCTATTCAACAAAGAACAGAAGGGGGGCCTAAGAGCTGATCGGATGGTCATATGGTTAGTGACTCGACGTGTTGATTCACCAGATGTTCAGGCTATACAAGTAATTAATTTATATATTTTGGCCAATAAGCATATTTAATTTTGCTTTAGATAATTTAGTTATCTTCTTTATCCATCTTGTCTTATTTTCCTTAGGCTCAGTTTGAGGCACGTTTGGCCGAGCTGCCACCAGATGAGAGGGAGTCCGAGAAGAGAAGGGATGAGATATTTTTCTTTATCATTAGACGTGACGGCTATGGATACATGCTCAGACGGGGTGCGGGCATTCCACGCTGATCCATCGCACGAGCGGAGTCATCCTCTCAGGCAAAACGTTGCGACTAGGACTTGCTCTAGACCTTCCAAGCGAAGATAGATGCGTGAGAGGCGTCGCTTCGGGTCAAGATGGAGAGGCACCTATCTTAGAGTCAAAGCTATCCTCTTCCTCCTCCTCCTCAGATTAGAAATATTATTTTTCATTTTTATGACTAATTAAAATTTTATAAATTTATATTCATGTTTTGTTGTCACGATCTCATTTCGTTATTATTTCATTGTAGGACTCGGACGATGATGGCTGGTCCTCTTGGACTGGATTAGGGTGATTAGATGAAGTTATCAAGTCGATGCTGATCATTTGAGGACAATGATCAGCACATTTGTATTATGTTTTTCTGTTTTTTGTACATTTGTGTCTAACAAATTTTATTTTGCAATTAAATTTCATACTATTTTTGTATATATAAATATAGATTTTTATTTTATTTTATTTAAAATTTTTTTTGTTACATGTGCAATTTAAATTATATGACCAAATTAAATTAAATTCGAAATAAATATTTACCAATAAATAATATAAATAATAAACTTAAGTAAAATATTAATAAAAAAGTAATTAAAATAATAAAAAAATAATAATCATTTTAAAAAAAATTATAAAATTTATTGTGACTGCTTGTGAAGCACCAATTATAATTTAGAAGGTAATTAAGAAAAAGGTATTAGCGATTGCTTGAAGTAGTTGCTACTACATACGCGCTAAATGATTGGACTTGGGCTAGTTTCGCGAGGAAAAAAATAGCAACCGCTTTATGGATATTAGCGACTGCCTAGAGCGGTCACTAAAAAGCTAAACTTTGGCACACAAACGGTCGCTGCGCGGCCACAAATACAATAGCGACTACCTTAGTGATCGCTAGTACTTTTAAGCGACGGAGCAATTGCGAATCCTCCATGGTGGTCGCCATCCGGTCGCAAATACTTTTTTTAAAACCAACTTTTTCAGTAGTGATAGGTATAATTTTTATTCTAATTTTATACGTTTGACTCTACTTTGAAATTTATTTTTGCCCCGACTTATATAAGTATTTTGTGTTTAGAGAAAAAAGAAGTTAAAATCCGAACTCCATCGTCAAGGATCTGGACTCAACCACTGGGTTATTGCGCACTTCTTCAAGGTCTTATCATCCAAAAATTTGACAGAGCAACACAATACTCCATGAGTTGAATGATAATGGGATAAAGATTAATTTTAACGGAAGTATAATCACATCTTTATCAATAAATTAACACAAATCCATGCTACCTAACATGGTCTCACGTACCATTAAATTAGGAAAAGCAGCCAACATCAACACACAAAAGACTGGCTGTTTAGTGGTATTACAAGGCCAGAAATTTGTACCCGAACTAGAACTACATGATTCTCTCATTGGCCAATAACAAAAATACACTTTTATTATAAAACATCATTACCATAACTCATTTTTCCGGCACAACTTCTTTTTATTTTTTTTTTTGAAAAAGAGAAAAAGAAAAATTGTGACGAAACAAACATTTCCAAGGACGTTATTTTTGCAAGTCACACACAAAGTCACACAAGCGCTGGATGGATTAATGGGCGGATGATGAGATGGGTGATTCCAATTGACATTGACAAGGTTTGGTGCAGAAGCATCGGCGACGGAATCCCCTGCAAATGCCCCCTTGAAAGCCTTCTGTCTGGCAAACAGAAGCGCAGTTGCTCCTCTTCACACATGGTCCTTTGAACCGTTGGCTTGCTGATTCACATCTCCTTCCCTCTACCACCCTAGTGTCTGATCTCTCCCATGCACACAGTCATACACATAATCAAAAGTTTTCATTCTTTTCTGACAGAACAACTAAAGTGATCTTAAAAATAATAATTGGTACTTAAGAAGAAGGAATATTCCATTGAAATGGATCGCTTACATCGCTAGTTCGGGACATCATGCGGAAATTATTTGATTAAAATTCAACGATTCAGATTTATTTATATATTTTTAATTTAAAAAAATTTGAATAAATCTAAAATCTAGTGGTTCTCCGACCTTGATGTCATTGAGCTGATAGTCTCCCCCTTTTTATCCCATTAGAGCGTTTAGAATGAAAAGTTAGTAGAGGTGGAAGGGAGGAAAAAAAAGAAAGAAAGAAAAAAGAATAAGAGAAGAGGGAAAAATATAGAATATCAAAAATATATCTTTTTTGAATGGATTATTAAAAAAAAGATAAAAAGATTTATTAATATATATTTAATTTAATTATTTTCAATATTTCAAATTTATGTATTTTTTTTCATTTTCTAACATATTCCAAATAAGAGGATATAATGAATTTTAATTTTTTATCAATTTTTTGGGTTAATTATACTGACACCCTTTCAACTATATCAGATTTTCAATTACCCTATTCTCATAACACTTTGATCCTCTCGCCTATATAAAAGGATATTTCGTTTAATTAACATTATTAAATAAGTTCGATAGAATAAGGTCAACAGTCACCTTTTTGTATAATATAATTTTATCTAAAACCAAAATACCCTAGATACAAAAAAAAAAAAAAAAAAAAAATACAATACATACAAATACATATACGTATGTATATAAATTTTATTCTTCTTTTACTCTCTTTACCCATCTAAAATTAATTTATAATAACTGTTATAGAAAGTTAATTAAATTTATTAAAATTATAAATTATTTATATCCATATTTTGTAATTAGCACTTATTCTTTTGAATTATGCTTTAGCCAGTGAAATTTGATAAAAAAAGTAATGAAAATTATTAATTTAATAGTAATTTATTTTATTTGAATAAATAGTAATAAATAATATTAATAAAAAATTATTATTTATTTATATAATAAGTTTTTCATGTAATAAATAATTTTAATTTTAATAGTAAATCATTATTTATTTTTAATAGTAATTAATTTTGATTAATATAAAAATATATTAATAAAAAATCATTTCTAACAATAAATTATTATTTATATATTAAAGTTTAATTTTTATTTTAATAAATTCAATTATCCTTTTATAATAATTATTATAAATTAATTTTTAAATGGGTAAAGAAAGTAAAAGAATAATAAAATTTATATGTATATGTATGTATTTATTTGTTTTTTTCCTGTATTTGAGAGTATTTTGGTTTTAGTAAAGTTATATTATAAAATTGGTTGACTATTTATCTTATACTATCCAACTTATTTAACAGTATTTTAATAGAATTTTTTTTTAAATAGGCGAGGGAGTCAAAGTGTTAAGATTAATAAATTAAAAAAATAATTGAAAATCGAGTATAGTTAAAAAGGCGTCAGTATAATTAATCCCTTTTTCTTTTTGATAAATTTTTGGTCGAAGTACAACATAAATTAAAATATACATACGAATAATACAAAACATTGATATTGTTGACTCAAATTACATAATTATTATTAGAGAAAGCTTAGGAGGCCTTCATATCACTATTCGATTTGTGCTGTTGATACACGTAAAACTCAGTGTGAAACACACATGCATGCATTAACGGTTCATATAGGAACGTCGCATCACTGTCTATAATGTTTCTCTAATTATTATAATTTTGTAACCAAAAGAAAATGTAATTAACTATGAATCTTTTCAAAATTTTCCTATATATGGCATACACATTAAATATGAACCCGATTTACAAGGGTAGCCAGTGACATAAAAGTTAGAGCGATTAAGGCCCAGCTCGGAGGAGAAAAAAAATTTAAAAAAAAAAACACTAATTTTTGATATTTTAAAATAAAAAAACTTAATTTTTGATATTTTAAGTGTCTGATAGAATATCAAAAGTTATCAATGATTTTGCATGCAAGAGGTTATCAATACACTAACTTTTGTTAAGTTAACAAGGATATAATAGTTATTTCATTTTAACTAAATTCAAAAATTATCAAAAAATTGTCAAGAATTACTAAAAATTTCTATTTATTTTACCAAATATCTAAAAATTACTAAAAGTAAAAAAAATTTATATTTATTTTATGAAATGCATAAAAAATTTCACCTAACAATTTTTACCAAAAAAATACTAAAAGTTGATTAAAATTAGATATTCAACCGTGGCCTAAGAAGAAAAACAGGTGTTGAATAGAATTTTGCAAAAACTGATGAAAAAAAAAATGTAAATAATGTGTAAAAGGCACGCTTTCGTGTGAAGTAATAGCCCTGGAATCTTACTTGATAGCTAGCACTGTATTCTTCACATATCATATACATTAGTCCCAGAGATTATTGACATACAACAAATCTGAACAATTTAGATAGAGTACGAACCAGTGGCCATGAGAAGCATCAAGACGAGGAAAATAGCTGAAACCAAACGCAGACAGCGCCCCATCTTGCTTGAGGGTGTCCGAGAGAGACTTTTGGCAAAATGCAACGCAGAGACAGAGACAGAGAATTGGGGGGATTGCAAATTAATGCAAGGAGAGCGTGCTTAATTGAGAGTTTGTTTGGTGTTTATATAGGGAGTGGTGCTATTATATTTGTATGGAATGACGTTGCTCACATGGCTATTCGTCTCAAAGAATTTTCTTTTTTTTGCAGAAATATTTATATTTCTTCGTTAATTTTCTCTGCTCCGCAACAACTTTAATGAAAAAGAGTAATGTAAAGTGAGAAAAATTAATAAAAAAGTGCATTTATTATTTTCTATTTCAAAACATTGGTAAAATTTTAGGCAATATTAATTAGATTTATCTGCCATACTTAATTTTTTATTAATAAGATACACATGTTCAAGAAAATTTGAGAGGGTTTATCGTCTTAGCTTTCATTTGGGAAATAAGTTGGCAAGCTCACTACTAATTTTTTGACTTTTTTTTTAAATAATCAAATTTATCCTCTTAAATTTTAAATTTCTTTTAAATAATGAAAAGATAAAAATGTCAAACTTAATAAAAAATTAAAAAGTTAATCATTAAAAACTTAGGTTCCGTTTGATAAAACATGTCAGTTTTCAGTTTTTTGTTAGCTTTTATGTTTAGTTTTCAGTTTTTGTGTTCATCTTTTAATTTTTTTTCAACTTTCGTAATAAAAAAGAAAAACAAAAAACTTGAAAATACATTGGGTAACTATAATTATTAGTCAGTAGTTATAATTGTTAATTAATTAAATTCAATAAATTTAATTATATTAATTATTAAAAATAATATAATCCAATAAAAATAAATATATTAAACATAATTTGTTATAATTATTTTTTAAAAACAATTTAACAAAATACATTTCATTTTAATTAATTTAATTAACTTAAATTAATTTGATTTAATTAATTAATTATATAAATTTAATTTAATTGTTTTAGTTATATTATCTTTTCAAAATAATTTAATTCAATAAAAATAAAATATATTTAATATGTTTTTTTTTGTATATTTTTCTATTTGTACGTAGTGTACTGAACCTCAAATTTTGGAAAACAATATCTTTTCTTTTCAAAATATGAAAAATTTTGTCTTGATACTACTCCCTTACTAAAATTTCCGGAATCTGCTGCTATCCACGTTAATATCTCTATCACCTTTTGTTTTAGCAAACTTCAATAATGGCACTAAAAAAATTGAAATACGCTTTTGCATTTTACGTTTTAAGATATATACTTTATACATATAAATAAATTAATAAAAGTTGATTTTGAATATAAAGTTTCTGAAATTATGTTGTATTCTTTTTTAAATGACCTCTGAAGAGTAGCAGATATGAATATATATTAATACTTTAGTCCTATAAGATGCGGTTTGATGTTATAAAAGTTGAGATAAAAAATTATAAAAGTTGGGATAAAATGTGTTTAAGTTTACTTTGAAATGTAATCAAAAATTATAAAAAATAAAGATGAATTGTAAAAATTTATTCAAATAAATTTTTTGAAATTTGTAAAGATTTTTATTAAGATTTGTAAAAATTTAAAAAGATTTATAGATATTTGTAATTATTTTACAGAAAATTATGTATTTTCAGGTGAAAAAAATTTATAGATATTTATAAAAATTTTGGTAAACAATTAATGTAATTTAAGATGAAAAAATTTATAGAGATTTAAAAGCCGTTTGGAAGTTCAAAAATAAAAAAAAAATGAAACTTTTAGTAATTTTTGTGTGTTATTTTAGTTATATTTTTTATGTGTTTTGTGGAACAAAGTGTATTTTTAGCATCTTTTTACAACTTTTAGGTATTTGGTAAATTTTTTACCATAGCAAATAAAAAAGTAATAACTTTTTGTATATTTAATATATCTTTTACAGTAACAAATCAAAAAAGTAGTAACTTTTTATTTTATTTTTTACTGTAACAAATCAAAAAAATGAAAAAAATTATAATTCTACTAAACGCATTAAAAATTATAAAATATAACTTTTAATACATTTTTACTAATTTTTGAGCCTCTCAACAGGCTCTTATAAAAATTTTTGATAAAAAGTTACGTTTCTTTTGCCCTTTACATATATTTTATTATAAAAATATTTTAAAAAAATTAGTGAAATTAATTCGTATAGGACAATTATTGTAAGAAGATAATCCGCCTGACAAGAGGCGAAGAGGCAAGTCATGACAACTCAAAACACACCAGCAAGGCCACTTTCCTTGTTCTTTCTTTTCTTTTTTTTCATGATGGTGATATGTTTCCATCGTTTTTTGCCCATATTCAGTGACAATTGTACGTTCACTAAGAGCGTGTGTCTACCTACTCATGACTTGAATTTGAGTTTTTTTTCTTCATCTTAAAATAAAAGAAAATTATTATTTTTTTAAAAAAAAGATAAATTACACTTAGACCTCTTAAATATTTAGATAATTACACAAATATCCCTTCAATTTTTAAAAATTACAAAAACTTCCTTATTTTGAAATGTTACTAATCTAGGCCCCCTTCCGTTATGATGTTGTTAAATTTTGAATTAAAATGACAAAACTATCCTTGCCAACAGAAATAAGTCTACACGGATGAAATTCCTCATTCGGTTAAAATGACAAAACTATCCCTACCAACAGAAAGGGTCTGGCACGCTTTGTCACTTGCGCAGAAATCATTTGGTAGGTCCCACAGTAAAATAAAAATAAAAATAAAAATAAAATAAAAACACATAAAATAAAAATTAAAACAAATGTTTTTAGTTATTTAATTTTTGGATTTTTTTTAAATAATTAAATTTACTCTTTCAAGTTTTAATTTTTTAAATCATAAAGAATAAAAATTTTAATTTAATCTCATTTTGGTGGGTCCCACAGTAAAATAAAAATAAAAAATAAAAATAAAATAAAACACATAATATAAAAATAAAAACAAATATTTTTACCTCTTTAATTTTTGGATTTTTTTTAGATAATTAAATTTACACTTTTAAGTTTTAATTTCTTAAATTATAAAGAATAAAAATGTTAATTTAATAAATACGGTGGGTCCCAAAGTAAAAATAAAAATAAACACAAAAAATAAAAATAAAATAAAGCACATAATATAAAAATAAAAACAAATGTTTTTAGCTCTTTAATTTTTAGATTTTTTAAATAATTAAATTTACTCTTTTAAGTTTTAATTTTTTAAATCATAAAGAATAAAAATGTTAATTTAATAAAAGTTAAAATGTTAGGTATCATTTGGTTTATTTTTTTTATTTTTTTGTTTTCTATTTTTTATTTTAAACTCATTTTTTATTTTGTACTTTTGAAAATATTTTGCTACTTAGGTTTTCAAATTTGTTATAGAAAATAAAAAATAAGTTTACACATGAAACGAAAAATAGCAAAAAGTTATTTTTAATAAATTTTTTTATTATTACTTTTCTTATTATTTTTACTTTTTGTCTTTTTATTTCATGTGTAAGCTTATTTTCTATTTTTTATAACAAATTTGAAAACCCAAGTAGCTAAGTATTTTCAAAAGTACAAAATAAAAAATGAGTTTAATAATATTTAAAATTTAGTTTTAATATATTTAAATTAAAAATTAAAAATAATATTTTTTAAAAATATAATTTTAAAGAATAAATATTTAAATTAAAAATTGAATTTTTTGATGAAAAAATTCAATTTTAATGTACTTAAAACTTAAAATTTTAAATATACACATTTTTACACTCTTTGTGTCAGAATTTGAAATAAAAGAGTTACAAATTTTAAATTTGAGATATCTTTTTTGGTGTTTGAGAAGTAAAAGAAATTAAAATATACACATTTTTACACTCTTTGTAACAGAATTTGGGATAAAAAAGTTACAAATTTTAAATTTGAGATATTTTTTTTGGCGTTTGAGAAGTAAAAAAATTAGTCTTTTAATAACTAAGGCGACATTTGGTTTATTTTTCTATTTTTTGTTTTTATTTTTTAAACTTTTTTGGTGACACATTTTTTGTCTTATTTGGTGTTTGAAAAGTAAAAAAATAATTTTTTTCTCTATTATTTAATATTATTGAACTCATTTTTTATTTTGTACTTTTGAAAATACTTAGCTACTTTGGTTTTAAATTTTGTTATAAAAAATAGAAAATAAGCTTACAAATGAAATAAAAAATGACGAAAAGTAAAAATAATAATAATAATAATAATAATAATAATAATAATAAAAAGTAATAATAAAAAAAATTGTTAAAAATAAAATTTTGTCATTTTTCATTTCATGTATAAACTTATTTTCTTTTTTCTATAACAAATTTGAAAACCCAAGTAGCTAAGTATTTTCAAAAGTACAAAATAAAAAATGAGTTTAAAATAAAAAATAAAAAAATAAACCAAATGATACCTAACATTTTAACTTTTATTAAATTAACATTTTTATTCTTGATGATTTAAAAAATTAAAACTTAAAAGAGTAAATTTAATTATTTAAAAAAATCCAAAAATTAAAGAGCCCAAAACATTTCTTTTTATTTTTATTTTATGTGTTTTTATTTTATTTTTATTTTTATTTTTATTTTATTGTGGGACCCACCAAATGATTTCCGTGCATGTGACGAGGCGTGCCAAACCCCTTCTGTTGGCAGGGGTAGTTTCGTCATTTTGGTTCAAATTTTAACAGCGTAACCCCTTCTATTGGCAGGGGCAGTTTCGTCATTTTGGTTCAAATTTTGGTTCAAAATTTAACAGCGTCGGGTGTAATAGTAACAGAAGGGGTCTGGGTTAGTAACATTTCAAAATAGGGGAGGTTTTTATAATTTTTAAAAGTTTAGGGAGTGTATGTTTATTTATCCAAATGTCTAGGGGGTGTAAGTGTAATTTACCCAAAAAATGGGTTCAAGGGGGTTGTAGTGAAAAAATTCACTGCAGGGGTTGTAGTGAAAAATGAAAGATTGAGATCTTTTGTACTTTAATCCAATGGTTCTAATTTAATGTAATTAAAATTATTTTTTTTTTAAATAGAAGTTTAAAAATTTTGATTAGAGCACAATCAATACAAAATATGAAAGGTCACATATCATTAAAGTGCAGAAGATCTCAGCCCTTCATTTTCCACTGCAGCTCCTACAATGAATTTTTTCACTGCAACCCCTTAAACCCAAAAAAAATTGTATGTCCACCAGGTGTTTCTTTTCTAGCAGGCACTGCAAACAGCACGGATCCATTTGCTTTTGCTTGGGTTAAGTTTGAAAAGAAAAATGCTTTTTAATGGGTTATTAGTTAGTTATTAAAAAATTAAATTTTTATATTTAAAATTTTAATTTTTTTATTAATTTAACATTTTCTATCTTTCAAAATTTTTAAAAATTTAAAATATAAAAAAATAAATGTAGTCATTTTAAAAAAATAAAAAAAATTAATAAGTAGAAGATAAGATATTAATTTTTTTTTTCAAACGAGCACTTACTTTATGGCAATTGCCAATTAGGCTGCACCGTTTGGGAAAATTAACATGTGCTAATGGTAGGTAAAAAAAAGTTAGGCTAGTAGTTAGCTAAAAAAGTTAGCTAATTTTGTGTTTGGGAAGGAAAAAAAAGTTTATTGTTTTTTAAGTTGTTAACTTGTAAGGATAAATTGACATTTTTACTCTCAAAAGTTTAAAAGAAAATTAAAATATAAGAAAGTAAAAATGTAACCACTGTTGAAATAGCCATTAACACATGCTAATGATTACTCTTCCCAAACGGTGAGGAGGCCTGGGGAAAACTAGAACTATCTAGATCTCAAAAAAAGATCCCCAAAAAAAGGGGGGGAAGTGGAGGAGAAATTGACTGTTGGTTCCTTTACAAACAAACCCTCTAAATAAAAATAAAAACTTAAATCTAAGGTTCTGTTTGGTAAAATTTTTTATTTTTAGTTTTATTTTATTTTTTTGAAAATTACATATAAAAATCTTTTGGTAAATTTATTTTTAGTTTTAAAAAAGAAAAATTATTTTTAAAATTTTTAAAAATTATGAAAATATAGAAAATATATTTTTTTCAAAATTTTATTTTCTTACACATCCACTACCAATCACAGCCATCAATCACTATTGTCTGTTGGCTACCGCTTCTCACCGCTCCTGTCCATTTTTGGTCATCGTCAAATATATCATTATTCAATAAAAAATATTTAATTAAGATATAAAAATATATTAAATTAATAATTAATTTAATATATTAAATTATATATTAACTAAATTATATTAATAAATATAAAAATTAAATACAAAACTAAAACTGGTAACATTTGGCCTACAAAAAGGCAGCTATAGCTACTACCATCCACTTTTACGTGAATTACTTAAGCTTTACTCAACCGCGGATTTTTGGCTTCCAGTGGTACTAAAAATGTGTTAGAAGTAATGTTTTAAAAATCGGACCGTTCATTGAAACGGAAAAGTGATTGGGTCACGGGTTAGTGGTTTAATTATCGGTTTAATCGAAATTGAACTGGAGTTGAACCGTAACGTCATAAATATATTTAAATATATAAATAAAATATAAAAATATGTTAAAATTATATAATAAGTTTAAAAACTTATATTTTTTTACATATTCTTCTATTCTATTTTGTTTTACTAATAAAAAGTGTAAACAAAATGTGTTGTAAAATAAAATCACTTAAAACTAATATATTATATAAGTAAAACTAAGTAAAAATAAAAAACAATAAGTTTTAGTGGTTCAGTGAAATAATAGTACTTTACCACAAAACAATCACAGGTTCGATTCTAGCCTAGTGCATGTTAATTTATTTATTTTACAATTCAAAAAAATAAAAAAAATAGCTCGGTTCAACCGATAAACCGGCACCGGTTCACCGGTTCACCGATTGAACCGATAGGTCACCGGTTGTAGGTCGGTTCAACTTTCCACCGGGTTTTACTAGTGGACCGGACCAGTTACCGGTTCAACTGGTTGAATCGGCCAGTCCGGTCCAATCCGATTTTTAAAACTATGGTTAGAAGGACCAAAATGTCACGCCCTGAGTTTCACAACCTAAGTATGTGAACAAAGAACACACATTACATCATTTAATAACTTTTCCTGTCACAGACTAGAGTTATGCACACATTTTATGGAGTAATAAAAATAAAAATAAAAATAAATAAAACTAAACTTTAAATTTAAATAAATGCCTTAGTTAAATTCAACTAGGCAATAAAGTTCCAAAACTAATCAAAATAATCTCTCGAAATTAAATAATTAATTGTTACCTCGCAAACAGAGGTTTATTAAAATCCACTAAAAATAAACCTCTAAAGTCTAAAATAATTACATAAAATAAATAAAGTTTCAAATCTTATGCTCAGAAGGCCCAGCATTTGACTCAAGTTTATCACCTGCATCACAAATTGTAAGGGGATGAGCACTAATACCACGTGTCCTCGAAACCCTAATAATAATATAAATGCAGTAATGTCTTAGCATGCCACTAAGTGAAACAGTTATGCACAGATAGCAAACTCAAGAAAGAAATTAAATCAATTTATCAAGTTATCTTCGTTACAATTTAATTGTGTTTCAGCACCACACAACACATCAAAGAAAAATAATTTAATTTCAAGGTACTGCTTCTTGGTTATCTCGTAGGAATAAGATCCAACCAATATACATCATTCTTTGATGTCTACTTGGTTGTCCCGTAGAAACAGGACCCAACCAATATACACCATCCTTCGGTGCTTGCTTCTTAAGCCGAAGCCTTAGGAATATATATGCCACCCTTAGGCATCTACTTGTTCGTAAGTTACTAGCCTACTGGAATCGATAATCAACCCCGTTCGGGTTTCGGGACTTACAACCCTTGGGTACGTATACCCGATATTTTCGGTACCTCTCAATCCAAACAAATCACAACACAAATTTTATATCACTTACGGTATTATAATTTTAATTTTTTTAATAAATTTTTAAACCTAATTGCTTCATCAATCACCAATAGTGCGTAAATCGATAATGTAAAACCACCAAGTGTTTAAGTACATGCAAGGCACGGCATGGAATCTAAGCATTTGAATGTGCATATGCTTATATATCATCAAAAAAGACTTCTGGCTTTTGTCATTCAATGGTCACGTTTGATGTCAATCAAAATATAAAAGAAAAAAAAATTTAAATGTCAATTTCAAGTAAAGAAGGTCCGGTGAGCATTTAATGATTAGAATCATACATGGATATATATATACATAGTATTTTCTTTGACACGGCTTGAGTTAAACAATTAAACTTTATACATATATCTACATATATACACAAAAAGGATTATAAGGCCCGCCCCTTACCCCTGTAAATTCGGCAACAGCGAAAAAAATAGACCGGTAAAGGAGAATCCAACGTCGCAGCCAACAAGAAGACTACTACCCCTATCTAGGGTTGTCTATATATATATATAATTAATTTTTTTTTAGAAAATACAACATTAAGACATATATATAATGGCAAAAATTTAATCTTAACTAAATTAATTAATTTCCTATTCCTCATAGGTTTAGAAAAATTACACCCTTCTCTCTAAAATTAAAAAATCTTTTCAAATATAACCAAAAATTAATCTTTTTAAATAAAAATCCAAAAATTTCAAATCATTAAATTTAAATAGAAAATTAAATTAAATTATAAACGAGATTTGGGTTATTACATCCTATCCCCCTTATAAAAATTTTGTCCTCGAAATTTAGGAGGTAAATAAAAGAAAATTAAGGAAACAATTCAGGGTATCTATTTCGCATATCTGCCTCTCGCTCCCAAATCGACTCCTCAATACTATGGTGCTTCAATAACACCCTAACTAAGGGGATAGTCTTCTCTTGTAGCACTTGCTCCCAAGAATCCAAAATTTCAATTGGTTTCACCTCATAAGTTACATCTGAATCAATCTTAAGTTCGGCCCAGTCTAACACATGCTAAAATTAAAAATTTTTTTCAAATATAACCAAAAATTAATCTTTTTAAATAAAAAATCTAAGGGTCCGTTTGTCTGTTGTCAAAAAACTTAACTCTTTCTAATTTTCTTTTTCTAGAATGCCAAAAAAAAAAAAGAAAGAAAAAAATTACCCTCCTCCCACCAAAATCATTAATTTTTTTAACTTTTAAGATTTTACAAGACGTAGTTGAAAAATATCTTCAAATTTCTAAAAGTTAATGCTGTTTGGAAAGCCAAAAGGGCCCAAGTGTTTCTGATAAATACCCATCAGGCCTCCAAAGGCAGGTCGGACGGGGAGTTTTGGTTTTGAGGAAAAGGGTGGATAGAAATATAAAACTAGATGAAAAAACAAACAAGCAAATTTCTATCTAGGCGCGCGATAAGTGTTTTATTTATTTATTTTAAGTTTTTTTTTTTTGTGTTATGTTTTTATTTTTATTATTTTTTGTTAAATTAAAGGTGGTTAATTTTAATATTGCTAGGAGCATTTAATTTTGTTTTTAGTGTTTGAATATTAAATATAATTTTCATATTAAAAATCTTAAAAATTGTGTCATGCATTTTTTTGGATCATTTTGTTGTTAGTTAGCCTTTGAAATGTTTTTGTTTTTGTTTTTTTATTGTTTAAACATTAATTATTTTGTTATTAAATGCTATATTATATTTTGTTTATACCTATCTTTCATCCATGATAATTCCAGTTAATAAAGCATGATAATTTTTTAAAATATTTCTCTCACAAACTAATATCTAACAGTTAAGAATTATATTTTTTTTCATTTAACGATTGAGATCATTTTTATATTTTTAATTTCTGCTCAATTCTTATTTTAGTAGACCTTACTATCATTTATCTCACAAAAAGGTTTAAATATTTTAAAATTACCATGTGCAGATCATATAAAAATTAAAATTGCGAACTTAAATTTCGTCAAGTTATAATTTTTAAGAAGTTCAACCTTTCAAATAAAACACCATAATTTGTGTTTTTCTTTTATGGTGCTTGTAAAAAATTAATTGGAGAGAGAGAAATAGAGAGACCAAAACACATATAAAAACTATTAAGACCTAAAATTTCAGAAAAAAAATTAAAACCCATAGATTATTTTAGTTTCTTTCAATTTAAACTTTTTCTCTAAAATTTTAATTATACAAGAAACTTAGGGGCTGTTTAGTAATGCTGTCGTTTTTCTGTTTACGTTTATATGTTTATATTTCTTATTTTTTGTTTTCTGTTGTCTTTTTTTTTTCTTTCTGAAATAGAAACTGAAATTGCATTTGAAAATACAATTTTGTTTACAATTATTAATTTTTTTATTTTCATAAAATATTTAATTTTTTTAGTTTCTAAAAAATTAATTGAATTTAATAAATATATTTCATATTAATTGAATTTAATTATATTATTTATTAAAAACAATGGAATAAAATATAAAGTTAATCTAGTAAATATAAAAATATTAATTATAATTTAATTATATTATTTACTAAAATTAATTGAATAAAATATATTTCATAATAATTTAAATAATTCAATTATAATATTTGTTAAAAATAATTTAACAAAATATATTTCATATTAAATAAATTAATTAAATTAAATTAATTATGAAATTAAATTAATTTAATTATGATATTTTTTAAAAATAATTTAATAAATATATATTTAATATTAGTTAAATTAATTATTTTAGATTAATTATTAAATTAAATTAAATAATTTAATTATAATATTTATTAAATATAATTTAGTAAAAAATATTTATATTAATTAAATTATTAATTAAATTAAATTAAATTAATATATTTTTTATTTTAATTTAATAATATATATTTCCTATTAAGTAAATTAACTAATTTAATTTAATTATTTATTAGAATTAAATTAATAATATATTACATATTAATTTAATTATATTATTTATTAAAAATAATTTTAGTTTGATAAAATATTTGAATAAAGTAATTTATTTTAATATGATGTAATAAAAATAGACAAAGTATTAGAATTGACAAAATATTTGTAACAAAAAAAGAATGAAAATGCCTTTTTTATTTATGTATTTCTGTTTAAGTTTTTTTTTTTTTTTGAAACAAAAAAACGTAAATAGATTTAACAAATATGAGAGGGGGACTGTAGTCAGGGCATTGACTGCAGCCGCAATAGTCGACCCAAAACGACGCCGTTTCGGCGATTTTCTCCTCAAAACGATACCGTTCCACTTAAGTTCCCATATTTGAATATAAACTGATGTATTGGAATATGTCATATTCGAATATGAATTGATGTATTCAAATATGAGAACTTAAGTGAAACGACGTTGTTTTGAGGAGAAAAACACCGAAACGACGTCGTTTTGGTCGACTGCAGTCCTCTGAGTTCTTCTATTGCCAGTTTATAAAATTTTAAAAATATAAACAGAAAAACAGAAAATAAAAACGTTACCAAATGAGACTTTAATATTTAATTTTATTTAAAGCATCATAAACACAAATTATTGTTAGTTTGAATATATTGCAAAAGTCTATGGCAAAGTGCGAGGATTCTGCTATAAATTTCTTCGCCTACTAAAACTTTTTAGTTTGAAAATTTGTTCATTGCAAAAGGTAAAACCACATATTTCTAGCAATTGCTAAATGTTATACTTTTTTAGCGACCAGATATTTCGTTGTTAGAAGTCACTTTCAATATAACATACCTAAATATTTAAAATATTATCAATAAATAGGCTTGATTGATTAAAATACCAAACTTCCACGTGGCAAAGATGCGAATCTTCAGGAAGACATTCTCGCACGTGGCACGAAGAAATCGTATTTCTTTCACCACAATAAAATTTGACATGCCGATGCTAATTTGGATTGAAAATTTAAGAAGAAGAAACACATTCCTCAATAAATTAAATTTTAATTTTATTCATTTCTAAAATTTTATATATTTTTTATTTTTTTCAGCACAACCAAATAATAGAACTAATCTTGAATCTTATTCATTTTGTTTTCTCTCCGTAAATCTGTAGCCCAAAGACTATCTTTGTAAATAAATTGAATAGATGCTACCATACCAACATATATTATCAAAATCGTACTAAATTATTGGCTAGTTCAATCTAGATTTGGACCTTTAATTGATTCAGTAAATTACTTCACTGCACATGCATATGACGTTGATATGCCAAGGAAGATTTGTCGATAAATTAAGAGATTTGAATAAGTTTTTGTTTTTATTATTTTTCTTTAATTTGAAAAAATCAAATACTTTTAATGGTTGCCAAATTTGTTGCTTAGTAGTTAGGATAAGTTGTTGCTATTTGTTAGGAGAAGTTGTTGCTATTTATTTGTTAGTTGTTGCTTGTAGTCTCTATTTAAAAGATAGAGATAAATGAATAAAATCATCTCAAAATTTTCTCAACCAGTGTTGATTCATTTAGAGGTTTTGGTTTTCTTAATCAAACCAACTTCTTATCTTGCTTATTTTATTTAAGCAAAATAGGTTCAAAATTTCGGTAAAATAACTAATCCTTTGACAATGTTAAGGAAGGGCATGAGAAACAAAATTCAAGAATTCATTCGAGAATGTTATGTATGTTAAAGGCACAAGAGTGAACTCAGCATTCTAGCTTGTCTTCTCCAACCATTACCCATTTCGAGTGAAATTTGGGAAGACATTTCAATGGATTTTATTGAAAGTCTTCCAAATTCTAGAGGTAAGACTACTATATTTGTGATTGTCGATCGACTATCAAAATATGCCCATTTTATTGCCCTTTCACATCCATATTCTACTGTTGGTATTGCCCAAGTTTTCTTTAGTTTTCTTTGACAATATTTTTTGGTTACATTGCTGCCTAAGTCAATTGTTTGCGATAGAGATCTAACTTTTACTAGCATGTTTTGGAAGGGGCTTTTTAGGTTGAAGAGAACTGAATTTAATTTTAATTCCTCATACCATTCACAAACCAATGGTCAGACAGAAGTGGTAAATAGAACTATTGAAATGTATTTGAGGTGCTTTACTAGTTCTCAACCTAAAATGTGGGTTGCTTGTATTTGCTTAACTACCTCACTCTCAAATGTAAATAAAAATGCAAATTCAGATTTCAAAGGTGTTGAGTAAGGAAAATCAAGACAAACTCCCCCAAGTGCAAGGTTTCATTGTAGCACAATTAACTGGTAAGAACCAGGTCATATCCATAGGGATCTAGGGAGCAAAATCATGTTTGAATTAAATGGATTAAAGAGGCAAAACATGGCTCACATGAATGGTAAATAGAATTGAAAATCTGGTTTGAAATTTTTGATGGTTTTGGAAATGGGTTTTGAAATGAAAACTAAACTTAACTAAAACTTGATATTAAAAAGATGGGCAAGACAATTCCAATGCCTATTCAAATCAATCCCAAAATACCAAGAGTGAATAGATCATCAATTCTAGTTGCTCTAATGTTTGGAGAAAATTAATTTCAAATGGTACAAGCCATAGATCAAACAAGTGATGTGCATAATCTATCATGAAGACTATAGAAGATCTAATTCTAGCAACTCCCATACATATTTGCAATAAGAGTTCTGAATTCAGCAACTTCTATGAATTCATTGATAAAATATGTAAACGAGTGTTAATCGGACATTGAACCATTGATTTCAATAGTAATTAGATACAACTAAGATTGATAACCAAAGAACTCAAAATTAATCAATGAAGAACGGCATCCTGGAAATCATTGGACAGAACATTGTCCTTGCCTTGGCCCAAGAAAAACTAGCCGATCATCTTAAGAAAATGAATAACAAAAATGAAGAACAGAGACATGACCTTCAAGCTGGAAATGGAAATTACTCTTTAATTCAAAATGAAATCTAATTACATGAATGGAATTGTAAAGTACTGAAGAACTAAAATCTAATTACAGTAAACTAAAAATTAAAATCAGAATTGAAATCCAAATCTGCAGAATCCAAAAACCACAGAGAAAATGAAGAAGAAGAAAGCTGAAAAACTTGAAACCCAAAAAAAAAAACTCTCTCTCTCTCTAAAACTCTCCCTCTAATTGTCTGTCTCTCCCCCGTATATCTCTCTGTGTGTATATTTCTGTCAATGTATGAGTGGATGTGGATCATGTGATGCCACCCCTCCACTCTCTCTCTTTCCTCCAGATTGCATCCCTTAAAATCTGTGAAATCACGTGGAATCTGTTTTCTGCCAACAGTCCAGTATTCGAATACTGCTTGGCTGTATTCGAATATGCATTTCCTCCTATGCTCAAGATATTCAAATAGGATTGTGTTGTATCCTGAATCTTCTGTGCTTCCATTCTTCATTCCTTCTTCTTTACACTTTAATGAGCTCAAATCCTCCTTTAATTGTGATGAAATTGTAACACATTCTTTATATTGAGGAATGAAGATGAAATCTGCACAAAACAAAAGTTTTATCTCATTTATATGCTATGTAAAAGTGTAATTAAGTGAATAAAAGTGTAGTAAATTAAGTCCAATCACACCCCCCAACTACAACATTACTAGTCCCTAGTAATGCCTAAAAGAGGAAGGCTACTTTAAAAATAATCAAAATCTTCATGTTTTGAGCTTGCAATCCTTTGAAGATTATCCTAAAAATGGCATCTTAAATTCTAAATGAATGATAAATCATCATCACAGAATATTAATCAATATCTCAAGCCAAGACATTTAAGATAACAATTTAAAATCATGAAATTCTATGTGGTATGTGAAACTTGCTAAACATTTGAACCAAGTATGAAAATTCAGCTAACTTGTTAACTCAACATAGATCTCCAAGATCAAACTCTATCTTGAACTTTGCACCATACTACTTCCCCAAGCTTCAACTTCAAAATCTCACCTTGAAATTCACTCACAAGAAAATGAAGCACACAAGGTTTCTCTCAAGATGCCCCCTTTTTTTTTTTTTAAAGAGTAAATGTAAATCAAATTCTAGGAAGGTGCATCTACAAGTCAAAAACGGTAATCAAGAAAGAAAATTGACTTAACATAACTCCATGAAAGGATGATGTGTAAAGAGTAATTATTTAACTCCACTAAGTCTTTTGACATTCAAAACTCTAAGATTGTTCATCAATTCCCCTGAATCAATTAGGACTTTTTCTAGGTTGTAATGGAGGTCATTTGGGTAAAGTGAGGTTTTTCCAAAAGAAAGGATTAAGAATTCAAAAGAATCTTTTTGGAAAGCACCTAGTAATGATGTCCTAACCTTCCATACCTTTTCAGCATATTCCTTCCCTTTTCTGCTATGTGAGAAATTTTTTTTTTTTTTTTTTGGAAATGGAAATGGATGAAACATGAATAATCTTCAATTCTGTTATTCCTTCAGTTTTTCTTTTCAAAAGTTCACTCTTCTTCTTTTCAACCTTCCTCCAATACTTTTGCATTCACCATCACATTTCCCTTTTCTAATTATTCTTTGTTTTATTCTCTTTACCCTCTCTATTCATTTCCTCTATGCAATCCAAAAAGATATAACATAATAGGGATGGCTTGAGAGCATTTATTTCAAGGTAAAAGGGAATGATGTGGTAAATAAAAAAAAATATAAATGCTCACATGAGGCTCAAATTGGATTGCTAAGGTACTGTTAATGAACAATGGAAATTCAAAGGCCCAATTAAAGAAAAGATGGCCTAATGTCATTTTCAGGTTTCTTTCCAAACAATTATAAAGCCTAAACATCAAAATTTCAGCTAAGTTCCTTCATCACTCTTATGACATCCAAAGCAAAATAATGTATGTGGAGTTATTGAAAGAGAATGAGGGAAAAAAATAAATAATAACCCTATAGAGGTTTGAGAATGAATATAATCCTCTCAAGAAAAACAAGCTAAAAGGCTCAATTCCTCACTTGGGTTCAAGTCTCCACTTTATCCGGGAATTAATACAATACATCATTCAATTAAGAAGTTCTTTCATGAGTATCTATGTTTAAGTTAACAAATCAAAAGCTAAATTCATTCACAACCAATTCTTCAATAAAGCAAACTAAACATATCAACACATTTCAGATTCCAAACTGAAATCTCAAAATTCAGCAATCGGCATCAACTAAAATTCTAGGCTATGACATTTCATCCATTCAAAAACAAAAGAGCCCATTTCAACCAAACAAATCACAACACAACCCCAATGCTCAAAATGGATTTTTCAACAAAATAGCATTCAAATTCAGAATTCAAAGTCATTCAAGTTCAAAATAACAAAATCAGAACAGAAGAAAAAAAAATAAATAAAACAAAAGAAACTGTTTTCTGATGTCAGAACATGGCTTTAAATTTTTCCTAACAATTCATTCACTGATTCCAGCTTTATGGATCAAAAACAGTAGACTTCAATGATCTGGAGGTGTCACATACTCTTCAGGTGCAGCTGGAGCATACAAACCCTCCAGCATTTCAATTGTTTGTTGATGATCAGCATCCTGTTTGTCCTTTAAATTCTTCAGCTCAACAGCCAACTCTACTTGCTGATCCTTCACCTCCTTCACCAATGCATACAAGCTTTGAAGAGTCACCACTTCAGTCCCTGATTGCCCCTCAGATTGCTGTTCTTGTTGTGGTTCCACTGCCACTTTCCTTGCCAATTGCCCTTTACTTCTCTTCATTGAAGTTTTAGCAATTCGAGTGGCAGGTTTCACTATCTCCGTTCCACTCTTTCCCTTCACTCCATGACCTTGCAAAATTTTAGTTATCAACCCCCCAAAAGGTAAACCAGAATTTATCTCTGGTTTTACAATTGCTCCAGTGATTGTATTCCAAATATGCTTTGTCAAGTCAATGGGAATATCCAGAAGAAGCCTTCCAATCATTTCAGCTTGTGGTAAAGTCACAGATGAGACATAGGCATGTGGTAAAATCTTTGAACAGACTAACATGTGCAGCACTTTACTCTTATCTGTGAGATCCCCTTTTGACAATCTAACTCCTTTCCACTGAGCTTGAGGGTTCCCAGAAAGCAACTTCACCAAATTTCCCTTTTTCAATTGTTCTATCCACCCAGCTTGCTGTTCTGGATCAATAACTAAAGGCTGTCCAAATGGTAATCCAGCATACTTCGCAATGGACTCGGGTGTCAGCCGTATTTCCTTCTTTCTCACATTGGTCATAATTTCAATTTTTCCTTTCTCCCCTTTCACAGCGTTAGAATAAAATTCCCTAACCAGAGGTACTATTGCCTTCTGACTCACAACAACCCAATCATTCCTTCCCCTACTGTTAATCATGTCCATTAGCTCATAAGGGGGAGCAGAATAGTCTTTAAGATTAATACCTCTCTCACACAAGACAGCCCTCTTGGAATACCACTTAAGGTATCTATTCTTTGCTGCTTCTCCAGCAAACCTAGGGTTAGGGTAGGGTGTTGCAGAAGTTCCCTCACCAGGGACCTCTGTTTCTGGAATGCTAGCCTCAACATTGACATCCACATTGATGTCAACTGAAGCTTGTTCAGGTTCAATGGTTGGTTGACCCTCGGTGGTAGGGGAACGTGTAGGAGATTGGGGTTTGTCACTTATGTCTATGGGTTTAGAGAAAGAGGATCGAATAGACCTGGCACCTTTCATAGTTTCCCTCAATCGCTGACTCCATCGCCTTGGTCCAGGTCCAGTCATCTTCTTCTTCATTTTCTTCTTAGGAAAACCCTAACTTCGTGTTTTTCTTTCAGAAATCCCAAATCTCTGTGAGTGCTTTTAATATGGAATAATGAGGAGAACCAGAGAGGTTTATATCACAGGAGGGTTTGACACATCCGAATAAGAAAAACCTCGGTTAAGTTACTGACCCATCACTATCCATTCGAATACCATCTGGTCCTATTCGAATACAATTTCCCATCCAGAAATCCAGTAGCTGACCAAAGTATGTGATGAATTCTCAGAGAAATTTAAGCCATGTTTCTGCACTTTTTTTTTAAAAAATTTTTGACAAAATTAAATTTGAAAATTCCTATTGAATTGTTAGCCCAAAATTTAATCCAAAAATAAATCAGCACAACCAATTACCTTATGGGTTGTAACAGGTATTCGAATACCTCAACCTATATTCGAATAGGTTGCATCAGAAAATCACAAACAGTAATTCCAGTGTTCAAATCTGCTAACAATTCCTTAGAAATGCTCAAACCTTATTTTGTCACCTGAGTTAAGTTTATTTACAACTAATAACATCTAAACTCAAAAGAAAAACAAAAAGCAAAATAAAAAAAATCAAAGAAAATTTCTAAAATTTTTGAAAATTTTCAGCAATTGAGCTATATTAAACACACTACTCAAATTTCCATTCAACAAGTATAACAAAGTGAATCAACAATTTCATTCAACACATTCCAATCAACACAAATGTATAAGACCAAGAGACAAACTCACATTATTTCTTCCCCCCCCAACTAGAAACAAGCATTGTCCTCAATGCACAAACAAATCAAACAATTTGGAATAAAGTGCAAAGGGAAAGGAAGTACCTGCTAAGTTTAAGGTTAACATTTTTGAATGAAGTGTATCAGCTGAAATTTCAAGGCACCACCAGAACATCTGGTTCCCCCCAACTTGTTCAATGCAAAATTCTTGAATAAAATGCAAGTCAATGAGGACAATGAAAGATGGGTTGCATACAAATAAAATCAGTCTCTCAATTAATATGGTAACAGATTTTCAACATTCAATTCACAATTGAGAACCTATGCTCAGATGGCACATTCGAATGACTTGTGGGAATTCAAATGAATGAAAATCTCACCTGACTCTTACCTATTACAGCAGCAGATTTGGAAAACCTTATTGCACAATTCTAAGTTGATTTGATCCTCAGTAAAACATGCTCAATTGAGATCTCCCTAATCTGCAATTCTGAAACACTTTCCAAAGCACATCTATCCAATTTGGTTAATGGATTATACTCCAAAACAGATCATGCAAATGCAAAAGAAAATTTCAGCAATGAAGTTCAATGCAAACCATTGGACTTTCAATTTGTTCTACCAAACATTCCTGCTGCACTACTTACTGCTCAAACCAGAGAACAATACAACAAGGTCAGAAAATTCCCACTTCTTCCATGGACTATTGCCTGCTGAAACCAATTTTGTTAAACTTGCAAAATGAAAGAAATTTTTTTTTTTTTAAAGAAAAAAAAAACTTAAAAATAATGCAGAAAAACAGAAAATTGAAAACATAAAAAGAATCCTAACTACTATGGTACAAAATCATAATTCCTTCTTAATCAATCACAATCCAGGGGATCTTCAAGATCCCAACTCTCAATTTCAGCAATGAAATTCTCATGATATTCTTTCAATCTCTGTCCATTCACTCTAAAAATATTTTTGGAGGTTGGATTTTGAATGTCAACAGCCCCATACTCAGTGATGTGCTTGATCACATATGGACCAGTCCATCTTGACTTGAGCTTACCTGGAAATAAATGCAGCCTAGAATCATATAATAAAACTTTTTGTCCCACAAACAATTCTCTCTTCTTGATATGTGCATCATGCCACTTTTTCACTCTATCATTGAAAATTTTGGCATTGTCAAATGCATCATTCCTAATCTCCTCAAGTTCACTAAGCTGCAACTTTCTTTGAAATCCAGCTTCCTTGATGTTTTCATTGAAATGTTTCACAGCCCAATAAGCCTTGTGTTCAAGTTCCACAGGAAGATGACAAGCTTTTCCATACACCAACCTATAAGGAGACATGCCTAGAATAGTCTTGTAGGCAGTCCTATAAGCCCAAAGTGCATCAACCAATTTCAAAGACTAATCTTTCCTTGTGGGGTTCACTATTTTTTCAATGATTCTCTTGATCTCTCTATTGGCTAACTCAGCTTGTCCACTTGTTTGGGGATGGTAAGATGTTCCAACCTTGTGCAATACCCCATACTTCTTCATCAAAAGTCCCACATGCCTATTGCAAAAGTTTGTTCCTCTATCACTTATCATGGCTCTTAGCATTCCAAATCTTGAGAACACATTCTCCTTCAAGAATCTAATCACTACCTTGTGGTCATTGGTCCTAGTTGGAATGGCTTCCACCCACTTTGAAACATAGTCAACAGCCACTAAGATATATTCATGACTAAATGAATTCACAAATGGTCCCATGAAGTCCATACCCCAACAATCAAAGATATTAAGCACATAAATAGGGTGAAGTGGCATCATGTTCCTCCTAGTGAGCTTACCAAGTCTCTGACACTTATCACAGGCAACACAAAAGGTATGCACATCCTGAAACATGGTAGGCCAATACAATCCACTCTGTAAAATCTTTGCCATTGTCTTCCTAACTGAAAAATGACCTCCACATGCGAGAGTATGACAAAAACTAATGACACTATGAGCTTCACTCTCGAGTATGCATCTCCTAATGACCTGATCTGAGCAATACTTAAACAGATATGGATCATCCCAGAAAAAGTTCCTCACATTCCTAAAAAACTTTCTCTTATCTAACATGGTCCAATGAGAGGGCACCACACCTGAAACCAAATAATTGGCTATATCTGCAAACCATGGTGTCTCTGAGGAATCTATATGAAACAACTGCTCATCAGGGAATGTCTCATTAATAGGTGACTCAAAAGATGTTAAGTCCTGATGTGGGAGCCTAGAAAGATGATCAGCAACTACATTTTCAACTCCCTTCTTATCTTTGATCTCTAAATCAAATTCTTGAAGCAAAAGAATCCACCTAATGAGTCTAGGCTTGGCATCAGATTTGGTCAAAAGATACTTTAATGCTGCATGGTCAGTAAATACAATGACATGAGATCCCACTAGGTATGATCTGAACTTATCCAATGCATATACTACTGCCAGCAACTCCTTTTCAGTAGTTGTGTAGTTCTTTTGTGCATCACTAAGGGATTTGCTAGCATAGTACAGCACATGTGACTTCCTCTCCTTCCTCTGACCTAGGACTACACCAATGGCACTATCACTAGCGTCACACATGATCTCAAAGGGTAGAGTCCAATCTGGTGTCTGCATAATGGGAGCTGAAGTGAGCAAGTCCTTAAGTCTATCAAATGAATCCTGACAATCTGATGTCCAATCAAAAGGAACATCCTGGCCTAGGAGATTGCACAAAGGTCTAGAAATGGCACTGAATGATGCAATGAATCTCCTATAGAAACCTGCATGTCCTAAAAATGATCTGACATCCTTGACACATCTAGGGGTGGGAAGTTTTTGAATGATTTCAACTTTAGCTCTATCTACTTCTATCCCCTTAGAAGACACTATATGACCAAGAACTATTCCCTGAGTTACCATAAAATGGCTTTAGCTCTATCTACTTCTATCCCCTTAGAAGACACTATATGACCAAGAACTATTCCCTGAGTTACCATAAAATGGCATTTCTCCCAATTCAACACCAAATTTTTCTCTTCACATCTTGCTAAAACCTTCTCCAGATTCCCCAAGCACAAATCAAAATCACTCCCATAAACTGAAAAGTCATCCATGAACACTTCAAGAAATTTCTCCACAAAGTCACTAAACAAACTGATTATGCATCTTTGGAAGGTTGCAGGAGCATTGCAAAGACCAAAAGGCATGCGCCTATATGCAAATGTACCAAATGGACAAGTAAATGTGGTCTTCTCCTGATCATCTAATGCAATCTCAATTTGATTGTACCCAAAGTATCCATCCAAGAAACAGTAAAATGCCTATCCTGCCACTCTTTCCAATACCTGATCTAGGAATGGAAGAGGGAAATGATCTTTCCTTGTGACTGCATTTAACTTTCTATAATCTATGCACATGCGCCATCCTGTTTGGATGCGCATTGGAACTAATTCATCTTGTTCATTTTTCACCACAGCCACTCCAGATTTCTTAGGCACTACTTGAGTTAGGCTAACCCACTTAAAATCTTAAATAGGGTAGATAATTCCAGCATCCAATAGCTTGATTACCTCCCCCCTAACCACTTCTTTCATGTTTGGGTTAAGTCTCCTTTGCATTTGCCTAATGGGCTTGACATTCTCCTCCAAAAATATCCTAGGAGTGCAAATCAGTGGGCTAATTCCCTGCAGGTCTGCTATGGTCCAGCCCAAGGCTCTTTTATGTTTTCTCAAGACCTCAACAAGTCTATTCTCTTGATCAGAATTCAGCTGAGAAGAAATAACAGCTGGATAGGACTCTCCCTCACCAAAAAATACATATTTCAGCTCACTAGGTAAAAGCTTTCTCTCGGGTATGGGTGGCTTCTCAAAAGATGGCTGGGATTTGACTGTTGGCAGCTCTAAAGGCTCAAAAGTGGGCCTCCACTGATTCACTGACATCACTGATTTTTCCATTTCCTCAAATTCTCCTCCACCAAAATTTTTCAAGTCACAATCATCTAGGAAATCTACTTGATCACTATTCACTAAAGCTTTTTCCAATGGGTCATCTAAGTACTCTCTATCAAAATGCTCTTGTGTGATGGTTTGAATCAAATCTACTTCCTCTATCTCCTCATGGTCACTTGGTTGTTTGGTCACACTAAAGATGTTCTTCTCAATGGTCATGTTACCAAAAGACAACTTAATGACTCCAGTTCTACAATTGATTAAGGCATTAGAAGTGGCCAAGAATGGTCTTCCTAAGATGACTGGGACAGCTGGTTGTGGCCCTTGAATTGGTTTGGTATCAAGCACTATAAAGTCCACGGGAAACACAAAATGTTCCACTTGAATCAAGACATCTTCCACAATACCTCTAGGGACTTTGACTGACCTATCAGCTAGCTGTAATGTCACCCTAGTAGGTCTAAGTTCACCTAAACCCAGCTCTTGGTACACAGTGAAAGGTAGGAGATTGACACTTGCACGTAAATCCAACAAAGCTTGATCTACCCTCTTATCCCCAATGATACATGCAATTGTTGGGAACCCCGGATCTTTATATTTTGGAGGGGTTTTGAATTGCAAAATTGAGCTCACTTGTTCAGTTAAAAATGCTCTCTCTTTGACATTCATTCTCCTTTTGACAGTGCACAAATCTTTCAAAAACTTTCCATAAGATGGATTTTGTTTAATGGCATCAAGCAAAGGAATGTTTATTCTGACTTGTTTGAAAAGCTCATAAATGTCAGAATTCAAATTCTCTTTCTTTCCTTTGTTCAACCTTTGAGGAAAAGGAATTTTTGGAATGAAATCAGGGCTGTCCAGCTGGTTTTCTTTTGAAATCTTCTCTTTTCCAGAAACATTTTCATTCTTTTCAAACTGTTTTTCATCAAAACCTTTGATTGTATTTTCAGAAAAATCATTTTTATTTTTAGAAATTACCTGTTCTTTCCTCTGAAATCTATTTTTCTGCTCCTCGTTGCTCAGCCGCTGTTTTTGTTCAGCTTCTAGTCTGTTATGCAGATTTTGTTCTTGTTTCTGAAAGTGTGCTTGTTCAATTTGCTGCTATTCTGATTCTAAACTGCTGTCCAGCTTTTGTTTCTGCTGTTCTTCAATTTCTGGTCTGCTGTGCAGCTGCTGTTTTTGCTCTTCTAGTAGCTGCTTTTACTGCAATTTAGATTCTGTTTCTGTGAGCAGCTGCTGTTCAAATGCTTTGCTGCTGGTGTTATGCTGGATTTCTTCCTCATCTTCCATCATATTTTGCTCATTTGCCTCTTCAATTGGAATATAATCTGGTTTCAAGATCTGTTTTCCACTTCTCAATGTTGAAATAGCTTGCACATGTTCCAAATTCTCATTTGCACTTGAAGAAGATGATTCACTGAAATGTACTTGACTTGAAGGATTCGGTTTTGGCTGAGATGGCAGCTTTCCCGTCTCCCTCAATGTTAGAGCTTGAGTGAGCTTTGACAATTGGCTGCGGATGTCTTCCATAGCCCTATTTGTTTGATCTTGGAACCTTAAATTTTGGTTGTTGGTTCCAATTTGTCCTTGCATGAATTGTTGCAAGGTGTCTTCCAATGATCTTTTGTGAGGTGGTAAGAGTTTGTGTTCTGCTGAGGTTGATAAGGCTGGGAATGAAATGGTTGAGGTGGAAAAGGTTGTTGAGATTGCTGCTGCTGCTGGTGTTGTGCCTCAGCTCTCCAGGGTGTATTCGAATGGCCTCTATATCCAGCATTGTAAGCATTCGAATATGGCTGATTTCCTAAAGCAAAGTTGTTCACCCCTTGATTTGAGTTGTAATTTCTTGCAGCTGGTGGGGGATTTACTTGACCATAAAGAACTTCTTTAAAAGCTGGGAGTGTGGGACAATCGTCCGTCTTGTGGTCCGAAGTTTCACACAACACACAGTTAACTTTCTTTTCCTTCGATCTCTGCTTCTTTTGCTCCATCAACTCCACTTTCCTTGACAATGCAGCCAAACGAGCACCAAGATCATCAGTGTCACTGAGATGAAACTTTCCTCTTGCACCTATGCTGTCAGAAAACTCAAAAAATGGAGAAACTACCTCCCATTGTTTAGTATTTTCAGCTAAGGAATCAAAAAAATGCAAAGCTTCTTCAGCGGTTTTATCATAAAATTCACCATTACACATTGTTGTAACCAACATTTTCAGATTTGGAGTTAATGCATTATGAAAGAAGTTAACAGTTCTCCAAGACTCAAAACCATGATGTGGACAAGCTTGCAACAATTCTCTAAACCTATCCCATGCATGTGCAAATGTTTCATTAGGCTTACACACAAAATTCATGATCTGTTGTTGGAGTATCACTGTCCTATTAGCTGAAAAATACTTCTTCAAAAACTTTGTTTGGATGTCCCTCCAAGTTCCAATTGATCTAGGCTCCAATGAGTTCAACCACATCTTTGCTTTATCTTTCAATGAAAATGGAAACAACTTAAGCCTAACCATGTCCTCATTTGTATTCCTATCCATGCATGTTCCACAAACATCCTCAAATTCTTTCATATACATGTAAGGATTTTCGGAATCCATGCCATGCAAAGTGGGCAAAAGCTGAATTGTTCCTGGTTTAAAATTAAAATTATGATGTCCAATGGGAAGTACAATGCATGATGGTGTTGTTTGCCTAGCTGGATGGAGATATTCACGGAGAGGTCTAAAAGGATTTTGATCAATTTGATCATTCCCTCCATGAACACTACCTTCCGGCAAAAGAGGTGGTGGTCCTCCCGGTAAAACAGGTGGTGGTGGTGGATCCATGTGCACAGATGATTCAGATGATGCATAAGATGTAGCAAGTTCAATTAGTTCAGCTAGAGATGATGGTGCACGCAACTCAGAATTATTTCCAACAAGTCTGCCAGATCTTAAGAACATGCACAGAAAATTCAGATTTGAATATACTCCAACTTAACCTCCAAACTTCACAACTAAATCACCAATTCACAAAGAAAAATCAGACCTCTTCCTCTAACAAATTGCAGCAGAATGTACAGCAACTCAATGCAAATTTTCAGTAAGTCAAACAAAAATTCAAAGATGAATTTCAGTAAATGAAATCAGATTTTTCATCTACTTCTCACAAAATTCTGAACAATTCTTCTGTTAACAGATTACACACACACATAAACTCAGCAGATTTAATGCAATATGACAGCAAAATAGATCAGCAATTTAGAGGTAAACTCAGGCATTCGAATATCATATGCAGCAGATTCGAATATCAAAATTCCAAAAATCAAATTTCAGCATAGAAAATCAACAACTCAGAAATTTAGATATCCAAAACAAAATACAGCACTAAACTCAGATTTTTTTTTCTCTTTTTCAAAATCAGAAACTACAATTTAAACACTAAAAACTAAAAACAAAAACCTATAAAAATGAAACTAGAGGTGGAAATAAGAATGGAACAAAATTACCCAATGCCTTGAGTAGCTTTGTTGTTGAAGATGGTGGTGAGTAATGCTGCCAATCCTTGCTCCAAAAGTTCAAAACACCATTGCTTTTCAAAGATCCCCGGCAACGGCGCCAAATTGTGCTTGTATTTGCTTAACTACCTCACTCTCAAATGTAAATAAAAATGCAAATTCAGATTTCAAAGGTGTTGAGTAAGGAAAATCAAGACAAACTCCCCTAAGTGCAAGGTTTCATTGTAGCACAATTAACTGGTAAGAACCAGGTCATATCCACAGGGATCTAGGGGGAAAAATCATGTTTCAATTAAATGGATTAAAGAGGCAAAACATGGCTCACATGAATGGTAAATAGAATTGAAAATCTGGTTTGGAATTTTTGATGGTTTTGGAAATGGGTTTTGAAATGAAAACTAAACTTAACTAAAACTTGATATTAAAAAGATGGGCAAGACAATTCCAATGCCTATCCAAATCAATCCCAAAATACCAAGAGTGAATAGATCATCAATTCTAGTTGCTCTAATGTTTGGAGAAAATTAATTTCAAATGGTACAAGCCATAGATCAAACAAGTGATGTGCATAATCTATCATGAAGACTATAGAAGATCTAATTCTAGCAACTCCCATACATATTTGCAATAAGAGTTCTGAATTCAGCAACTTCTATGAACTCATTGATAAAATATGTAAACGAGTGTTAATCGGACATTGAACCATTGATTTCAAGATTAATTAGATACAACTAAGATTGATAACCAAAGAACTCAAAATTAATCCATGAAGAACGGCATCTTGGAAATCATTGGACAGGACATTGTCCTTGCCTTGGCCCAAGAAAAACTAGCCGATCATCTTAAGAAAATGAATAACAAAAATGAAGAACAGAGACATGACCTTCAAGCTGGAAATGGAAATTACTCTTTAATTCAAAATGAAATCTAATTACATGAATGGAATTGTAAAGTGCTGAAGAACTAAAATCTAATTACAGTAAACTGAAAATTAAAATCAGAATTGAAATCCAAATCTGCAGAATCTAAAAACCAGAGAGAAAATGAAGAAGAAGAAAGCTGAAAAACTTGAAACCCCAAAAAAAAAACTCTCTCTCTTTAAAACTCTCCCTCTAATTGTCTGTCTCTCCCCCGTATATCTCTCTGTGTGTATATTTCTGTCAATGTATGAGTGGATGTGGATCATGTGATGCCACCCCTCCACTCTCTCTCTTTCCTCCAGATTGCATCCCTTAAAATCTGTGAAATCACGTGGAATCTGTTTTCTGCCAACAGTCCAGTATTCAAATACTGCTTGGCTGTATTCGAATATGCATTTCCTCCTATGCTCAAGATATTCAAATAGGATTGTGTTGTATCCTGAATCTTCTGTGCTTCCATTCTTCATTCCTTATTCTTTACACTTTAATGAGCTCAAATCCTCCTTTAATTGTGATGAAATTGTAACACATTCTTTATATTGAGGAATGAAGATGAAATCTGCACAAAACAAAAGTTTTATCTCATTTATATGCTATGTAAAAGTGTAATTAAGTGAATAAAAATGTAGTAAATTAAGTCCAATCATGGGTCAAGTGGCTAACCTGGGTAGAGTACTCTCATAATACCAGTGTTCACTCAATAATTGGGAGGACACCCTTTGAGGTAGTATATGGAAGGCAACCACCTACTTTACTGGCTTATATTCCGAGAACTGCTAAGTTGGCAACTGTGAAGAAAGAATTAATGGAAAGAGATGCAATATTGAAGGCAACTAGAGAAAAGATGAAGCAAGCACAAAATAGAATGAAACAAGTGTATGATGGAAAGCATTAGGAAAGATTATTTATGGTTGGTGATATGGTCTATCTAAAGTTGTAGCTCTATTGGCAACAATCTCTTTCAAGGCGCCAGAATTTGAAGCTTTTAGTTAAACACTATGGTCCCTTCAAGGTCTTACGGAAGGCTAGGGAAGTTGCTTATCAGTTAGAATTACCTGCGGGTTCACACATACACTGGGTATTTCATGTATCTCTACTTGAGAAGCATATTGGAGCCAAGGTGGTTGTTCAATTAGTATTACCAATCATGAATGCAAGCATTGAAGATTTGATTCCTAAGCCACTAGCTATCTTAGATAGTCGAATAAGGGAAAGGAAAAGAGAAGTTCTAATCCACTGGCAGGGACTAGCTCTGGCAGAGACTACTTAGGAAGAGTTAGACTACATTAGTGAGCAATTTCCGGAAGCTTCTCTTGAGGACAAGAGCAAATTTTGAGAGGAAGGGAATGATATGCCAAGGAAGATTTGCTGATAAATTGGGAGACTTAAATAACTTTTTGTTTTTTTGTTAATTTAAAAAAGTCAAGTTCTTTTAGTGGTTGCTAGATTTGTTGCTTAGTAATTAGGATAAGTTGTTGCTATTTAATAGGAGAAGTTGTTGCCATTTATTTGCTAGTTGTTTCTTGTAATATCTATTTAAAGGATAGAGATAAATGAATAAAATCATCTCAAATTTTTCTCAATCAACGTGATACACGTTGATAGGTTAGACATCCTAGTTTCCTCAATCAGATCAACTTCTTATCTAGCTTATTTTGCTTAAGCAAAAAAAGTTCAAAAGAAAAATAAGTAATAGTACATACCAGACATATAAGACATTTTGAATTATAAAATAATAATAACAATAGATATTTTAGAAACACAATTAAACCGATCAGTTTTAAGACACCGTACAATTTGTCAATTACACTTTAGAAAGGGCGTTTGGCACTTTATTTTTGGTTAATTTTTATTAATTTTTGTCAATTTAATTTTTATTAATTGTTGTTAACTTTTTTTGGAAGTTGAATTGGTAGCGGTTTGAACAGATTATTAAGATCACGTTTCAACGGACCTTCCCAGCTTTATTTTGGTATGCCCACCAAACTTCAAAAATTAGGGAGGTTACTAATTCTTTTTTGGAAAATTAGATTATCAAATGCTCCCTTACTATTAGTTTTTAAATTAAGATGTTCTTTTTATTAAAATGACCTCGTTAATTAGTTGCCTTTTGATAATATAATAAAATTACATTAATTAAAATTGAAAATATATAAAAAATTGAAATTATATTTTTAATTGAAGAATTAGTTAACAACTTTATATCTCCAACGTTGGCGGCAGATTTACTAAATTACTTAAGCAAATATTAAATACACTCTGTTTTTAATTTTCAACCTTTGATCTCTTTACTTAATTAATAATATTTCTTTAAAAATAAAAAAAAATTCTATATAATAATAAAACTCAATAATTTGATAAATATCTTCAAATTAAGGGTTAGGATTTTGTTTTATAAACATTAATGGCTTAGATTTATTGAAGAGAGAGAGTTTTTCTATACAAGAGCTTGGTTCAAATTTTAAACTCTCCTCCGACTTTGGTTTCAAATAATTTCAAACTCTTCCTCTGTGACCAAAAAATATAATAGCCCAATAATATTCTCAAATGTATTTGACTTTTGCATAGATTTTTCTTTTAATTTTTTTTTAAAATTATTTTATTTATTTTTTTGAGTTTTTTGTAAGTCAAATTATGTTTTCGTGTCTTTAGGCATGGATAATTCCTAGTAAATAAATAAAATACATTTAACATTGTGTGAAGATAAAAAAAATCTTGTCACTATGTTTTTCTACTAGAAATTATATTTTTCTCACCATAAATTATATCCCAATCAGATATTATATTCTAATTAAATTAAAATTAAATAATTTGATAGTTATATAATATAATTACTTGATTTAATGCACTCAAGTATATCAGAGGACAAGATCAGAAGAATACATACAAAAGTCACTTCAAGATCAGTTTTTCATAAATCCCTAATGCTTATATTATCATTATTAGCATTTAATATTACCTACCACTAATATAGTCAAATTAGGGATGGCAATGGGGTAAATCGGAGATAGATATGATAATATTTAAATCTGAACTCTAAATCCTCCGTCTATCTCCAAATTTGCTTCAAACTCCAAACAGATATTTTTTTAGATCTCCATCCCTACTTTAAACGAAGGACGGATATATTCACGAATATCCAAAACTCTAAACTATCTGCTCGCCTCCGAATCTGTCCCTAAGTTGATACATAACTTGATTGTATATGTAACCTATTACTATCAAATAATTCATCTTCAAAACCAAAATAATACATAACATCATCACAATAATAATTTACCAAAGTAATAAATAAACATCTTTAAGGATAACTCATTTGTATAAGTAAATTTTTTTTTTTAAAATTTAAAATGTAATTATCTACACTTTTCTATCTATCTAAAAAAATTAATAAGTTGCTTTCTCTATATATTTTTTTAAAAAATAATTTCCATGATAAAAAGATATTGAATGTTTTATGAAACATTTTAGTTAAACTATTTAAAAAATTTATTGTCTAGAGAACTCTTTGAATATCAAAATTAAAAAGTTCTAAAACATATTTTAGCTGAAAATATTAGAAATACAGGGAAAACAATAAACTATTCAAAAGTCAAGAAAGAAGTTGCTTAATGAAACAGTAATCTTTTGTACTAAAAATAGGAAAAATAAAATAAAATAGCAAATAAAATATTTTAATTATTTTTTAAAATTTGTATCTAAATATTTTTTTGGAAACAATTGAGTTTACAAGTCATAATGAGTTTAAAATTGTATAAATTAACATAAATTTGTAAAAGTTATAGTTTCATAATTTTTGCAGTGATTAAAATATTTAAATTTTATAGGGATTTATATAATTTTGTAGAGTCCCTGTTGGCCCAAGGTTTATAAAGTTGGTTTTATAATTGATTTTGATGATAACAAACATTGAATTAAATTTTCGCAATAAATTTTCAAATAGACATTGTAAGAAATGTTACAATTCATTTGATAGATTCAAGTTAATAGAGTTGGAAGAGATTGATATTATTTTTTAGATATTTTCACATAATTTGGATGATGGAATAAAGGAATTTCAAAGTTGGGAGTAATAAAAATCAAAGTAAGATGAATATTTAAACTAGAGGTTAACTCGGATAAACAGAGAAATCAGACATGTGTTAGTATATAGATGATATCTTAAGATCCAACGGTTCAATTTTCATGAAATTTTAATACAGTAAACTAGACTTCCATATCTACAACTTTACCGAAGGGAGATGTTTGTGAATCTGACGTTAAGGTATCAAAACATGAGTTCGAACATTAGGCATTACAGAAAAGTTTTTAATTCTGGATTCTGGAGCTAGTCTTAGTTTTTGAGACATAACTCATACTATACAGCTTTAAAAATTCTGATTTTTGGTGTGTGAAAATAAGACTCAAAAAGCTACAACTTTTGTAGTTTAAGTTTCCTCTAATTCTAAAAGTATCATGGTGAAACAGAAGCTTAAACTGGAAACACAGATTCAGAATGTCAGAAAAGGCTATCAGAAGCTGGTCTCGGTTCAGAAGCCATATCGGACTATCGGACCGTTGGATGAAGCTCAACATTTGACATGTGATAGCTGACTTATATATCTACAAAGTCTTTACCCTGAGGCAATGTCAGAGTTGAATGTTCTGAGGGTGAAAAACGGTCACAAATATATCTCAGAAAATCTGAATCTGAAAGACAGCATTGGAAGCAAGGAAATTCAATTTTTTCAAGGGCAAAAGTGTCTTTTCACTTTGTAACGGCCATTTGGAGATTTTCATCTATAAATAGAGCCTCAAACTCAGATTCAAGGGGAGGAACAAGGTAAGAAAGAAGTGCTTACAAAGAGATACAAGAAATTCCATAACTTTGCAAACATAGAGTGATTTCTTCTCACATTTGTGCTTCATCTTTCATATTCAACTTGTGAGAGTTTCTTTTTGATTTGATTGAGTTTTAAACTCATCATTGTTGTTGTAAGAAAGGAAAATTTAAAGCCCCTTTAATTTGTGAGAGTTGGCTGAGCTCTTGTTGGTTTTGGTTCAAGTGTTAGGACCAAAACAAGAGACTTTCTTTGAGAGAGACTTGTACGAGTGATTTGGGGATAAAATCACTTGGGAAAGATTTCTAGCACCTTGGGAAGCTAGTGTGTAATAAGCTCTTCAAAGAATAGTGGAGAAATCTCAAGGAAGGCCTTGGGGGAGTGGACGTAGGCAACATTGAAGCCGAACCACTATAAATCGATTGTGTTTGCTTCTCTTCCCTTCTCTTTATATTTATTGCAAACACTAGCACTCACTCTTCATTCACAAATATTGAATAATTTTTTTTTGGTGCATTTCATATTCATATTGACATATTTGTTTTAGGGTTGAAATTTTTATTTGCAAAATTTTTAAGCAACCCTATTCACCCCCTCTAGTGTTGCTATTTGGGACAACAGTCCCAAATGAGATACCTTGTAAAATTTTAAATTTACCTCTTTAAGCTTTCTCGTCTTTTGCATATGAAAGAAATAAATTGAACTTTTAAACTTCAATTTGCATAAAAGTAAAAAAGAAAAAATTAAATTTATAATTTCTTTCCTAAAGACATCCTAATTAATACAAAACGATGACAATTTTTATTTTAAATTTATTTATCAATATTCATTTTAATGATAATAATAGCGAAGTTCAATAAGTTTAGAGTATTATGAATGTGAATATTATTTGTCATATTATGGTGACGATGTTGTCATCATAGTTCCAAATGGTTCAGGTTTGTTTGGATATTTTTTGGAATAGATTAAGACAGGTTGGGGCAGATTTGGATAAATTTGGATTAGATATCGGATTCAGGGTAGGTTGGGCCGGAGGCAATTCCATCCCTATATCTGATCCAATATCCATTTTTTTTTAAAACCAAATCTAAATCCAATCCAATCTCCAAAAAAAATTCAAATTTCACATCCATTTGGTTCAGGTAACGGATCAGATTCGAACGAGTCGGCTGAAATGGACATCCCTATATCAAATCAAAATAATGTATATCACATACATAAATATTAAAAATATATACAAACTTGAACGTGCTATATAGTACTACTTACCATCAATTCAGTCAAATCAAGATAATTCATATCATATCTATGGATACTAAAAACATATACAAACTTGAACGTGGGAGCGTCCTGATTAGAACCCCAGATTACTTTATTCTACTATTTTCTTCTTTGTAGGAACGGTGGGGATCACTTTATTTCACACGGTGTTTAGTAATTATTTTATAGCTTTAAATTGCGAATGAATACCATTACCAGTTACTACTTTTTACGATTAATCAATTCTATTATATCCAACCCTACTGACTCTAGAATACCAACTAGATGAATAGGATTAAAAAGTAAAAGAAAAAAGAAAGAAGGAGGGTAATGAAAAAGATAAAGATAAAAACTATTCATTTCATTTATTCTAGCTCGACCCCAAATTCCAATGCAACTTTTGAAAAGTAGGGCTACGCGATGATGAAAATTAATCCTAAAGTTCATCTTAAAAGAGAACTTCTGATTGCACCAGGAAATGAATGTTGGCGGCAGGGTTTTGTTCAGATTATAGCAGTAGGGTGGACGTGTAGAAAGAGACTTCATGTGTCTATTAAAACAGAAAATAGCAGCGAAAAAATATGAAAGCGTTTTATATATATGTATTACATTATGTACAAATGTCTACATGTGCAAAAAGAAAAAAAAATAAATCAAATACAATCATGTCAGAATTAAACCTCTTAAATATATACATCAAAACTCCTAAATATGCGAAGAAAATATTCTCTAAGCATGTGGCCAATTCGAGTTTAAAGCAAGATTATGATGGCGATCAGACAAGTGTTTGATATATATCAAGCTATATCAAAGTAGGTGTTTGACAAATATCAAGCTATATCAAAGTATTTGGAGGTTTAAGGCCAAAAAAAAAAAAAAAAAACATTTAGGCCTTAAGTGTTTTCATACATGTAACTTTTTGAACTCTAAAATTACGAATCAAAGTTATACATTTAAGATACTCCAATGTCGTATACTCAATAAATAATATAGTTAATCAATTTAATCTATCGTGTGACATAGTTGATCTTAAATAAGAATTTATTAATTTTAATTTTGAAAAAGCTGCTTTCAACCGAAGCAACAGTTATTGGTATTATTAGTAATATTCTATAAGCAATACAATTATTCGGAAAAGAATTCAACTCTTTTATGCAATTTAATATATGGATTGAAGTATTAATTTCTACTTGTAAAATTCATTTAACACTTTTAATTCTAAAAATAAATTAAAATCGTTGGTATCTGAATGTTCACCATCTTTTAAAATGTTTCCAAGATTAAGATGCTAATTTTTTAAATCATTTTCATTCAAAACTTTTGGTTTCCTTATGTCAAATAAAAAACCAAAAATATTTTCATATGTCATAAATTGCTCAAATTTAGTTTCTATGGAAGAAATAGATTAATCCATTATGTATAAAAAATATTTAATACGAAAATATTCTTTAACAGAATATATTACCTTATCATTATTATTTTCATCAAATCTTTTCTTTCTTTGAGTTATTTGCTTTTCGCGAAATAATGATTCTATGTTCATTTTATCAGCAATTTTTATAGTTGAATTAAAAATAGATTCAAATCCATTTTTCTTATAATTTTTCAAATAACAAATAAGATTTTTTTAATTGATTAATAACAACATCGATATGCATTTCCTTATATTGTAAGTTTTTGTTTACTAAATTAACTACAAATAATATACCATATCAAATATTTAAGCCTAATAAAAATTCAAAATTTTCAATTTGGTTATTTGCTAGACAACTAGCTTCATATTTTTGTCTCAAGATCTTCGCTACTATTTGCAATTTAAATTAAAGTATCCCTAATTTTTGGAGTTTGAAATCTTACTGCTTTTAACACTTTCTATATTACTTTCCCATCAAGTTTGTGATAAGAATTTAAAAGAAAATATACTCACCTTATCTTGTAAAAATTTACACCGTTTGGCGGATTAAGCAAATAACAAGTATATATGTTGTACTACTCCATAAAAGGAAATAGCTTTAGTGCATAAATTTGCCATATCACATAAAACTAAACTTAGATTTTGACATTCACATGGTGTGTAGAATGCTCTTAAATTTATGTTTAATAATAATTTTTATGCTCCTTGATGCTTTCCTTTCATATTAGACCCGTTATCATAGTTTTGTCCCTTCACGTTATTAATATCAAGAATATGTTTTTTCAATGCATTTATAAGTTTATCAAATAGACCTTTTTCAGATTTATCATCTACTTTTAAAAACTCTAAAATGTACTCTTTAAATTTTACTATATTATTCATAATATCAACACATGTTAACATAAGATTCATTTGTTCTTGATAACTTACATTCGATGTATAATCACGGATAACAGAAAAATATTTTATTTCTTTAAGTTTTTTTACTATTGCCTTTTTAGTTTCTGAAGATAATAACTTAGGGCTCGTTTGACAGCGTTGCCGTTTTATTGTTGTTGTTTATTGTTGCCGTTTTCTATTTTTTATTTTCTGTTGTCGTTTATTTTTTCTGAAATGAAAATTGAAATTACGTTTGGAAATACAAATTTGTTTATAATTATTAATTTTTTATTTTAGAAAATATTTAATTTTATTAGTTTTTAAAATAAAATAGAACTTAATAAAATATATTTTATATTAATTTGATTTAATTAATATAATTAATATAATTAATATAGTAAATTATTTATTAAAATCATTTAATTCAATAAATACAAAAAATATTAAATTATATTATTTGTTAAAAATAATTTAACAAAATATATTTCATATTAAATAAATAATTAAATTAGATAAATTATTAAATTAAATTATTTATTTTTAAATTAATTAAATTCATTTAATTAATTATTAAAATAACTTAATAAAATATATTTTATATAAATTAAATTAATTAAATCATAAATAATTTAATTTAATTATGATATTTATTTAAAATAATTTAATAATTATTATTAAATTAAATTATTTTTTTATTATTAATTATTTTATATAAATTAATTTAATTATTAAATTAAATAAATTAATTATGATATTTATTTCAGATAATTTAGCAATAATTAATTATTAAATTAAATTAATTAATTTAGTTTTATTATTTATTAAAAATAATTTATATTAATTTATGTAATTAATTTAATTTATTGAATTTAATTATATTATTTATTAAAATAACTTATTTTAATAAAATATTTGAATAAAATAATTTATTTTTATGTAATGCAACAAAAATAGACAAAGTTTTAAAATTGACAAAATGTTGGTAATAGAAAAGAAAACCAAAGTGAAAACACATTTTTTCTATTTACGTTTTTCTGTTTATGTTTTTATTTTTTTTTTGGAAACAAAAAAACATAAACAGGTTTATCAAATATGTTTCTGTTGCAAGTTTACAAAATTTTGAAAATATAAACAAAAAAATAGAAAGCGAAAAGTTACCAAACGTGGCCTTAGATAATGATTTTGAAATTCACATTGTTGAATACGTCAGCCATGCTGTTGCATTATTTGGTAAAATTCAGCTAGCATTTCAATAAAACTTAAAAAGTTACTATTATTTTTTTCATATATCTTCTCAGCCGATGTTCAAAATGGAATATTATTTTTAATAAAATGTTTTACAATGCAAATAATTCTAATTAAAACTTTTTTTCTAATGTCCTTTTTCTTTGTTAGTCTGTTCTTCTATATTTTTGTCAATCATTTTATTTTTCTTTAATCTTGTTTCTAAATCTGTCCATTTGTACATATTAAGAATGTGTTCATGACTTATCACATGTTTCTTAAGCTTATAACTGAGACTCTTCCAATATTTAGTTCCTTCTTTAGCTAATTGACTTATACTAGGTTTTGAATTAAATAATTTACAGTAGAAATAATAAACTTTATCTAGATCTTTCAAGTAGACTAACTATTTTCTATTATGTTTTTCTTCATTTGATAAATTTGGAGTGTAGAATGATTTAGAAAAATGTATATTGTTTATATTTTTTGGAAAATCTAACTCATCATATCTAATTGGTCCATTCTACTATTAGGTCTCTAGCTTTTTCATCTATATTTGACCAATGTCCTACTTCATTAAGCACCATATTTGTTTTAATTAACTCACTTTTGTTTATTTTTTCATTATTTTGTTCAACAAATATAGTATTATTATATATTTCTTCTTCATTTCTTTTTTCATGAACAGCTTTTAATCCTACTAATTCAATATTATTTTCTAATTCTTTTTTAACTTGCTCTATTAAGTGTGATTCAGTATTTTTACTACTACCAACAATAAATCTATTTAGAGCTTCTTGTTGAAATTGAATAAACTTTTCAATTTTTCTCTTTCTGTTTTTTTTTTTTTTCTACCTAGATTCATATTTTCTATTAGACATAATTTATTATTTTAATTGACAATTATTTAAAAAAGTAAGCCTACAACATAGTGCAGTAGAATTAAATAACAACTTAGGGAATGAAGGTTAGATTGACAAAACTAGGGAGGGCTGGGTGCGCCATAGGATTTTTCTTTGTTTCTTTCCTTCTCACTCTATAAAGTAAACACTGTAGACCAGTTCATAACTATATATGATAGCCTTCCCCCCACCCCCCTAAAAAAAGTAAAAGCAAAAACAAACCAAAGTTTTACATAATTAGTCCATAACTGTATATGACAGCCTTTCCAGTAAAAATGAAAATAAACAAAAAAAAAACAAAAAAAATAAAAATAAACCAAAGCAATACATAAATAAACTAAAGCAGTATATAAACTGATCTATAACTGTATATGACAATCTTCCTCTCCCCCCCCTAAAAAAATTGTGCAAAAAGTAATAAATCAATAGCGTTTCTCAATAAAAAATAAAAAAGAAAATTAAACCAAAGCTCACTTTGAAGAAGTTGTGGCGTGATTAAGGAATTAAAGTTCGAGTTTTACTTGATGCCAAAGCGAGAGAGCGGAGAGATGAGACTTGGCATAGAGAGAGAGAGAAAGAGAGGGAGGATTTAAAGAGAATGAGAAACTAAATCGTCGTGGATGTAATAACCCAGATTTTTTTTTATTTGGATATTTTTATTTGATAAATTTAGTTTGCTATTTAAATTTAATGATTTGAATTTTATGTTATTTTTCTTTATATTTAAAAATATTAATTTTTTGGTTATATGTGAAAAGATTTTTTTTAAAATTTTAGGGAAAGGGGTGTAATTTTCCTAAACCTATGGGGAGTAGGAAATTAATTAGTTGGTTAGAGTTAAAATTCTTTTTTCTATAAATATATAAAGCTGGAATTATTTTGATAAAAATATAAAACCCTAGAGAGAGAAGCAGAAGAAGAAACGACGGCTGCACTGTAAACTGGTGGATTGTTGTGTCTTCCATTGCCAATTTTCTTTTCCGTCGCCAAATTAACAGGTAAGGGGGCGGAGCCTTTAAATGTTAAATATAAGTGTGTATATATATATATATATATATTTGTATATTATTTAATTCCGGTGAACAACTTACAGAGCTTTTGTTTAAAATTTTAATTGTATTAGTGTATATATATACACACACGTGCCTAAGCAATTGATGCCTAGAATTGAACGTTTGGTTTAATTAAATTCTTTGTTTATTTATTTATTATAAATCATTGTAAAACCATCACATTGGAAATAGTTGTCTGCAAGCAATTGATGTGCCTCGATTAGATGAATATTTGGTTTGATGGCTTGGCATAGAATTTATGGTGTGTACTGATTGATAGCTTTTTGATTTGAAATTTATGTTTGATAATTGTTTATTTTATTTTATTTTGTTAAATTCTGGACATGAAACGTGAAGCATTAATTTGATGTTAAATGCAGTATGGTTACCCGTGAGGTTATGTGTAAGTGGCATCAAACTTTATGTTATTTAATGTGTCGGTACATTAATGGTTAATAAGATTTAACTTAAGGAATAAATTTTATTTAATGTGGAATTATAAAGGGAAATTTAATAATATGTTTGATTTGGATTGAGGGGTATTGAAAATATTGGGTATACGTACCCAAGGGTTGAGAGTCCCGAAACCCGCGCGGGAGTGGTAATCGAGTCCAGTAGGCTAGTAACCTACGAACGATGCAGATGCCTAAGGGTGGCATATTATATTTCTAAGGTTTCGACCTAAGAAGCAGACACCGAAGGATGGTGTATATTGGTTGGGTCCTGTTTCTACGGGACAACCAAGCAGACATCAATGAATGATGTATATTGGTTGGGTCTTGTTTCTACGAGACAACCAAGCAGCAATACCTTGAAATTAAATTATTTTTCTTTGACGCGTTGTGTGGTGCTGAAACACAATTAATTGTAACGAAAAAGAGATTGATAATTAAATTTAAATTCTTGTTTGAAATTGCTACTTGTGCATAATTGTCTCATATAGTAGCATGTTAGGACATACTGCATTTATATTATTATTATTATTAGGGTTCCGAGCACACGTGGTATTAGTGCTAAACCCCTTACAGCTTGTGATGCAGGTAATGAATTTGAGTCATGTTCGGGACTTTATGAGCATAGGAATTAAAGTTTTATTTATTATTTTTATGTGATTGTTTTAGACTCCTGAAAATTTATTGTTCGTAGATTGTAATACACCTTTGTTTGTGAGGTGAAGGCTATTTATTTATTTATTTTTTTTTATTTTTTTTTTTTTTAGAGATTGTTTGGGCATAGTTGTGGAGCTTTGTTGCCTAGTTAGTTTTGACTAAGGCATTTATTTAAATTTAAAGTATGAATTTTATCTATTTTTCTTTCATTAGCTCCATAATATGTGAGTATGGCTCTGATGTAGGACATAGAAAGTTATTTAATGTTGTATTATGTTTTCTTTTGTTCACATGCTCGGGTTGTGAAATCCGGGGCGTGACAGTGGAAGACCAGATTTCCAGGGAAAAATTAACAGAATGTGATTTTGTGTGTATGTAGATGTATATATTATATACACGGGGCCTTGTTTGAAGTTCGAGCCTTAGGCCACAACTTAATCTGCCTAAAGGCCCAGTTAGCCCTGATTAAATATCCTTACAAACTGATTTTTTTTTTTTTTTTTGGCAAACACATAAAATTTGACAAATTAAAAATTGTCATATGTCTTATAAATGCTTATCCAATCCTTAAGTGTCCAAGAGACAGGTATATTTTTTTGCACAACCCAAACAAAACCCACAAGGAAAAGTTTTTGCAGTTAATACTCTTGCATCTCAAGGTAGCTAATTTTAGTCTATCAAATCTATCACCACCCTAAAGAGTGAAAAATGAATTAATAAAACCATCACACCAAAGGAAAGTGGCAATACACACAGGCACGTGAGTGATGGGTTTACAGAGACTATAAGGTGGGGGTCCGGAGTCTAGTGGATGGTAAAAAGAGAATTCTAGAAGGGGAGAAGCCTATAAGAGAAAAGGGGGATTTAGAGATACTGAGAAGGAAAATGTTGTTTTATCGAGTCACAGTTCCTTTCCCTGAAAGACTTAAAAAGTCTCCAAAAGTGTCATATAATGGGGGATTTAGAGAGATTGAGGGGGAATAGGTTGTTTTATTGAGTCACGGTTCCTTTCTCTAAAAGACTTAAGAAGTCTCAGAAAGTGCCACATAATAGGGAGATTTATAAGTTGTTTAAACAAGTTAAAATTAATATCCTACTACTGGATGCAAGTAATTAAACATATCCCCACCTCTACCAACTTCTTGAACGACTTGTGTATTGTCAAGAAGTAGTTGAATGTTAAAAAAGGAGTATTCTTGACTAAACTTGATTCCGTAATTATTTAGTATATGATTCTATTAAAGTACAAGAATCTAGGGAGTCTCATCATTTCATGCATCAAAGCCCACAGACCGATTAACCAAGTCTTACTTGATTTAGGATAAGTGTTGATTTGTTGTTGTACTCAATTTACAAGCATTTAGGGTTTAGAGAGCTTAAACCCACAAGCATTGTTCCCCTATTGGAAGACCATAGTGTTAACATATTGATAGGGGTAATTGAGGATATTTTAGTATAGGTAGTTAGATTTTATTTTCCTATGAACTTCATAACCCTTTTGCCCAAAATCCTATCATACATTATCATATGTTACTAGCTACATTTAATGCTCTTACTAATCGTAGTAATAAGGTGATGAGTTTATCCTTTGGAAATATGGCACTTGAAGTGAATATTTTTATTATTGCTAAATATTTTGAAATAGAATGTGAGAAAAATGGGGCACTAACATAATTGCAAATAAAAGAGATGTAAATTGTCTTAAAATCCAAAGTGAGAGGAGTCTAGAAAGTAAATCTAGTGATATGTCTGGTAGTTGCTCTAGTTCCAGGAGTAGGAAGAAGTTCGTGTTTAAAGCCTACGATGGTTGTGTTTTGGTGAATAGATTGTACCCTCGGAGAAGGGGGAGTTGGTTGAGAAGTAGAATTTAGGTTGATCTTTTGATTTTTGTTATATAGTATCATTTTACTCTTTTTTTTTTTTTTCTAATCTTTCCCAACTTTGTTTTATAAAAGAGTTTTAGTCATAAGTCAAGGTATGATTTTTATTTTCTCCATTTGTTTTTCACCTTTTCAAACTTTGATGATATATTCTATGGTTATATTGGATAGATCAAATAGTTATGGGGTAGAAGTAATTTCTTGTAAATAGAATTAATTAAAACTCAACTTCCTCTCTTATTTTATTTGTGTGATTATGCTCATCTTCTTCACTAGCATACAACATTTTTAGTTATAATTCAATTGTTCATATTGAGGATAATGTTGAGTTTAGGATTGCGGATGGAATTGCATGGTTGCATATTATGTCTAATTGTTTCAATTTTTATTTTTATTTTTATTTTTCAAAATCTTGTGCTTTAGTAGTTCTTGTGTCACACCCTGAATTTCATAACTTGGAATGGACCTAAACTGTAGCAAGCATTCATATAATATAACACAATATATTCTAATTTTCCAGAGCCATGCATTCCTAATGGAGCTTACAATATTAATTAAAAAACGAGTAAAGTTAATATAAAAGTTTCCACGGGACTTCTACGTACTAACCCATTACAACCATATTGAAAGTTTAAGTATCAAAATACAAATCTAGCCTTAACTTATAGAGGTAGCAAAACAATTAAGTATAATTATATTTTTAAACTTATGAAGTTTACAACCCTCAAAATAAAAGTAAAGTTGTAATCTAGTCTTTGTCAAAGGTATGATGTCCCCACTTGGGATTCAATTTTAGATCCGACAACAAAGTCTCTAGAGGAGCGAGTGTTAGTCCACATGTGCCCACTTTACAATAACATTTATAATAGCTAAAAATAATATGTTTCATTTGAAATAATTGCTTAAAGCACGAAACTTTACTCATTAAAAGTTTCATCAGTTTTACAATCTTTATCAATTCAGTTCACATCACATTATAATCATTAGAGCACATAGAATTTAACCATAACATCTAATGTGTTTAGTTCTCTCTCGAGCAGGTCCATGGGCATAGACTACCAATCCATGCCTATTCTGGGTCTACCTCATATTGACCCTGACGAATATGAGTGAATATGCAATTTCAGCACCTGCCACCTTGGTAATACCCTAGGCATGAACCACACTCATCAACATCTGCCAAATTTTGTAGGTGACTAACCTAATGGCTATGAGAGCCCGTCTTTGTGCAAGTTTTGGGACTTTAAACACTAAGATATCTCAACACTTTCCTATTTTCAATACCAAATCCAAGCAAAAGCACAATTTATCACTTAATTTTATTATAGCATCCATAATTGCTTCCAATTAAGGTAGATAACCTAGCAAATAAACATCGTAGAATTAGTTTATCGACTTTCCAAATAGTGCTGTAAGAATCAAGAGTGAACATCCCCTAATACAAGTTAAGATGGCACAGTTTGCACAAAGAAATTTAAAGAAATGATAAATTACGCTTACCACTAGTAATTTACATTGAATCTCACCTTTATTCCCTATAATTCAAATTGTAATAATCGAACTCCTTAATGTTATAGTTAAATTTCATTTTAGTCCTTCTAGAATTATGGAGATGATACCTAAATATGTTGCTTTCAAAACACTAGATCATATTGAACGGAATAGACTTTATTGTGTTTCTTGTTTATTTTTGGGAAAAAGGAGTGAGAATGTTGTGCCTTAAGTGAAAGTTTGGTTCCAAAACAACAAGTTACTTTAATGAAATGGTGGATACAAATAAAAATTGGACAACTTCCACTTCCTTGTAGATACATAATTCACAATATAATGGTGCTAAGGCTGATGTGAATTAATATAAAATGCATCAATACACTTTTACAACTCAATGTAATGGCAGTTTACAATGAATAAAAATTACCAGAAGTTCTCTTGATCACTAATCAGGTTATAGGCAAGGAAAGTTTTTACGATGAAGCAATTTCCTTGCTAATAACACACTTTTGGCAACAAAATCCTGGTTTTCGCACTAGGCAGGTCCATGGGCACAAACTACCAACCCGTGCCCATTCTGGGTTTGCCTTATATTGACCTTAACCAATATGAGTGTGTGCACAATTCCTGCATCTGCCACCTTGGTAATACCCTAGGTTTGAACCACGCCCATTAGCATTTGCCTTACTTTATAGGTGACTAACCTAACATATATGAGTTCTCATCCTTGCACAAGTTTTGGGACTTTTAACAATAGAGTATCTCAAAACTTTCCTATTTCAGTACCAAATTCCATCACAAACATAATTCATCATTCAATTTTATTATAGCATCTATAACTACTTCAAATTAAGGTAGATAACCTAGCAAATAAACATCATAGAATTAGTTTATCAACTTTCCAACTAGTACTGTAGGAATCAAGAGTGAACATTCCCCAACACAAGTCATGATAGCACAGTTCACATAAATAAATAATCGAACTCTCTATAGTTGTAGTTTACATTAAATCTCACTTTTAATCCCTATAATTCCAATTGTAATAATCAAACTCTCTATAGTTATAGTCAACTTTCATTTTGGTTCTTCTAGTTTTATAGAGATGATACCTAAATTTGTTGCTTTCAAAATGATAGATCATAATGAATGGAATAGTTTGCCTTAAGTGAAAGTTTGGTTTGAAAACAACTAGTTACTTTAATGAAATTGTGGATACAAATAAAAATTGGACAACCTCCACTCTCTTTTAGATACACAATACATAATTGACTATAGTGGCATTGAGGCTGATGTGAATTAATTTGAAATGTATTAATACAATTCTACAACTTAATATAATGGCAGTTTACAATGAATAAAGGTTGCTAAAAGTTCTTCGGATCACTACAAGAAATAAGGTTATAGGCAAAGAAAGTTTTTGTGATGAAGCAATTTACTCGCTAACAACATACTTTTGGTGACGAAATCTTGGTTTCCTTGTTAAATATTCTATGGCTTATTTGGCAACAAAATTAAAAATTCCTCGCCTATAGTCAAAAATGATATATGGCTTTAGGTGAGAAAATGGTTTCTTCGCTAAGAGCGTTATTTGGTGATGAAGTTTATACTTCATTGCCTATTGTAGAAAATCGGGAATTTTTTTTTATTCCTGTGTGCAAACGATATATAGCTTTAGGCGAGGGAATGATTTCCACGCCAATGGGCCCCTATTTTTAACATAGCTTTAGACAAGGAAATGGTTTCCTTGCTAAAAGGCCCCTATTTTTAATTACATAGACTCATTCCCTCATTCCCCCTTCTCTTTCTCTGTCTCTCTTTCTCTTCCCTCCCTGGATTTGTTCCTACCTATGCCTTTTCCGTTGCCATTCAACTCATCGTCATTGTTCCTCACTGCACTACAAGAAATGTGAGTTATAGTGACAAGTCTTTTGTGACAATGAAATATTGTCATAATATATGTTATTTAGTGACAATATTTTTTATTGTCACTGTAAAATGTATTTTAAGATTTTTTTTTTTTTTTTTGTAACAAGTAACATAAATTGTCACTGAAACATTAATGTTCAGTGAGGAAAGTATTTTGTTGAGACTTTATGTTTTGAGGATTATTGGTTATCTTTAAACTTTTATGTTGTTCTTATTTTGCCAAATACATGTTAAAATAGATGTCTAGCTATGAATTAAGTTTCATTATGATAGTTTTTGGGCTAATTGTATGTTAAATTTTCATGTTTGATTTGCACATCTCCACGTCTAGAGTAGAAGACATTTTTCCTTTTTTGTTTTTCAATTTGTAATTGTAATATTTTGAACATTTTATTGGAGTTGTATTTGAAAGTTTACATTTTTATACTTTAAATGATATTAAATATTTATTTCAATTGAACTATTGTTTAATTACATTTGTATCGTTAAATTAGATTTGTGAATGTGATTGAAGAAATATAGATTACGTGTATGTGTATATTTATAGGAATATATATAATTCTTAAAAAATGCTGCTTTTAGGACCGCTTTTGGTGGTTACTAAAAGTCTCGTTTTCAATAATGAATCATTCATCACTGTATTGTACTTTAATGACAGGATATAATAATGTCACTAGCAATAGTTTTCATAATGATACAGTCGCTTGTCACTGTTACATACTTTTAGTGACAAGATTTATTGTCAGTATAAAGACATTTTTTAATTTAGAAAAACTAAAAAAAATTTCTATAGCGACAACTTTATAAGGTTCTGTGACAAGAGTTTGTGTTACTAAATATGTTAATTAGTGACAAGTTTAGTGATCACAAAAAGTAATCTTTTTGTGATGACATGTGCTTGTCACTAAAGTTAGCTTCAGTAACGATAACAAATTGTCATCACATTAAGTTTTAACAACAGGACTATAAGTGGGAACAGTCAGTCATTATTGATATTGTCACTAATGTGACAAAAGTTATACTTTCAGTGACGACTTTTGTTATCACAAAAATCACAATTTCTTGTAGCGCGCTGTTCATTTCACCACTACAAGCCTTTGCCTTGCGTGAGTTCTTTCATCCGTATTATCACCATTTAACTATATATATATTCTGTATATATTTTATGGATTTGTATATATATGATGTGCATATTGATATATATTGGTTTGGTTGTGTTCGATACAATATACAGTTTAAGTGTTTGATTAATGTTGTAATTTGTTTTGAGAAAGCTTATTTGTACTCGTTTGATTAATTTTTAGAACTCTTTTTAAGCGAATGGACCACATTATAAGCATAAATTGATGTTGCCGTTCATATCTATGAAGAGTAATTGTATATGCAATAAAATGTCATGATAATTTTTAATACGTGGAAGAAAATCCAGCGGCCATATGAGAGAGTTGAACTTAATCAGTATATCAATTGTTGACACAAGACATGAAAAAAGAGTTTCCAATGTGGTTTAAATAATTTATAAGTATAACTTTAATTGAAAAGCCATTAAATGTTAATAGACTTTAACTGTGACATGGACATGTATATATTATAAATGTAGGTTAAAAGCTTGTATCATTGTGGAGGCCTTGAAGTTGCAGATGAAATTTATGCTTTAGCTATTTGTCTAGATTTCAAAGCGTAAAGTTATGGTGTTTGTATTGTCAATGGAGTAAGATTTTATACAACCAGAACAAGACAATCGACATAAAAGTCAAAATTATGATGTCATCATTGAAGGGGTGCATGATAATGATGACATCAAGTTTTACAGTATGTCAACTGATGTGATTGAGTAACAATATGTAAAAGGTTTTTGAGTTGTCATGTTTCGATTTAATTAGTTTAACGTAGACAAGAGAAAAAAAAAAGAATACAAACTGACAGATATTTTACAAGCTTTAATATGACAAAGAAGTGGTATGCAAATGATTCATTTATAATATCATTTCAAGCTAAACATGTCTTCTACATGACTGACACGAAACAGGGATCTAATGGCGAGTTGTGGAGAAAATCACTTACAGGCACTTGTATGATGTTCCAGAAGTAAAGTCTATTGATGTTAAAGTTAAGGACACATACCAAGAGTTTGAGTCAGTTGACGTGATCTAAGTGGATGCAAAAGAGATTGGGACTTTGTGTATAATTGAATTTAATCCAAAAAGAATAATAAATGAAGGTTATAGGTTTGCTTTGACCAGCATAAGTTTACTTTGCTAAACCAATTAGAAGATATAAGTTTGCTCTGCCAACCATCAAGATCCCACAATGGAGTTGACCAGCATAAGTTTGCCTTGAATCCCTTTGGAAATATTTGGTTTGATCAGCAAAAGTTTGCTTTGATCAATAAATTAAAAACCCTTAGTTGTTTTAAGTGTATGAAATATCCATATTACCCCCTTTCTTTTTTCATTAGTTAAAAGAAAAAATAGTTAACGGTTTCCGTCACAAATTTTGGATGGAAAACATGATTTGTCCTTAGTAAAAAAGAAAATGATACTTGAAGTGCGAAGGAAGTTAAATTGGTAATTGAAGGGGGAAGTAAAAAAAAATTGATAGTTTAAGGGGTAAGTAGATATTTAACCCATGAATAATACTTTGCCCAGGACCAGTAGACAATCTGCCAACATAATATATACTCTTTGCTTGGCTGACAAGCTAGCCTGAAACAGCTTCATATCTGTGTAGAACATTCATGATGTGCCGAAGACTATCCTTACTTCCATTAGCAAAAATGATGATATCATCAACAAAACTGAGATGGGAGATAGTAAGAGGGCAGAAGTAGCATACGTAACAGAATGATGTCGAGCAATTAAGTTATCTAAGCTCCTAGAGAGAAACTCAGCTGCAATGATAAACAGACTTGGAGAAATCGGATCACCATTAGCGTAAACCTTTCTGAGACTGAAAAAAACCCCAAGCAACTCCATTAACCATAACAGAAAACCAAGGGCTCGAAATAGCTTTGTAAATCAATGATATCCATTGCTCTGAGAATCCAAAAGCATGAAGCATCTGTATAATAAATGTCCAGGACATCCTGTTATATGCCTTTGCTATGTCCAGCTTAAGCACTACATTACCCCCACGAGTCTTCCTGTTAAGGTCATGAACCATATCCTAAGCTAACAAAATATTGTCATGAATAAGTCTACCCGGGATAAAGCCACTCTAAGAAGGAAAAATAAGCTTAGGCAATAACTGTGACAGCCTAGTAACTAAAATTTTAGTGATAACTTTGTTGCTCACATTACACAAGCTAATTGGCCTGAAATCAGCCCCAGTGGCAGGAGAAGATTTCTTAGGAAGCAAAACCAGAAGTGTGCTCAAGAACCCTCTAGACATAGGAGAGCCACTAAAATAATCCAAAACAACAGTGTGTAAGTCCTTACCAATAATACCCCAACAAGCCTGGTAAAATCGACTGCAGAAACCATAAGGGTCCAGGGGAGCTATCAGGATCAATGGAGAAAACTACCTCTCTAACTTCCTTAATAGAGGGAGTACTACATAAAAAATCTTTGTCATCAGAAGTCACCAAAGTTGGGATAAACTCAAAATCCAGCAAGAAGAAATGAGAAGAATCACCAGAAAGAATGGACTGGTAATAATCTATGGCAGAGGCTTCAATACCAACAATGTCAATAATCCAAGACCCCTCAACACTCTAAATACAATGAATAGAAATAACATGGTGCTTCTTCCTAATTATAGCATGAAAAAACCTGGAATTAGCATCGCCCTCCTTAAGCCATCTTATACGGGACCGCTATCTCAAAAAAGATTCTTCCCTAGATAAGGCCTACCATAATTGGGCTTTGGCCAACTGAAGAGTAGATTTGTCCTAGTCAGTACCTTAGGCATCAAACAACCTGTCCCTAAAGGCCATCTCCCATTCTGCCTCCTGAACTTGGTTAAAACATTACCAAACACCTCCTTATTCCATTGCTTAAGACAATTTTTGAGCCTAATAAGATTTTGCTGGAAAGCAAGCATACCGCACGAGGAAGTTGGCAAAGCCCAATTCTATTTAACAATCTCTAACAAATCAGGATGCTTGAGCCAGGCATGTAGGAATTTAAACCTGCTTGGGCCCTGTGCCCGCCCTATATCATAAGATAAAAGGAGAGGGGAATGATCAGAATCCATGCAGATAAGGTTAGAAACCTTAAACACAGGGAATGAGCCCCCCACTGACTATTAGCTACAACTCTGTCCAATTTACATCTACTAAAGCCATTTGCCCGAGTATAAGGAGTCCCCTCAAAGCCAACATCCTCTAATCCACACTCCATAAAAGTCACATTAAAATCATCAACGGCTGATTGGAGTTGAGGATGACCCCCAACCACCTCAGAATGCAACTAGACAACATTAAAATCCCCACCAACCATCCAAGCACCATCAAGTTCCCCAAAAAATGTAATTAGAGCATCCTAGAGATCCATACATAAAGGTGCTGAACACTTAGCATAGATATAAGAAATAAAAATTGGCTCAGGAAGAGAATAATGGCTGACCTTACAATGAATCGCCGGGCTTATGTCATACAAAATCTAAACACTGAATGATAGAGGCTGAAGCAAAAGCAGATTCCGTGCCTAATCTGACTCTAGTAGAAGCAAGCTTATCAGAAGTAAGAAAAGGCTCCAGAACACAAAGAAGTTGTAGGTGATGAAGCTTAATAAGATTTTTAAGTCTCCTAATAGAGGGATTCTGGCCAATCCCCCTAATGTTCCAAATAAGGGACTTAATCATTTTGATTTAATTCGACCCTTACGGGTTACAATTTGTGTGGGTTTACTACCACCAGTAGCTATAGTATTACCTTTCTTTCCACCACGATAACTTCTAAAGACCCGCTGGAAACCATCAACATCAATAGAGCCAGTGCCAGAAGTAGATGAAGTAGAATCAATTTTAAATGTAAAACCCTTGCTTTGGGGGAGATCAGCAGAAGCCCTAGGATTAGAAGCATATCTATCATCAATCCCACATCCAATATCATCATCAGAGGAATCTTCATCAGCAGAATGAGAGGAACCAACATGGCCAAAATGAAAAGGCTGATTATTGGGAATCTCTTCTGACTGGAAATTTATATTAATACCAGGAGCTCTCCCAAGAGTTAAAAATAAAGTATGAGATACAGTGCCAGATCTAGAACTCAGAATTGTTGTGACAGCAGCGCTATCCAGTCCCACAGAAGGAGTAATAATAGAGGCAACAACAGTAGCTGCAGCAAATGCTGAAGTGGCAGGGGCAATTTCCTGAAACAAAGTATCAAGTATAGATGTATCTGAAGAAAAGCATACCTGGATAGGAGAAGTAGTAACAATAGAAGGAAAGGAAATAACAGAGTCTTGAGGTAGTGATGAAGGTCCAACAGGAATAGGACCAGAATTGGAGAAAGGCACCTCAAACTGGAGTATAAGTCTAAGAAACTAAAATAGGCTTCTGAGTAGGCTTTTCCACATAAACAAGCCTTCCCTGAGTAGCAGACACCTCCCCTAAAGGAGCTTTCCCTTGCACTTTCTCATTCCCTGCCCTACCAGGAGGGTGAAGAGTAGGATTAGAAATAAAACATTTCTCATGTTTATGACCCAAGTGTTAACATGACATGCAATAATCAGGTACTTTCTCCATAATAATGTCCTAAACAAAACCCGATTCATCATCACCAACCCATACTTTTTAACAAATGAAAGTTGGGAAACAACATTACATTGAACCAAAACCCGTGCAGTAAATGGTCTGGTGAGAAAGACAGTAGCTTGATCCACCCTTAAAGGTTTGCCAATAGCTGAAGCAATCGAGAACAAGGCAGACTTACAGTGGACTAAATGGATAAGGAGATATGGGAAATTAATCCACATTGGCACCACAGGGGATTCTTCATTGCATCTGAAATCTGGGGTCCATTTAAAAATCTGCATGGTAAACCATGAACATACCAAGACTGTCTCACCCACATTCTTGTATAATCCTCCTCAACTTTGAGTTGAATTAGAATGTGCCTCTTATCAAGTAGAGAGACTTGATGCTCACCCTTTAAACCTAGAGCAGCAAAAAAATTCTGTATCACATCCATAGAGGGCCTTCCAAAGGAAAATTTACCTACCAATGAAAGCTTGAATGGTTCAGCCATAAGTGCAATTTCCTCCTTAGAGAATAAGATGGCTAGCATCCCTCTGTGATTCCCTAAAGGCTTAATAGGAATAGGAGGATTAGGGGCTTTGTTGATGCCAAGAGCATCAATGAAAGATTTGGTAGGTTTGGGTGCATTAGACCCTAATGAAGGACGTCAAGAGGTTCGGTTGGGGGGAAGGTTAGGGTTTAGGGAGAAAATTTCATCTTGGGAAGGAAGAGTAGAAGTGTGGGAAAATTTTCCAATTATAGAAAGGTAGGACCCATCTTTGGCTTTAGAGTTTCCTTTTTTAGAAAGTTGTGGGAATTGGGACAAATTAGGATTATCAGTGGTGGGATTAGAGTTTTGAGATGGTAAAATTGGGTTTTTGGATTTATCCATTTTGTGGAATTTGAGAATTAGGGTTTTCATATTCAATTAGGGAATCATCCAATTTGGGGCTTTCATCAATTGAGGGTCTAGCCAAATTAGGGATTTCATCAATTGGGGATTTAGAGAAATTAGGGCTTAAAATTGTTTGTGAAGCTGGAAAATTACCTAAGTGTGAGACAATTTGGGGATTAAGGGTATTATGGGAATCATGGCTATAATTTGTAACAAGATTAGGGTTAGGGTTATGTTGGGTGTTTGTGGTGGCTAGGGTTTGGGGGTGCAGGCTGCCAAGGTGGCGGCGCCGGCGGGAGGGGCGGCCGGAGCTCCGGTGACGTCCGGAAAGCAATCGCCGGTGATTGGAGAGGGGAATTTTCCAGCGGGTGGTGGCAAAATTAGGGTTTTTGGGGCGATTTGAAGGGAGGTTGAAGAAGGTTCGGCCATGGCAGCCCTTGAGGATGTACAGGCGTTGTTTTGAGCAGTATTAGATTCAATCAGACCTAGAAAAATAGCACGATCAACAGTAGAATCACGGATTGGCATATTCTAGCCATTATTTCCATTAACCATGGCAACTAGGGTTGCGATGTGAGATTGTAATCCGGCCAACACCATTGACAACTGATTATGGTCGAACAAAGGAGGGGAAAAGCACTCGGCTGAATGGTTTCCACGACCCCATGCACAGCTTTGGACGAAGCTTCCTCGGGTGGTAGGAAATCACTTTGGCCGAAGGTTGTAGGCACTAAACTCGCCGGAAAACCACCGGAATCATCAAGGGGCAGCTCGTTTACACCCCCAGAATCTGCCATGGGGGTTTTGGCAGCCTTAGAAGTGGCCAAAACAGCAACCAAGAGATGGACGGGTAGATCTCCAATGGAAGAAGAAGGATTTGCCGGCAGATTCGCCGGAAAACGGCTGGAGAGCGCCGGAAAAAGGTCAATTATGAGGGTGTTTTAATAGCTTTATTCGTATTTTTCCTTTGTACCCTACGTATACATATTTTTAATTATTTTTATTTTTTGTAGGGTCCAATTCGACCACCAGATTAGTATGCGAACCCACTTGAAGCCTTGGCCTAAATTGTCTTCTTAGGAAGACAAAACAACTTATGAGGTTAATTGTGGACCTTGAGTAGGGACGACCACTCGATTGTGAAAAATTAGCTAAGTTATCAAGCAAGTATAGTATTATTGCTAGACACTTCCTGCCGCACAATCAACACCACGACATAATATTGGTTAAAACAATTATGAAAATAATTTTAAATAAAGAAAAGTAATTTTGGACAATTTTTTTATTTTATTGAACTAAAAATTTGAAATTATATGGGATCGAATGTTTAATTTATTTAAATTTAAAATTATTTTTAAATTAAGAACTTAAATTTAAATTAACTCCCAATAAATATATATGATTTTTTTGATAATTTATATAAATTATTATCATTCATTAAAGCAACTATCAAAATGATTTTAAATCAAAAAAAGTAATTTTCAACAAAGTCTTTATTAAAACAATTATAAAAATAATTTTAAGTATTAAAAATAATTTTGGACAAAGTATGTTATTTTATTGAACTAAAGTAATTTGAAATTATAAAGGAGTGAATTCTTAATTTTTTTTTTAAATTCAAAAATGTAAATTGAAATTAACTCCTCGCAAGAAAATATAATTTATTAAATAATTCATATATATTATTATCATTGACTAGAACAATTATAAAAAATATTAAATAAAAAGTAAGTTTCGACAAATTATATTATTTTATTGAGCTAAAAATTTGAAATTATAAGTATGTTAATATTTAATTTGATAAAATAATTTAATTTGATAAAATAATTTAAATTCAAAAATTAAAATGAAAATTTATTCCTAACGAAAAAATTATCAATATTTTTTTGTTAATTTATATATATTATCATCATTAATTCAGACAACTATAAAAATAATATTAAATAACAAAAAAGTGATTTTTGACAAATTATTGATTAAACAATTATAAAATTAATTTTAAATGGGAAGAATATTAAACTACCATATCTGGAATTATAAATACGTAGATGTTTAATTTTTTAAATAAATTAATTAATGTTACATTAAGTAAATCAAATTATATTATGATTCTCATAATATTAAATAATAATATTAAAAATATTAAAATTAGATAAATAATAATATTAAATTATAAGTATTAAGTTTATTAAATATTAATATTAGTTAAAATATCAAATAACGGATTAGAATGTTGATAATATAATTAATTTTCTTTAAATTAAATTTCTTGGATTAATATTGTAATGGTTATATTAAATTACTTAAATTATTAAAAATATTATTACTAATTAAAATACTAAATAGTGATTTGGTTAATGGCATAATAACCAAATAATGATTTGTTAATTTATTTGTTGTTAATTTATTTAGTTGTTAATTAAGTTATTTTGCATCGTATATTTTTATTTGTTGTAAATTTTTATTTTAGATAGTTTATTTAAGTGTGAACTTTTTAAATAATAATAATTAAGTTGATAATAATACACAAATTCTTAATCTTACTTGGACCCAATCCAATATCAATCTTGGTCTCAATTGAATCTAATATTAATAATAGTTAGAAAATTAGGTAAAATAATAATATTACAAAATTATAAGTAGTTAATTAGTAATAGCTAATTAATAATATTTAATTAGTTAAATTCATAACTGATACACAACTCCCTAATCTTACTTGAGTCCAAGCCAATATCACTTTTGGGCCTAATCCAATCGAATATTGATACTATGATAAAATTAGGTAAAATAATAATATTATAATTAGGTAAATTAAATAATAATATTATAATATTATAATTAGATAATTAACAGTAGTTAATTAATAATATTTAATTTGTTAAATTACTAATTAATACATAAACATCTAATTTTACCTGGGCCCAATCCAATATTTTATTTAGGCTCAATCAAATATCTTTTTTAATACATGTCCTTGTTTTGGCCCAATTCAATATCTTACTTGGGCCCAATTAGTGATGAAATTAGGTAAAATAGTGATATTACAATTACATAATTAAGTATATTATAATATTATAATTATGTACTTAATAATAGTTAATTAATAATAATTAACTAGTTAAATGAATAGGTGATACACGAACCCCTTAATTTACTTGGGCCCAAGGTAATATCTTTCTTAGGCCCAATCTAATTGAATATTATACTATGAGGAAATTAGGTAAAATAATAATATTATAATATTATAACAAGTAATAATATTATAATATTGTAACAAGTAATTAGGTAAAATAATATTATAATATTATAACATTGGAACAAGTAACAATATTAATTATAACACTTAATTTTAAATTATAATCTTAGGAATAATATTATATTAAATTATTAATATTACGTGTGCCCAATTCAAATTACTACTTTGGCCCAATCCAATCTAATAATATTACTTGGACTAATCCTATCAAATCCAAATCTAATGCAAATTCACTTCAAATCCCAATTTATTTTAAGTTAGGAATCAAAGAGAAACTTAGAATTCATTTACTTTATTCTAAATTAGGAAACAAAAAGAAATTTAGAACTCTTTTACTTTATTCATTTGCATACATTAGTGAAACTTAAATCCATTCGAGAATCTTGTACGCCACCCATTTGGTCATCCTTAGGTGATGGATTAGGTCTTCGACCAGGTTCATTGTTTTTTCAATGAACATGCAAGATTGACGTACGCGATTTTTGAATTGTCTAGTTCGAACATTTTGGGAAAGCAACTATACATCTTGTCTTCAACAACTCATGTAACATCTGATGTTAGATGGAGTTTCAGCTGATGTCCTATTATTCTCCAGGTGCATACACAGAGTATGACTAATCTTATGTTTGTGTCGTGTACTTGGAGAACCATATGGACATGCTGTCGAAATTTTATCCAATTAGGGGACAAAGGCATCGAGTTGTTGAGTGCAAGTTGGATTCTGCATTCTTGAATGGGATAGGACCAACCACCCTGTAATGAGAAGGTCAAGTTTAAGACTTGGTGCTTTGCATATTGTACTATTCTTTAGGATAATTGTTCATCTTCATTTTGGGGCTCCATAGAAATAGTTAGCGAGATAGACAAGAGTTTGATTGATTTACTAAATAGGAAGTCTACAAAATATATGGACATGATTAATCAGTTCATCGCATTCACCAACAGGTTTCCTAATGAGTACAATAGTTGTCCCTATAGATAGTGTATGAACCGGTATTACTATACACGGGAGCTCGTCAGGGGAGCATCTGATCTGTAATGAGTTCTTGAAGTAGTACAAATATTGGACTTTCTATGGGGAAGAGTATACCCCCTCTTGTCAGGAAGAAACTGTTGAGGTGGAGGCCAAGGCTACAGAGGACGCTAATCCAATGCTCGCGATGCTAGCTAATATCGCATGTGGATTGACACCTGAAACTCGCTCGGGTGCGGATGATGAAGCCTTGAGATATTTTAAAGTACTCAACGATACGCAGATAGAATTGTATCCTCGATGCTAGGATTTCAACAAATTGTCATTTATCGTCGAGCTATTACATTTGAAGGCATTAAATTAGTGGTTGGATATGTCGTTCGACATGCTACTGTAGTTGTTACGTAAAATTTCACAAATGGGAGCTAAGCTTGTTGATTCGTACAATCAGGCATGCAAGCTAGCTGAATATTTGGGATTCACATACCAGACTCTGAATGTTTTTACATTTGAAGGCGTTACATTAGTGGTTGGATATGTCGTTCAACATGCTACTGTAGTGTTATGTAGAGTTTTACGAATGGAAGCTAAGCTTGTTGATTCGTACAATCAGGCATGCAAGCTAGCTGAAAATTTGGGATTCACATACCAGACTCTGGATGCATGTCCCAACAGTTGTATGTTGTTTCGGAATGAGAATGCCCACATCGATACATGTACCGTGTGTCAGACTTCGAGATGGAAAGATGTCGATCGTGTTCAAGATCATCAAAACATCTCGGGTGTTTTAAATCGTGGTAAGCTTGTGGTTATAAGGCAAGTGCGCTATTTCCCACTTAAGTCAAGGCTGAAGAGACTTCTCATGTCGTCTAAGGTTTCTAAACTGATGAGATGACATGCTGACAACAACAAGGAGCATGGGAACTTATCCCATCCAGTAGACTCCCCAACGTGGAAGGAATTCGATCGAAGATACCCTAAATTTGCTACTAATGTTCGTAGTGTGCGGCTTGGCTTGACTATTGATGGATTTAGCCCATTTAAAGCCATGATTAGGGCAATTTATAGTATATAGCCTGTATTAGTTGTTCCGTATAATTTTCTACATTAGCTATGCATGAGGCAACCTTTCCTGAGCCTATCGACACTGATTGATGGACCTAGAGGTCCTGAGGATAAAATAGATGTGTATATGCAACCTTTGATTGGAAAGCTTAATGAATTATGGGCTGACGATGTGATGACGTTTGACTCTACAGGAAATGAAATGTTTAGACTCTGAGCAGCATTACTATGGACAATTAACAACTTTCCTGTGAATAATAACTTGTCTGGTTGGAGCACGAAAGGGGAGTTTGCATGTCCTTACTGCAACTAAAGCAAGAAGTCAACCTAGCTAAAGCACGGTGGAAAGTGGGCATACATGGGTCATAGACACTTCCTACATCCATTGCATAGGTTCAGGAAAGATAGAGTCTTATTTGACGGCACTTAGAAGTATGGTTTGGCACCACAGACAATGACTTGGATTGATTTGTTAGCCCAGATCAAGTGGGAGCAGATATGAACAGTGTATGATTTTCAAGATCTGTTGGCCCCCCCGCTGGCGTCTATTCTGGGTGCAAACAGGAACCAAAGTCATAATTGGAAGAAGAATACTATTTTCTATGAGTTTTCTTACTAGAAAGACAATCTACTGAGGCACAACTTGGATGTCATGCACATCAAGAAGAATGTTTGTGATAATATATTGTGGACCATCCTTGGTGTTAAGGGGAAGTCAAAGGACAGTGCCAATGCTCAACATGATGTACAGGAGATGGGATTGAGAACTCCATTGCTCTTGTAAGAGAGGGAGTCCAACAAGGCATAAATGCCATCTGCACAGTACACGATGAGCAAAGAAGAGAAAGATGCCTTCCTATCGATCTTGAAGGATGTCAAGGTGCCTGATGGCTATTATTCAACATCTCCATATGAGTGAACATGAGTGAAAGGACGTTACAGGGTTTGAAGAGTCATGGCACTCACGTTCTCATTCAATAGCTACTGCCTATAGCAGTAAGGAATTGTCTACCTAAGAATGTGGTACAACCATTGATTGAGCTCAGTAACTTCTTCAGATAACTATGTTATAAAGTTCTCCGTACAAAAAATTTGAAAGGTTTGCAGGAGATGATTGTTTTGACACTATGCCATCTGGAGAAAATTTTTCCATTGGCATTTTTCGATATAATGGTTCACTTGACCATACACTTAACCGATGAAGCTCGACTTGGTAGCTCTGTCTAATTCAAGTGGATGTATCTGATTGAAAGGTATATGAACACATTAAAGAGGTATGTGTGTAACAAAGCTCGATCGGAGGCATTCATAGCTAAATGTTATATAATGGATGAGTTCACCATTTTTTGTGATGCATATCTTAAAGACAATGTCCAAACAAGGTTAACCAGACTAGAGTGGACAAATGAAGGTCCTGTTGGGGAGGGGACATTATTTGATCTCAACTACATCGAGTGAATCCAAGCTTATCGGTTCGTGCTCTTCAACACCTAATCAGTTGTGCCATTGACTCAGTAAGTCATTTACCCTTATAAAGAGAGTAAATTGTTTAGCACTTGTAATAATTAGTGTGCTTATATATTCCCGATCCAATTTGATTTACGTTGCAGGAGACACATAAATGAGTTGAAATGGAACATGCCTCGCGTAACAAATAGTTAAATTCGAATGACCCATTATCAATCTTTTCACAACTATTTTAAGAATTACGTACGTGTTAAACATTTACATGTACTTTTATATGTTCTGTGGCATTATTTTAAATTTGTGTTCAATTAATACGTGAGAATTTGCATAGGTTTACAATTTACGAAACATTAGCGATCCTGCTTTAATTGATGAAATGAAACAGTTAGTTGATGATCCTTATTCGATGGCCTGACGTTAGATAACTTGTGATATCAATAGGTTTCAATTTCACATCAAGCAAGTAGACGATAGGCAGGCTACATAAAATAGCGGCATCAATTGTCCATCCATCGATGGTGGTTACTACTGTGGCCAATTAAATGACATTATTGATGTCGTTTATAATCATGATTTGAGATCTCTATTGTTTAAGTGTGACTAGACCGATCCAATCCATGGGGTTAAAGCTAATAAGTACTAGTTTAAATTGGTAAACTTCAACAATTTATTATACCGAGATGCACGAACACAATATGAACTTATTATGTCAGAGATCAAGTTGATCATAATTGGCAAATTATAGTTAAAATGTCAAGAAAATGGTGCATCAGATTGAATGCGATAAGCTAGATATTGATACATTCAACCAACAGGCTCTTGATTAGGATGCAATCATCTAACGTGAGAAAGACACTAATTGGGTTAGGGAGATCGTCGAAGAAGATACCATTGATTTACATGCATAATAAAGGGTTTTGTATTTTTTTATCCAAACAAAGTTTATTTTAAATATTTATTTTTTTGAAATTATAATAAATCTAACTTGTGAACATGTAAGGAGACATGTTTGGATGCTTTAGGAGGAGGTCTAGTCCTAGGACGATGGCTGAGAGCTTCGGCCTATCCTGTGTGGGTAGCAGCTCGGCAGACGCTGTCCTGCCATCATCGTCCACGTTTGCACATCCTTTAATGCATAGTTAGGCACTTTCAGTGCCTAACTACATAGGGGTAGGTAAAGTTTGTTAGTTTAAGATATTGTTAGCCGTTAAAATTTTTTCTTTTGACTCATTAAACTTAACATTTTGTTTGCAACAAATTCTTTCACTCCGAGCGGGCCTTCGAGGCTTGGTAGAAAGCCCTCGAGGGGACTGTCGGCGTGGAACTATGAGTCACAGTGGATGATCATGCAGTGGGATGACACACCCCACTTGGATATTTGGTCTGGAATCTGATCAGATTCTTGCTAACCACCCTTGAGTGCAAGGCCTTCTCGCCTGTTACATTTGAGGGCCTTTGGACCGAGGTGCAGGTATCATATTTTCCTATTTCATTTGTACATGGTATCTTTGTTGAAACTTGCAATATTAAATAATATTATGTAATTTGTCTTTTTCAAACCAATGTCGTTAATGTTCCTTCAGACTTTTGGGACATTATGTACAACAAGTGTTAGAAGATGTGAAAGGATCATAAGAATAAGGTCAAGCAGACCTACTGGAAGGGTCATGCGAATAACCTTGACATCGTCTAACGGGTCCCACCCGGCGTCCTTCCCTACCAGTGGGCTAAGCTTGTCAAGAATTGGTCGAGCCTCGAGGCGCAAGTGAGTAGATTGTGATTTGAATTTTTTTCCTTAAGTTATAAAACATAAGTTACAAAAGCTAATCAAGAAGAAATGAAAACAAGAGGAGGCCAAGAGGAACTCGAGGAACTGAGGGATGCAGGGCCCCAGCCACAAAGAGTAACTCAGCAATTTACTTAGGTCCGCCACGAGATAAAACATTAGCATACCACGTAAAAATTTTGTTTATTTTAACGTCATATAATAATGAATTGTTGACTTATAATGTGCCATTCAACAAAGAACGGAGGTTGGGCTAAGGATTGATCGGATGGTCATATTGTTGGCGACTCAACGTGCCGATTTGCCAGAGGTTCAGGCCATACAGGTAATTAATTGATATATTTTGGCAAATGAGCATATTTATTTTTGCTTTAGATAATTTAGTTACTTATCTTCTTTATCCATCTTGTCTTATTTCTTTTAGGCTCAATTTGAGGCACGTTTGGCCGAGCTGCCACCAGATGAAAAAGAGCCCGAAGAGAGGAGGGATGAGATATTTTTCTCTATTATCAGACGTGACAGCCATGGATACACGCTCAGGCAGGGTGTGGGCATTCCACGCCAATCCATCGCACGAGCGAAGTCATCCTCTCAGGCCAAACGTCCCAACTAGGACTTGCTTCAGACCCTCCAAGCAGAGATGGATGCACGAGAGACGTCGCTTTGGGTCAAGATAGAGAGGCACCTATCTTAGAGTTAAAGCGATCCTCATCCACTTCCTTCTCCTCCTCCTCCTCAGATTAGAAATATTATTTTTCATTTTTATAGCTAATTAAAATTTTATAAATTTATATTCGTATTTTGTTGTCACGTTCTCATTTCGTTATTGTTTCATTGCAGAACTTGGACGATGGCGGCTGGCCCTCTTAGACTGGATTAGGGTGATTAGATGAAGTTATCAAGATCGATGCTGATCATATGCTGATCATTTGAGGACAATGATTAGCACATATGTATTTTGTTTTTTGTATTTTTCACATTTGTGTCTAACAAATTTTATTTTGCAATTAAATTTTATACTGTTTTTGTATATATAAATGTAGATTTTTATTTTATTTTATTTTAAATTTTTTGTTACATCGCAATTTAAATTATATAACCAAATTAAATTAAATTCAAAATAAATATTTACCAATAAATAATATAAATAATAAACTTAAGTAAAATATTAATAAAAGCAATTAAAATAATAAAAAATAATAATCATTTTTAAAAAAAGAATTATAAAATTTATTGCGACCGCTTGTGAAGCACCAATTATAATTTAGAAGGTAATTAGAAAGAAGGTATTAACGATTACTTCAAGCGGTTGCTACTAATTACGCGTCAAATGCCTAGACTTGGGTTAGTTTTCGTGAGGAAAAAATAGCAACCGCTTTATGGGTATTAGCGACCGCCTAGAGCGGTTGCTAAAGAGCTGAACTTTGGCACACAAGCGGTCGCTGCGCGGTTGCAAATACAATAGCGACTGCCTTAGTGGTCGCTAATATTTTTAAGTGACGGAGCAATTGCAAATCCTCAGTGATGGTCACCATGTAGTCGCAAATACTTTTTCTAAAACCAACTTTAATTTTCCAGTAGCGATAGGTATAATTTTATCCTAATTTTGTACATTTAACTCTACTTTGAAATTTATTTTTGTCCCAACCTATATAAGGACTTTGTATGTAGAGAAAAAAGAGGTTAAAATCTCAACTCCATCATCGAAAATATTGACTCAACCACTGGGTTATCGTGCACTTCTTCAAGGTCTTATCATCCAAAAATTTGACAGATCAACACAAGAGTACTCCATAAGTTAAATGATAGTGGGATAAAGATTGATTTTAACGGAAGCATAATCACATCTTTACCAATAAATTAACACAAATCCATGCAACCTAACATGGTCTCACGTACCATTAAATTAGAAAAAGCAGCCAACATCAACACACAAAAGACCGGCTGTATAGTGGTATTACAAGGCCAGAAATTTGTACCGAACTAGAACTACATGATTCTCTCTTTGGCCAATTACAAAAATACACTTTTATTATAAAAACATCATTACCATAACTCATTTTTCCGGCACAACTTTTTTTTTTTTTTTTTGAAAAAGAGAAAAAGAAAAATTGTGACGGAACAAACATTTCCAAGACGTTATTTTTGCAAGTCACACACAAAGTCACGCAAGCGCTGGATGGATTAATGGGCGGATGATGAGATGGGTGATTCCAATTGACATTGACAAGGTTTGGTGCAGAAGCATCGGCGACGGAATCCCCTGCAAATGCCCCCTTGAAAGCCTTCTATCTGGCAAACAGAAGCGCAGTTGCTCCTCTTCACACATGGTCCTTTGAACCGTTGGCTTGCTGATTCACATCTCCTTCCCTCTACCACCCTAGTGTCTGATCTCTCCCATGCACATAGTCATACACATAATCAAAAGTTTTCATTCTTTTCTGACAGAACAACTAAAGTGATCTTAAAAATAATAATTGGTACTTAAGAAGAAGGAATATTCCATTGAAATGGATCGCTTACATCGCTAGTTCGGGACATCATGCCGGAAATTGTTTGATTAAAATTCAACGATTTAGATATATTTATATATTTTTAATTTAAAAAAATTTGAGTAAATCTAAAATCCAGTGGTTCTCCGACCTTGATGTCATTGAGCTGATAGTCTCCCCCTTTTTATCCCATTAGAGCGTTTAAAATGAAAAGTTAGTAGAGGTGGAAGGGAGGAAAAAAAAGAAAGAAAGAAAAAAGAATAAGAGAAGAGGGAAAAATATAAAATATCAAAAATATATCTTTTTTGAATGGATTATTAAAAAAAAGATAAAAAGATTTATTAATATATATTTAATTTAATTATTTTCAATATTTCAAATTTCATGTATTTTTTTAATTTTCTAACATATTCCAAATAAGAGGATATAATGAATTTTAATTTTTTTATCAATTTTTTTGGGTTAATTATACTGACACCCTTTCAACTATATTAGATTTTCAATTACCCTCTTCTCATAACACTTTGATCCTCTCGCCTATTTAAAAGGATATTTCGTTTAATTAATATTGTTAAATAAGTTCGACAAAATAAGTTCGAGAGAATAAGGTCAACAGTCACCTTTTTGTATAATATAATTTTACTAAAACCAAAATATCCCTAGATACAAAAAAAAAAAAACAAACAAACAAACAAACAAATACATACAAATACATATACGTATGTATATAAATTTTATTCTTCTTTTACTCTCTTTGCCCATCTAAAAATTAATTTATTATAACTGTTATAGAAAGTTAATTAAATTTATTAAAATTATAAATTATTTATATCCATATTTTTGTAATTAGCACTTATTCTTTTGAATTATGCTTTAGCCAGTGAAATTTAATAAAAAATAATGAAAATTATTAATTTAATAGTAATTTATTTTATTTGAATAAATAGTAATAAATAATATTAATAAAAAATTATTATTTATTTATATAATAAAGTTTTTATATAATAAATAATTTTAATTTTAATAGTAAATCATTATGTATTTTTAATAGTAATTAATTTTGATTAATATAAAAATATATTAATAAAAAATCATTTCTAACAATAAATTATTATTTATATATTAAAGTTTAATTTTTATTTTAATAAATTCAATTATTCTTTTATAATAATTATTATAAATTAATTTTTAAATGGGTAAAGAAAGTAAGAGAAGAATAAAATTTATATGTATATGTATGTATTTATTTGTTTTTTCCTGTATTTGAGAGTATTTTGGTTTTAGTAAAGTTATATTATATAATTGGTTGACTATTTATCTTATTCCATCCAACTTATTTAACAGTATTTTAATAGAATTTTTTTTTTAAATAGACGAGGGAGTCAAAGTGTTAAGATTAATAAATAAAAAAAATAATTAAAAATCGAGTATAGTTAAAGAGGTGTTAGTATAATTAATCCCTTTTTCTTTTTAATAATTAAATTTTTGGTCGAAGTACAACATAAATTAAAATATACATATGAATGATACAAAACATTGATATTGTTGACTCAAATTACATAATTATTATTAGAGAAAGCTTAGGAGCCTTCATATCACTATTCGATTTGTGCTGTTAATAGACGTAAAATTCAGTGTGAAACACACATGCATGCATCAACGGTTCATATAGTAAAGTCGCATCACTGTCTATAATGTTTCTCTTATTATTATAATTTTATAACCAATTGAAAATGCAAATAACTATGAATCTTTTCAAAATTTTTTTATATATGGCATACACATTAAATATGAACCCGATTTACAAGGGTAGCCAGTGACATAAAAGTTAGACCGATTAAGGCCCAGCTCGGAGGAGAAAAAAAATTAAAAAAAAATACTAATTTTTGATATTTTAAAATAAACAAAACCTAATTTTTGATATTTTAGGTGTTTGATAGAATATTAAAAGCTATCAATAATCTTACTTGTCAAGTTATCAACACACTAATTTTTGTTAAGTTGACAAGAGATAAAATAGTTATTTTATATTAACCTAACTTAAAAATTACCAAAAAAAAAAGTTGTCAAAACTTACTAAAAATTTCTATTTATTTTACCAAACATATAAAAATTACCAAAGTTAATAACATTTAAATTTATTTTATCAAATACATCAAAAATTTCACCTAACAATTTTTGCCCCCCCCCAAAAAAAAAAAAAAAAAAAAAAAACTAAGAGTTGATTAAAATTAGACATTCGAACGTGGCCTAAGAAGAAAAGCAGGCGTTGAACAGAATTTTACGAAAACTGAAGAAAAAAATGTAAATATTATGCGTAAAAAGCACGCATTCGCATGAAGTAATAGCCCTGTAATCTTACTTGATAGCTAGCACTGTATTCTTCAGGTATCATATACATTGGTCCCAAAGGCTATTGATATACAACAAATCTGAACAATTAAGATAAGAGTACGAACCAGTGGCCATGAGAAGCATCAAGACGAGGAAAATAGCTGAAACCAAACGCATAGAGCGCCTCATCTTGCTTGGGGGTGTCCGAAAGAGACTTTTGGGAAATACAACGCAGAGACAGAGAGATTGGGGGGCTTGCAAATTAATGCAAGGAGAGCGTGCTTAATTGAGAGCTTGTTTGTTGTTTATATAGGCAGTGGTGCTATTATATTTGCATGGAATGGCGTTGCTCATGGCATTCGTCTCAAAGAATTATTTTATTGATAGAAATATTTATACTTCTTCGTTACTTTCTTCTACTCTATAATAATTCTAATTAAAATAAGTAATATGAAGTGAAAAAAATAATAAAAGAGTGTATTTATTATTTCTTTTTCCAAAACATAGGTAAAATTTTAGATAATATTACTCACATTTGTCTGCTACACTTACTTTTTACGTGTTCAGGAATATACGAGAGTTTCTCGTCTCAGCGTTCGTTTGAAAAAATAAGTTGGCAAGCTCACTACTAATTTTTTGACTTTTTTTTAAATAATTAAATTTATCTTCTTAAATTTTAAATTTCTTTTAAAAAATAAGACGTAAAAATATCAAATAAATAAAAAAATTAAAAAGTTAAATATTAAAAACTTAGGTCCCATTTGATTATACTGTCAATTTTCAGTTTTTGTGTTAACCTTTTATGTTCAATTTTCAGTTTTTATATTTATTTTTTTATTTTGTGTTTCCACTTTTATAATAAAAAAAAAAACAAAAACTTGAAAATATGTTTGGTAGCGATAATTAATAGTTGGTAATTATCGTTGTTAATTAATTATATTCAATAAATTTAATTATTTTAATTATTAAAAATAATTTAATCCAATAAAAATAAATATTTTAAACATAATTTATTTTAATTATTTTTTAAAAATAATTTAATAAAATATATTTCATGTTAATTAAATTAATGTAAATTTATTTGATTTAGTTAATTAATTATCTTAATTATATTTAATTATTTTAATTAGATTGTGTTTTCAAAATAATATAATTCAGTAAAAATAAAATATATTCAATATAATTTAATTATATTATCTATTAAAATAATTTATTTTAAATTATTTTTATATTAATTAAATTAATTAAATTTAATTAAATAATTAATTTAACTTAAATTAATTAAATATACTTATCTTAATTATATTTTTATTAAAAATAATTTAATTCACTTAAACTATATTAAACATAATTTATTATATTATTTATTAGAATAATTTAATAAAATATTTTTATATTAATTTAAGTAATTAAATTCAATTATAATTTATATAATTTAGTTGATTAATATATTCAATACATAATTTAATACATTAAATTAATTATTGATAAATTAATTGTTAATTAAATTATATTTAATATATTTTTATATAAATAAAAATAATATATATACTAATTTAATATATTAATATATTTTATATATTAATTAAATATTTTTATATTAAATAGTAATATATTTGAGGGTAACAGGAGATGAATGGGAGGTAATAGCAACGGTGGAAGGCAGTGTCCAAATGTTAGTGACGACTAACAAATGATGGTGATTGATGATTATAACTGATAGTGATTGTATAAGAAAATAAAAACTGAAAATAAAAACTTGAGAAAACATATTTTTTATATTTTTATAATTTTTGAAAATTTTAAAAATAGTTTATATTTTTATGAAAATTAAAAACTGCAAACAAATTTGTCAAACAAATTTTTATGTTCAATTTTCAAAAAAAAAAAATGGAAACAAAAACAAAAAACTAAAAACGATGGTTGGCAAATGAAGCCTTAACTTTTTTATTTTCTCAAAATACAAAAAAAATTAGGTGATATTTGGTTTAATTTTCAATTTTCTGTTTTTTATTTTATATTCAAAACAAGGAAATAAAAAATGCTTTATTTTCCTTATTTTGAGATTTTCTTTATTTCAAGTTGAAAATGCTCAGAATGACTTTTTGCCATTTTTTATTTTATATGTAAACTCATTTTTTGTTTTCCAAAATAAATTTTGAAAATACAAGTGATCAAATGCATTATAGTTGTTCTACTTATTTTTAAAAGGATAAAATGGTAAATGAGCTTAAAACAAAAAATTAAAAATAAAAAATAGAAAAACAAATCAAATGAACCCTTAATTTTTTCGTAATTAACAAGTAACCAATTATAAAAAAATAATTTTTTTCGTTAACAAACTCAGCCTTACAATTTCACTAAATCTCGATCGTGTCCACATCCAATGGTCACCGACGCTTGGGGAGGGGCAAAGTTTTTAAAGTCGTTTTATACATTTTTAATTTTTTTTTTTTTTTTGGTGCATTAAACCTCAAATTATGGAAAACAGCATCTTATTTTTTCAAAATATGAAAAAATTTCAAAATAAAAGTTGAATTTGAATATAAAGCTTCTAAAATTATATTGTATTCTTTTTTAAATAACCTCTAAAGAGCGGCTATGAATATCTACCTTAAAACTTTTGCCGTATAAGAGATTATTTGATATTATAAAAGTTGAAATAAAAAGTTACAAAAGTTAAAATAAAATGTGTTTGAGTTTATTTCAGAGTGTAATCAATAAATCATAAAAAAAATAGAGATGAATAGTGAAAATTCGTTCAAAAGAATTTTTTTTTTAAATTTGTAAAAATTTTCATTAAGATTTATAAAGATTAATATAGATTTATAGATATTTGTAGTTACTTCACAGAGATTTAAGATGTCAAAAATTTATAGGGATTTATAGAAATTTTTGATAAAAAAATTAAATTTTAAATGTTATTTAAATATATTTATTATATAAATATTTAAAAAAATTAGTGAAATTAATTCGTATAGGACAATTATTGTAAGAAGGCAATCTACCTGACAAAAGGTGAAGGGGCGAGTCATGAAAACTCAAAACGCACCAGCAAGGCCACTTTCCTAGTTCTTTCTTTTCTCTTTTTTCATGATTGATGATATGTTTCTAGCTCTTTCTGCCCCTATTCAGTGACAATTCTATCTCCACCACGTGTTTTCTTTTCTAGCGGGCGCTTTGCTTAGGTTAAGTTTGAAAAAAAAAAAAAAATTTAATGGGTTATTAGTCAGTTATTAAAAAATTAATTTTTTATTTGAAAATAAAAAAATTTAATTTTTCAGTAACTAAACTTTTAATTTTTTATTAATTAACATTTTTTAATTTTTAAAATTTAAAATATAAAAAGATAAATTTAATCATTTTAAAAAAATAAAAAGTTAATAAGTAGAAGTTAAGATGATAATTTTTTTTTTTTTTTCAAACGAACACTTGTTTCGTGGCGGTTGCCAGTTAGGCTTAAAAAAGGACGCCTGGGGAAAACTAGAACCATCTAGATCCCAACCGCTCCCCCCCCCGGGGGGGTTGGTTGTGGGAGGAGAAATAAACCATTGGTTCCTTTACAAACAAACCGACTAAATAAAAATAAAACCTTAAATCTAAGGTCCTGACAAAATTTTTTATTTTTTAAATATGATATTTTTTTAATACATTTATTTTAAATTTTAAGAAAGAAAAACTATTTTAAAAGTTTTAAAAATTATGATAATATAGAAAAAATATTTCCTCAAATTTTTATTTCCTTACACATCTACGACTAGTCGCAATCATCAACTACCATCATTTGCTAGTTACCATAACATTTGGCCACCGCCTCCCACCGTCCCCACCTATTTCGGATCACTATCAAATATATTATTATTTAATATAAAATATTTAATTAATATATAAAAATATATTAATATATTAAATTAATATATTATATATTAAATATATTAACTAACTAAATTATATTAATAAAAATAAAAATTAAATATAGAATCTGAAAATTAATAACATTACTGAACGAGTCCTAAACTTAAAAAGTAGTTACAGCTACTGCCCTCCACTTTTATGTGAATTACTTAAGCTTTACTCAACCACGGATTTTTGGCTCTAGTGGTACTAAAAATGTGTTAGAAGGACCATAAAGTACATATACTAAGGCTCCGTTTGTCTGTTGTCGAAAAACTTAACCCTTTCTAATTTTCGTTTTCTAGAGTGCAAAAAAAAAAAAAAAAAAAAAAAAACAATTATCCCCTCCAAAAAATCATTAATTTTTTTAACCTTCAAGATTTTACTAAACATAGGTTAAAAAAAAAAAAAAAAACTTCAAATTGCTAAAAGTGAGAGCTGTTTGGAAAGCCAAAAGGGCCCAAAGTGTTTTGATAACATAAAATTGTATTTAACTCATACTTTATAATGGGGTTTTTGGAGGCCGGTCACTATTTATGGACTTATAAAGATTTAAGTCATACCCAAAAATCTTATTTGTGAATAAGTCACACTTGCAACAAAAAGACCAAAAAGGATATCACGCGTTTTTCACTACATTTCAAAACTACCAGTTTTATCCGAAAATAGTGCACACTTTACTCATAATTTCCGTGACTTTCCATCTTCTTTATAAAGCAAGTAAAACTGATTTTTGGAAACAAAATCAAAACTGTTTGAGAAAAACCTAATTCCGCGACTTTCTATCTTCTTTACAAAACAAGCAAAACTGATTTTTGGAAACAAAATCAAAACTATTTAGGAAAACAGTACCACATAATAAAACAATACCGCATAAAAAACAGTACCACATAATAAAACATTATCGCATAAAAATAGTACCGCATAAAAAACAGTACCACATAATAAAACAGTACCACATAATAAAACAGTACCGCATAAAAACAGTACTGCATAATAAAACAGTACCTTATTAAAACAGCACCATTCTTTGCATGATATAGTCATGCGGTACTATTTTTGAACGAGCATACATCCTAAAAAAAACAGTACCGCAGACATGTGGTACTATCACACATGCGGTACTGTTGGTCATTCATTTGATATGTGAACTATTTTTGTGTTTACATGTGATGTTTGCATGATATAGTCATGCGGTACTGTTTTTGAACGAGCATGCATCCTAAAAAAAACAATACCGCAGACATGTGGTACTGTCACACATGCGGTACTGTCGGTCATTCGTTTGATTTGTGTTTACATGTGATGTTTGCATGATATAGTCATGCGGTACTGTTTTTGAACGAGCATGCATCCTAAAAAAAACAATACCGCAGACATGTGGTACTGTCACACATGCGGTACTGTCGGTCATTCGTTTGATATGTGAACTATTTTTGTGTTTACATGTGATGTTTGCATGATAGAGTCATGCGGTACTGTTTTTGAACGAGCATGCATCCTAAAAAAAATAGTGCCGCAGACATGTGGTACTGTCACACATGCGGTACTGTCGGTCATTCGTTTGATATGTGAACTATTTTTGTGTTTACATGTGATGTTTGCATGATATAGTCATGCGGTACTGTTTTTGAACGAGCATGCATCCTAAAAAAAACAGTACCGCAGACATGTGGTACTGTCACACATGCGGTACTGTCGGTCATTCGTTTGATATGTGAACTATTTTTGTGTTTACATGTGATATTTGCATGATATAGTCATGCGGTACTGTTTTTGAACGAGCATGCATCCTAAAACAATAATACCGCAGACATGTGGTACTGTCACACATGCGGTACTGTCGGTCATTCGTTTGATATGTAAACTATTTTTATATTTACATGTGATGTTTGTATGATAAAGTCATGCGGTACTGTTTTTGAACGAGCATGCATCCTAAAAAAAACAGTACCGCAGACATGTAGTACTGTCATACATGCGGTACTGTCGGTTATTCGTTTGATATGTGAACTATTTTTTGTGTTTACATGTGATGTTTACATGATAGAGTCATGCGGTACTGCTTTTGAACGCGGTACTATTTTTGAACGAGCATGCATCCTAAAAAAAACAGTACCGCAGTCATGTGTTTAAATACGTAATCCAGATCTGTATATATTCATTCGATCGACGTTAATCTCACAGCACAAACTCGCGTAATCCGTGTGTATTTCTTCGTATATAATCCTTTAACAGATTTTTATCTCACTATATTTTCACGCGATTGATAAGGAATGAAACAAAAACGGAAAACGTGATTCTCGGTTCCATAATTTTCGGCAACTTCATCTCAGTTAATTATAGAAAAAATGGCATTTAAGTCATATTATAAATTATATTTAAAACAAACTCGTGGGACCCACTCAAAAGTATGACTTAAATACAAAATTTTTCACATTAATGTGACTTAAAAGCAATACTTTTTTTTGAGTGTGACTAATAACTTTAAAAGATTACCAAGTATGACTTGGATACAATTTTCCGCTTTATAATCCTTTAAGGGTTTTAGTCACACCAAAAAAAATGTATTACTTTTAAGTCACATTAATGTAGAAATTTTTGTATTTAAGTCACACTTTTAAGTGGGTCCGACGATTTGGTTTTAAATATAATTTCTAATATGACATAAATGTCCTTTGTTTATATAATTAAGTCAGACGGAAGTTGCCGGAAATCGTGCTAACCGTGAATGACGTTCTTTCGTTTTTAATTTCATTCCTTATAAATCGCGTGAAGATATGGTTTATCGAAAATTACGCTTCTTTCGTTTTTTTTTTCCTTCATTGTTTTCAGTTTCATTGTTTACCGTCTTAGTCGTGAAGATATGAAGAAGATAGAGCTTATTTGGTCTATCTTCTTCATGGATTGATTTTGGCGATCGGTGTTTTGAACTATCTTCAAAACAGTATCGGTACTGTTTCAAAAAATATGATGATGTTGGCTCGTATGGTTGATTTGTTATGTATCGATTGATGTTTTTTAGGCAGTATAAAAACAATACCGCTACTGTTTTCAAAACAGCACCATGAATTATAAGTAGATAACGAGTTTTAAGGGTAAGAGAAATCCATGGGGCCGATCAGCGTTTTGAGTTATTTTCAAAACAATACCGATACTATTTCAAAAAATATAATGATGTTGGCTCATATGGTTGATTTGTGTTATGTATTGATTAATGTTTTTCATGGTAATATGAAAACAGTATCGGTACTATTTTCAAAACAACACCATGAATTATAAATAGATGACGAGTTTTAAGAGTAATAGAAATACATGGGGCTAATCGACATTTTGAACTATCTTCAAAACAGTACTGGTACTGTTTCAAAAAATATGATGATGTTGGCTCATATGATTGGTTTGTGTTATGTATCGATTAATGTTTTTTAGGCAATATGAAAATAGTATCGGTACAAAATAGTACCGATACTGTTTTATTGGTACTGTTTTCAAAATAGCACCATGAATTATAAGCAGATAATGAGTTTTAAGGGCAAGAGAAATCCATGGGGCCGATCAACATTTTGAGCTATCTTCAAAATAGTACTGGTACTGTTTCAAAAAATATAATGATGTTGGCTCGTATGATTGATTTATGTTATGTATCGATTGATTTTTCTATGATAGTATGAAAACAGTACTGGTACAAAACAGTACTAATACTGTTTTCAAAACAGCACAATGAATTATAAGTAGATAACGAGTTTGGGTAAGAGAAATCTATGAAGTCGATCAGCATTTTGAGCTATCTTCGAAATAGTACCGATACTGTTTGGAAATTAGAAAAAATAAAGATACATAGGAATGATAATCAGTTTAGGCTTTTCCCAAACAGTTTTGATTTTGTTCCAAAAATCGATTTTGCTTGCTTTGTAAAGTAAAATTGGAAGTCGCGGAAGTTATGAGTGAAGTGTGCATTATTTTCGGATAAAATTGACAGTTTTGAAATGTATTGAAAAACGCATGTATCCTTTTTTATTTTTTTGTTGTAAGTGTGACTTATTCACAAATAAGTTTTTTTGGTATGACTAAAATCCTTACTAGCCCATAAATAGTGACCAGTCTCAAAAAATCCCTTTTGATAAATACCTATTAGGCCTCAACAGGTAGGTTGGATATAGGGATGGAAATGGGTTGGGTCGGCCCGGGACTCAACTCGGCCTCAACAGCCTTTTATTTATTTATTTTTTTTTACTGTTGCTGCAACCAAACGGCTAGGAGCCGTTTCAATCAAAATTAATTACAAATTTTTCCCAAAAAAATTACAAAATTCCTCTAACCTTTCACTATAAATATCCCACACTCATAGTTATTTAAACTTACAAAAAACTAACAAAATTTCTCTCAAATTTATACATTACCAAGCTACCAACTCTCAAGTGTGCACTTCAATTGTGCTCAAGTGCATCCAATTTTGTCAAATTTGAAGTCAAGATTTAAATATCAAGTGCTTCAAAATTTCAAATTATTCCAAGTTAGTATTTAATTTTTTTAATTTGTATACTTTAATTTTTTCCATCAAATTATTTTTTTTCTAAATGGATCCTAAAGACACTTATTTTTTTTTTACTTGGAGGGTGGGGACTCAATATCATTTCCCCTCAAGAACAAATGGAACAATTTACATTACCATCAATACCAACACCTCCTAGCACAAGTGGTGGTGTTGGTGCATTATCTTCCTGCCACAGCCAACAACAGCTTGGCTCTTCAAAAACATGGAATTTTTTTACTAGAATTCCACGCGATGATGGAATGAACAAGGCTAAATGTAATATTTGTAGAGATTTATTAGATGGTAAGACTACTTCTGGGACTAGTCATCTAAAAAGACGTTTAAATAGAAAATACTGACACGATCCCTGTATCAATTCTCTAATTGATCAATATTTTTCACATGTTACACAAACTCAATTAGATAACGAATGGGGTAATTTAAATATTTTTTCTTATGACCCTACGATAACACAAAATAATTTAGTTAAATATATTGTTAAAGACAAACAACCTTTCACAATGAGTGAAAATAGACATTTTGAAGAATTTATTCACGATAGTTTCATGCCATATTATCACGGTATTTCAAGAAATACTTCAAAAAATAAAGTTTTACGAGATTTTCAAACAAAAAAAGATGAATTAAAACTTATTTCAACAATTTTTAAGGAAATATTTGCTTAACCTCTGATATGTGGAAATCCTGCCAAGATATTGAATATCTTTATATAATTGTACATTATATTGATGAAAATTAGAAACTAAATAAATGCATTCTTTCATTTTAATTAGTTGAACAACCCTACACTGGATTAAGTGTTGGAGAACTTATTTGTAGTGAACTTGCATCATGGAATTTATGTAGAAAAATATTTTCTATTACTCTAGATAATGCTTCATATAATGATGTTTGTTTTAATTACTTATTTACTGCTTTGCCTGCGAGGGGTCTATTATTTCGTGGACGTTTTTGTGCTCATATCCTTAATTTGATTGTAAAGGATGGATTAGATATTTATGAATTTTCTATTATTAAAATAAAAAAGGCTGTAGTTTGTACTATGAGTTCTCAAAAAAGAATTAATCTATTTGCTAGTATATGTACGGATGGATTAGATATTTATGAATCTTCTATTATTAAAATAAAAAAGGCTGTAGTTTGTGCTATGAGTTCTCAAAAAAGAATTAATCTATTTGTTGGTATATGTACTCAAATTGGGTTATAACCTAGAAAATTACCAATGAAAATTAATATAAGATGGAATTCAACATATATTATGTTAAAAGTTGCTATTAAATATCAAAAAGCAATTGATTTATTTATTTTAATTAATCAAGCTATTGGTTTAGATAGTATTGAGCCCATTGATTGGGCAAATGCAATTTTTATAGAGATTTTTTTACATGCTTTTGATGTTGCTACTAAAATATTTTGTGAAATTTATTATCCCACTTCTTCTGTTGTCGTTTATCAATTAGGGGTTATTGATGAAATTTTTAAAAAATATTTTGCCCAAGAATATTATACTGCTATGGTTCTTATAATGAAAGAAAAATTTGATAAATATTTTAACCCACTTCTCATACATTTTGGTATTGTCACTGTTTTATACCCAAGATATAAAAAAAAATATTTTTTGTTCAATTATTAGAGATGATATATAGGCTTGAAAGTGCCTAAGAATAATTAAATAATATTAAAGAGCAAATTCAAGTTTTAATGGGTCGGTACAATACTAATTGTACAACTGCCCAAACAACCGCTACCACAACGTCCTTCTCTAATCGTGACTTTGGTGGCAATACATCCATATGGAGGAAAATAACATCTTGGCAGACAAATTCATTAACATGTGCAAGTTCATCAACTTCATCCGACTCGCAACGTTATCTCGGTACACCTTCAATAGAAAATGAAGATGATTTTAATATTTTAGACTATTGTAAGGGACAACAATCTAAGTTTCTAGTTCTTTTTGCTTTAACTTGTGATATCCTTGCATTACCAGTTTCTACGTAACATCCGAGCAAGCTTTTAGTGCAAGTGGGTGCGTTATCGGTCAATTCAGGAGTCGACTAGCCTCTCAAATAGTAGAAGCTTAATGTGTTTGAGAGATTGGTATCTCGCCGAAAATAGACAACAAGAAAATGCCAAAAAGAGCAATTTACCTTTGACTTTGATGCAATGTATTTAGGTGAAAAAGAAGAACATACTATTGGATCTAGTGATGAATAATAGTGATACATTGATAGAGTAATATTTGCAAATGACAGTCACTCTTATAAGTGCCAATTAAGTTAGGATGTATGAGACGTGAAGTGATGCACATATTTATTAGTTTATCATTTATTTTTTTTCTTATAATTCTACATTTGTAAATTGTTATTTTAAATTTAATGTTAATTATGCAATTGCTTGTTGTTTAATAAATTTAATTTTTGTTAATAATTATTTTAATGTGTTTGGTTGAATTTTATTTTGTATTTTATTTACTTTAAAAAAATTAAAAAAATTAAAAGAATTTAAAAATATTAAAAAAAATAAAAAAGGCTGGGTTAGCTGGGGGTGGGTCGGGGGCGAAAATTGGTGACCCTGGCTGGACCCGACCCAAAAATTAGGAGGGGCGGCTGGGAAGGTCGGCCAAGGGTCGGGTTGACCTTGGGTCAAGGGGTAGGTCTGGCTTGACCTGACCCTTTTACATCACTAGTTGGATATGGAGTTTTGGTTATGAAGAAAGAAGAAAATAGAAATATAAAACTAGATGAAAAAACAAACAAGCAAATATCTACGTACGCGCGCAATAAGTGTTTAATTTATTTATTTATTTTTAGTTTTTTTTTGGTGTTACGTTTTTATTTTTATTATTTTTTTGTTAAATTTAAGGTGGATCATTTTAATATTGCTAGGAGTATTTAATTTTTTTTTTAGTGTTTGAATATTAAACATATTTTAATATTAAAAATTATAAAAATTGTGTCATGCATTTTTTTTTTTGGGATCATTTTGTTGTTAGTTGAGTCTTTGAAATATTTTTGTTTTTTTTAATGTTTAAACATTAATTATTTTTGTATTAGATGCTATATTAGATTTTGTTTGTACTCATCTTTCATCCATGGTAAATATATATAATAAAATATGACGATTTTTTAAAAATATTTCTCTCACAAAATAAGATCCAATAATTAAAAATTATTTTTTCTTTCATTCAATAATTGAGATCATTTTTATATTTTTAACTTTCTTCTCAATTCTTATTTTAATAGATCTCACTACCATCTATCTCACAAAAGAGTTTAGGCATTTTAAATTATACCACACGAAAATCATATATAAATTAAAACTGTTAACTTAGATTTTGTCAAATTATGATTTTTAGAAAGTTGAACCTTTTAAGTTAAAATACCAGAATTTGTATTTTTCTTTTGTGGTGTTTGTCAAAAATTAATCAGACAGAGAGAGAATAAAATACATGTAAAAACTCTTAGCGCCTAAAATTTTGGAAAAAATTCAAACCCATGAATTATTTTAGTTTTTTTGATTGAACTTTTTCTTTAAAGTTTTAGCTATATAATAAACTTATGTGGCATTTGGTTTATTTTTTTGCTTTCTATTTTTTGTTTTCTATTTGATGTGTTTTATGTTTTAAAAATCTTAAAATAAGGAAACAAAAAATACTCAATTTTTCGTATTTTGATATTTTTCTTATTTTGTATTGAAAACAGTTGAAACGACTCATTGTCATTTTTTATTTCATGTGTAAACTCATTTTCTATTTTTTAAAATGAAATTTAAAACACAAGTGATTAAATACATTTGAACTATTTTTCTTATTTTCAAAAATATGAAAATAAGAAAAATGAGTTTAAAAGAAAAAATAAAATATATTACATTGTTAGAAGTCACTTTCAACATAATATATCTAAATATTTAGAATATTATCAATAAATAAGTTTGATTGATTAAAGCACCAAACTTCCCCATGTGGCAAAGATGCGAATCTTGAGGAAGACATTCTCGCACGTGGCACGACCAAGTCGTACTTTTTTTTTTTCACCGCAATAAAATTGGAAATGCATATGCTAATTTGGTTTAGATTGAAAATTTAAGAAAAAGAAACACATTCCTCAATAAATTAAATTTTAATTTTATTCATTTCTAAAATTTTATATATTTTTTATTTTTTTTCCAGCACAACCAAATAATAGAATCAATCTTGAATCTTATTCTTTTTATGCTTGCAAACAAACATTGTTATCAAAATCGTTCTGAGCTATTGGCTAGTTCAATCGAGATTTGGACCTTAAACCAATTCACTAAATTACTTCTCCGGACATGCATACGACTTCTCAGACATTTTCAATTATAAAATAATAATAATAATAATAGATATTTTAGAAAAACAATTAAACCGATTAGACATTTAAAAGGGGCGTTTGGCACTCTATTTTTTTTGTCAATTTTTAGTAATTTCTATCAATTTAATTTTCGTTATTTTTTAATTATTAGTAATTTTTTTTTTTGAAAATTGAATTGGTAGCCGTTTGAACAGCTTATTAAGATCACATTTGAACGGACCTTCCTTGCTTTATTTTGGTATGCCCACCTAACTTCAAAAATTAGGGAGGTTACTAATTTTTTTTTTTTTTTTAAATTGGATTGTCAAACTCTCTCTTAATATTAGTTTTTAAATTAAGATGTTCTTTTTATGACCTCGTTAGTTGCCTTTTGATAACAAATAAAATTACATTAGTTAAAATTGAAAATGTAGAAAAAATTAAAATTATATTTTTAATTGAAGAACTACTTAACAACTTTATATCTCCAACGTTGGCGGCAGGTTTACAAGATTACTTAAGCAAATATTAAATACACTCTGTTTTTAATTTTTAACCTTTGATCTATGTTTTTAATTTTTAACCTTTGATCTCTTTTCATCATTAATAATATTTCTTTAAACGTAAAAGAATTATATATAATAAAGCTCAATGATTTGATATATATCTTCAAATTAAGGTCTCGGATTTTATTTTATAACATCAATGGCTGAGATTTATTAAAGAAAGTGAGGTTTTTTGTACAAGAGTTTAGTTCAAATTTCAAACTCTCCCCTCACTTTAGTTTCAAATAATTAAAAAAATCTCCCTTTGTGACTAAAAAATGATGACAGCTTAATAATATCCGCAAATATATTTTTGACTTCTGTATAAATTTTTTTTTTAATTTTTCTAAAAATTTATTTATTTATTTTTTTAAATTTTTTGTAAGTCAAATTATGTTTTCGTACTTTTAGACACGGGTAATTTATAATAAATAAATAAAATACATTTAACATTGTGTGAGGGCAAAAAATATCCTGTAATGTGTTTTTTTTACTAGAAAATGTATTTTTCTGACCATAAATTATATCCCAGTCAGATATTGTATTCCAGTTAAATTAGAATTAAATAATTTGATAATTACATGATATAATTACTAGATTCACTATACCCAACTGTACTAAGGGACAAAATCAAAAGAATATATAAAAAAGTAACTTCAAGATCATTTTTTCGTTAACCTCTAATACTTATATTATTACTAGTATTTAATATTACCTACAACTAATACAGTCAAATCAAAATAATACATATCACATCTATGAATACTAAAAACGTATACAAACTTGAACGCGGGGATGTCCTGGTAAGAATCTTAGACTATTTTATTTCACTATTTTTTCGGTACAATGGGGACCACTTTATTTCACGTAGTGTTTAGTAATATATAGTATTATTTGAAATGATAAAAAATAAGATAAAATAAAATAAAGTGAAATAAGTTGTGAATTCATAATTCGTACAGTTAGATAAAAAGTGAATAACTTTTAAAATTTTTTAATATTTTTAACTATTTTTTAAAGTTTTTGGTAGCTTTAAACGGAGCCTTTATAACTTTAAGTTGCGTATGAATACTACCGCCAGTTACAGCTTTTACGGTTAATCAATTTTATATTATCCAACACCGCAGGCTCTAGAATACCAACCGGAGGAATATGATTAAGAAGTAAAAGAAAAAAAAAAAAAAAGAAAAGACGATAATGATAAAGATAAAGATGAAACTGTTCATTTTATTTATTCTAGCTCGACCTCAAATTCCAAACCAACTTTTGAAAAGTAGGACTACGTGACCAAGAAAATTAATCTTAAAGTTCATCTAAAAGGAGAACTTCTGATTGCTCCAAGTAATGAATATTGGCGACAAAGTTTTGTTCAAATTATAACAGTAGGGTGGACGCTTAGAAAGAGACTTCATGAAGTCCGTACTAGGAATGTTTGTCTATTAAAACAGAATATAGCAATGAAAAAATTTGAATGCGTTTCGTATATTGTGTATTACATTATGTACAAATGTCTAGATGTGCAAAAAGAAAAATAAATAAATAAATGAAATACAATCATGTCTGAATTAAACATCTTAAATATATACAACAAAACTCCTCAATATGTGAAGAAAGTATTCTCTACGCACGTGGCCAATGTAAGTTTAAAATTAAAATTGTGACAGCGATCTGACAGATGTTTGGTAAATATCACGCCGTATCAAAGTATTTGGAGGTTTAAGGCAAAAAAAAAAAAAAAAAATTTGGGCCTAAAGCATTTTCACACATATAGTTTTTTGAGTTCCAAAATTAGGAATCAAAGTTTTATATTTAAGATGCCCCAATATCGTACGCTCAATATAGCTAATCTATTTAATCTATTGCATGATATAGTTAATCTTAACTAAGATTTTGATAATTTTAATTTTGAAAAAACTTCTTTCAACCGAAGTAACAATTATAGGTACTATTAATAATATTCTATAAGCAATACAATTATTCGGAAAAGAATTCAACCCTTTTATATAATTTAATATATAGATTGAAGTATTAATTTCTACTTTTAAAAATTCTTTTAACACTTTTAATTTTAAAAATAAATCAAAACCGTCGATATCTGAATGTTCACCATCTATTAAGAAGTTTTCAAGATTAAGACACTAATTTTTTAAATCATTTTCATCCAAAACTTTTAGTTTCGGTATGTCAAATTAAAAACCAAAAATATTTTCATATGCCACAAATTGCTCAAATTTAGTTTCTATGGAAGAAACAGATTGATCTATTATGTATAAAAAATATTGAATACGAAAATATTTTTTAACAGAATATATTACCACATCATTATTATTTTCATCAAATATTTTCATTCTTTGAATTATTTGCTTTTCACGAAATAAGGGTTCTATGTTCCTTTCATGAGCAATTTTTATAGTTGAATTAAAAACAGATTCAAATCCATTTTTCTTATAATTTTTCAAATAACATTAAGATTTTTTAATTGATCAATAACAACGTCAATATGCATTTCCTTATATTGTAAGTTTTTGTTTACTGAATTAACCACAAACAATATATCATGCCAAATATTTATGCCCAATAAAAATTCAAAAATTCAATTTTGTAATCTGTTAGACAACTTGCTTTACTTTTTGTCTTAGGATCTTGACTACTATTTGCCATTTAAATTAAAGTACCCCTAATTTTTGGAGTTTGCAATCTAATTGCTTTTAACACTTTCTATTTTACTTTCCCATCGAGTTTGTGATAAGAATTTAAAATAAAATTTACCCACATTATCTTGTAAAAATTTCAATGGTTTGGTGGATTAAGCAAATAATGAGTATATATGTTGTACTACTCCACAAAAAGAGATAGCTCTAGTGCATAAATTTGCCATATCACATAAAATTAAATTTAGATTGTGACAATCACATGGTGTGTAGAATGCTCTTGAATTTATATTTAATAATAATTTTTTTACTCCTTGATGTTTTCTTTTCATATTAGACCCGTTATCATAGTTTTGTCCTCTCACATTATTAATATCAAGAACATGTTTTTTCAATGCATTTACAAGTTTATCAAATGGACCTTTTTCGGATGTGTTATCTACTTTTGAAAACTCTAAAATGTATTTTTTAATTTTAATTGGATTATTAATAATATTAACACATCTTAATATAAGATTCATTTGTTCTTACTGACTTGCATGCAATGTATAACCATGGATAACAGAAAAATATTTTACTTCTTTAAGTTCTTTGATTATTGCCTTTTTAATTTTAGAAGATAATAACTTAGATATTGATTTTGAAGTTCACCTTGTTAAATACATCTAACATACTTTTGCATTACTAGGTCAAATTCAGCTAGCATTTCAATAAGATTCAAAAAGTTACCATTTTTTTTTTTCATATATCTTCTTAGCCGATCCTCAAAATGGAATTTTTTTTTTTTAACAAGATGTTTTACACTACAAATAATTCTAATTAGAATTTTTTTCTAATGTTCTTTTTCTTTTTTAATCTATTCTTGCATATTATTATTAATCATTTTATTTTTGTTTAACCTTGTTTCTAAATCTGTCCATTTGTACTTATTAACAATGTGTTTATGGCTTATTTCATGTTTTTTAAGCTTATAACTAAGAATTTTTCCAATATTTAGTTCCTTCTTTAGCTAACTGACTTGTACTAGGTTTTGAGTTAAATAATTTATAGGAAAAATAATAAACTTTATCTAGATCTTTCAAGTAGACTATCTATTTTCTATTATGTTTTTCTCCATTTGATAAATTTGGAGTGTAAAATGATTTAGAAAAATATATCTTGTTTATATCTTTCGGAAAATATAACTCATCATATCTAATTGGTCCCATTCTACTATTAGGTCTCTAGCTTTTCCATCTATGTTTGACCAATGTCCTACTTCATTAAGCACTCTATTTATTTTAATTAACTCTCGTTTATTTTTTCATTATTTTGTTCAACAAATATAGTATTGTTATATATTTCTTCTTTATTTCTTTTTTCATGAACATTTTTTTAATCCTACTAATTCAATATTATTTTCTAATTCATTTTTAACTTGCTCTATTAAGTGTGATGCAATATTTTTGTTACTACTAACAATAAATCTATCTAGAGCTTCTGGTTGAAATTGAATAAACTTTTCAATTTTTCTCTCTCTATTTTTTTTTTAATTTTTCCTATCTAGATTCATATTTTCTATTAGACAATTTATTATTTTAATTAATAATTATTTTAAAAAAGTAAGCCTATAACATAGTGCAGTAGAATTAAATAACACCTTAGGGAATGAAGGTTAATTTGATAAAACCAGGGAAGGCTAGGTGTGCCATAGGATTTTTCTTTATTTCTTTCCTTCTCACTCTATAAAGTAGACACTGTATACCAGTTCATAACTATATATGATAGCCTCCCTTCCCCCCCCCCCAAAGTAAAAGCAAAAACAAACCAAAGTTGTACATAAATTGGTTAATAATTGTATATAACATCCTTTCCTTAAAAAAAATAGTAGAAGTAAAAATAAACCAAAGCAGTACATCAACTAGTCCATAACTGTATACGACAACCTTTCCAAAAGAAGAAAACTATGCTTAAAGCCATAAATCAGCAACTATCCACCCCCCACAAAAAAAAAAACTGTGCAAAAATAAATCAACAGCCTTTCCCAAAAAAAAAAAAAAAAATGAAAAAGCAAAATTAAACCAAAGCTTACCTTGAAGAAGTTGTGGTGTGATTAAGGAATTAAAATCAGAGTTTTACTTGTTGATAGAGTGAAAGAGCGGAAAGAAGAGACTTGGCACAGAGAAAGGGGATTTAAAGCGAATGAGAAACTAAATTGATGCAGAAGATTGGATTTTCTAGGAAAATGTTACGTCCCGAGTCTCGCAACCCGAGGGGTGAGTGATAAATGACACATAACATGCACTAACATTACCATCTCATAATCAGAGCAATACAATAACCTCCAAGTGAGCCCAAGACGTAAGATGAGATAACATAAATTTGACCTTAGCTATTGCCAGGTCACATACTCCACACATTCTTCCCATTAATACATAACTTAAACCTTAGGGCCTTTACAACCAAATTGAATAAGTCTCTCAATGTAATGATTTTACCGTTTAAAATAATAATTAAACTAAATAACCAAAAATTTTGCTAAGTTTAGAATGGCTCATGCATAAGCACTCTTAGTTTGACCCCATTAGCCCACCTGATTGTCATGCCCCGGATCTCGTGACCCTAGGGGTGAGTGATAAACACACATAACATGCACTAACACTACCATCCCATGATCAGAGTAATGCAACAACTCCTGGTGAGCCATAACACATATAAGATAATAGGAAATTTGCCTCGGTTAGTGCCAAGCCTCAAACTACAACATATTCTTCTCATTTAAGTTTTACATAGGCCTTAGGACCTTTACAACCATATCGATTGAGTCTCTCAATTTAATAATATTACAACCATCAAATAAATATTCAACTTAAATAACCAACAGTTCTACTTGTCTGGATTGGCTCATGCAAATGCACTTCTAGTCCAGCCCCATTAGTCTACCTGGTTAGTGTGTTCCATTCCTGCAACAGAATCTGTAAGGGTGTGAGCACGGGTCCACTTGTGCTCACGATGCTACATACTAACATATGGTATGTAACCAACACATGCATGCCAATTATTCTTATATACATTTATAGGTACATAAGTCAACATATAATATAAATTTCTTTTTTTTTATAATGTCCTCACCAACAAGTAACCAATTTAAGTGAAAGTACACTTTTAGTCAACTTTGTCGTAATGTAACATTCAAATTATGATTATTTCACTTTATGAGGTTTTTCACCCTTTAATTCAATCACATTTTGTTTACACATTAACACTTATTCATCATTAAACCACATAATCATATCCACTTTATCATTATTTCATTATTCAATCACATGGCCACAACCATACAAATCCTCGGGGGTTGGGTGCATACACAATACCGTCTTTTATGGGCCAATACCCAATGGAAACGGTAACCCGAAATCCATCGTTTAGGATCACAGTCCAGAGTCACGGGTAACCCATACACACACAATGTTGTGGCCTACTAATCCACTGGCATTGACACCAAACCCTGCACAGGTTCCGGGACTTTCAACCCAAGGGTAATCTCAAAACCCTTCCTATTTCCGCACCCCACCACGGCCCCTGGCACACAACCAATTATTCATCACATTCAATACTCTTTAATCACAATTCACATTCATCACCATAAACTTTCCAACACACATAACCACATTCCATTTCATCATGGAACACAACTCATTTCATTTATTCCAAGCCTCATTTATTTACCATCATATATCAACAAAGATCAAACATCAACAAATAGTTAACATTTAACAACATTTAATGTTTAATTCCCTTGTTCAAAACACATTTTAATTCATTATATAGCTCATCACACTTTGTCTTTCCATTTCAATTATTCAAAACCTTATTTAATTTCCATCACTTATTAACAAAAATTCACATTTCAATTCGTACTCTCTTATATCTCAAAGTAAACAATACTTATTAACATTTTAGAGCATGTTCTCCTTTCCAATTCATAGAATTTAGACAAATGAAACATCATGTAAAAACATGAAACCAAACTCTTTATAACTCTATAGTAGGATATCTTAAATGAACTAAGTCTGGTAACCTTTCTAGGCTCGGTGGGCACCTAACAAGTACTTAGTTGTGCGCCCAAACCTTGTGTGCCCAAGAAGGTGGGTGCCTAACTAATACCATCTCGTGCGCCCACAGCTTGGTTCAAGTGACGCTTTGTTTTTCGGGTCTTTCATTCTCTACACTTAACATCTCAAATTTACCAAGTTTATGGCAAGATACTTAGAGTTTCTTGTTTCCAACATTACCACAAGTCTTATAAGAATCAAAAGAAATCATCCATTTGAGTTCTCATCAACTATGGGCTAAGTTATGGATCAAACCCCATGTTCTATCTCTTAAACCATATATGTGTATGTAACTCCCATTTTCTTCCTTAAATGAAATCAAAACTTGCTAGGGTTACTCAAGTGTTGTTCTAGACCTTGTTACATATCATATATGTAAGATCAAGCATAAAATCCCTACCTCAAATTGAATAAAGATGAAGAACAAAAGGTGGTCTTCTCCCGGTTTCAAGCTCCCAACTTTGATTGGTTTGATCTCTTCACCCTTTCATCTAAGTGACATACAAATTACATAGATGGGTTTCTTGAGTATCCAGTTGCCTTTTTTCAAAGTTAATTAGCTTTTAATCAAGGCTAAAAGCACTTACCATTCAAACCCTCACTTGGTTCCCTTATTTTTCCTTTCTTCTTCTTCTCCTGGTCACCCTCTCTTTCAAGCCAACATTTCTCTCTCTCTCTTGCATCATACACATTTATATATATATATATATATCTATATTTGATAATATCTTAATCCCTCCACAGTGCCTTTCAGATTTTTCCACCCTCCTAGCATAGATATAGGTGTGTAGGGTTAAGGCTTAGCTGCACAAGTCAGAACATATTATACATGTCACTTCTACTAAAGCTTGGGCACCTAAGATCTTCTCAGCTGTGCGCCCAAACTCTTGGGCGCCCATGTTGCGTGTGCCCAATGTGCTCCCCTCTTCTGCACTTGTGCTAAAATGTCAACTCTCACATGTTTAGCTCATCCTTCTCAAAGTTCCCAACTCTAAAGTACAATTAATGACGAATACCACTTAATCAACATACTATTACCTCAAAATGTTTGAAAAACCATCTATTTACATTCGTGAAAAAGTCCGGGGTATTACACTTATTGTTATGACCCGTTCTTGCATCAAAATCTGTAGGGACGTGAGCACGAGTCCACTTGTGCCCACGATGCCTCATACAAACATATATGATATGTAATCCAAACATGCATGCTATTCATGGTATATTTAGCTGCATCAACATTTTCTAGAGCTATAACAATCATCAACACAACAAGTAACCAATTTAGGTAAAAACATATCATCATTCAACAGTAACATGGTATAAAATTTAATTCGAGTTAATACTCATCTTTTGAATCTCAATCATTAATTCAAATCACATTTCATCTTCACTTTATTATTTGATCATCATTCAATCATATAACCATTTCCACACAAGTCATCAGGGGTGGGTGCATACACAATATCGTCTTTTATAGGTCTAGACCCAACGGAAACGATAAACCGAACACCATCGTTTAGGATCATAGTTCTGGGCCACAGGTAGCCAATACACACACCATGTTGTGGGCTACTAACCCACTGGCATGGACACCAAACCCTGCGCAGGTTCCGGGTCTTTCAACCCGAGCGTAATCTTAAAACCCTTCTTATTTCTGCACCCTACCATGGTCCTTGGCACATCCTCAATCACATTTCAATTTATTCAATCATTTATTCACATTCATCATCACTTACTTTTCAACAGCACATAATCACAATCCACTTTTTCATAGATCTCATCTCATGGTATCCTTTCATTTCACTTTATTCAAAGTCTCATTTATTCACCATTACATGTCAAATTCCACTATCATAAGTTAATCAACTCTTAATAGATTTTTATAACATATTTTTTCCTTTCTCAATTCATGCAATTAAACAAATAAAGTGTCACGCAAAAATATGTTACTAAACTTTTTTATAGACCTAGGGTAGGAGGTCAAAATAAACAAAATTAAGGAATTAAACTGGTCTTAGTGGGCGCCCAAACTAACACTTAGTCGTGCGCCCAAGGGCTTGGGTGCCCACGTCTCGTGTGCCCAAGATGGCGGGCGCCTAACTGATTCCTACCTTATGCACCCACACCTTGGTTTAAGTTACAGGTCTCATGCTCTGTTTTCCAGGTTCTTAGTTCTCCACTCTTGGGACCTTATATTGACCAAGTTTAAGATAAAATACCTAAAGTTTCATGTTTCTAACATCACCACAAGGATTATAGGCACCAAAGAAAACCAACAATTTAAGTTTTCATCAACTATGGGCCAAGTTATGGATCAAACATCATTTTCACTCTCTCAACCTATACATACATATATATGTGTATCTAACTTCTATTTTCTTCCATAGATGTAATAAGCACTTGAAAAGGCTTTTCTAAGGGTATTCTAGTCCTTATTACACATCACATATGTAAGAATGATGCATTAAATCCCTACCTCAAGTTGAAATAAGAATGTAGCAACATGGTAAAATTTTTTGGTTCCAAGCTCTCAAACTTTGATGGATTCAATCCTTTTATTCCTTGATCAAAACTACAAATGAATCACATAAAATGGTTCTTTGAGTGTCCAATTACACCTTTGCAAAGTTAATTTGATTTTCATTTAGGCTAGAAGAACTTACCCTTAAGAACTCCACCCGGTTCCTCTCTTCCAACCAACATTTCTCTCTCTCTCTCTCTTGCACCATACACACATGTATATATATAATTTGACTAATATTTTAATCTCCCACAGTTTTTTTTAGGCTTCCCCATTCCCCCTAGCTAGATATAGGTATATAGGTGTGAGGGCTTGGCTACATAATTCAGAACAACCTATACTTGTCACTTTTGCCATAGCTCGGCCGCCCAACTCTTTCTCAGCCGTGTGGCCAAGCCTTGGGTGCCCACGTTTCGTGCACCCAAGGTGCCTCCTTCTTGCAGTCTTGCTAAGATGCCAACTTTTGAATGTTTGGTTTATCTCTTTCAAAATTCTCAACTCTAAAGTACTACTAAAGATGAATACTCCTTAACCAAAACACTATTACCTCAAAATGTATGAATAACCACCTATTTACATTACACAAAAGTCCGGGGTATTACATTCTCCCCCATACAAAAAAATTTCATCTTCAAAATTTTATACTACAATCATATACAAATTTCTAGGTAAACAGTTGTAGATGTCTCATCTGTATCTTAAACTCACACCTTTAAGCAAGCTCCTTATCATCTTGAAATTTCTTACACATGTGAAATTTGAAATTCTATTTGTTAACTAATATTCAGATCACTTTACAAATTACTCACAACAATTCAAAAACACTAATAACTATACATCCACTGTACAACTGTAAACTCAATTATTATTCCAATGGCTCCTCAAGTAATAGCAACCAAGTTTGTAAATCTTTATCCTTCATCTCTTACTATCTAGTTTCCCATAATACTCTATCCAATCATCTTTCCTATCAATCTCTTTTCTCCATAAAATTAAATTTCTTATTTCCCCACACATCCCAATATCTAGATTTCCTTAAATTTGCATAACATCTCTCACTTAATCAATATTTCCTAGTTAGTAACTGATGATAACTTTATTACACTCTATTTTCAAAATTTCCCTTAGCACAATTTATCTTGTACTAGATTCATCATTACCTCAAAAAAGGATACTTTTCTATTTCTTTCAAGTTTCACTCCATAGGTCCAACACTGAAGCACGTGACTTTAACACTTAATCCTTTTTTAACTAAAATAGGGATCCATCCAATCAGAACTATACCATAAACCAAATAGGTCACATTATAACTATGCTAAACTTGTGGTTGAAATCAACATTACATATTGCCGTAAAATCACACTAACCACATATAAACGCCTTATCAAGTGTATCATACTTAAGTGTAATAAACATCGGCTAACTATAACCTCTAAATAAACTATATCACCAACCCCTTATCTTTTCTCACTTTGTAATCTTCTTCTCTATTCGTACATCTCTTCTTTCCAAATATCGTTTCCATTAAAATTTTTCCCTTCCTTATATGCCCACATCACTCTGTTGGGTTACTAAACTTCTAATCCCACTCAACTGCTTCAGTCTGATTATGTAATACCCCGAACTTTTGTATTAATCTAAATTTATAGTCTTGGTACATTTTGGAAGTGATGTATGTTAATTTAGTAGTATGGGTCATTAATGATACTTTAGAGTTGAGAACTTTGAAAGGGGTGAACTAAGCTATCAAAAGAAGGCATTTAGTAAGAATGCAGGAGGAGGGCACCTTGGGCGCACAAGGCATGGGTGCCCAAGGTCTTAGGCGCCCACCTGAAAAGGGCTTGGGTGCCCAAGGAACAGCAGACTTGATAGGTATGGGTTACTCTGCATTTTTCAGCCGAGCCTTACCCTATTCATACCTATACCTAGTTAGGGGTGATGGGAAATCTAAAATTTACTGTTGAGGGACTTAAAATATTGGTTATATAAATATATTTTTGTATATATGATGCAAGAGAAAGAGAGAGAGATATTGTGGGGAAAGGAAGAAACCGGGTGAAGAAGCAAAGGAAGAATAAGGAAGAAGAAGAAGAGGAACTAGGTAGAAATTTAAACGTAAGTTCTTTTAGCTTATATGGAAATCAAATAAATCTTGCAAGAGTGTAATTGGATCCTCAAGGAACCTTTCTACGTGATTTACTTGTAGTTTGGATCAAAGGATGAAGAGTTAGAGCTCATCAAAGTTTGAGAGCTTGGAACCGGGAGATACCATCTTGTTGATCCATCTTCTTTCAACTTGAGGTAGGGATTTAATGCTTCTTTCTTACATATGTGATGTGTAACAAGGAGTAGAACACCTTTAGAAAACCTTATTCAAGTGTTGTCTTCATCTATGGAAGAGAATAGCAGTTATACACATGTATATATATATGAATAGGTTAAGAGAATGAAAATGGTGTTCTGATCCATAACTTGACTTTTGGTTGATGGAAACTCAAATTGATAATTTTGTTTGGTGCCTAAGAACCTTGTGTTGATGTTAGAAACATGAAACTTTAGGTATTTTTACTTTAACTTGGTCAATTTGAAGTCCCAAGGGTGAAAAACTAAGAAACCAGAAAACAGAATGTGAAACTCGTAACTTGGACCAAGCTGTGGGCACATGAGGAAGACACAGTTGGGTGCCCAAGCCCCTTAGGCACACAAGGTGTGGGCGCCCAAGCCCTTGGGTGCACGGCTGAGTGTGAGCTTGGGCGCTCACTGAGCCTAGGTCATTTTCCTGACTTTGCTTAGTTTGGCCTTCTACTTTGGACTTATGAAAGAGTTGGTAACATGTTTTTACATGAAACTTTTATTTGATTAATTGCATGGATTTAAAAAGGGAAATGTGTTTTAAAAAGTGATTAAGGATTTGTTATCTTAAGCTAATGGGATTTAACTTGTAATGGTGAACGAGTGTTACCTTGAATGAAATGAATTGGAAGATTACTTTGAGATAAGAGTCTTAAACGAGTAGAATTGTGATTATGTCTTGATGTAAACTAAATGATGAGGTATATGAACATGCGATTGATTAAGTAAAGCGTGAATTGACAAAGAGACTCGAATTCATAATGATGTTATATGTTGAATGTTTAATAAGGTTGATTAATGTTGATATGTGACGAACCTTGGGATGAACCGAAACGTTGACATGTGTTGTTGGATAATATATGATGTTGAATATGAACCTATGATAGATGAGAATGGAATGTGATGAATGGATGTTTGTGTGCCGAGGGTCGTGGTGGGGTGCAAAAATAAGAAGGGTCTTCAGATTACCTTCGGGCTGAAAGGCCCAGAACCTACGCAGGGTTTGGTGTCAATGCCAGTGGGTTAGTAGCCCACAATATTGTGTGTGTTTTGGTTCCTCGTGGCCCTGGACAGCGATCCTAAATGACGACGTCGGTTTATCGTTTCTGTTGGGTATTGGCCCATAAAAAACGATAACGTGTATGCACCTAACCCCCAATGACTTGTGTGGTTATAGTTATGCAATGTGATTGAATGATGAATAAGTGAAAACAATGGGCGTGGAGATGTGATTGAATGATGATTAAGTGCTAATGTGGATATGTTTGTGTGATTGAATGTGGAATATGTGATAATGTGATAATGTTGAATCTGTAATAATGTGATATGGAATGTGGTTGGATATAAAGTTGCGAAATTTAATAATGTGGAATAATTGGAACTGAATACAATACCTTGATGATGTTGAATGTTGATAAATACTTACGTAAGTTGAAAATTAATTAATATTAATGAATTGTTATGGTTATTAGAAAGATATTGGTGAACCTATGGATATATTAACATCGTCATGCATGTGTTGATTACATACCATATACGTTTGAGTGAGGCATTGTGGGCACAAGTGGACCCGTGCTCACGTCCCTACAGATTTTGATGCAGGAACAGGCCATAACACTCAGGTGGGCTAATGGGGTTGGACTGGAAGTGTGTGTGCATGAGTCCTACTAAGCTTAGCAAAGCTTTTGGTCATTTAGTATAGATTTCATTTGGAATTGTAATATTGTACAAGGCTAGATTTATTCGATTTGGTTGTAATGGTTGTAAGGCCTAAGTTATGTATTAATGGAGTATGGAATATGTGACTTGGCAACAGTCAAGGTTTTACTTATGTTATCTTACCTTATGTCTTTGGCTCACTAGTTGATGTTGTGTTGCTCTGATCATAGGTGGTTATGTTAGTACATGTTGTGTGTATTTATCACTCACCCCTCGAGTCGCGAGATCCGGGGCGTGACAGATTAAAACTAAAACCCACAACATAATTTATCATAAATAGGGAAAATTTTCAAATAAAACTTAGTAGGCTGATTATTCTGTTTTGAAACTCTTTTTTAGTCCACATATTCATCCTCTTCCCTTCTTCCAACTGTAATTGGGACTTGCCCATAAATTTCTAACCTTATCAAACTAAAATCAATTAATTCTTTCTACCAGAAGTCATTACCTTTCCTTGACTCAATATTCTTATACGTATATACATGCACCTCACAAACTAATTGGCAAACCAATATTTTAACTTACCAAAGAATACATCATTACTATTGTAAGTTTCAACATAATCTATAAACAATCCGACGTAGGAACTCCTTAACCCACTATTTAATGCCATCTCCGTTATTTCATTCATATACATATATATGTCTACGAACCATGTCAACCTTGCCTCTACTTCGGTAAATACTTATCCAATGATTAAGACTTCAACAAATGAGTAACACATCAATAGCTGAAGAACATTCATATTTTACAACTAGTATAAATAGTAATTTAAACACATTACCTGTTTAATCCATGAAAGTACTGAGGCATTAGTCAATCCATTTATAATTAGCAGAAGCTCATAGAATGTTATCCTAAAACTATCCTTTCAACTCATCTTCAATTAATAGTGTCTAAACCTTAAATCATTCCTTAAAAAAAAATATTAATAATTCTCCTAACTGAAGTCAAACATTCTAATCAGGTAATTAAGGCCAAATTCTACAATTCCTCATATAGAGTCACAATTTATAAGACATCATGCAATAAGCTCTTAAATTAAATTTAACCAAAAACCTCTATGTCTTGTTAGTTCGAATTTCTTTTGCATTTTCCACCACCCTCTTCATACATATATGTCCGGAATACAATGCTTGATTCTAATTGTACTCAATGTTTAATCCATCTCTGGTATGGGCCCAAATTAATTGTCTCAAAGCCCAACAAATATGATAAGCTTTGTATAACCGATGCCTTCAATCATTTTTTAGACTTTCAAATATCCACCAAAATCTCTCATATCCAACTTTCTCTACTATCATCTACTTTATAGCTAAAATTCCTTGTAATTTTTCATCCACTGTTTGAAGCTCTAGTATCCACTGTATAGCAATTAATCAAACCAAGAATAATAAATCAATTAATAAATTTAAGCTTCATCATTTAAACATACCAATCATATCAATTATCATTCCCCTGCAAGTACTATCAGCACGCAAATCAATTTCCTAGATTTACTCATTAATTTTCCTAATAATCTTCTTACCTTGGATCGACTTTTAACATATATTTCCTTTTTCTCCTTTCAGGCGATTAGCCAATAATCTCCTTTGAAACACCTTCAGAATTTTCATGAACATCACCTTGTATTTTATTTCGCTACATCTCTTAGTGCCATCATCACTTACCATAATCCCAATTGAAAATGACTCCTACACCTCTTCTTCCTAAAATCCATCTACTTACAGTATACTTATTTGTTCTTAAACTTAAATCACCCATTTATGGCTATATTTCTATGCTCACGTATTTTATAATAAAGATACAGTCTTACGACTGGGACCCTATATCCTTCTTTTCATATTACTATCGAGACATAACCTTAATATTACAATACGCTCAAAGCCACTTAACCAAGAAAGTTCTCACCACTAACACAAATCTATAAAGTCAAATGTCTTAGCACCCAAAAGATTAAGAACCAATCACAGTGTTGATATACTTTCGAAGAAAGTCAATTCATAAATGCCAATTCCTCACCCATTAATATTTCTCAATTAAGGAATCAAATCACAGTAATCACAAGTTGAGATGAAACGAATTGAACTAGCCATTCAGGAGATATAACCAGCGTTGAACGAAATTTAATATCATAGCCACTCTAAATTATCAACAATGTGATTAAACAGCAATAGTAAAACAGCAATGCCATCAAGTTTAAGTAAACAACATAAGGATTAAAGAATTTCCTTAGTGTAACAACCTTAGCACAAATCGATAGCTAGAATTTCAGATGGCCAAGCCAAATGATTATCAACATAACAGTTTAGAAGACTTTCAACTCAAAGGAAATTTTGACGTTTTAATGTGTAGGTAGCAATTAAGAATTTAATAAAACATGGATTTAGCTATGATTAGCCTTTCAAAATTTAGAATTACCAGGATTCGTTTCGCAATATAAGAAGTATAGTAATTAATGTGGAGTATAACCTTCTTATATTATTTCTGAATAACTCACCTTTGTAGAATTATTCCTCTATTACTACTATCCTCATCCCAAAGAGTCTTGAACTCCCAAACATTCACTGAAAGCTACTTTAGCAATATGTAAACTTTTCGGCGTCTAACTTACAACATCGGCCATTTCTTAGGCTTCACTTAAATAATGTGGAAGATTTTAAAATCAACATCTTTCCAATATTCCATTCAATTACTTCACTTCATAGTCAGCTTGCGCTACATAAACAAATGCCTTCGGCATCTATATGTTCTAATGCATTCCAAACTGTTCTACCATTTTACTAATCACAACCAGGCTTCAATATTAAACCATCATAACTAATACTAAGTTAGGCACAGGTAAATCCTCTTCATATAATTCCAATCTTCTTGATTGATGTTGTCATCTAATCATTAGGCATCATCACACAACATAAATTTTCTCGTAACCCTTCACAATATTAAAAGCAACCCCACTTTTAGATAGAAATAACTAACATAAAGTTTCGATCAACATATGTCTTAGCTCATAAAGTGTTCTTACTATCATTACCCCACACATCTATACTCTTTCCCAATTTACTTAAATCAGCAAGTTCGTTAGCTAAGAAATACTGAAGTAAGATTATGGTGGTAACCCACCAAATCCACAAAACTTAAATGTCAAACACAATCTTGGCTACACTCAACTACTACCCTAAAACCTTTGGAGAATCCCTCGAAATCATCTAACCAAATATCACCCAACTCCAAACTTTGTCTCATACAAACCAAATCCACATTTATTGTTCTTGATGCATAATGATTCAGTCAAAATATCAAAACTTGATAAGTCATAGGCTATCTTAATTACCACTAAATTTAACCACTTCCATTTTTTTTTACTTAAAACCTCAAACTTTTACCATTCTTTGTAACAAGTATTTCAAATGTCCTAGTGTCAAATGCTATATTATATAAAACCATGGACTCACAATCATTTGATTGAATTCCAAACTTCTAAAACTTAGTTGGTGTCATAGAATATGGCCTAATAGAAAAAACAAAAGTGACACCTAATATGGAATCTAGGAGAGTCAATCCAACGCTTGAGAAATTAATCTCGCTCATTCCCAAGTACCACATCCATAATCCACACCTCACTTACAAAAATAACACTAAGACTCCTTCTCATTCAACCTCCAATTGACCATCTGGACACGAAGTTTCCCCCAATATGCCTAATATCACTAACTAAAAAAGTTACCTCATCACAAATCTGAACCACCATATTATCAGATAACTGATTATCACCAATCCATTATAATAATCAATAGCCACTTATCAAGGTGGTAACTCGTCCATCTAAAGATTTTAATTCTCTACCATTGCCATTTATATAAATAAATCATTCCATAATCACACACTTTTCAACAATAAGAGGCAACCTCAATAAATCCCTAAATCACAACCTTAGATTCTCTAAGTCTCTCAACACTTACAAATTCTCTATTATATCCACAATCGCTTCTAATCATCATTAATAATGCGAGATCTACTGTTAAAACATCTTTCAAACTTTATTTTAAGGTTCAACAAGCCTCGAGTAATTACACCACTTACTCGCATATCAACCTTACTTATCATCAGCCAAAGATGTTTACTAAATTTTTATGTCTCTAAACATTAAAATCAATGTCCCAGTAACATTTAGTTTTAACCATCTCCACTACAAACCCTACCACAAAATACTAATAAATCCGTTCCAATGAAAATGACTACATGTGAGTTATAGCACATTAACATATAACATGCAATGATGGACTCCTGTCCCTTAGGTATTCTGACCTAGGCTCTAATACTAACCTGTCACACCCCGAGTCTCGCGACCCGAGGGGTAAGTGATAAACCACACATAACATGCACTAACATTACCATCCCATAATCAGAGCAATACAATACGCTCCAAGTGAGCCCAATACACAAGATGAGATAACATAAATTTGACCTTGGCTATTGCCAGGTCACATACTCCACACATTCTTCCCATTAATTCATAACTTAGGCCTTGGGGCCTTTACAACCAAATCAAATAAGTCTCTCAATGTAATGATTTTACCGTTTAAAATAAAAATTAAACTAAATAACCAAAAATTTTGCTAAGTTTATAATGGCTCATGCATAAGCATTCCTAGTTCGACCCCATCAGCCGACCTGATTGTTATGACCCGTTCTTGCATCAAAATCTGTAGGGACGTGAGCACGAGTCCATTTGTGCCCACAATGCCTCATACGAACATATATGATATATAATCCAAACATTCATGCTATTCATGGTATATTTAGCTACATCAACATTTTCTAGAGCTATAACAATCATCAACAAAACAAGTAACCAATTTAGGTAAAAACATATCATCATTCAACAATACTATGGTATAAAATTTAATTCCAGTTGATACTCATCTTTTGAAATCTTAATCATTAATTCAAATCACATTTCATCTTCACTTTATCATTTAATCATCATTCAATCATATAACCATTTCCACAAAAGTCATTGGGGGTGGGTGCACACACAATATCATCTTTTATGGGTCCAGACCCAACGGAAACGATAAACCGAACACTATCATTTAGGATCGCGGTCTTGGACCCCTGGTAGCCAATACACACACCATGTTGTGGGCTACTAACCCACCAGCATGGACACTAAACCCTGCGCAGGTTCTGGGTCTCTCAACTCGAGGGTAATCTCAAAACCCTTCTTATTTCTACACCCTACCACGACCCCCGGCATATCATCAATCACATTTCAATTCCTTCAATTATTTATTCACATTCATCATCACTTACTTTTCAACAACACATAATCACAATCCACTTTATCATAGATCTTATCTCATGGTATCCTTTCTTTTCGCTTTATTCAAAGTCTCATTTATTCACCATTACACATCAAATTCCACTATCATAAGTTAATCAACTCTTAACAACTTTTTAGAACATATTTTCCTTTCTTAATTCATGCAATTAAACAAATAAAGCATCATGCAAAAATATGTTACTAAACTCTTTTATAAACCTAGGGTAGGAGGTCAAAATAAACAAAGTCAGAGAATTAAACTGGTCTCAATGGGTGACCGCTATTAGAAAGTGCGTCTAAACTAACCCCTAAGTGCAAGGGTGTGTGGTGTAGTTTTAATCTCGGTGAGTCCGAGGTCGAATCCACAGGGAAACTGAATTTTAAGATTCTAAGCTATCAAAGCTGTCCTAAAAATTCAAGGAAAGAAAGTTCAAGGTTTCCTAAACTATGTTTGCCAAAAATTTATGAAATTGACTTACCTAATCCTATCAAGAATTAAATGACAAAATTCAGTGAATGAAATCTATTCTAATGTTATTTGCAAGATTGAAAACAAAAATTCAAGAACTTAAAGAATTATTCTAAACTAATCAAGATTTGCAAGAAAATATAACAAGGAAGATTCAGTAGCAAAAATTAAAAAAACTGAAAGTTTCAAGATTTAAAAGGAGTTCTCGATTCAACTTCACAAGTCCGAGTAACTCTTTACTTCACCAAGGGGTGTATTATATCACAAATAAGAATCGAACTTCATAAGAAAAACAGCCCATACACAGTTTTAAAATCACGTTTCATTATGGATAATAAAACCGGAAAGATTTTCTATGAAAATAATTGGGATCAAACCTAGATCAAGATTGGTTCAAAATTGTTTAGAAAGTTTGAATCAAAAGTTCTTTTCAGTGATTTCAGAGAATATGAACAAGAACTTTTGTTTTCGAAGGTTTTCAAACAACCAAGATCAGACTTGTTTTGAAATCAAATTTAATTTTGCCCAAAGTTATGAGAAAGTTTTAATTTTGCCCAAAGAAGAACAAAACAGAAATCTGAAGCTATTCTAACCAATCAAATATCTAACGAAACGAATGTAAGAAACATCCAAACAAAGCAAGCATTAAGCAATAAAGATGAGAAGAATCGAAGATGAAGTATCAAGAACAAGATTTAAAAAGAATATTATTAATCTACTAATCCAAATACCGTTCACCGAAGACTGTATTAAGTGCAAAAGAATGAGAAATCTGGAATTTACAGCAGCATAAACGAATCCAATCTCCAAAACTTCTTGTAAAACGAATAGAAAAACTCTCTAAAAACTCCGAAAAAAAAACTGTATCTAAAACCCTAGAGGCGGCTCTACATTCCCGTACATAACAGGTGTATATATAGGCCATGGAAACCCTAGACACGGAAGCGCACTAGAATCTGGCGATACCACACCGGTCGACCGCCGGTCGACCGCCAGGGGGCAGTGTGCTCTTCTTCTATTCTTCTGCTCCTTCTTTGGTTCTGCCCTTCTATGCACAGCTTGCTTCTTCATTCCTTGTTGAATCACTCTCCATTTTAAGCTTTTTAATACTGTCTTCCAGCTCCTCCATGTCTTCAATATAATCTCTAGCTCTTTTCTTTTTGTTTGCCTTCTTTTGCTGCATAAAAGAAAATCATAAGTAAAACTCACAAAAAGTTATTAACTATAAAGAATTGACATTAAACATTTATTAATAGCAATAAGAAAAGGAGAAATTAATTACACTTTTCAAGTGTAATCACACCCCCAACTAAAACATTGCTAGTCCCTAGCAATGGTTTTATTTAACTAATCTAACCTATTATCCTATTTCTCTTTTCGTTGGAAACCCGGTTACATTTAGCACGTGCAACAAGCCTTTTAAACCCCTAGGTTTCCCCTAGTGGACGAGTGAAGTCTCGTGAGGGTTTGCAGTGAATCTACCCACAAAATTCCTAAACTAATTTAAGGGATAGTAAACAATCAATTCAACAAATCATGCTTTTCTTTTATGTGAAATAAGTGTTTTAAGTTCAAAATCTTGCATAAATTCCCCTATTGTAATGAGACTCTCCTACTATGTTGATCATTCAATGTCCAAGATGCCAGTTCGTATTGTTCAATCAACATGCCTATCGTATATGCCCAAGAACGGTAGCTTTGACTCCAAATCTCCCAAGGTGTTCACTCACACCAAAATTCACTCGATGAAGGTTACGCTCATGGTTCATGCAAGAGTGCAATATCAAATAATCGCATTGAACCTTAATCAAGAAAGGGCATAAACAAATAAATCATAGAGTGATGTATAGCTTCATGGATGTACATATTGCTACAAATACAAGCAAACCACAATCTTTCACAAGCAATGGATCAATATTCTTACAAATGTCTTTCACCTAAAGTCAGTCAGGTCTTTACTAGGTTGTAACGGGGCCTGAGGGTATTGGCTAACAAACAAAGGATATGGAATTTCAAAGTACATGCCATAGGATTAGAGTGCTTAGTATGGACACTCCTCTTCCCCCCAACTTTCCTCATACCACTCCTTAAATACCAATCCTGAAGGTTTTTTTTTTTTTTTTTTTTTTTTTTTTTTTTTTTTTTTTTTTTACAGGGACCAAAGAATTGAATTTCTCATATAACTATGTCTCTACTTGTCTATGTATATATATATATATTTTTTTCTACCCCCAATCTTCCCCTTTTTAACATCTCCACACACTGTCCAACATCCAATGGCATGTAAGGGTTGGCTCCCACATCTCTACGGTTAAAAGGGTCAAAATTGTGGGTCCAATAAAATTTCATAATAATTTTTTTCTAAAGGTTTCAAGTTGGCTCCAAAGAAAATAATTTTGAAAGGAAAGGATACAGGCTTTCAAATAACACAAAGATGGCCTAACATCATTCTATAGGTTATTAACATTTTTTAGAACTCATGATCCATCCATGCAATTAAAAGCAGTAACTTGTTGCATGCAATACCAAAGCAAAAATATGTAATGAAGCTATAAAAGAAAGTGAGATGAAAGAAACTATAATGTTGATTGGATGTTCAATCCTCTCAAAAACAATGGTGTTAAGGCTCAAATCTCACAAAAGAGGGGTTCTTAAGTCTCCACTTATGTCTTGGCATACATGATTGACTATGTCTCCTGAACTCTCCTCCCTAACACACTGTCATTGCATTGATCTCAAGTGAAGAAGTCTATTATACATTTGAAAATTTTATACTCAATTTCACACTTTAAATACCTCATCCCACTAAAATCAAAACAATCCTTGTTTTCATGACTACTCCCATCCTTAAACTAGTTTTTTTTTTTTTTTTTAAGTAATAATAATCATGCTCTTGCCCATGGGCCTACCCCCCAACTAAAAAGACACATTGTCCCCAATGTGTTTCCCAATATCCACGTGAGGCAGTTATGAGAGTAAATAGATACTACCTCATGAAGACAATAAGCCAGATTAAAATGAAATGTAACATAGCTAGCAAAAGTGGGGAGAAAATGTAGCTCCTCATCATCTGAATCAACAGTAGGTAAGTCATCCCACTGAGCCGTGTCCATGATGTCCATCGGTGCATTATCATTAAGTGGTCTGCCACGCCTGAAAAACTCATGAGGCATATGATAAAGCAGCGGTAGATATGGAGGACCATTCTGAAATGATTCAGACGGCCATGCATCTAGCGCAATCGCTGCAGAATACTCATCTCTATCATCAGCAGACTCATAAAAGAATGGGGTATTGGCAAACATGCCACCCCACTCATAATCAGCACTAGCACCAAGAGCAGCCATGATATTGAACCTGGACTAGTAACAAAAGAACTAGCTATTGATTCATGCAGGTATAAAAAGAAAAGAGAAAGAAAAGAAAAACTGAATACTGACTAAAAATGAAAACTAAAGAAAACGAGAACAATCCAAGTAAACAAAGTGATCCAAAATAGTCAGTAATGACAAAAGAAAACCACCATCACAATGCCAAAGTACAAAGAGAATCCATTGCAAAGATAAATTCACTGTGAAAAACCAAAAAGACTCCCAAAGATCATCCTATCACTCTGGAGGCTGTGCAGAACTCGAGCCAAAGTGCGCGTCATAGAGGCGGCGCAGCAGGTGAGAGTTGTCAGCTGTAGTGACTTCCAGGTTGGAGACCCGCTCACTGAGTTGTTGTAACGTTGCATTTTGAGAGATCATCATCTCCATTAGTTGTTGGTTAGTGACAACCTCTGCATCCTCATTATCCTCAGTGCCATGGCGAGAAGATCCCCCTGCTTCATGAGATGGACCTGCATTTCTTCTTTTCCTAGTGGGTCCCTGAGGTCTAGCTCGACAAAAGGCAATGTAACTGATTGGACCATGGGGTTCACCACGATGCACAGTATTAGGTATGTCTACCCCTTGTCACTCAAACATCATAGTTAACATTCCTCCAAAAGGGATACTTTGTTGCCCCCGCGGGTGATCAATGAATTCATCCAATTCAGTCCATAATAAACTAGGTAAGTCAATGGAGGCATTGGTTCCGATGGCGTAAAGAAGAAGGGCGCGTTTGTTACTACACTCTATGGTTCGGTTTAATGGAAAAATGTTGTAGCAGCTGAAAACATGGAGCGGCTAATATTTGTCATTAATGTCCACAATCCCCATGGGACCAATGGTAGGCCATGCCAAGCCTTCCTTTAAAATGGTAGCGCCCACTCTGCGCATACCTGGGTTAGCTACAGGTAGGTAAGGGTAAGATGGGAATCGTGGTCGTGGCAACCCAAATAGTTCAGCGAAAGAGTCTGGTGTAATCACAATCTGCTGACCCCTAACATAACTAAAGATCTCCTCACCCCGCTCTTCCCCTTGTATAGGTGGAATGATATTGGAACAAAATTCCCGAACTAGGTCCGGGGCACAATTGGGTTGAAATGCTGCAAATCGCAGCCATTGCCTATTTTTGAAGTTTTGGAACCATCCAAAAGCATTGCTTTTAAACAATTCAAGGTCCCATTTTCGTTCCAGCACAATGGGTTGATTGACCCAAAATCGGTCGTACTCTAGACTAGCTTCCTGAGTGCGGAATCGATTCCTATCCCAAGGTTGGGTGGGTGGGTTTCGGTTGGCCGGTTTCTTTCTTGGACCCATTACTAAGTGAATAGAAAGAATCAAAAACAGAGCAAAATGAGGATCCAATTAGGAACGATTGCAATACATAAAGTCAATTTCTGTAAGGATTGAAAATATGTATAGTAATGACATTGACGACATGTTGGCATGAAAGGGCTATCAATTGAACAGCAAGTTCCAAATACAGTCCACCCAAACACGGTGGCCCAAATATGTGCAATAAAACATAACGATTCAGCAAGAAAACCCACATTGGAACAGAAAATTCAGAATTTGCCCATGGTGTATAGATATACACGCTTGTGAGAGATATAGAGAAAGAGTGTGGATAGGTGTGGCCAACAACGAAGAAATCGGCACAAAAACACCAAGAAAACTTACCAACTCAGCAAATAATTGCAGAAAAAGTAGATTCAATGCAAGATTCGCAAGAAATCGAAGATTCTTTGTCACCCGTTGAACCCCAGAATGGAACCCTTGATAGCTTGAGTGGATCGCACGAAGAAGCGCCCCTTGAAATCTGGAACGGGTTGTACGAAGGGGCAAGACGAAGCCGAAAATTCTTGTATTTGGTGAGGAATTGGAGTAAGAATTGGTGGGAGAAGAGGGTTTTGGAGAGAAATATGGATGAGAGAAGAAGAGAGCTCGGCGAGAGGAGGCAAAACAAGGAAGAACAACCCGTTTGGGGGTTTAAAAATCCCACTTACTGGTGTGGAGCGGTCGACCGCCGGTCGACTGGTAGGGGTTTTATTTTATTTTTATTTTTTTATTTTTTTTTAACAAGAACAAGACCTAAATCACTCACCTACCTTCTAATGAAATTTAAAAACTTTCCTACTTAATGTACAACAACCATTTGATTGTGAACTATTCGGAAGACGGGGGATCCAAAAGATCCCACGTTTCAATTAATCCCACAACTTGCTCCAAATATGGCTTCAACCGGTGTCCATTTACCTTAAATTGATGCCCGTTTGCTGGGTTTTCAATTTCAATTGCCCCATGGTCATAAACTTGTTTTACGATGAATGGCCCAGACCATTTGGATTGTAATTTACCCGGAAATAGATGGAGTCGGGAGCGATAAAGAAGTACCTTTTGTCCCTCATGAAATGCTCGTCTCGCAATGTGTTGGTCGTGTACTTTCTTTATCTTTTCTTTTGAAATTAATGCATTTTCATATGCATCATTCCTTAACTCATCCATTTCAGCCATTTGTAATTTACGATGCATCCCTGCTTCATCAATGTCACAATTGAACCGTTTGATTGCCCAATAAGCTTTATGCTCTAGTTCCACAGGTAAATGACATGGCTTACCATAGACCAATCGATAAGGTGACATTCCCAAAGTAGTTTTGTATGCTGTACGGTATGCTCACAGAGAATCTGTCAACCGTAGTGACCAATCCTCACGATTAGGATTAACCATTTTTTCCAAGATTCGCTTGATTTCTCTGTTGGCAAGCTCGGCTTGGCCACTAGTCTGTGGGTGATACGCAGTACTAACTTTATGGGTTACCCCATATTTTGATAAAAGAACTCCCACAGGCCGGTTGCAGAAATGCTTTCCTCCATCACTTATAATGGCTCTAGGCATTCCAAAGCGTGAGAATATATTCTCATGGAGGAACTTAAGCACAACTTTATGGTCATTGGTTCTTGTGGCAATTGCTTCAACCCACTTAGAAACGTAATCCACTCCAACAAGTATGTATTCATATCCACGGGAAATAGGGAATGGACCCATGAAATCGATGCCCCAACAATCAAAAACTTCTAAGACAAGAATGGGAGATAAGGGCATTATATTTCGACGTGTTAAACTCCCCAGACGTTGGCATCTGTCACAAAAGTGCAGAAATGATGCACATCCTTGAATAAGGTGGGCCAATAAAAACCACACTGGAGAATTTTTGCAGCGGTCTTGCTTGTGGAAAAATGACCTCCACATGCTTGGGTATGGCAAAAATCAAGTTTTCTCGGAACCTCCCACTTTGGTACGCATCTTCGGATCACTTGGTCGGGACAATACTTAAATAAGTAGGGATCATCCCAAAAGAAGACTCGAACATTTCGTAAGAATTTCTTCTTATCCTTTGAATTCCATTCATTTGGGATTTGTTTCATCACTAAATAATTAGCAATATCAGCATACCAAGGAGGGTTGGAAGCTCTGATTCCTTATATTTGAAATAATTGTTCATCCGGGAAGCTATCATTAATTTGCGTTTCATCATGGGAGTAAGCTTCTACCGACAAACGTGACAAGTGATCCGCTACTACATTCTTCACTCCTTTTTTATCTCTTATCTCAAGGTTAAACTCTTGGAGAAGTAAGATCCACCGAATCAACCTTGGTTTAGTTTCTTGCTTGGTCAACAGGTATTTGAGCGCGGAGTGATCAGTGAAGCCTACAACTGTTGAGCCAATGAGATAGGAACGAAACTTCTCAAGGGCAAAGACAACGGCCAACAACTCTTTTTCAGTTGTTGTATAACTCTTCTGCGCATCATTTAGAGTTTTACTTGCGTAGTAAATAACATGCGCCTTTTTGTCTTTTCTTTGTCCTAACACTGCTCCAATAGCATGGTCGCTTGCATCACACATAAGTTCAAATGGAAGCGACCAATCTAGAGGTTGAAGAATAGGAGCTGACGTTAGATAACCCTTGAGTTTTTCAAAAGCATTTTGACACTGGGGGGTCCATTCGAATGGAGTATCATGTGTCAAGAGCTGACACAAAGGTTTTGAAATCTCGCTAAAAGACTGTATGAACCTTCTGTAGAACCCCGCGTGCCCTAAAAATGACCTTATATCCTTAACAGTTTGAGGAGTAGGAAGCTTCTGAATCAAATCTATCTTAGCTTGGTCAACCTGAATGCTTTCTTTTGATACTATATGACCGAGCACTATCCCTTGTGTCACCATAAAATGACACTTCTCCCAGTTAAGAACTAAATTCTTCTCTTCACACCGTGTGAGCACTAGATCAAGGTGTTTCAAACACTGCTCAAATGAATCTCCATAAACAGAGAAATCGTCCATGAATACTTCGACAATTTCTTCCACCATTTCACTGAATATACCAATCATGCAGCGTTGAAAAGTAGCAGGGGCATTGCACAGACCAAACGGCATTCGTTTATAAGCGAAGGTGCCAAAGGGACATGTGAATGTCGTCTTGGACTGATCCTCTAAGGCTACCTCTATTTGGTTATAACCTGAATAACCATCTAGGAAGCAATAGTAAGCATGCCCAGCTACTCTTTCTAAAACCTGATCTAAAAATGGAAGAGGAAAGTGGTCTTTCCTGGTTACCGCATTGAGCTTTCTGTAATCAATGCAAACCCTCCAGCCAGTTTGCACTCTAGTTGGGACTAGCTCGTTCTTCTCATTCCGAACTACAGTAATACCTGACTTCTTGGGAACTACTTGTGTAGGACTTACCCACTGAGAATCAGAGATTGGGTAAATAATTCCTACATCAAGCAACTTTAAAACTTCAGCACGTACTACTTCCTTCATGTTCGGATTGAGTCTTCGTTGCATTTGTCGTACTGGTCTGGCTCCTTCCTCTAAATAGATGTGATGTGTGCAAAGAAGAGGGCTTATACCCGTTAAATCTGCCACTGACCATCCTAATGCCTTCTTATGAGTTTTCAAGAGTTCTACTAAGGTGCGTTCCTGGTTAGTAGTCAATTCAGAAGAAATCACCACGGGATATGTTTCTCCTTCACCTAGAAAAGCATATTTCAAACTAGAGGGTAATGGTTTTCTATCAGGACTAGGGGCTTTCACGTTTGAAGATTGAGCGTGGTTCAGCAATGGCCCTAGACTTTCAAACATTGGTATCCAATTTCCCACGGACATTAAAGGACATGCTTTTAACCAAACATATATTGAATCACCCATTTCGCATAACTCCAAGGTATCCCCTTTTTCTTCATTACAGCACAAAGCTCGTTCTAAAGGATCTTCAAAGAATTCACAATCGACGTAGTTTTGGACTATAGTCTCTACTAAGTCTGCTTCCTGTACCATAGACACCTTCTGTGGTTGTTTGGCAACATGAAAAATATTCATCTCAAATTCGATGTTGCCAAACGACATCTTCATGGACCCATTCCTACAGTTTATTAAAGCATTGGAAGTTGCTAAGAATGGCCGTCCAAGAATTACAAGTGTCTAATCAGGTGCTGATAAACTGGTTAGTGGTTGTGTATCAAGGATTATAAAATCCACAGGAAAGTAGAAATTCTCCACTTGCACCAGTACATCTTCCACTATACCTTGTGGGACTTTGATAGATCTATCTGCAAGTTGCAGAGTCACACGGGTAGGTTTGATTTCTCCCAGGCCCAATTGCTCCTACACTGAATAGGGAAGAAATTCATACTAGCCCCTAAATCAAGAAGTGCTCTGCTGATAAAGAACTCCCGAATGTAACATGAAATAGTCGGGCATCCGGGGTCCTTATATTTCGGGGGTGTGCGACATTGAAGTATGGCACTGGCTTGTTCCGTGAGGAAAGCTTTCTCCTTTACATTCAATCCCCTCTTTACAGTGCAAAGTTCTTTTAGGAATTTGGCATATACTGGGATTTGTTTAATTGCATCTAACAGAGGTATATTGATTTTGACTTGTTTGAAAACCTCGAGCAATTCAGCTGCCTGAGCTTCTTTCTTAGCCTTCAGAAATCTTTGGGGAAAAGGTGGTTTCAGAACATATTCTCTAGGAATGACTATAGACTCTCTATCTTTTCCCTTTTCTTTCTCTTCCTTCTCTTCTTCATCATCCTTCCTCTTAGACTCTTCATCATTCCTCAATATTGGTTGTTTCCCTTCCGTTCTAGTATCTTCCGACATCTACTTAGGTTCCAACTCTTCCCTAATTTCAACCATCTTAGGGTGAGTGGTTTTATCTATAACTTTACCACTCCTAAGCGTCATGATGTTCTGTACCTGCTCAACGTTGACAGGTGTATTGGAAGACCCTTCAACATTCTTCACTTGGGCTGTTGGATTTGGACGTGGTTGAGCAGGGAATTGACCTTTAGGCTGTGCAGTCAAAGTTTGCGTCAAATGAGTCAATTGTCCCTTGATATCATCTAAAGTTCGATTATTCTGAGCCCAGAGTGTGGCTTGATTATTCATGAACTGTTGAAGCGTTTCTTCTGTGGACCTTCTATTTGGAGGAACGTATGGTCCTGCATTCTAAGGCAATCCTGGGTTAGTGACTGGAACTTGAGGTATTGGGGGAGATGGTGCGTGATAGGGATTTGGCATTTGGGCTCCCTCATTCCTCCAACTAAAATTTGGGTGGTTCCTCACAGCCGGATTATATGTTTCCGAATACGGATTCCCTCCAAAATTCTGTCCACGATATGGGGGGCGGTACTGGTTGATGGCATGGATGGGAAGTTCACTAGGTAATTGGCCTTGGGCAACCTCTCTACACATTGGGAGATTAGGACAATCATTTATTCCATGAGAGTGATTTTCACATATAGCACAATAGACATTTGCCACTAGCTCTCTCACGGGTTGTGGGTCCTTTTTAACTTTCAACGTCTCTATTTCTCGAGTAAGTACTGCTAATTTCGCCTTAAGATCATCTGCTTCACTTAACTGATGCATACCTCTAACTGGAGTAGAATTTAAAGTTTGAGAGTTTCGTGTTCCTCCAGTGATGTCCCAGGTTTGTGCATTCTCAGCCAAGAATTCAAAATATTCAAAGGCTTCTTCGGGCGTTTTATCGTAAAAATGCCCGTTGCACATTGTTTCCACAAATTGTTTTAAGTCTAATGTTAATGAGCTATAGAAGATGCTAGCTAGACGCCAAACTTCAAATCCATGGTGAGGGCAAGAGTGTAGGAGAGTTTTAAATCTCTCCCAACTTTGATAGAAAGTTTCACCATGTTGTGGAGCAAAGTTCAGTATTTGATGTTGTATAGCATCAGTTCTATTGGGTGGAAAGAATTTCTTAAGGAACTTGGTTTGCATTTCGTCCCATGTTCGGATGGAATTTGGAGCCAGAAATTCAAACCATCTAGCAGCCTTATCTTGTAAAGAGAATGGAAAAAACTTTAGAAACACTAGATTTATAGGACAACCCTGATCATTGATGGTAAGACAAATGTTCCTAAATCGGGTCAGATGATCATATGGGTTTTCAGAATCCAGACCATAAAAAGAAGGCAACAATTGCACCATGCCATTTTTAAAGTGAAAAGGTCTTTGATTCTCTGGCCAAACTATACACGACTCAGGTGTGTGCCTGTTTGGTTGTAAGATGTCTCGCATGGATTGCCTAGGTGCAACAGCTTGTTCCTCAGCCATCTCTAAAGGTGGAATAGGAAGTCTAGGATTTGGAATTTCTCCTAAGAAGGCTTCTAATTCAAATGAAGAATCACAAGTTTCAGAACGCTCCAATCTTCCGTCTTCACCTCGAATCCAATTGTTCATAAACTAGGGACACGTCTCTAAAAAGAAACAAGTGCCTGAACCAAAATGAAGAAGTTTGAGAGAAGTTTGATTTTTTAAGAAAAATTTTCAGATTTTTGAAGTTTTTTTTTTTTTTTTAGAAATTCTAAAACTACTCTAAAACTCTAATAACCTGAAAACTAAAATTAGATTCCCCGGCAACGGCGCCAAAAACTTGACCGCTATTAGAAAGTGCGTCTAAACTAACCCCCAAGTGCAAGGGTGTGTGGTGTAGTTTTAATCTCGGTGAGTCCGAGGTCGAATCCACAGGGAAACTGAATTTTAAGATTCTAAGCTATCAAAGCTGTCCTAAAAATTCAAGGAAAGGAAGTTCAAGGTTTCCTAAACTATGTTTGCCAAAAATTTATGAAATTGACTTACCTAATCCTATCAAGAATTAAATGACAAAATTCAGTGAATGAAATCTATTCTAATGTTATTTGCAAGATTGAAAATAAAAATTCAAGAACTTAAAGAATTATTCTAAACTAATCAAGATTTGCAAGAAAATATAACAAGGAAGATTCAGTAGCAAAAATTAAAAAAACTGAAAGTTTCAAGATTTAAAAGGAGTTCTTGATTCAACTTCACAAGTCCGGGTAACTCTTTACTTCACCAAGGGGTGTATTATATCACAAATAAGAATCGAACTTCATAAGAAAAACAGCCCATACACAGTTTTAAAATCACGTTTCATTATGGATAATAAAACCGGAAAGATTTTCTATGAAAATAATTGGGATCAAACCTAGATCAAGATTGGTTCAAAATTGTTTAGAAAGTTTGAATCAAAAGTTCTTTTCAGTGATTTCAGAGAATATGAACAAGAACTTTTGTTTTCGAAGGTTTTCAAACAACCAAGATCAGACTTGTTTTGAAATCAAATTTAATTTTGCCTCTTCTTCTTGAAAAACTTTCTAATCTTCTTCGTGTACAGTGCTACTTCTTCCATAGAATGGATTGAGTCATCACTGGAAGAGGAGTCATCTTCTTTCACCGTTTTTAGGGCAACTCCCTTCATCTTCTTCGCTTTTATCATATTGGCCTCATACGTCTGTAGAGAGCCAACCAAGTCTTCAACTCTCATGGAATCCACATCCCTAGCTTCCTCAATAGCTGTGACCTTAGCTTGAAAGGACAAAGGAATGGATCAGAGAATCTTACTCACAATCTTTTGATTTAGAATAGGTTCTCTAAGATTGAAGCTTGTATTGACGATGTCACTAAGTCTAGCATAAAAGCTATCAAAATGTTTGTCTTCAGCCATCTTCAGATTTTCAAATTCTGAAGTTATTTTCTAGAGCTTAGACTTCTTGACTATTGAGTTTCCTTCATGAGTTAACTCCAGAATCTTCCAGGCTTCTTTGGCAATCTCACAACTAGAGATTTTTCTGAACTCATCGGCAGAGACCGTACAAAAAATAGAACTTAGGGCTTTGTAGTTCCATTCTGCCTTCTTTTGCTCAGCCCTGGTCTATAAATCCATCGGCTTTTCAACCATCATGTTGTCGACAGAATGAGTTGGTTTTACCCAACCATTTTCAATAGCCAGCCAAATATTGACATTCAAAGAGATTAGATGAGCTCTCATTCGAACCTTCCAATAAGCGTAGTTGGTGCCATCAATCCACGGGGGTCTCGTGCTCGAACTGCCTTGTTTAGGAGGATCTATCAGAAAATAACAAGATCACGTTTTGTTCTAAAAAAACGTACTGGCTCTGATACCAATTGAAATTTCATAATACGCTAATGGAGATCCCAAACAACTAACTAAAATTAGACAATAATATAAGACGAGATATATGAAATGAGGAAACCCCCGAAGGGAAACCTCAAACAAAACTTTCACTGATAAACAAAAGTTGGTTACAAACTCAACTACACGATAGATCAACTCCTCGACTCTATACTACATTGACGTTTGCTCGACTCCTTGATTCACTAACACCTTCAATGAAAGCCCTTCGACTCCTCGAAAGCACAGGACCAAATCCTCAGCTTTTCAAAGATTTGAACTCCTTCAAACCTCACAGAAACTTGAAAGCTTGGCTATGCAATTGAGAGAACTTTTAGACTTTTCTGGCTCTCTAACTTGATGTAAATTCTCTCGTCTATGACCCTGAAGATGTTTAGAAGGTATATATAGAGAAACCTGGGCTAGATAGGATTTGAAACCAATTAAAAATAAGCCAGAATTGTGTTACTGTGGGAAGAGCACACCCACAGTCATCCCGCGGCCTTCCCGCGAATCAGTGCGTTCATCCCACATGGCCAATTTTGCAAAACACCCTCTCAACTTTATCCTACGGCAAACTACGCCTTCCAGCGAGCTTCCTGCGTAAATCAGTTTCTAGCGCTTGTTTAACTTCTTCAGGACTTCCAGCCAATTTGGAAACTATTTTACTGAGGCCTTTTAGACTTCTATTTGAGTTAAGACTCTAGTGCCTTAACTTACATTAAGTCTAAACATAGAAACAATTCTATTTGATCATGGATTACCAATTTATAACATTTGGACTTAACAATTTCAATAAAATATCTTTTTGATTTCTAATTGGAATCTCATAGTAAGCTAGGGTTCTTTCGAAATCAACTCATTCGTGTTACAACCATAACTTGGTACAAGTTTTCAATTATGCACACCAAATGTTTAGTTCAGTGTCCCAATAAGTTAGAAACATATTTTATAAAATCCAAATTAGGTTTTCTTACGAAAACAAATTACCGGTGCTATAATCATAGCTTGGTTATGATTGGCCACTTATACATACAAACTGCTAATTCAATGGCCCGGTGATTTAGAACTTATTTTCCTAAGTTCATAACATGAGGTTTTTCTTAAGAAATCGATTTACCCATGTTACAATCGAAGCCTGCATACGAGTTGATACTTATGCACACTAGGTGTTCAATTCAATGTCTTGGTGAGTCAGAAACCAATTTCAAAAGCCTCCGCTTACCTTGAGCTCCATAAATTAGGTTTTAATGAAATATCTTCCGACCTAGCTATGCATGTGCATTTCCTAGGTTGAGTTACAAATGCATTTGAGTAAACCACTACTATCCCACTACCAGATTTGGTTTGAAGTCAAGATCATCTTAGGTATTTTATTTATAGTGTTTTCATCTTAATTTAGCATCATAATTACTTCACTCCACCATTCTCAACCCAAAATATAATTAAACTTTCCTTCAAATCCAAACATAGTGTAGATTAGATTAGATTAGAATCACCTACTAACTAAAGAGAACAAGTTTGAAGTTTTTAACAAAGCCCTCCCTATAGAGATGACCTCAGTTTTCATTGAATAAAATTATAATCACCCTTTTGCACTTGAGAGGTAGAACCCGAACACATTTTAGAGTGGTCAAGTTTGTGTTGTGCATGTAATGGTCTTATGTAGGTTTTGTGGTGTGATCTCTTACATATGCATTAGAACATTGTTACGAGTTGTCCACTTTGAAGTTTAATTCAGTTCACTTACTTAGTTATAGGATTGTGTGCAACTAGGATAGTATCATATGCTAATAGGTATGTGTGATCCCTTGATGAGTGAATTTCTTTCTATGAGTGAACACATCTTGGAATAAACAAATTAATTCGAGTTACTTCGAGTAAACAAACAAATCCGAGTAATCCTCTTCTTCTTGTCCTCTTTCCTCTCATTTATGTCATCAACATTATATTCAATGAGACTTTTATGATCTCCTAATGTGATTCCATAATTTTTTTTGTTGGTAAATATGATTCCATAATTTATTATTCTTTGTGAATTAAATTCATTTATACACAAAGTCCCAATCTCTTTTGCATCCACTTGGATCACGTCGATCGACTCAAGCTCTTCGTTTGCATCTTCAACTTTACTATCAGTAGACTCTACTTCTAGAATATCATACAAGTGCTTGTGAGTGAACTTCTCCACAACTCACCATTAATTATTCGTTTCATGTCAGCCATGTAGAAGACTTGTTTAGCTTGAAATGATAACATAAATGGATCATTTGCATACCACTTCTTTGTCATATTGAAGCTTGTAAAAAATCTAACAATTTGTATTCTTTTTTTTTTCTTTTGTCTACGTTAAACCAATCAAATCAAAACATGACAACTCAAAAACCTTTTACATATTGTAACTCAATCACATCAACTAACATACTGTAAAAGTTGATGTCATCATTATCATGAACCCCTTCAACGAAGACACCACATTTTTACTTTTACGTTAATTGTCACGTTCATTTGTATGAAATCTTACTCAATTGACAATACAACTACCATAACTTTGCATTGTAAAGTCTGGACAAATAGCTAGAGTATAAATTTCATTTGTGAGTTCAAAGCCTCTGCAATGATACAAGTTTTTAACCAACATATACAGTATATACATGTCCATGTCACAGTTAAAGTCTATTAACATTTAATGGCTTTTTAATTAAAGTTATACTTACATGTTAATTACATCACATTGGAAACGCTTTTTTCATGTCTTGTGTCAAAGATTGATATACTAATTGTGTTCAACTCTCTCACGTGGTCACTAGATTTTATTCCACATATTAAAAATTATCATGACATTTTATTGCATATACAACTACTCCTCATAAACATGAAAGTCAACATAAGTTTGTGCTTATGGTGTGGTCCATTCACTTAAAAAAGAAAAGACCTAAAAATTAATCAAATAAGTACAAAATAAGCTTTCTCAAAACAAATTACAACATTAATCAAACACTTCTACTACATATTATATCAAACATAACGAGACCAATATTTATCAATATGCATATCATATATATACAAATCCATAAAATATATACAGAATATATATAGTTAAACAGTGATAATAAGGATGAAAGAACTCACACAAGGCAAGGGCTTGCAGCGCTAAAGTGAACAACGGCACTACAAGAAATTGTGATTTTATTGACAGCAAGTCATCACCGAAAGTATAACTTTTGTCACATAAAACTTTTAGTGATAATATCAGTGACGATTGAATGTTGTTGCTTATAGTCCCATTACTAAAACCTAATGTGACGATAATTTGTTTTCGTCACTGAAGCTAACTTTAGTGACAAGCGCATGTTGTCACAAAAAACGTACTTTTTGTGACCACTAAACTTTTCACTAATTAACATATTTAGTAACACAAACTTGTCACAGAATCCAACAAAGTTGTCACTATAGAATTTTTTTATTTTTTCTAAATTAAAAAATATATCCTTATAGTGACAATAAATCTTATCACTAAAAGTATGTAATAATGACAAATGACTATATTGTTACGGAAACTATTGCCAGTGACACTATTATATCTTGTCACTATAGTTTAATACAGTGACGAATGATTCATTATTGAAAACAAAACTTTTAGTGACCACCAAAAGTGGTACTAAAAGCAGCATTTTTTTAAGCATTATATATATCCCCATATATATACATATGCACACAACCTGTACTTCTTCAATCACTTTCACGGATCTAATTTAACAATACAAATGTAATTAAACAATAGTTCAATTAAAATAAATATTTAATATCATTTAAAGTATAAAAAAGTAAACTTTCAAATACAACTCCAATGAAATGTTCAGAGTATTACAATTACAAATTGAAAAACAAAAAAGAAAAATGTTTTCTAGTCTAAACATGGAGATGCGCAAATCAAACCTGAAAGTTTAATATATAATTAGCCCCAAAAACTATCATAATAAAACTTAATGCATAGCTAGACAACTATTTTAACATGTATTTGGCAAAATGAGAACAATAGAAAAGTGTAAAGACAATTAATAATTCTCAAAACATAAAGTCCCAAGAAAATACTTTTCTCACTGAACATTAATATTTCAGTGATAATTTATGTTACTTGTCACAAAAAAATTAAAATTGATTTTCAATTTCACAAAAAAAAAATCTTAAAATTAATTTTCAATGACAACAAAAAAATATTGTCACTATTTAACATAAATTATGACAATATTTTCCATTGTCACAAAAGACTCGTCACTGTTACTCACCTTTCTTATAGTGTGGTGAGGGCCAACGACGGTGAGTTGAATGACGACGGTAAAGCCATGGGTAGGAACAAATCCAGGGAGGGAAGAAGAGGAGAGAGAGAGAGAGAGAGAGAAGGTAGAATGAGGGAGTAAGTTTATGTAATTAAAAATAGGGGCCCTTTAGCAAGGAAACCATTTCCTTGCCTTAAGCCATATTAAAAATAGGGGCCCTTTAGCAAGGAAATAATTCCTTCACCTAATGCCATATATCATTTGCAAGCTAGAATAAAAAAATTTGGATTTTCTACTATAGGAGAGGAAGTATAAACTTCATCACCAAGTAACACTTTTAGGGAAGAAACCATTTCCTCACCTAAAGCCATATCTCTTTTTTGACTATAGGTGAGGAATTTTTAATTTTGTCGCCAAATAATACTTTTAGAGATGAAACCATTTCCTCGCCTAAAGCCATAACATATTTAGCGGGGAAACCAAGTTTTCATCACCAAAAGTATGTTGTTAGCCAGTAAATTGCTTCATCGCAAATACTTTTTTCGCCTATAACCTAATTTCATGTAGTGATCCAGAGAACTTCTAGTAACTTTTATTCATTGTAAACTACCATTACATTAAGTTGTAGAATTGTATTAATACATTTCATATTAATTCACTTTAGCCTCAGCAACATTATAGTCAATTATGTATTATGTATCTACAAGAGAGTGGAGGTTGTCCAATTTTTATTTGTATCCACCATTTAATTAAAGTAACTATTTGTTTTCAAACTAAACTTTCACTTGAGGCATACTATTCCATTCATTATGATCTAACATTTTGAAAGCAACCAATTTAGGTATCATCTCCATAAAACTAGAAGAACCAAAATGAAATTTGACTATAACTATAGAGAGTTTAATTATTGCAATTGGAATTATAGGGATAAAAAGTGTGATTTATTGTAATCTACAACTATAGAGAGTTTGAGTATTTCTTTATGTGAACTGTGCTATTATGACTTGTGTTGGGGAATGTTCACTCTCGATTCCTGTAGTACTATTTGGAAAGTCAATAAACTAATTCTATGGTGTTTATTTGCTAGTTATCTACCTTAATTACAAGCTGTTATAGATACTGTAATAAAATTGAATGATGAATTATGTTTGTGCTAGGATTTGACACTAAAAATAAGAAAGTGTTGAGATACGCTATTGTTGAAAGTCGCACAAGGATGAGAACTCATAGAAGTTAGATTATTCACCTATAAAGTGAGGCAAACAGTGATGGGCGTGGTTCATGCCTAGGGTATTACCAAGGTGGCAGATGTAGGAATTTTGCACACACTCATATTGGTTAGGGTCATTATGAGGCAAACCTAGAATGGCCACGGGTTGGTAGTTTGTCTCTATAGACCTGCCCAGCATGGAAACCAAGATTTTGTTGCCAAAATTGTGTTATTAGCAAGGAAATTGCTTCATCGCAAAAAATTTCCTCACCTATAACCTAATTTCTTATAGTGATCAAGAGAACTTCTGGTAATTTTTATTCATTGTAAACTTCCATTACCTTGAGTTGCAAAATTATATTGATGCATTTCATATTAATTCACATCAGCCTCAGCACCATTATATTATGAATTGTGTAACTATGAGGGAGTGCAAGTTGTCCAATTTTTATTTGTATCCACCATTTCATTAAAGTAACCTATCATTTTCAAACCAAACTTTCACTTAAGGCACAACATTCTCACTCTTTTTTCCCAAAAAAACAAAAAGAGACAGAATAAACTCTATTCCATTTAGTATGATCTAGCATCTTGAATGCAACATATTTAGGTATCATCTCCATAATTTTAGAAGGACCAAAATGAAATTTAACTACAACACTAGGGAGTTTGATTATGACAATTGGAATTATAGGGATTAAAGGTGAGATTCAATGTAAATTACTAGTGATAAGTGTAATTTATCATTTCTTTTGATTTCTTTGTGCGAATTGTGCTATCTTAACTTGTGTTGGGGGATGTTCACTCTCAATTCTTACAATACTATTTGGAAAGTCGATAAACTAATTCTGTGATGTCTATTTTCTAGGTTATCTACCTTAATTGGTAGCAATTATAGATGCTATAATAAAATTGAGTGATAAATTGTTCTTGTGCTTGGATTTGGTATTGAAAATAGGAAAGTGTTAAGATACCCTAGGGTTTAAAGTCCCAAAACTTACACAAGGATGAGTACTTATGGCTGTTAGGTTAGTCACCTACAAAGTGGGATAGATGTTGATAAACATGGTTCATGCCGAGGTTATTTCTAAGGTGGCAAATGCCGAAATTGCATATTCACTCATATTGGTCAGGGTCAATATAAGGCAGACCTGGAATGGGTATGGATTGTTAGTCTGTGCCTATGGACCTTCCTAAAAGAGCACTAAACACATTGGATGTTATGGTTGAATTCTATGTGCTCTAATGATTATAATGTGATGTAAACTGAATTGATACAGATTGTAAAGCTGATGGAACTTTTGATGAGCAAAGTTCTATGCTTTGAGCAATTATTTTCAAATGAAACATATTATTTTCAGCTATTATATATGTTATTGTAAAGTGGGCACACGTGGGCTTGTGCCCACTCCCCTTGAGACTTTGTTGTCGGATCTGAAGTTGAATGCCAAGTGGGGACATCATGCCTTCAACAAAGACTAGATTAGTGTTTAACTTTTATTTTGAGGGTTGTAAACTTCTGAAGTTTAGTGACATAATTATACTAAATTGTTTTGCTGCCTCTATAGGTTAAGGTTAGTTCTATATTTTGATAATTAAACATTCAATATGATTGTAATGGGTTAGTAGAAGCCCCGTGGAAACTTTTATATTAATTTTACTCGCCTTTTAGTTAATATTTTAAGCTCCATTAGGAACGCGTGGCTTTAGTGGATTAGAATATGTTGTGTTATATTTCATGAATGCATGCTGTAGTTTAGGTCCATTCCGAGTTATGAAATTCAAGGTGTGACACAACAGACACCAAAGCACAAGATTTTGAAGAATAAAAATAAAAATTGAACCAATTGGACATAATATGTAACTATGCAATTCCATCTACAAGCCTAAACTCAACATTATCCTCAATATGAACAATCTAATTATAACTGAAAATGTGGTATGCTAGTGAAAAAGATGAGCATAGTCACACAAATAAAATAAGAGAAGAAGTTGAGTTTTAATTAACTCTATTTATAAGAAATTACTTCTAGTCCCTAACTACTCGATCTATTTAACATATCCATAGAATATATCATCAAAGTTTAAAAAGGTCAAAAACAAATGAAGAAAATAAAAATCATACCTTGACTTATGACTAAAACTCTTTTACTAAACAAAATTAGGAAAGAGGAAAAAAAAAAGCAAAATGATACTATATAACAAAAATTAAAAGATCAACCTAAATTCTGCTTCCGAATCAACTCCCCCCTCTCCAAAGGTACTCTAATCACCAAAACATGACCATCGTAGGCTTTAAACATGAACTTCTTCCTACTTTTAGAACAAGAACAACCACCAGAAATATCAATAGATTTACTTTCTAGACTCCCATCACTTTATATTTTAAGACAATTTACATATCTCTTATCCTCAATTATGTTAGTCCCCGATTTTTCTCATATTCTATTTCAAAATATTTAGCATTAATAAAAATATTCACTTTAAATGTCATATTTCCAAAAGATAAACTCATCACCTTATTCCTATGATTAATAAGAACATTAAATGTAGCTGGTAACATATGATAATGTGTGATAGAATTTTGGGCCAAATATGTAGCTAGTAACATATGATAATGTATGATAGGATTTTGGGCAAAAGGATTATGAAGTTCATAGGAAAATAAAATCAAGCTACCTATACTAAAATATCCTCAAAAGGATTATGAAGTTCATAGGAAAATAAAATCAAGCTACCTATACTAAAATATCCTCAACTACCCCTATCGGTATGTTAACACTGTAGTCTTCCAATCGGAGAACTACGTGTATGGGTTTAAGCTCTCTAAACCCTAAATGTTTGTAAATCGAGTATGACAACAAATCAACACTTACCCTAAATCAAGTAAGACTTGGTTAATCGGTCTGTGGGCTTTGATGCATGAAATGGTGAGACTCTATAGATTCTTATACTTCAATAGAATCTTATACTGAATAATTGCAGAAGCAAGTTTAGTCAAGAATGCTCCTTTTTTAACATTCAACCGCATCTTGATAGTACACAAGTCCTTTAAGAACTTGATATAGGTAGGGATATGTTTAATTAGTTGCATCTAGAAGTAAAATATTAATTTTAACTTGTTTAAACAACTTATAAATCTCCCTATTATGTGGCACTTTCTGAGATTTCTTAAGTCTTTTAGGGGAAAGAACTGTGACTCAGTAAAACAACCTATTCCCCCTCTATCTCTCTAAATCCCCCACTATATGACACTTTTTGAGACTTTTTAACTCTTTTAGCGAAATGAACAGTGACTTGGTAAAAATAACATTTTCCCCCTCAGCTTCTCTAAATTCCCCCTCTATTATAGGCTTCCCCCCTTCTAGAATTATCTTCTCACTATCCACTAGACTCTAGACCCTCACTTAATAGTCTCTATAAACCCATCACTCATATGCCTGTGTGTATTGTTACTTTCCTTTGGAGTGGTGGTTTTATTAATTTGTTTTTCACTCTATAGGTTGGTGATAGATTTGATAGACTAAAATTGGCTACCTTGAGATGTAAGAGTATCAACTGCAAAAGCTTTGCCTTGTGGGTTCTATTTGGTATGTGCAAAAAATATACCTTCCTCTTGGACACTTATGGATTGGATAAGCATTTGTAAGACATATGACAATTTTTAATTTGTCAAAATTTTTTGTGTTTGCAAAAAAAATCAATTTGTCAAGATATTTAATCAGGTCTGATTGGGCCTTTAGGCAGCTTAGGCAGTGGCCTAAGGCTCTAACCTCAAACAAGGTCCCATATATATAATATATACATCTATATACACATAAATCACATTCTGTTAATTTTTCTATAATACCCTGGACTTTTGTGTAATGTAAATAGGTGGTTATTCATATATTTTGAGGTAATAGTGTGTTGGTTAAGGAATATTCATCTTTAGTAGTACTTTAGAGTTGAGAACTTTGAAAGAGATAAGCCAAACATTCAAAAGTTGGCATTTTAGCAAGAGTGCAGGAAGGAGGCACCTTGGACGCACGGCTGAGAAGGAGTTGGGCGCTCGAGCTATAGTAGAAGTCACAGGTATGGGTTGTTCTGAATTGTGCAACCGAGCCCTCATACCTATATACCTATATCTAGTAGGGGGAATAGAGAAGCCTGAAAAACACTACGGGAGATTAAAATATTAGTCAAATTATATATATACATGTGTGTATGGTACAAAAGAGAGAGAAATGTTGGTTGGAGGAGAGGAACCGGGTGGAGTTCTTGAGGGTAAATTCTTCTAGCCTAAATGAAAATCAAATTAACTTTGCAAAGGTGTAACTGGACACTCAAAGAGCCATTTTATTTGATTCATTTATAGTTTGGATCAAGGAATGAAAGGATTAAATCCATCAAAGTTTGAGAGCTTAGAATCGGAAGATTTCACCTTGTTACTCCATTCTTATTTCAACTTGAGGTAGGGATTTAATGCATCATTCTTACATATGTGATGTGTAACAAGGGCTAGAATACCCTTAGAGAAGCCTTTTCAAGTGTTTATTACATCTATGGAAGAAAATAGAAGTTATAAACACATATATATGTATGTATAGGTTGAGAGAGTGAAAATGATGTTTGATTCATAACCTGGCCCATAATTGATGAAAACTCAAATTGTTGGTTTCCTTTTGGTGCCTATAAGTCTTGTGGTGATGTTAGAAACATGACACTTAAGGTATTTTATCTTAAACTTGGTCAATATGAGGTCCCAAGAGTGGAGAACTAAGAACCCAGAAAACAGAACACCAGACCTGTAACTCAAACCAAGCTGTGGGTGCACGAGGTAGGAATTAGTTAGGCGCCTAGCATCTTGGGTGCACAAGACGTGGGTACCCAAGCCCTTAGCCACACGACTGAGTGTTAGTTTGGGTGCCCACTGATTACACTTGAAAAGTGTAATTAATTTCTCCTTTTCTTATTGCTATTAATAAATGTTTAATGTCAATTCTTTATAGTTAATAACTTTTTGTGAGTTTTACTTATGATTTTCTTTTATGCAGCAAAAGAAGGCAAACAAAAAGAAAAGAGCTAGAGATTATATTGAAGACATAGAGGAGCTGGAAGACAGTATTAAAAAGCTTAAAATGGAGAGTGATTCAGCAAGGAATGAAGAAGCAAGCTGTGCATAGAAGGGCAGAACCAAAGAAGGAGCAGAAGAATAGAAGAAGAGCACACTGCCCCCTGGCGGTCGACCGGCGGTCGACCGGTGTGGTATCGCCAGATTCCAATGCGCTTCCGTGTCTAGGGTATCCATGGCCTATATATACACCTGTTATGTACGGGAATGTAGAGCCGCCTCTAGGGTTTTAGATACAGTTTTTTTTCGGAGTTTTTAGAGAGTTTTTCTATTCGTTTTACAAGAAGTTTTGGAGATTGGATTCGTTTATGCTGCTGTAAATTCCAGATTTCTCATTCTTTTGCACTTAATACAGTCTTCGGTGAACGGTATTTGGATTAGTAGATTAATAATATTCTTTTTAAATCTTGTTCTTGATACTTCATCTTCGATTCTTCTCATCTTTATTGCTTAATGCTTGCTTTGTTTGGATGTTTCTTACATTCGTTTCGTTAGATATTTGATTGGTTAGAATAGCTTCAGATTTCTGTTTTGTTCTTCTTTATTCACTCTTGTTTATTTATTCGTTTCTTGTATGATTGATTTAGAGTTTGATTTAGTTGGTGTTATGGATCTAGCATAAAACCCTAGTTCTTGATTCAACGAATCAAGGAAGGGTGATTCTTTATGAACTAAGGGATGTAAGTAGATCTTACGCATGGGTTGAAAAACCTACGCGTAGTGATCTACGCTTTTAGGAATCTTTTTATTTTTGCTTCAAACACCTTCGAAAACGAAAACCTTTGACTACATTCTCTGTAATCACTGGTAAGGGTTTTCGATTAAAACTTTCTCATATGCTCAACCATCCAAGCAGTTGAAAAGTAAACAGTCTACACAAAAGTCTCAGAAATTCCAAGGTACGCCTTTTACTGCCCAACGAAAATTTGTCCCTATCTGTCATCACTGTGGTATCCCTGGACACATTAGACCTAATTGTCATAAGCTTTATGGATTACCTATAACTTATGTTAATCAAAAAAGACCTGTAAATTCAAATCACCAAAATCATACTACTCATTTTTTCAACAGGTTTAGTGTGTTAAACAACTATGATTCCTCTCCTAATTTTAAGTTTTATTTGAATAGGATAGCTAATAACTCTTTTTATTCAAAAACCCCTCGTTTTCCGAAAGTTGGTCCTAAAACACAAAAACAATTTGTCAAGAATCAATTTTCAAAAAATAAGGCTATGAAGAAAACTTTGAAAACCAGAACTGCTTGGGTTCGAAAATCTAATTTAAATTATTTTTTAGTTCACACAGCCTTAAAAGCTTTGAACTCAAACATGTGGTATCTTGACAGTGGGTGTTCTCGACATATGAGTGGCAATAAAAGTTTATTTTTTGATTTTCAAAATTTTGAGGGAGGTGTAGTAACTTTTGGTGATGGCAGTACATCCAATGTTTTGGGCAAGGGAAACATAAAAACCTTAGGGTTAGAATGTTTGAAGGATGTACTGTACGTTGAAGGTTTACAGGCTAATTTGATTAGCATAAGTCAGTTGTGCGATGCCAAACTTGTTGTTCACTTTTCAAAATCTGGTTGTAAAATTGTTGATTCTCATGGAAATACTATTTTGATTAGCACTCACACTACTGATAACTGTTATGGTGTATCCAATTCTAAAGGTCTAATGTGCAATTCTACAAGTTTGATTGAGTTAGACCTCTGGCACCAAAAACTTGGACACATCGATTTTAAGGCACTTAATCAATTATCCAAGTCAGAGTTAGTTAGAGGTCTACCTAAATTGGGAAAAGACCATAAGGGTGTGTGTGGGCCTTGTCAAATGGGCAAACAGATTAAAACTGCTCATAAAAAGGGTCAAAGTTTGAAAACTAAGGAGCCTTTGGACTTAGTTCACATAGATTTAATGGGACCCACATGCACTGGAAGTCTAGGTGGAAAGAAATACATATTTATTGCTATTGATGATTACACTCGTTTCACATGGGTTGATTTTCTTACTGAAAAATCTGATACTTTTGATTTTATTAGAAACATGTGTTTGAGATGGCAACAAGAAAAGCAAAGAATAATTGGATGCATTACAAGAATCAGGACAGATCATGGGAGGGAGTTTGAGAACTCTTCATATAGTGAGTTTTGTGAAGAAAATGGAATAAAGAACGAGTTCTCAGCACCAAAAACTCTATAGCAAAATGGTGTTGTTGAAAGAAAGAACAGAGTACTTCAGGAGATGGCTCGAGTACTACGTCATAGAAGATCACTGCCAAGGAAGTTTTGGGCAGAAGCAGTTAACACTGCTTGTTATATAGTACATAGGGTGTACCTCAAACCTGGAACAAAACAGACCCCCTATGAACTATGGAACGATAAGAGGCCTAGTGTGAAGTATTTTTGAGTTTTTGGGAGTAAGTTCTTTATCCTTAGGGATAGAGAACAGCTTGGTAAGTTTGACTTCCGAAGTGATGAAAGAATCTTCCTAGGCTATTCCACTAACAGTCGTGCTTTCAGAGTTTTAAATTAAAAACTAACACTGTTATGGAATCAATTAATGTAATAATAGATGATACTAACTCCCACTCTTCTCTTCAACAGGATGATCTTGATAAGGTGATACCCCTAATGACTCTAGTTGAACAGTTAGAAGTCCCAATAGTTGTGAGTGATGTATCAAAAGGAGACGATGAGAAAAATGCAAAATAGGAACTATCTTCTAGACTCAAGCTCCACCATCCACCTTCACAAGTGATTGGAGATGCAAAGGATCGAGTCAAGACGAGGAGACAACTACAAAATGAGGTAACACATCTTTGTTATGTCTCTTCTATTGAGCCTAAAAATGTGAATGAAGAACTCCATGATAATTTTTGGTTGCATGCCATGCAAGAAGAATTAGGACAATCTGTTAGGAATGATGTATGGACACTTGTATCTCGCACTTCACATGTAAATGTTTTAGGCGCAAAATGGATTTTCAAAAACAAAACTAATGAATTTGGAATAGTTATTAGAAATAAGGCCAGGTTAGTTGCACAACGATATACTCAAGTTGAGGTATTGACTTTGATGAGATCTTTGCACCCATGGCAAGATTAGAATCCATAAGAATTTTGTTTTCCATGGCATGTTATTTAAAGTTCAAACTATTTCAAATGGATGTGAAAAGTGTGTTCTTAAATGGTTTTTAAATGAGGAAGTTTATGTAGAGCAGCCTAAGGGTTTTGTTGATCCTCACTTTCCAAATCATGTTTTCAAATTGAAAAAGGCTCTTTATGGTCTGAAACAAACTCCTAGAGCTTGGTACGAAAGACTCACCACTTTTTTGATAGACTATGGTTTCATGAGAGGTAATGTTGATAAGACACTATTCATTCGTAGAGATTCAAAACACATTTTGATTGTACAAGTTTATGTTGATGATATTGTGTTTGGATCTACCTTTCTTGAATTTGCTTATGAATTTAGTGAACACATGAAAGATACTTTTGAGATGAGCATGATGGGGGAATTGAATTTCTTTTTAGGTCTTCAGGTCAGACAACTAGAGAATGGGATCTTTGTTTCTCAATCCAAGTATGCAAAAGAACTAGTTAAGAAATTTGGACTTGAAGATTGTAAATATGCTAGGACCCCTATGAGCACTTCCACTAAGCTTTCAAAAGATGAGTTTGGAAAATTAGTGGATCCTACATTGTATAAAAGCATGATAGGTAGTTTATTGTATCTCACTGCTAGTCGTCTTGATATCTCTTTCAATGTAGGAATTTGTGCTAGATTTCAGTCTAATCCCAAGGAGTCCCACTTACATGAAGTTAAGAGAATAATCAAATATGTTAATGGGACCTTTGACTTTGGCATTTGGTTCTCTCATGACACCAATGTCAACTTAGCAGGGTATTCAGATACTGATTGGGCTGGGTGTGTGGATGATAGAAAGAGTATCTCTAGGGGATGTTTTTATGTTGGTACTAATCTAGTTTCCTGGCATAGTAAGAAACAAAACTCCGTATCCTTGTCCACTGCTGAATTTGAGTACATAGCTGCTGGTAGTTGTTGCACCCAACGCTTTTGGATGAAACAAATGCTAGCAGACTGTGTATTATGATAATTTGAGTGCCATTTACATCTCTAAGAATCTTGTTCAACATTCTAGCACCAAACAGATTGACATTCGTTACCATTTCATTCATGAGCTAGTTGAACGTCAAGTCAACACTCTAGAGCACATTGAAACTCAAAATCAATTGGTTGACATATTTACCAAACCTTCAGACCACTTGAAATTTGAATCTCTTAGATCATCTCTGGGTATTTGTTCCTTAGATTAAAAAGCACTCCTATTTTTTATTTTTATGTATATATATATAGGTAGAGTTAGATAATTATTTTTTTGGAAATGGATGATGATTTCATGATTATTCTAAGGACTACTCCTTCATATGCATTTTAAAACATGGAAGTATTGCTTTTATTTTCTATAAGAGTTATGACATTGACTTCCTTAATGTTCTTGAAACTTATGTTTTAATGTTCCTTATCATGGTATTGGTGTGCTTAATTACAAATCACTGAGGTTAGGAGTCAAGAACTTAATTTCCTTACTTACTAGTGCTCCTTAAAGCCTCCTCTTTGGACTATTGATTGTGTTTAAGTACATATAAAAAAAAAACTTGGAAAGGGTTACCATCTGGGATAGAGTGCAGCTAGCCTGTTGACGTGCAGGTTATCAAAATAACCACCCTCTGGGTTTGACAATACAGGAAGAAGGCTACCTACCCATAAGTGTGTGAAAGCCACCAAGAACAAATAAAAAGATGAAGGAGGAATCAAAAAAGTTAGATGTGATTGTTTCTTGGTGCTCAGTTAAAGACAATGAATTCAGGCGTAATTAGTTGAAGAGCTTTCACTGTACTTTTTACATGACTCAATTGAAAATCCAAAAGGAGCTTTATTGAGTATCTTGTGAATAAGTGGAAAGTATAGATCCTGATTTTTCACAACCTCATTTCACACACTGCACGGGCATTTAACCACTTGTATGACATGTGTTAACATCTCATGACATAATAAGTAGAGCATGTTTTGGAATTCACTTTCATTCTTTCTTATGTTTAATTACAAGCTTGAACCTATGTTTTGATAGGTATTTAAGGGAATAGGACTTAACATTTTCTGACAAACCTCATACTTTTCCCTTAGATTTTTTAGTTATTTTCAATATAAAAAAAATTCACAAGATCATCGCGGTTAGGACTCTCTAAGTCATGGGATAATACAGAGAATGAGTTGAGGAGGAGTCTTCATCGCGGGAAAGCCGCGAGATCACCGCAGGATGGGCGCAGGATTATTGCGGGTGCGGTCTTCCCGCAGTCTGGCTCTTTAAATGCCTCCCAAGCCTTCATTTGGTCCCTGTTCACTCTGACATCAGCCTGACGTGTCCTCCTTTCTCTGTTCGATAGCCCTGTCATTTCTCTGTCAAGGTACGGTCCTTTTAGTATTTTACTTCTCTAGTTTGTCTCTTCTTATTCCTATGGCCCATAGGAGACGTCACCGTCCTTCATATGACTTTCATCGTTTTAGGAGAGATTGTGAGCTGTCTCTTTATGATAAGACGTTCATGTATCGTTCCATTGTTGTTGAGCGTGGCATTCTACTACATGATTTTCCTGATGTAGAGCAATATTTTGATGGGTTAGGGTCGTCAGCTTATGCGTCATATTCTAGTTTTGAAGGTCCATTCTATGAGCATGCTTTAGGAGAGCTTGTTAGAGAGTTTTATGTTAATATGCATGCCTTAGATTTTTCTATTGGTGTCTTATATTCGTATGTCCATTCTGTTGTTATTTAGTTGACACCTGATATTATTTCTGAGTTCCTGAGCTTACCATATCCTGAGCATATTGATTTTGAGCTAGTTCTTGATACTGGCGGACCTTCTGTTCAGACCATCTTTCATTTACTCAGTGAGGGTCATGTTGACTGGATTGGGGAGACTATTCCTCACCGCCAGCTTTCTGAGGTTAATAGGATGCTATATTTATATATAGTAAATTTTATTGATCCGACTTTTCATATCACAACAGTGTCTGAGCGTCGCATTTTACATTCCATTGTTACTGGTCGCATCTTTGACTTTCCCTTCTTCATGTTTCATCTCATAGCAGTTGGTAGTGATTCCACCTCTAGGTCTGATTCCTTGCTGTTTGGTTTGTTTATTACTCACTACCTTCTATCTCTTGGTGTCGAGTTTCCTCCAAATTATGAGTTGATCAAGATGCCTAACACCATTAATCATATGTCTGCACGACGTAGTAGGACCCACTCTTGGCCTACTCTAGCTACTCAGGATGTCTCTCCACCTGTCCCTACTCAGCCTACTCCACATCCTTTTGATCCATTTGCCCCTTCTTCTAGTACCCCACCAGCTTATGACATGAATATGTTGGGTACTATGTTAGCCTCCATTCAGGGGGAGAGTCAGGCTTTTCACTCTCAGGTTTATCAGAGATTTGCTGCTTTAGATGCTAGATAGGTAGAGCTTCACACTTTTCAGATGGACATGGACTCTAGGTTAAGGGCTATGCAGATGCGCTAGAATGGGATGCACCTCATTCTTACTCAAGTCCTGCAGAACTTGAACACTTTCACTTATCCCTTTGGAGACCCCTTTGGCAGCAGCTTCTTTCCACACACAGGTGATGGTGCCAGTGTTCATCATACCGGAGCAGCGTAGCATGGTGGGGATGATGGTGCCCAGGGCAATGATTAGTGATGTCATTTAGTGTCAATTCCAAGTCAAAAAGGGGGAGAGACATATGTGATTGAAGATGATGACTTGGATGATTGTACTTATTGATTTGGATGATTGTATTTATGTATCTATGACTTGGATATCGGTCTCAGATTTATGCTCATATGAACTCTTTTATTATGGGTTGATGTTTATGATTTTTTATTTAGTGTTAATGGATGGTTGCATTCTTCATTTGGTTATATTGTTTTGGATTTGTCATGAACTTATTGATTACTGGTTGTTATTCAGTGTTACCATATGATGCCGTAATTAGTTTATTAAGTGTGCAGCCATACAGGATAAAAATTGGAACATGTTGATGGATGACAACAAGTTAACAAATTGGAACTTGATTGACGGATAGCTAGTTTATTGAGGCTTTAATCTAGGATGAACTTAATTGTAATATTTTCTTTTGATTGTTTGGACATGGAATTGCCAAAAGGGAGATTGTTAAGTCTAAATGTTATAAATTGGCAATCCATGATCAAATAGAATTGTTTGTATGTTTGGACTTAGTATAGGCTAAGGCACTTGAGTCTTAACTCAAATAGAAGTCTAAAAGGCCTCAGTAAAATAGTTTCTAAATTGGCTGGAAGTCCTGAAAAAGTCAAACAAGCGCCAGAAACTGATTTGCGCAGGAAGCTCGCTGGAAGGCTGCAGTTTGCCGCGGGATAAAGCCGAGAGGGTGTTTTTCAAAGTTGGCCGTGTGAGATGACCGCATTGATCCGTGGGAAGGCCACGGGATGACTACGGGTGTGCCCTTCCCACGGTAGCACAATTCTGGCTTATTTTCAACTGGTTTCAAATCTTATCTAGCCCAGGTTTCTCTATATATACCTTCTAAATGTCTTCATGGTCACAGACGAGAGAATTTACATCAAGTTCGAGAGCCAGAAAAGTTTAAAAGTTCTCTTAATTGCTTAGCCAAGCTTTCAAGTGTCTGTAAGGTTCGAAGGAGTTCGAATCTTTGAAGAGCTGAGAATTCAACACGTGTGATTGCCAAGGATTCGGTCCTGTGCCTTCGAGGAGTCGAAGGGCTTTCGCTGAAGGTGTTGGTGAATCAAGGAGTGGAGCAAACGTCAACGTAGTATAGAGTCAAGGAGTTGAACTATTATGTGGTTGAGTTTGTAACCAACTTTTGTTTATTAGTGAAAGTTTTGTTTGAGGTTTCCCTTCGTGGGTTTCCTCGTTTCTTATATCTCGCCTTTTATTATTGTTTGATTTTAGTTGGTTGTTTTGGGATCTCCATCAGCATATTACGTAATTTCAGAGATATATTATTTTACATTTAAGTTCACCAAACTATCCCACCACCTTCAATGGCTTGAAGCCAAGAAGGTGACCTAGCTTAGTATGCTTAAAGTTCAAAGAGAAAAATATACTTTCAAACAATCCATGAATGCAAAATAATGAAAAAGAATAAGAAGAAGAAATTGAAAACTAAAACATAAAAAGAAATATGAAATAAATCTGAAATTTAAAGCTAGAATTGAAATAATTAAATGCGAAGTCACTTATATGCGTAAACCTTGGGAGAGAGAAACGCAAAATCACCTTATGAAACTTCAACTAAACCTAGTGCTTGAAAGCAACGAACTTGAAAGTGTAAACCCTAACTCTAACCCTAATGAAATAATGTAATGTAAAAGCTCCCCGCTTGTAATGTCAGCAATCGTGCCTATTTATAGGTTTACAGCAATTAACGGTAAAAAGGTAAATTTATAGTTCAAAAATAATATAAAAATCTACTGGAGTGAACTCACGGGCGCCTGGCACAAAGTTTGTGTGTGCCTAAAACTATTGCACATCTAAATGTTCGACAAAAGTCCTGAGAAACATGCAAAGAAAAAGCTCTCGGTGGGCGCCCAAGGTGCATCTCAGTCGGACACCCATGTTGGCGTGCACCCAAGGTACAACACCTTCGTGTGCCTATGAATGTGTGTGCCCATGAAGGGTTATTCTCATGCGCCCATAAATGTGTGTGCTCATGAAGAAATATCAAAGATAAAAAATCACAAAATACTAACAAAATCATTGAAATAGCTCGATAACATGCTCAAATAGGTGATGGAATGATCATAAACATGTTAATGGTTACATGTAATCAAAAGTCTCATTGAATATAATGCTGATGACACAAATGAAAGGAAAGAGGACAAGAAGAAGAGAATTACTAGGATTTGTTTGTTTATTTGAAGTAATTCGAATTAATTCCTTTATTCTAAGATAATGGCTTGGTTTATTCTTAAATAGCTCCTTGAACTTGGTTTATTGTGACATCTTGATTTTAAAATTTTTATAGTGGTACTTGAACTTAGTTTTGAGAGTTGTATAAGATTTTCTTTTTCTTTTTAATTTGCATATTTATGTATCTATTCATTGTTTGTTATCTACTAATAATGTATTTGCAGATGGCATTGGAAAGTAACCTAGATAGGCACAGAGTGATAGAGCTCCGGGAGATGGGGGTTAGACAACCAACCAACCCTAACACTAAGTGGTAGTACTAGTATAAATCGAAATCAAATTCATTTATTTTCCTTTGTACATTATGTACATATTTTTAATCTTTTTATTTTTTGTAGGGTCCACTTTGACCGCTAGATTAGTACATGAACCCTCCTAAAGCCTTGGCCTAAATTGTCTTCTTAAGAAGACAAAACAACATATGAGGTTAATTGTGGACCCTAAGCAGGGACGACCACTCGATTATGACAAGTTAGCTAAATTATCAAGCCAGTGTGGTATTATTGCTAGACACTTCCTACCGCATAATTAACACCGCGACGCTTACATTAGTGAGAGGGATAAAAAGGTGGTATTTGCGCCCTTACAATATTAAATACCATTGGTGGTAACATATTAAATTAAAATTTATCCTCCTCTTATATATCTTATATTTGTAGTTACACAATAATATTGACGTGAGTCACTGGAAGTGTGGGATGAAGGAGGGTAGAGGAAACTTTCAAAGTCCAATTGAGTGACTTGGCATAAGTAGTTTAGAGACATGATGGAGAAAGGAATTAGTGTGGAGGCGGCGAGAGAGCGTTGCCTATCTAGTGTATTGAAAGTGGATTGGGAGTGGCACATCTACAACAAATGAACAAATGCTAGTTACTAGGTTGATATAATTTACATGAACATGTATTAAACAATATGTTTCAATTATGCTTTTAACATTAAGCAAATGATTTTTTCAAGAGATGTGTCGGAAAAATGCGTAGAATTAGTCTCGTTAGACTGTTACACACTCGATGGGATCACATGCATTTGTGTCTGCTCATCATAACATAGCAATTATTAGTTTATATGTTTCATCTACACCATTAATTTTGTATGTATGTATTATTCTTCCATAGGTGGATTTTAATTGGATTTTAAAAGTAATGAGATGATTAACTTCCTTGAATGGTGGAAGCAAGTGCACAAAACAAAAGGTAACCAGTTGTATTGTTTGAAGGTAAGAGAGTTACACGTAAGTCCTTTTGATTTATATTTGACATTATAATTTTTTAATTATGTTTTGACAATATTCTCACACTAGTTATAATAAATGTTAGGATGAGATGCTACACGTGAACAATGAGCCTACCCTCGATGGCCATGATACATTGAGTGAGGATGCTGTGGGGATGCTGGTCTTTGAGAGAAAGTTTAGTTATGTAAGCGGGATGGACCATGGGCTAAAGCTACCTTCAGTGCTTAATCTTTATTCCTCAGGATATGCTGGTTTGAGATTCCGTGAGATGTAACTTGAGCAACAACTTGAAGGATTTATGCAAAAAAATGGAGCAAACGAAAGTTGAGCAAAATCTCCTTTCCAACAAGGTCTAGAATATAGAGGTTGAGTGAATTTTTTTTTTCCCAACAAGGTCAATAATATGGAGATGCATCATGCTTAGCTGTTAAAGATGTTTGAGGACCACTCTACCAGGACCACTTCTACCCAGTGCACCTCCACATCCCTGGGTTTAGATATTTGATAATTAATATTGAACCTCTTGGATTTTATTTTTATTTATTTAATTTAATTTAATTTTAATATTTTTGTTTTATTTCTTGGATGTAGTTGTTTGTTGTTGGATTTGTATAATTTTAATATGATAATTTGTATGTTTAATTTTAATGTTGAAGTAGATTTATTTGTAGGTTTAGTTCATTGTTATAACATGTTTTTTGAAAATTTAAATATTTAGGGAATTTTATTTTTTTAACCAATACTTTTAATTAGTGAAAAAATTTGTTCCTCGTTAAATGTATCTTTTTTTGTCAATAAAAGTCCCTTTGTAGAAGTTCTATATACTATAAATGATAGATACATTTTGTTGCCAAATGTCACTATAGGTTAAAAAATATAGTTTCCTTATTAAAAGTTAAGATGGGTGATGAAATTTATTTTCTCGCTAAAAGTAACTTTTTCTTTTCACAAGGAAAGTCCTATTTTCTCATTAAAAGGTAAGAATAGGTAATGAATTTAAACCTATTTCTTTACTAAAAGTAACTGTAGGTGAGGAAACACAGTTTTTCGCTAAAAACTATATGTGACCGAGGATAGGTAAGGAAATTTGCAAGAAATATTTTTTTCTTTCCTATAGTTTTTAGTGAGTGAAGTGTGATCTTTAGCGAGGAAAGTTTTCTTTACCAATACCCACAGTCTAATTTTCTAGGGGTAATTCTAATTATTATTTTCTTAATACAAGGAAATGTAATGTTATGAAGCAAGGGAAAGAGAAAGGAAAAAAACACACATTCCAGCTATAAGACATCTCATTTACATATATAGCAATTATTGAAAATTTGAAACTTTGGTTCACATTTCACTAGATCAAAGGACATGAAGAACCTAACAAAAAAATACGAAGAAATACCTATAATAAACAGTCGTGTAAAATTTGGGAGGGCGTTTATTGGTTTGTTCACATATTCGAGCTATTCATGAATCATTCAATCCGAACACATTATTTTCTTACACAATTGAAAAGAGAACACCAGTAAGAAATCTACTTATTTTAAAGAAATCAACCAGCAAGCACAAACAAACTGAAAAACCAGAAACAAAAATAAGAAAAGGAAAATAATAAAAAAATTGAACCAAAAAAATTGATTTACATTTTGTTGGAAGTGACTTGCAAGGGGGAGATATATACATATATATATGTATGGTATAAGTATTTTGTTCTGACAAAATAAAAAATGAGTGGGCAATTTTATTTACTTATCTATCTATAATGCTCATAGGATTACTACACCTGCATTCTAGATCATCTCAAAGCTAGTGGTTACTACTAAAATTGGTAAGAAAATTTGTCACCTAAAAAGAAATATATAAAAGAAAGAAGAAACATATCATTTATTTAATTCCCAATATTTATTAGTACAAATTTTCATTAGGTATATATTTATGAAATCAATTTCCCTTCTTGAGAACTTTAATTCCTTTCCAACGAGACTCCATACAGTTGGAGTCATTATCCTGTGCATAGACTCCACATTTGAAATAATGAGAGGATCCACCCCGGCCTGGTCTGTCGAACTTGAGAACCCCATCAATGTAGACCTTTACTCTGTTGGCGTCGACGTCATGGATTACGTTCAGCCGAAACCACCTATTGTAGATGTTTGGGACGAGGACGGATTGCCCATAGTACGAGAGATTCCCATTAAGAACCCAAAGCATAAAGGTCGTGGCACGACCGCTTGCTCCAAACACCTGCATTACCGACACACCAGATGTCCCGCTCGGTATGTATCCATATCCTTCAAATTGCCACACACCAGAAGAGTAATCATATCCCTGAACACAAATTAAAGGCTTGGATTAGATTAGAAATATACAGCAAAGCCTAGAATGGTTACCACATAGGGACAATCATCCTTGGACACAAACTTGTGGAATTAACTAAGGACCTAGCCCAACCAATTGTAGTTATTAACAACTATTCCTACATTGTCGAAGTCAATAAATTACGCCTGTATACATTGGCAAGTAATAATTGGCAGCGGAGGATCAACATTTCTCATACCTTTACAATCTTAGATTAGAGCTTGAATTAGTATAACTTTCTTTTGTGTATAGAAAGGCAAGCCCCTCTACATGCAATCATGACAATCACGGGAGCTTCTCAAAAAGGCTAGTTGAGTAAGTGACAATTAAGTTTATAGTTCTATTAGATCTGTTAATGGATGAGTTGAATCCATCAGATTCAGATTCAATCTAAATTTATTAATAGTAGATCCGATCTAAATTCAAAAATTATCGGATTCGATACTGTAAGATCCGATCTCATCTCTCTACATAGATCCGACTCATTTTGAATAATAATTTTTTTAAACGATCATTTTATAAAATAAAATATATATTTCATTCAATATATATATAGGGATGGGAACGGAGCAGATCAGAGGCGGATATGGTATTATCCAAATTTAAACTCTAAATCCTCTACCTATCTCCAAATTTACCCCAAACTCTAAACAGATATTTTTTTGAACCTCCATCCCCGCTCCAAACGGAGAACGGATATATCCACGGATATCCAAAACTCCAAACCATTTGTTCACCTCCAAACCTGCTCTTAAGTTGTATGTAACTTATTACTACCAAATAATTCATCTCCAAAATCAAAATAATATATAATAATATATTTTGTAAATAATGTAATACATTTCAATAATCTAGTAATATATTTAAAAATACTGTAATGATTAAAATATAAGAAAAAATATGAGTTGATAAATTTTAAAATGAATAAATTTTAAAAAAATTGTAAAAAATAAATAAATATCAAAATGTTAAAAAACATGACAAAAGTTTGTAAATAAATTTCAATTTATTTTATATCTTAATTAAATAAATTTAAATTTATTTTTTTATGATTGCTAAAAATATAAATATAAATAAAATTTATTTTAGCTTTTTAAATTTTTTTCTTATATAAAACCTACAAACATAAGAATAAAAGTTATAAATTTAAATTTCTAGTTCTTTTTTGTCCCTATTAACATTTTACATCAACCTAATTTCAAAATAGAATAACTAATTTTTTTTCTCACCATTCACATATAGAAAAAAATAAAACTACAAAAAATTTTTAATTTTTTTATAATAACAAATAATTTTTTAGAATAACATAGAACTATAAATTTTTATTATTTGTATAAGTAAATTTTTTCAAAAAATTTAAAATATAATTATCTGCACTTATCAAACTATCTAAGAAAAAAATTAATAAGTTGTCTTCTCTATATATTTTAAAAAAAAATAATTTTCACTATAAAAAAAAATATTGAATGTTTCATGAAACATTTTAGTTAAACTATTTGAAAAATCTATTTTCTAAAGAACTCTTTTTAATATCAATATTGAAAAGTTTAAAAATATATTTTAGTTGAAAATATTAAAAATACGAGAAAAACAATAAACTATTCAAAGTTCAAGAAAGAAGTTACTTAATGAAACAGTAATTTTATTTACTAAAAATAAGAAAATAAAATAGCAAATAAAATATTTTAATTATTTTTTAAAATTTGTATCTAGTTATTTTTCTAAAAACAATTGAGTTTATAAGTCATAGTGGGGTTTGAAATTGTATAAATTAATATAAATTTGTAAAAATTATAGTTTCATAATTCGTGCAGTAAGTAAAAATTTAAATTTTAAAGGGATTTATATAATTTTATAGAGTCCCAAATGATTATATCTTATAAAATTTTAAATTTATCTTTTTAAATTTTCTTAATTTTCGCATATGAAAGAAATAAATTGAATTTTTAAAACTTCAATTTGCACAAAAGTAAGAAAAAAATTAAATTTATAATTTCTTTCCCAAACACACCCTAATTAATACAAAACAATGACAATTTTTGTTTTAAATTTATTTATCAATATTCATTTTAATGATAATAATAGTGAAATTTAATGAGTCTAGAGTATTATAAATGTGAATATTGTTTGTCATGGTATAGTGACAATATTATTATCGTGGTTTCAAATGAGTTTGGGTTGTTTAAATATTTTTCGGGACAAATCGGGACAGATTCGGATTAGATATCGGATTCGGTGCAGATTGGGGCGGAGGTAATGTCATCCCCATTTCCGATCCAATATCCAATTTTTTTTAAAAAATCAAATCCAATCTCCAAAAAAAAAAATTCAAATTTTACATCCATTCAGATCGGATAACGGATCGGATTCGAACGGATCGGTCGAGATGTCCATCCCTATATATATATATATGATTTTGACTATTTCTTTTTTCTTCCTGATAAACGGGTTCTGCTTCTTTCAATATAATTTATTTCATCAATTCTTCATTAACTTCGATGATTATATTGCATATGAATATGGGCCAAAGAAATCAATTAATATATTAAAGTATATGTATAAGATATTCAGTGGGATGTTATCTAAATAATATTATTTAATATATTAAAGTAAGGCCAGTTTTTGGCTTGATTAGATAAATATTAAGTTCCACAGTAATTATTGGAAAGCCATAGAAAAGTTTGGAAACCACTGAAGTACACTATGCTTTTCTTACCTGGATGCGAATCTCCGTCCGAGGTTTAGTGTTGCTGCTAGGGGCGTGAGGCTTGTCTGTCTTGAACACCCACAATTTATGAACTCCATCTTTGAAGCTGTATCGCTGGTTTTCAGGGACATCATAGGGCTTTTGGATTACCAAATTTGATTGATCGAGTGGGAGGGAGATGAATCCATCGGTGGGGTCAATGGCATCCAAAGCCAATGCTTGGTATAAAATTATCTGAAGAAAAGTCAGGCACAGAACAGATGAGAGAAAAGAAGCCATTTTATGTGGGTCTCTATTTCTGTCCATGTATGGAAAACTATGGTTGTTTCATATATAACTACACACACATATATATATATATATAGTAGGGGTAGATTGAAGAGATAGATGTCCACACTTTTCTAACCTCTGCTGTGCCAATAATTGAGAAAGACAAAATTGTCACGAAAAAAATTAATAAATTTTTTTTTTGATAACTTTAAAAAAAGCTCAAGAAATGAGGCTCTTGAAAAGAGATGGGATTTTCTGAGCGTGGTTGCCCCTCTCTGCATAAAGATGACTTTTCATCGGCGCCAGTGATTTCTCCAGCCTAAAAATTAAAAAAAATGGGGGAGTTAGATCAGATTGATGCAGACCGAAAAAGACTCAATTAATATTAATACCATACCGATGAGTAGTCTAAACTTTGATCGCTTAAATGGCCAGTTACCATACCGATGAGTAGTCTAAACTTTGATCGCTTAAATGGCGAACTGGCCTACCAGCCAAAATTTTAGTCCTATCCATAGATATGGTTGAGGATTGTTATTTATTTAATTTTTTTTTCTCTTTTAGTTTGATTGAATGGAAATTGCTATATTTGATTGCTGATTCGATCACTCTTCCTTCATACATTGGAAAATATATTATTTTAGAAATTTTTTTATTAGAAAACAAGACTATGACAATGATATTTTTATAATAAAAAATATTTATTGGGTTAATTTTTTAATTAGCTAGATAAAAAATTAATTGGATAAAAAATGAAAGTCTCATTGAATATAATATTGATGACCAAATGAGAGGAAAGAGAATAGGAAGAATAGGATTACTCTGATTTATTTGTTTATTAGAAGTAACTCGAATTAATTAGTTTATTCCAAGATAATAGCTTCGTCTAATCTTATATTGCTCCTTGAACTTAAACTTGGGTTATTGTAATATCTTAATTTTAAAATTTTTATAATGGTACTTGAACTTAATTTTGAAAGTTATATAAGACTTTTGTTTTTTACATATTTATGTATCTATTCATTGTTTGTTATCTACTAATAATATGTTTACAGAAATATATGAGTAAATATTTATATTAGTAGCTTTACCCATATATGTTGGAATCAAGAATTTGTTGATTGATGTGGAAGGAAAAACCAAATTAGACTCTTTACAGATCGGTGTGTGTTTGATTTCCACGTGCAAATCCTAAGCTTCTTGGACTTTACAAATATTTAATCGTGTAGACTCCTTCAAAGCTTTGAAAAATGGAAACCCCACGCCAACGGTACATTGATTGAATCTCTTACATTTCATTTGGGTAATTAGAGATTTTATATTAATAAATTTGAAATTAAATTATATTAAAAAAACCAGTGATAGTGTCAATTTATTTAATAATGCATAAAATTCTTTAAATAATTATTAATGATTACTATCAAAATAGTGGTGCCACCAATTTTTAAAATTGTGAATCCACTATTATGATTTTTAAAAATTCTTAGTAAAATTATGCTAAACTACTAAAAAATTATTTTTAATTAATTTTTCTTAAATAATTAACACCAAATCAATTGATTTCAAATACGTAAATATAAATGCAAGCTTATAATTATTGAATCTTGTCAATAGAGTTGGTGAAGTTGAACGGTGCGTTTTTCTAAAGATAACCCTTTAAACTAAAAGATTTTAGAACTAATATTAAGACTTCAATTTTAATTTTTTACATTCAAGAAATATTATTCATTATGAAAAGGATTTTATACAGATAAGAAACTAAATTTAACATTTTGATATCATTTTGCAAATTCTAATGTCATTTTTCAATAATTTTTAAATTTTAAAATTTAAATAATCTCAACAAGCATCCAACATCATTCTTGTCCTATCCTAGGCATTGACATTTATATAGACACGCCAAACATACATGTTACATCAATGTTACTCAATGTTATGTCAAAAACATTTTTCAATATAGCATGACTACTCTGTATATATATTTATATCTAAATTTATCTATATCTATATATTATATATATAAATGTATGAATGTAAGATTTTTATGGTGCTTTAATCGTTGAGATATAGATCCGAATCTATATACCTAAAACTATTTTTAAACTTTTATATTACTATTTATATATACTATCTGTAAATGTGAGTCTTTAGGGTGTCTTAATTACTAGTTGAGCACATATTTGAGTTTATGTACTTAAAATTATTGTAACTTTTTATTATTTATTATCAATAACATAAGCAAATTTTAATTATTGAGCAAAACTTAATAACTAATTACGTTATCAATGATTACATTAGAAACTTAATCCTTATCCGATTAGGAAACTCCATCATTGTTTGATTTAGAAAACTTGAATGTCATTCTGTGTTTAATTAGGAAATCTTGTCCTTTATTACAAATTTAATTCTTTTGTTTAGATTTTTCATAAATTTGACTTTACAATCTTCCCCCACGGCAATTCCATAAAAAAATCAAATCAAATTTCAATTTGAAACTTGCACACTTGAACAAACAATTAAAAATATCAAATGGAGCAAAACAAAAAGGGACAAATAGCCAAAGTCAAAGATCAATATCCAAATATCTATTTTTACTCCCCCTTTTTGTTATGAATTGACAATCTCACAAAATAATAGGAGAATAAAAAGATCAATAAAAATTAACCAACGCCTTCCCTACAAACCTCTCTAAAAAATTCTTGTAGGGTCGTTTTGTGCACTAAAAAAATTGAATATATTTATTAAAAAAATACTAAAAATTGATAAGAAAGTTCACAAAATGGATCAAAGAAATTTTTACTTCACCTACATTCAAATATGTAAATCTATCACCCCATCCTTATAAATTTAAATGAACTAAAATTCATCTTTCCAAATAATTTTCTAAGTCTGCGTCATGAGATGAATTTAGCCATAAAATCAAAAGAAAATACTTGTGCACATGTGAAATTATGACTAATCAAACATATATGCTACCCCTCAAACAAATTATAAGATTAAGAGATTACATCTGATGCACCGAATGAATTGAGAGCAATTTGTTTTTTATCCAGCTGACTGCCTCTAAATATTTCGTCTAAAATAAACCCCAAGTGCAAAGTTGTGCGGTGTAGTTTTAAACTCGGTGAGTCTGAGGTCGAATCCACAAGTAACTTAATGTTAATTCTTTTCTAAGTTATTTCGGTTTAATTAATTTACTATTTTAATTTATTAAATGAAAAGATTAAAGGTTTGATTTGGTTTTGAAAGATTGTTCACAAAATAAAATAAAGCTAATAAACTAAGCTTATATAACAACTGAATAAAACACAAATTTAAACTAAAAAATTCAACAACAACTAATTAACTATTGGAAACTAATAAAATACTAAAAACAGAATTTAAATTTAGTTTCAACAAGTCTAATGAACACGTATTGATTTACCTTACAAATTAGGGCGGATCCAATTTTTAGGTTAAATAACAAAGTTTACCTCGGATTGAATTCACATTTAGTATTAACAACCCGGTAAAGATTTTCAATAGAGATTATTTAAATAAAAAGTTAGCTCAACCCAAAATCACGTTTAGGATAAATAGGTTGGTAAAGATTTTCAATAAAAATCCATTTGAAAATTAGTTTACCTCAATCCGAAATCGCATTTAGGATAAACGGATTGGTAAGAATATTCAACGAAAACTCATTTGATTCGGATTAATTTTTATTTATTTCAAAAGTATTAAGAAAGTTTTAATCTTATAAAATTATCAGGGATTTCAGAGAATGTGATCAATTTTATAAGTTTTCAAAAGTTTTTATATAAATGAAAATTAAATCCGTATAAATGTATTCAACCCTAGTTTTAGATCCACCCATCTTTGATGAGCTAAATCAATACAAACTCTTAATCTAACGTTATACAAATCAAATAAACAAAATAATGAAAAAGTAGAGGAAGAGATACATACTTTATAGATGAATTGATGAAAATGAACATGCAAACTTTAATTCATAAACTTCAATCCACAAACTTGAATGTATAGAAACTCTCCCTCTCTAAAAATCTCTATTCAGAAAAATAAAACTAAAACTAAACTATCTAAGAAAAAAAACTTCTGTAATAAAAACTTCCTCTGTCCTCTCAAAAAACAAAAACCGACCGACACCTACAAAAAAAAAAATATCTTCTCTAATAAATAAAAATTTCCATCCGAATTTTCATAAGGAAAATAGCATAATATTGCCAAAATCAAATTAATTCCTTCCTTCTTTTCCACCCGAAATTGCCAATCACGATCTCTGATTTTTGGGATTGTGTATGGTAATGGTTCGGACCAGGAGCGGGGGTGTCCGGACCGGAGCAAATTGCGCTATTACCAAATATATACGTTGGAGATTTGAAAGAATGGTCCGGACCACCCCTTGAGTGGTTGGGACTACTCCTTGGATGGTTGGGACTGCTGAGAAGATGGTCCAGACCATCCCTTGGATGGTTGGGACCACACCTTGAGTGGTCGGGACCATCTCTTGGATGGTCGGGACCGCACCTTCTGTAATATTTCTGCAACATTTACCAAAAAGACATTAATCTTAAATATTGATAAATTTGTATTATTAGGAATAAAAATACATTAAATAAAGATAAATTATATTTAAATGATTACATTTTATTAGTGTAATCACCAGCCATAATTTTTTTTATTGAGCTGTGATTCTTCATGTATATCTCTTTCAAGGTCCTGACAACTTTCACAAGTTTATGGGCAGGTAGCTTTTCCCTTAACAATCAACGAGTTATTTAGAGACTTCTTATTGGTCCCACCGCTAACCTTTTTTAAGACAAGATATTTTTTTTCTTGCTCCTCAACATTTTTTAAGTGCATCAAACAATAATTAAAGATCCATATGGGAAAAGCTATATGCAAAATCAATCAAGTGTTTGAAGAAGCACATCAAAACTATGGAAAGTTCACCAAAACATTTCTTCTCAATTTAGATGGAAGTATAAATTTTTAATCTATTACAAATAATGTGATTGAATGATTGATGCACATATAAGGAGATAGAAATCATAAAATATCTTCAAAACAAATAATGAACTCCTATCTTTGTTATTTTTAGAAAATTAGGGATATACACAAATGTCCAAAGATTTCTTAAGAGATTTAAGCAAAAGGCATCCAAGGGTTTGGTAAAAAGATCAGATTTCAAACCCACACAACCCTAGTTTTTGGAAAGATGAACTTAACAGTCACTAGTAGAAAGTGTGAAACTAGCGACCGCCTAAGACGGTCGCTAAATGTCTAATAGCGGTCGCTAAAAGTATTAGCGACGGCATAGCGACCGCGTCAAACGAGTCGCATTTGCTTCGTCGCTAATAATTATTAGTGACCGCTAGGACGGTCGCTAAATTATTTGCGACCGCTCCTGCGACCGCTCGAGTTCAGACGTATGGATAATAGCGACCGCTCATAACGGTCGCTAATACTGCAAAAGGCGGTCGCTAGTTGTTTGGCGCGAAGATGGCGCGAATAAATAGCAACCGTAGGTAGCGGTCGCTAATTAGGGAACAGCGGTCGCACTAAGTTTCGCGCGGGAGCCATGACCATTTGTATTAACGACCGGAATATGACTATTAGCGGCCGCCATAGGCGGTCGCTATTTGTAAGTAATTTTTTTTTTTAAAAAGATTTAAATTATTTAAAAATCTCAATAATTATAATTTAAATTTTGCTATAATAAGATCTCAATAATTTGTTTTACAAATCAAATTATTTAAAAATAATTTAATAATAATTTATTTTTTATTTATAATGATTATTTATTTAATAGTTATTAATTATTTATAACAACTATTATATTTAATTACTTATCTATAAATATTTATATTATATTTAATTTATTAAATTACACATAGAATTAATGAAATTTTTCATAAAATTTGTAAAAAAAAAAAAACGTATCTCCTAATTATGATTATATATACAAACATAATATCAAATTAGATTACAATTAAAATAAAATTTTATTATATACAAATGTTCAAAATACAAAAACAAATATATATATAAATGTACTGATCAAAATATATACAAATAGATCCTAATCAGTCCAGGAGGGCCATCCGCCATCATCCGGGTCCTACAATGAAATAATAATGAAATTATAACGTGATAATTAAGAAGACATGAATAAATAAATTTATATAATTTTAATGAGTAATAGTAACGAGAAATAAAATTTTTAACCTGAGGAGGAGGAGGAGGTGGATGGCTCTGACTCTGAGAGAGGCGCCGCTCCATCTCAGCCATCATCTCGGCTCGAAGTGCTGCCTCTCGCGCGTCCATCTCAGCTCGAAAGGTCTGCAGCAGATCTTGATCGCGACGTCTGGCCTGAGAAGATGATTCTGCTCGTGCAACGGATCGGCGTGGAATACCTGCACCCCGCGTAAGCGTGTATCCATGACCATCGCGTCCGATAATGGAGAAAAATATCTCGTCCCTCCTCTCTTCGGACTCCCTCTCATCTGGCGACAGCTCGTCTAAACGTGCATTAAACTGCGCCTAATGCAAACAAGCCGAAATAGAAAAAACAAGATAACTAACTATATTATTTAAAGAAAAAATTAAATTATAAATTATATGTTGATTGGACAAAATATTAAAATTTGTTACCTGTATAGCCTGAACCTCCGGCGAATCAGTACGTCGAGTCGCCAACCACATGGACATCCGATCTGTCCTCAGGCCCTCCTCTGTCCTCTGTTGAAAGGTAAATTATATGTTAATAATTTACTATCATTAAAAAAGATAAATAAAGAAGTTGCTATTAGCGTGATAAGCTCACGTTTTTACCTCGTGGCGAACCTGAGAAAAGTGTCGAGTCCCCTCCTTGTGCCCCGGCCCCTGCAGTCCTCGATTTCGCGAGTTCCTTTGGGCCTCCGCCTATTTTAAGTTTTTTTCGATTACTTTTTGTAATTTACGCTTGATAACGTCAAAACTTAAGGAAAAATAATTAACTCGCAATCATCTCACCTGTGCCTCGGGACTCGACCAATACCTGACGAGCTCAGCCCACTGGTGGGGAAGAACGCCCGGTGGGACCCGCTGGAGGATGTCAGGGTCATTCTCATGACCTTTCCAGTATTTATCTTTAATCTTATTTTTATGATCCTTCCACATCTTCCGACACTTAGCGAACATAACGTCCCGGAAGTCTGGAGGAACATCAACTACATTGGCCTAAAAATGACAAATTGTAGAATATTATTTGTTACAAGTTTCAGCACATAAACAACGTACAATTAGATAAATAAAATTTTCATACCTGTACCTCGGTCCATAGACCCTCGAACGTAGAATCTGGAAAACGTCCCACTCGAGGGTGGTCAATGGGAATCTGATCGGATTCCGGACCAAATGTCCGAGCTGTGAAATCAAAGACCGTCCATCCTTCCCAACCGGATGGGGCGTGTCATCCCACTGAACGGTCATCCACTGAGATCCACAGTTCCACTGCGGCAATCCCTTCGAGGGCCCTCTGCCAGACCTCGAAAGCCTGCTCGGAGTGGGAGAATCTGTTTCAAACAAATTGTTACATGATAAAACAACAGAATATACCTACTGTTGTTGGATAAGATACATTCCGAAATTAAAGAACTTTACCTGCATCTGTGTCAGTCACTGAAGGTCGCGTGGACATAGGGGGTGAAGGTGGGACAGCATCTGCTGAGCTACTCCCGGCACAGGATAGCCCCAGACGCTCAGCCATCGTCCTAGGACCAGTCCTCTTCCTAGAACGTCCGAACATGGCTACCTAACTGTTCACAATTTAAACTTATTATAATTTCAAATATAAAGGAAAAAAAATTTAAAATCTACCTTATTCGGATAGAAAAGTACACAACCGTGTATTAAGTATGTAAATCAACCGTATCTCCTTCAACCGTGTCCCTAACCCAATTAACATCTTCATCACGTTGGACAATTGCATCTTGGTCAAGAGCTTGTTGGGCGAATGGATCAATATCAGGCTCATCGCAGTCGATTTGGTATACCCCTCTCCTTGACATTTTAACTGCAACTTGCCAGTTGGGATCAGCTCGATCGCCAACATAGTAAACTTGCTCTGCCATGGATGCCAGTATGTATGGTTCAGCTTCTATTTGTACATCTCGATGTAACAAATTGTTTAAATTGACCAATTTAAATTGGTACTTATCAACTTTAACCCCGCGAATTGGATCAGCCCAAACACACTTGAATAATAAATATCTTAAACCACGATTGTAAACGATTTCAATAATGTCATTCAGTTGGCCATAATAGTAACCACCGTCAATAGATGGACAACCAATGCCACTATTTTGTGTTGCTCGCCTATCATCTACTTCCTTGATGCGAAATCGAAACCCATTGATGTCACAAGCTGTGAAACGTCGAGCTGTCGTGTAAGGACCATCAGCCAACTGTTTTATTTCATCGGTCAAAATAGAATCCGTAGTACTTCGTAAATTGTATACCTATGAAATGTAAATTATCATGAGTTAATTAAACACAAATTAATTGTGATGTGAAAATCATATAAAAACATATGAAAATATTTAACACGTACGTAGTTCTTAAACCAGTCATGAAAACATTGATAATGGGACATTCGAATTTGATTGTCTGTTGCACGAGGCATGTTCTGTTTCAGCTCGTTTATGTGTCTCCTGCAATGCAAATCAAACAGGATTGAGAATAATCACGATTTTTATTACAAATATGATGTAATTAACTTTCTTTATTACGACAACGTGACTTACTGGGTCAATGGCACAACTGATTGGGTGTTGAAGAGCACGAACCGATGAGCTTGGATCCACTCGATATGGTTGAGATCAAATGACGTGCCTTCCCCAATAGGGCCTTCATTTATCCGCTCCGACTTGCTAAAAGTCGTTTGGACATCATCGTTTAGATATGCCGCACAAAAATTTATGCACTCATCCATCAAATATCCTTTCGCTATGGATGCCTCGGGTCGAGCTTTGTTCCGCACATACCTCTTCAATGTGTTCATATATCACTCGATCGGATACATCCACCTAAATTGGACAGGGCCACCAAGCCGGGCTTCTTCAGTTAGGTGTATAGTCAAGTGAACCATTACATCAAAAAATGCCGGCGGAAAAATTTTCTCTAGATGACACAGTGTCAAAGCAATCCTGTCCTGCAGACCCTTTAAATCTTCTGTACGGATTACTCTGTAACACAACTGCCTGAAGAAATTACTGAGCTCGATCAACGGCTGCACAACATTGTTAGGCAAACATGTCCTTACTGCTATAGGCAACAACTGTTGAAGCAGGACGTGGTTGTCATGACTTTTCAAACCCTGTAACGTCCGTTCGCTCATGTTGACTCGCTTCGAAATGTTCGAGCAATATCCATCAGGTACCTTCACGTCTTTCAGAATTAATAAGAACGCATCCTTCTCCTCCTTGCTCATGGTGTACTGTGCAGGTGGCATGTATGCCCTGTTGGACTCTCCCCGGCTGCAAGTGCAATGGAGTTCTCAATCCCATCTCCTGCAAATCACGTCGAGCATTAGCATTATCCTTTGATTTCCCCTTAACACCAAGGATCGTCCACAATATATTATCGCAAACATTCTTCTCAATGTGCATGACATCCAAGTTGTGCCTGAGTAAGTTGTCTTTCCAGTAGGGCAACTCATAGAAAATACTTTTCTTCTTCCAATTATGGGTTCGGTTCCTATTTGGACTAGAAATAGATGGTAGCGGGGGGGCTAACAGATCCTGAAAGTCATATACTGTTCGAATTTGCTCCCGCTCCATCTGGGCCAGCAATTCGACCCCGGTCATTGCTCGTGGTGCCGGACCGAACTCCCGAGTGCCGTCAAACGAGACTCTGTCCTTCCTAAACCTATGCAACGGAGGTAGGAAGCGTCTATGACCCATGTACGCCCACTTTCTACCATACTTTAGCCAAGTTGACTTCTTGCTCTGATTGCAACAAGGACATGCGAACTCTCCTTTCGTGCTCCAACCAGATAAGTTGGCGTACGCCGGAAAGTCGTTAATTGTCCATAGTAATGCTGCCCATAGTTTAAACATTTCATTTCTTGTTGAGTCAAATGTCATCACACCATCAGTCCATAATTCATTAAGCTCTTCAATCAATGGTTGCATATAAACATCTATTTTATCCCCGGGACCCTTAGGTCCGTCAATCAATGTCGATAGGATGACAAAAGGTTGCCTCATGCACAGCCAAGGTGGAAGATTATATGGAAGTAGCAGTATAGGCCACGTACTGTGAGTTGCCCCAGTCATGCCTGAAAATGGGTTAAATCCATCAGCCGCCAAACCAAGCCGTACACTGCGCGAATCGACAGCGAAATCAGGGTGTCTTCTATCAAAATCCTTCCACACCGGAGAGTTTGTTGGATGGGATAAGTTCCCATGATCCCCCCTGTTCTCGGCATGCCAAGTCATTAGTTTAGAGATCTTAGATGACATGAAAAATCTCTTCAATCGTGGCTTAAGTGGAAAGTAGCGCACTTGCTTTGCAGCCACAAGCTTACCACGATTTGAACTACCCAAACGATTCTGCCGAGTTTGGATAGTACCAACATTCTTCCATCTCGAAACACCACACACGGTACACGAATCGAGGTTGCCATTCTCATTCCGAAACAACATGCAACTATTGGGACATGCATCCAGAGTTTCGTATGTGAATCCCAGATTCTCAGTTAACTTGCGTGCCTGGTAGTACGATTCTGCAAGCTTAGCTCCCGCTGGTAAAACCCTACGGAGTAACTGTAGTAGCATGTCAAATGACGTATCTGACCAGTGATTCAACGCCTTCAAATGTAACAACTCAACGGTGAATGACAATTTACTGAACTCCTGACATCCAGGATATAATTCTGTCTGCGCATCATCGAGTATTTCAAAATATCTCAATGACTCATCATCTGCACCCGAGCGGGGAGTAGTTCCACCCGTCAGATTAATACTGGCACCGTTGTCTTCATGTGTCAATCCACATGCGATATCAGCTAGCATCGCGAGCATTGGATCAGCTTCCTCTGCAACCTCGGCCTCCACCTCAATGGTTTCTTTCGGACGAGAGGCGGTATACTCTTCCCCATGGAGAGTCCAGAATTTATACTGCTTCAGGAACCCATTACGGATCAGGTGCTCTCTGACAACCTCCCGTGTATAGTAATATCGGTTAGCACACTTCCTGCAAGGACAACTAATGTACCCACTGGGAAACCCACTGGTGAATGCAATAAACTGATTAATCCCCTCCACATACTCCGGGGACATCCTATTCGGCAAATCAATCCAACTCTTATCCATCTCGCTGAGAGTGTTTGTGGAGTCCCAAGAGGAAAAAAATGTCATTACTATAAAATGTAGTGCCATATGCAAAACACCTAGTCTTAAACTTTACCTCCTCATTACAGGGTGGTTGGTCCTATCCCATTCGAGAATACACGATCCAACTTGCACTCAACAACTCAATGCCGTTGTCCCCTAATTAGATAAAATTTTCGGCAGCATGTCCGCGTGGTTCTCCAAGTACACGATACACAGACGACATTAGTCGTACCCTGTGTACGCACCCGGAGAACAACAGGACGTCAACCGAAACTTCATCTAACACAGGACAGTACATGAGTTGTTGAATACAGGATGGATAATTGCATTCCCAAACTGTCCATACTGAACAATTCAAGAATCGCGTACATCAATCCCCGCACTGTTCATCGAGAGGACAACGAACCTGGTCAAAGACCTAATCCGTTACCTAAGGATGACCAAACAGGTGGCGTACGAGATTCTTAAACGGGTCTAAGTTTCACTAATATATGCAAATGAATAAAATAAAGTGGTTCTCAATGTCTATTTGTTTTCTAACTTAGAATAAAGTATTTAGATGTTAGATTGGGCCTAGACAAGATTAGGGGTTTTATTGTAGTTACTAATTGAACTAATTAACTCTTACTAATTAACTACTGCTGCTTGTGTAATTAATTACTATATTATTCGGTAAATTACCTAGAAACAATATTATAATATTATTGTTTGACCTAATTTTCTTATCGTATTCGTATTGAACTACACTGGGCCCAAGCAAGATGTTGCATTGGGCCCAGGAAAGATTAGGGATTTTATTGTAGTTACTAATTGAACTAATTAACTCTTACTAATTAACTACTGCTGCTTGTGTAATTAATTACTATAGTATTCGGTAAATTACCTAGAAACAATATTATAATATTATTGTTTGACCTAATTTTCTTATCGTATTCGTATTGGATTACACTGGGCCCAAGCAAGATGTTGGATTGGGCCCAGGCAAGATTAGGGGTTTTATTGTAGTTACTAATTGAACTAATTAACTCTTACTAATTAACTACTGCTGCTTGTGTAATTAATTACTATATTATTCGGTAAATTACCTAAAAATAATATTATAATATTATTGTTTGACCTAATTTTCTTATCGTATTCGTATTGGATTACACTGGGCCCAAGCAAGATGTTGGATTGGGCCCAGGCAAGATTAGGGGTTTTCTTCTAATTAGAGTTAATTGGAGTTAATTATTGTTATTCCAAAAAATAACACTTCAATACATTATACGAAGATCAAATATACAACAAATTAAATAATACGATACAAATTAAATAAATTAACAATAAACAATTCAATATTTACTCATTATAACATAAATCAAACAATAGATATTAATTTTTTTTTGTCTTATGCATCGATTCTTATTTAAAAGTATTCTTTTTATGAAAAAAAGTAATATGTTTAAAAGTTTACAAACTTTATTGTATTTAATTTATTAAAAAATCTATCAACTTTTACTAACTTTTTATACTTTTTTTCAAACTATATATTATTTTTACATTAAACTATATATTAATTCTCATATTTTTAGTAGTATTATCTAACATTATAAATATCATAATATAATTTAATTTCCGTAAGGTACGTTAATCAATTTATTTATAAAAATGACCATATTGAGTGAAGATGTTAGCATTGCTTCAAAAACTCTCTCTACCCTTTGTCATTTTTTGTTTTTATAAAATTACAAAGTTAATTTCATAGTGAAGAACAATTAAAATTTGTTTTCACTCTCGTTTTTCTTTTCTATTATAAATATTTTATTAATTTCATTACTTAATCTATTTTTGTTGCATCACATTAAAAATGAATTATTTTATTCAAAGATTTTATTAAACTAAAATTATTTTTGATAATTTTTTTTATAAGTTTATTATTGTTAAGTGTCGTTTTAAGAATTAGTTAGTTATAGTCAAGTTGATAGGTAGAGTTGAATATATATATATATAGTGGGAGACAAATTTTTTAGTAATTTTTACTTTTTTTGACATTTGATAACTCCTTAAAAGTTACTAAAAAATTTTGAAATTTTTTTAACATTTTTACTAAATTTAATTGAAAGATATTAAAAATAGTTAATAAAAATTTTTTATATTTTTAATAAACTAAATACTCCTATATAATCTAAAATTTAAAATTCAATTGATTATACTATTTGTATATATATTATTTTATTTTTATTCATTAAATATAATTTTTTAAGCCCAAGTTTAACGCTCCAAAAAAATAGGTCACATGCATAATTTTCCAAGTATCACATATAATTTTCCAAGTATCCAAAAAAATTTTTCAAGTATCACAAGATGAATTTTATATGAATAATTTGATAATTAAAATCAAATGATATATTACTGGCATCAAGCTTAAAGAAGCAAATAGTCAAGAGTAGGAAATTTTTTATTTTTTCCCTTCAATATTTCAACTAATTTCATTTTAGCTATTTTATGATTCTAAAATATAAATCTATCACTTTTTATGAATTATTATTTTCCAATTAATTTACAAAATTTTTTGAATTTTGTAATGAATTCAAATAATAAATTGTAATTTGTATTAATTTTTTTCAAATTCTACCGATCGAATAGTTTTTAAATTACGAATTGTTAACTATACAAAAAAATTTATTATCCAGAATTTGTTACTATGCCCACGGGGGCTAGATATTCGTTTTAGAGAGCAAATGACAGACTAACAAATACAAAAAAAAAAATTAACTTTTGTCATTTTTTAAATTTTTTCCAATTTTAATAACTTCTTTTAATTTTTATAAATTTATACCAAACAATCAATTACCAACTAAAGTATTACTTTGTCATTCTCGCATGAAAAGTTACACGGCTCTATATTTCCCATCACGTTAAATTCATGTTTAAAAGAACAAAAAGTAATTTACTTTTGAATATCTAATGAAAAAATTAAAAGAAAAAGAAAGTAATAATCATTTTGGTGGTCACATTTTGACTTTTATGTCAAAATATTAGAGAGAGAAACTGTTAGAATGAGTTTTTGGGGTTCGTTCTCACGGATTTATGTCAGTTTTGTTGAAATTTATTAAAAAGTTATTGAGATTTGTAAAAAAAGTATTGGAATTTATAAAAATTTGTTAGGATATGGATAAAATGTATTAAAGAGTTTTAGAAATTTTTAAAAATTTAAATTTTTTTTATTTTTAGTAAATTAAACGCAGCCTAAATTATTTTGATCGAATTTAATTAATTTTAATTTCATTTTTTGCATTTCGTCTATTTTTTTCACCCAAATAACAAATACAATTGGGGTATTTAGTTTATTAAATTTTATCACAAATTATAAAAATTATCAATTTTTTTCGATTAAATCTCATCACATGTTTTTTTTACGTCAAATTTTTAAATATTCTTTTTCCCAATCCAAACACATACCAAAGCCGACGCAACCATTAAAAAGTTCTATACATTTTTTTTTACGCACTGCACAAAACACAACAATTTTTTCCACTAACTAAATTTTACTTCTAAAATCTCTTTTTCTTTCTTCCAACATACCAATTTTTATAAAATAAAATTAAAAAACATAATATTAAAAAAAACAGCAAATAAAAAATACAGAAAAAAAAACAGCAAACAAAAAAAAAACAGAAAAAAAAACAGCAAATAAAAAATACAGAAAAAAAAAACAGCAAACAAAAAAAAACAGAAAAAAAAACAGCAAATTAAAAAAAATTAAAAACAACAGCAACATACACAAATAAAAATATTACACAATACGCACATGAAATAAACAATTTAACGAGTAACTAAAATAAAAAAAATTAAACAAACAATAATACATACATGCATGTATAGATAATCATCAAACCCCCAACCACAAAAAACAAAAAAAAATTATTTACATTTATCCAACAATAAACATGAAAAATACAAAAAAAAGAAAAAAAATTTCAAACTAAAAAAAAAAATACAAACCTGGTACGGTGTAGTGTTGCCTTAACCTCAAAATAAACTACAATAAACAAAAAAAAATATTAATGCATGTTTATGAGTGAGAGAGATAGAGAGAGAGAGAGAGAGAGAGAGAGAGACCTCCGGCGACGGCTGGCGAACTCCGGTCCGGCACGGCACGGCACGGCAGGGGGGGAGAGAAGACGGCAGAGGGGGGAGAGAACTGAGAGCGCGGGGGAGGGAGGAAAAAAAGGGAGGGAGGGAGAGGAAAAAGAGGGAGGCTTTCTGCCGAATATAATTAGAGAATCAGCGACCGCTTTAAGCGGTCGCTAATATGGTTGTAGCGACCGTATTAGCGACCGCTTAAAGCGGTCGCGCGAATTTTTTCGTCGTCGATGCCTTGCCGCACGGGATTAGCGGCAGACGTTTAAGCGACCGCCATAAGCGGTCGCTAATATGGTTGTAGCGACCGCTTCAAGCGGTCGCCCGAGATTTCCATTCGCCAATTCCCCAATCTCTAGTAGTGAGTGTTTTTCTCATGTCTTTTCTTTTTCAACCTACAGCATTTCGTGAAAAAGAATATTATATGCTGCTTGAAGGTTGTTTTTAAATTAGTCTTTAGAATCATTGTCCTTATGATTTGAAATCTCGATGTCACTTAGGAATTTAAAAAGCGGATCCATTGATTTGGATTTGATCTCACTCAAGAATGTAGAATGACATGCTCTAATACTAATTGAAAATTTTTGAAACAAATAATCACACACAAGATAAATAGAAACACCAAAGAATAGTGAGAAAACCCTCTCATAGGGAGAAAAATCTCAATTACAAATCTTACTAACAACGAGTTACAAATTCTTTTACTAATCTTACTTAGATCACTCGACTAACCCTACAAGCGGGCTTTCTATGTCACACGGAAAGTAAAGAAAGATTAGAAAGAAAAATAAAAGAAAGACCTATAAGGTCACAAAGAAAAAATTCTTCCTCTCACAAGACTCTATAATATGCCCCTTTAATTCTCTATTATACATTAAGCTTGAGTGCATATATACAGACTTACAAAATCCTATTTCAATTGAGACCCACATACATAAACATATTTCCTAAAATGAAAAATAAAATTTTCATAATATTTAAAATTTTCATCAGGAAATTCTCCAAGTGTTGCCAGGATTTTTTAGGATTTAGAAATTTGTACAATTCTTCCTTGATCTACAAGAACTCAATATTCATTTAGTTTCTTTCTTTGTTTAGATTTCGTAATTATATTAGCAATATATTAGGAAACTTAATCCTTGTCCGATTTAGAAACTCAATCCTTATCTGATTAGAAAACTCCATCATTGTTTAATTTAGGACACTTGAATCCCATTCCATATCCAATTAGGAAATTTTGTCCTTAATTACAAATTTAATTTTTTTTTTTTGGTTTAGATTTGCCATAAATTTGACTTTACAAAAAGGTTGACTGTTGACCTTGTTCCATCTAACTTATTTAACGATATTTAAATAGAGTTCTTTTTCAAAGTATTAGGATTAATAGATGAAGGAGATAATTGAAAATCAAGTACAGTTAAAGGAATGTCCGAGTAATTAACCCATTTTTTATAAATTTTTGATCGAAATACATCATAAATTAAAATATACATACAAATAATACAAAACATTTGACTCAAATTACATAAGTATTATTAGAGAAAGCTTAGGAGCCCTCATAACACTATTCAACTTGTGTTCTTTTTTTTTTTTTTTGGAAAGTGATTTGTGTTGCTCTTTACATATCATCATGAAAAAAGAGAAAAGAAAGAAAAAAGAAAGTGACTTGAGACTTTTCGTTTACTGAGGAGCTTGAGAGTTTTTGTTTATAAAGGGAGGCCACTATTAATGTAGAACTTATTTTTTTTATTAAATATGGCACACATATATAAGTAAAATATCATAATTAGGGGAGGCCATGGCCACCCCTAAAACCCCCTAGCTTCGTCCTTGATCACTCCTCACTACCAGAGATGATTTTGTACTTCCAAAAAACCCACATGTAGATGCCACAGCATTTTTTGGTAATAATTGCTTAATGCAGTCTACTCTGTCTTTAAAGTTTAAACCCTTTATTCAACCCAAACAAACCCCAAATCTTATATATGCCCCCGTGTGTATACATATGAAGAAAATTCTTGCTAACAATGACAAAATTCTACGATATCTTCAATTTTCACAATATATTCGCAAGATTTTCATAAAAGATTAAAAAATGATTATATTGCGAGATAATAAAAATATCATGGGAGAAATTAAGAGTGAGCTGATTGAGAGAAGTTGAGATTGCTATACTAGGGTTCTAGAGAGGCGAGGGTGTTGTTTTGTCACACCTTGGATTCCATGTCTCGAGTACGCAAGTAAGGGCACATAATTCACCATTTAACAATTCTCCTCGTTACACATTAGAGCCATACACACACGCTATGAAAAAAATTAAATAAATAAATAAGCTTATACTTTAAATTTAAATAAATGACTTAGTCAAACTAACTAGGCAACAAAGCTCCAAAGCAAAACTACAAACCTCTAAAACTAAATCAAATAATATTCCAAAAATAATAAAAATAATTAAATTTCACCTCGTAACAGAAGCTTATTACAATTCACCAAAATAATTTTCTAAAGAAAAATCTAATTTAATTATATAAAAATAAATAAAATTCTAATTTTCATGTTGAGCAGGTCCAGCACATGACTCAAAATCATTACCTACATCACAAGTTGTAAGGGGATGAGTACTAATACCACGTGTGCTCGGAACCCTAATAATATTATAAATGCCATAATGCCTTAGTATTCTACTAAGTGAAACATCTTAGCACAAGTAACAATCTCAATAAGAAATTTAATTTATTTATTAATTCTTCTTCCTTACAACTTAATCGCGTTAACATCATATAACACATCAAAAGAAAATAATTTGATCTCAAGGTACTATTGCTTGGTTGTCCCGTAGAAACAGGACCCAACCAATATCACCATTCTTCGGTGTCTATTTGGTTGTCCCGTAGAAATAAGACCCAACCAATATATACCATCCTTTAGTGTTTGTTTCCTAAGCCGTAGCCTTAGGAATATAATATGCCACCCTTAGGCATTTACATCGTTCGTAGATTACTAGCCTACTAGACTCGATTACCACCTCCGCGTAGGTTTCGAGACTTTCAACCATTGGGTACGTATACCCAATATTTTTAGTACTCCTATACCCAAACAAAACATAACATTAAATTTCACTTTAAATAATTTCTCCTTAAATTCAAATTTTAAACCTTATTAACCATTAATGCATCGACACATCTAATAACACAAATTTTAATTTCACCTAACAATCAACTTCACGTTACAAATATTTAAAGAAAATAATATCAACAAGCTAATGCAGAATACTAACTTTAAATTTATTTATAGCCAAAACAGAAGTATCCCCGCACAATAGTGTATATATATGTAAAAATCAAGGCAGGAATGGACCATTAACACATGAAGACAATAAAAATAAAAAATAAAAAAAATGAATTTATAAAATATATCGTTTAACTTATTCCAATAATATATTGGCTGTAGAGCACTCATTACCTATTAAACCTACATGTGCATTCAACTAAATGTGTGGTGGTTCCATTACTGACTTGATATTTTCTATTATATATTTATATATAAATATATATATGTGTCTAATTCAAATTGAAACAATCAAATTGACTCTTCCAACAAATGTCAACATCCAAGTATTAAATAAAAAAAAATCAATTAACAGTTTGTATTCTGGAGGATTGATTGATTTAAGAGTATATATATATATATATATATAACATATGTATATTAACAAATGAAGATTTTAAGACTTTTTGTAAGTCTTTCACAATGATTAACACAGGGTTAATCAATCAATTGATTAACATTTATATATATAATACAGAGTTTCACCCCTTACCTCTATTGAATCAGCAACTGAAGGAAGTAAGCTAACAAATCGTAAGGAGAAAACCATTGTAGCCACCCAACAATATTAGGGGTTTCATATTTTTTTTACCCGAAATAAACATATCAATATATACATGGTAGCTGATTTCTTTTATATATATATATAAATTTAATAATTTCATACCCTTCCCTAAGGTTTTAAATAATTATACCCTTTTTCTTAAAATTTTAAAATCTCTCAAATGTTACCAAAAATTTAAATCTTTTGAATACAACCTAAAAATTAAATAAATAAAATCAAATTATTTAATTTAAGTATTGAACAAAATTTACTGAATAATAAAATATAAGTCAAATTAACTCCGTGTCATTACATGTTTCGATGGTGTATGAATGTGAATGCGTTCATCTTTTATTTAAGAAAATAGAAGAGGAAGATAAGTAAGTAACCTTGCAATTCAATAGCTGTCAAAGAGCAAGCACGTTGGAAACATATCAATATATATGGAGTGTTAGAAATCCAATAAAGTCCCTTGACGATGCGTCTGACTAGCTGGAAGGGTATTACTAATGTGGCCAGATAATGGTCCAATGATGATGGCATCTCAGGCTTCTTAATTGCTTGAACCCTAAAGCAAAGCTATCGGCCGAGCAGAGTTTAACCGAATGCCCATCTGACGGTCAAGTTAAATAATATGTAAAGAAAAGAGAATGTTAGATATAATTTAAGCAAAGTTTTAGTAAAGAAAATAGTGTTTACCTTTCTTTTTCATTCCTCTCATATTTGTAGCTTTCTAGGCACGTGTGGTCCTTCCATAAAGGACAGTCAAGGCCATGATCCGGGTATCATAGATAGTGGGATAGGATGAATTAAAGTCATAAAAGGTAATGGAGCAATGGTACTACCTGTACCTTTATAAAACGTGGCAAAAATAAGTGGTGGCCTAGATGGATACCAAGTGTCCTTCTTTGGATGCTCAGCAATCCCTAATGCAATGGCCTTTATCTCTGTGGTAAGCACAGTGTAGGGATTGGTCCCTCTCAACATGCATCCAACATCATTCTTGTCCTATCCTAGGCATTGACATTTATATAGCAATTAAAAAAAATAATTTCTTTAGCGGATTAATTTTTAAAATAGACACGCCAAACATACATGTTACATCAATGTTGCTTAATGTTGTGTCAAAAACATTTTTCAATATAGCATGACTACTCTGTATATATATTTATATCTAAATTTATGTATACCTATATATTATATATATAAATGTATGAATGTAAGATTTTTATGGTGCTTTAATCGTTGAGATTTAGATCCGAATCTATATACCTAAAACTATTTTTAAACTTTTATAGTACTATTTATATATACTATCTATAAATGTGAGTCTTTAGGGTGTCTTAATTACTAGTTAAGCACAGATATGAGTTTATGTACTTAAAATTATTGTAACTTTTTATTTTTTATTATCAATAACATAAGCATATTTTAATTATTGAGTAAAACTTAATAACTAATTACATTATCATTTCACAAAATTATTTTAATTATTCAGCTAAATTACTAACTAATTATATTGTTATTTCTTCTTTTAATCATAGCTAGATTACTACTTTTATTAAAAATTGTTATTATTATTGTTATTGTCCTTATTAATTATATTCAAAACATATGGCTAAGCATGTAAACGATTATATTCTTAGCATTATTTTAATTAATTTAACATTTTATTATTTATTATCAATTAATGTGATTAAATTTTTAATAATTAAGTATCATTAGAAAACTTGCTACTAATCACATTATCATCAATTCACAAAAAATGATTTTAATTATTTAACCAAATTACTAATTAATTACATTATTAGTTCTTAAAAATTACTAAATTATTACTAATTTATCAAGAGTTATATTTTTAAACAACAATTGTTAAGCATATAAATAATCATAAACTTAAATTTTTTTTAATTACTTTAATTTTTCATTTTTTATTAGATGTTAAAAAAGTAAAATTTAATGATTGAGTATCATTAGAATTCTATAGTTAAAACATACTAATTATATTATCAAATTCACAACAACTATTTTAACTATTCAATCAAATTACAATTTAGTTATATTATCATTAATTCTCAAAAATTATTCTAATCACTCTAACTACTTACAATTTTTTATTTAGAACAATAATTTGTAAATAAATTTATTTTATATAATTATATTCAACTAAATTACTATTATTTAGTGACTAATTTAATTAAATTTAAGTTATTTTTAATGGATGGGGTGCTCGGACATGTGACGTGCATCCAAAAACACTTGGCATCCATCCAGGCCACTACTTTTTTTGCCACGTTTAATAAAGGCACATGTAGTACCACTATTCCATTACATATTATGGCTCTGATTCGGCTTACCCCACTACCTATAATACCTAGATCACTACCTGGATTGTCCTTTATGGAAGGCCCACATGTGTCTAGAAAGCTATAAATATGAGAGAAATGAAGAAAAAAGGTAAGCACTATTTGCTTTACTAAAACTTTGCCAAAATTACGTCCCATTTTCCCTTTCTTTACATATTATCTAAGTTCACTGTTAGAAAGGCATTCGGCCGAACACTGCTCGGTCAGTAACTTTGTTTTAGGGTTCGACGAGGAGTTAAGAAGCTTGAGACACCATCATCATCGGACTATTGTCCAACCATGTCAGTAACACCTTTCCAACTGGTTAGATGCATTATCAAGGGACTTTATTTGATTTTTGATACTCCAATTAGAGCCACCTGTGTGAATCAAGATTGCATTCCCATGAAATACCTAATCTACCAGTAACAAAGATGAGCAAAAGTATCAAAGAAGACTTGCCAAGCCATAACCCCCCTAGAATGAGATTAGAGGTATCTAGGAGATCCATTGAGCATGAACAATCTCCTGGGCGTGATCGGTCTGTGGGTCCATAGAATCATCAAGCAGCTAACCACGACCTCATTGTAAAGAATAGGCTAACTTTGGGCTAATTATTAGCAGAAATATGGTGATGAGATCACGAGTTGGAGATCCTTCGTGATCAACTTGGCCTTTATGATAAGCATTCTCAAGCTCAAGACAGGGACAACTAGTCTCACCATAGCTTTTAAGGGCACAGGCATTGCGAGCCATCTCAACACTTGTCCAGAGGAAGGAGCCTTAGACTATAATGAAGGAGAAGGAGATCCCCATCACCAAGTTACTCTCGCTCTCCTCAATGGAGAATAGAGAGGCAGTTAAGTTCAGATTCTCATAGTAGTGAGGCTTGTTCTAAACGAGCACACTCGTTGTCAGTAAACAAACAACTTGAGGAAGATGGTGGCGATTTAAAAGGTTCGGTACTTAAACAGCTTGTCGACCATACTGATCACAAGGTGGAGCATTCCATCCACCACTTGGCTAGAAGGGCTCTTAGTCGTATCATCACTTCACCATTCACTCCTAGCATTGAACAAATGGAACCTCCTCGTAAGTTTACCCCTCCAATGAGAGCCTGAGGAGCTACGCTTGGCACTACTTCGAAGCTTACAAAAAGGAAGGGTAGCTCCAAGTAAATTGCTGTAGTCTCCTTCAAGCTTGGTCTGTCACATAACAACAAGCTCTGGCAGTCGTTGACTAAGCAGCCAGCAGATAACCTAGCTGACCTTATGAACTGGATCGAAAAGTATTCTAAGGTTGACGATGAGACTGGGGGTATAGAAAAAGAGCCCTGAGGAAGGATAAGGGGAAAATGAAAGCCTACATCAACGACAAAAGGCAACTAAAGAACAAACGAAAAGGTTATGTTTGGAGCCATTTACACCATCTTTAAAATGCCAATCTTCAAGTTGCTACTGAATATTAAAGATGAGAGCCTGTTTTGAGTGGCCCTGCAAAATAGGTGGTGATCTATTCGAGAGGGACCAATCCCTACACTGTGCTTACCACAAAGATAAAGCCCATTGCATTAGGGATTGCTGAGCATCCAAAGAAGGACACTTGGTATCCATCTAGGCCACCACTTATTTTTGCCACATTTAATAAAGGTACAGGTAGTACCATTGCTCCATTACCTTTTACGGCTTTAATTCATCCTATCCCACTATCTATGATACCTGCATCATGGCCTTGACTGTCCTTTATAGAAGGACCACACGTGCCTAGAAAGCTACAAATATGAGAGCAATGAAAAAGAAAGGTAAGAACTATTTGCTTTACTAAAACTTTGCTTAAATTACATCTGACATTCTCTTTTCTCTACATAGTATTTAACTTGACCATCAGATAGGCATTCGGTTAAACTGTGCCCAGGTGATAGCTTTGCTTCAGGGTTTAAGCAATTAAGAAGCCTGAGATGCCATCATCATTAGACCATTATCTGGCCACATTAGTAACACCCTTCCAGTTGGTCGGACGCATCGTCAAGGGACTTTATTGGATTTCTAACACTCCATATATATTGATATGTTTCCAACGTGCTTGCTCTTTGACACCTGTTGAATTACAAGGTTACTTACTTATCTTCCTCTTCTCTTTTCTTAAATAAAAGATGAACACATTCACACTCATACACCATCTTGGTCGACCCGTTTGTACCCTACCTGATCTATGCCCCAAACGGGTAGGGGATTCGGGAATTTTTCAGAGATCGGGTAGGTTATGGGGACATTTTTTAAAAAAATTCGGGAATTGGGTTGGGTATGGGTATGAGTCTGTCCCTACCCCATGCCCTACCCTACTCGTTTCCTGACCCTACTTATATTCCTGTGTATATATATATTTTAAATTTTTAGTATGTTTGTTATGGTAGATTTTGCAGCAATGTAGGGAATTATAATTCTGAACTTCTTTATTTATCATCTTCCTATTAAATTACTTACCAAGAAAAAAGCTTCCTATTAAATTGCTTTGTTTTCCAATTTACAAAGAAACTATAAATTGAAATAAACTAATTGTGAATATTTCTTCGTTTACTTTTCCTTCCTTGAACCATAGAACCTATTAATAAGGTGGAAAAATAGAACCTAATAAGTGGTTTCTAATTATATATATGGTACTTTTTGATTTTCTAAATATGTATTAGGATTCTGCTCTGTTTTCTCATAAGTCATACTTTATAATTTTTGTATTTTTATATTTTTTTCAATTCAGGTACCCAATTCCCTACTGGGACCCCGTTCCCCGTTTGGGTCGGGGATGGGTGGTAAAGATAAATCCCCAGTGGAGATCGGGTAAGGTTTGGGGATTAATTTTAGTTTGGGGAATGGGTATGGGGATACACGTACCCGTCCCCTACTCGCCCCATGCCCATTCTTATACAAGAAGAGGGTAATTGAAAATCTGATATTGTTGAAGGGGTGTCAGTATAATTAACCCAAAAAAAGTTGATAAAAATTCAAAATTCATTATTTTCTCTTATTTGGAATATGTTAGAAAATGAAAGACAAATACATAAAATTTGAAATATTGAAAATAATTAATTAAAAATTAATATATTAATAAATCTTTTTATCTTTTCTTTTATAATCCATTCAAAAAAAGATATATTTTTTATATTTTATATTTCTTTCTCTTCTCTTTTTTTTCCTTTCTTTCTTTTTTCCCCCCTTCCACCTCTGCTAACTTATCACTCTAAACACCCTAATGGGATAAAAATGGGGAGGCTGACAACGATATCAGCTTGATGACATAAAGGTCGGGACCATTGAATTTTAAATTTATTCCAATTTTTTGAAATAAAAATATGTTAATGAATCTGAATTGTTGAATTTTAATCAATAGTCTATGGCATATATCCCAAACTAGTGATGTCAACGATCCCGTCTAATGGGATATTCCTTCTTCCTAAGTACTAATTATTATTTTTAATATTACTTTAGTAGTTTTATCGGAAAAGAATGAAGTCTTTTGATAATGTGTATGACTGTGTATGCATGAGAGAAAGCAGATACTGGGGTGGTAGAGGGAAGGACATGTGAATCAACAAGCCATCGGTTCAAAGGACCATGTGTAAGAAGGAGCAATTGTGCTGCTATTTACCAGACAAAAGGCTTTCAAGAGGGCCATTGCAGGTGATTCCATCGCTGATGCTTCTGCACCAAACATTGTTAGTGCATGCGCACAATTGGAATCATCCATCTCATCATCCTCTTATTAATCCATCTAGCACTCGTGTGATTGGTATGTGACCGCTTATGGAAAGTGCGTCTAAATTAACCCCCAAGTGCAAGGGTGTGCGGTGTAATTTTAACTCGGTGAGTCCGAGGTCGAATTCACAAGGAGCCTACGTTATTTAGTTTCTAGGTTAAAATGGAAATCCTAAATTTGAATGTAAACTAAGTTGTAGATTAATTAAAACTAATTCCTAGGGTTTTGCAAATTTAAAATTCAAATTAAAACAACTTAACAACCTATTAACAAAATTTTAGCAATTTGATTTTTTGATTTTTGATTTCAAGGAATAAAATATTAGCTAAACGAATATTTCCTAATTTAAATGCGCAGCAAAATAATCTAATCTAAAAACTACAATGTAAATACTTCAATTAAATCAAACAAAGGCAATTCAATTAATAAGCAAATAAATTTAAGAAGTCCTTGATCCAACTATCAATTCCGAGTAGTTTACGTCTTCACTTTGGGATGAGTTGTAATACTTGCGTTAAAACCTAAATTAGGATTTATTCAAAAATTATTGAGAAAGTTTTAATCAAAAGCTTTTACCAGTGATTACAGAGAATATAGTCAAAAACTTCTGTTTTCGAAGGGTTTTCAAACAATCCTATTCGAATTCGGATTCAAATCCAATTCTTCTAGTTTATCCAAAATTATTAAGAAAGTTTAATCGAAAACCTTTACCAGTGATTACAGAGAATATAGTCAAAGGTTTTCGTTTTCGAATGTTTCTGAAATAAACTAATTCAAATTAGGATTCAAAATCTGAATTTTCAGTTCTTCAAAATTATTGAGAAAATTTTAATCGAAAACCCTTACCAGTGATTACAGAGAATATAGTCAAAGGTTTTCGTTTTCGAAAGTTTTTGAAAGAACTGAATTAGGTTTTAAAAAGTGTAGATCCCTTCGCATGAGCTTTCGCAAACCATGCGAAGGGTCTACGCACATCCCATAGATCAGAGTAAACTACCCTTTCTTGATTCGTTGAATCAAGAACTAGGGTTTCTACGCTAGCATGATTTTAAACAAAACGAAAGCAATAAAAGAAAGCATGAACATTAGATCTACCACTAGAAAATAATAAATCATATATTAATTAACGAAACGAAAGTCAACTTACACGGCAAGCAAATCTGAAACTACGTAATGAAAGAGCAGTGCAGCGAAGAATAACCAAACATCGAACAACTCCATAAACAAGACAAGTAATTGAAAACTCTCTAAAAAAAACTATTATAAAACTCTCAAAGTATCTGCAAATATGAAAAAGAGGTTCCTAAAGTATGTAGAACTAAAAACTAGGGCCCCCTTGGGTCGGCCATGTAGCAGATGTTATAAAGAAGTTGTAAAGAAAACCCTAAAAGACGGAGTCAAGCCGCGCGCGCATAACACACTGTGGTCCGGACCGTTTGGCAGGTGGTCCGGACCACAGAAACTTTGTTCTTCAAGTTCTGCTTCTCGTTTGCTGCTTATGACAGCTTTCTGTCCTCAACTTTCACTGTGATTTTGACCTCGAAAACGATCGATTCAGGCTTCGGATAAAGCACGAAAGTTGTAGCCCTTTGAGTCTTCTTTCCAACCCAAAAAGAATCAGGTCAATCCGAACTGTGAGTGAGAAGATATGGTCAAAATACTGACAGGGTGTCAAGCCGGAACTTCAGCTGCACACCACTTCAACCATCTAGAACTTCGGACCCTTTTTCTCTCCTCGGCAGCCACTTTCATCATTGCTAATCTCACTTATTTTACCCTTTTACCTGCAATTAAGAAAATAATAATAAAACTTCAAAATAAACTACTTAAATGCATCAAAAGTTATATAAAAGTGGAGTTTGTAATAGCACTTTTCAAGTGCAATCAGTATGTATTGTGGCTTATTTTTCTTTGAACTTGTTTTGCTTAAACAAAATAAGCAAGATAAGAAGTTGGTTTGATTGAGGAAACAAGGAACTCTAATGTATCAATGTTGGTTAAGAAAAATTTGAGATGATTTTATTCATTTATCTCTATCCTCTAAATAGAGATTATAGAAGCAACAACTAGCAAATATATAACAACAACTTCTCCTAGCAAATAGCAAGAACTTATTCTAACTACTAAGCAACAAATCTAGCAGCCACTAAAAGTACTTGACTTTTTCAAATTAAAAAAAAAAACTTATTAAATAGAATATTTTTCGATTTAACTATCCTTTCGTAAATTCTAAGTCGTGATTAATTGCACATTAGATTGTGAATTAGTATTTTCACCAAAAATTGATAGTTGAATTCAGGATCATTTATCATTGATTTCCATCATATTTTGATTTAATTTGCTATTTTAAATTTTATTTATTGGTTGTTTCATTATTTAGTTAATTTATTTGCTGGTTATTAGTAGATAGGTTTTTATTAATTAGTTTGTTTAAATTGAGAAATTTAGTTATTATTTTATTAAGAAAATTTGTTCAACTCAAACTTTGAAAATTAGTAATTGTGAATTCGGTAGTAAATTATTTATATATCTTTAGAAACTTAAAAATTATTACATTAGGTTCCCTGAGGATATGATCTCGGTCTCATCTAGTTAAAACTACACTGCACACCCTTACACTTAAGGGTTTTTCTAGACGTAATATTTAATGGCAATCAAATTTTTTGGTGCCATTATTGGGGAACCAATTTTAGTTTTAGGTTATGTTAGGTTTAAGTCAATTGACTTTCCTTTTTATTAAAAAAAATATTCTTTTAATTTCTTCTAAATTGCCCAGAACTGCTTATTGCTGTCCGGACACCCCAACAAGTGGTCCGAACACAGTGTGTTTACAAAACTTCTACTTAGCATATGAGTGTTTGGAATCGTAGGGAAAATGGTAAACTAAGACGTCCTGAACCCATAGATCCTCCTTTTGAACCTGAGAACCTCTTCGTAGAACTTCAAATTTCTAGTTCTCCTACTCCTACTTTAGAAATGGCTAATAACCAAGCTATTGCTACTAGACATTTCATAAGGGACATATTACAGCAAGATAGGCACACTCCTGAATCTTGCATAGTTTGGCCAAAAAATTAGAGTGGCTTCAACTTCAAACCTGGCATGATTAAATTGTTGCCTACCTTTTATCGTATGGATTCTGAGAATCCATATGGTCATCTTACTCACTTTGGGAACATTTGTGTCAGTACCAAGGATCAAGGATGTTCTATAGACATAGTATTCCTTAAGCTATTCCCATTCGCATTGAAAGATAAAGCTGCTAGATGGTTTGAATTCTTACCATCTAATTCCATTCATACATGGGACAAAATGCAGGCTAGGTTTTTGAAGAAATTCTTCCCTCCCAATAGAACTGATGCCATACAACATCGAATTTTGAAATTTGCCCCTTAACCTATTGAAACTTTTTATCAGTGTTGGGAAAGGTTCAAAATATTAATGCATTCTTGTTCTCACCATGGATTTGAAGTCTGGCATCTTGCATGCATCTTTTATGGAGCATTGACGCCACAATTCAAACAATTTTGTGGAAACCATAAAAGATCTCAAAACAATTTTGGGACACCACGAGATCTTAAAATACCTAAGCTGCTAGTATTACACCAAGCAGAGGTAAATATCAATTGAGTGAATCTGATGAGCTCAAGGCAAAACTAACAACACTAACGAGGGAAATCACTACAACAGAAATAGGGTGTTATAGCGGTCGGAAAATGCTATGGTGTCATATAGATAGCGTTTTGGGAACTGTTGTATTAGCCGGTGCTATTAAAAGGTTTTGACTTTACATAGCATGATTAATCCACTATTGTTGTTGCTATTTCATAGCATTTTAAAGCCGATGTGGTAATCAAACTTTAGATAGCATTGCTGAGCCGCTGTGGATGTACTTTACAAACGCATAACTGACCAATTTTCATAACGGGTTATGGTTGCTATGGTTGTTAAATTTTGCGTAGCTTGTTTTCTCTGCTATGGTTTGTACACATTTCATAGCATTTTCAATCCGTTGTGCTTGTTATACATTTTTTTTTAAATATACTCTACAGTATTTCTGGTATGCTATTGTTGTTATACTTTTCATAGCATTTTGGGAATGCTGTGTTGGAGACCCTAACATTTAGAGTAATAAGCACTGATAAAGCACGCATTTGTTACATTCTGCAATATATTTCATATAGTTTCAATATTATTAATATTAATTCAAGTAAGCTCATCCAAAAAGAACCTAATAATTTGATTAACACCCACCTGTAGCAATAATAGTCATATCATTCTATACAAAACCAAAAAGAATTATACTTCACCCAACATCACTATAACATATGTTAACTTTATATATACCAAAGCAGTGGAACTCCATGCCCATCCCCAAAATCTATATCACAAAGGTGAACTACAAAAGGCTTGACAAAAAGAAGCCAATAATTTACCCAAAACAAAAAAAAGGCTTCAAGATTGTCGAACCAACATTGATCACATGATTATACTCCGTCTTCATCAAAAAAGGTCACAAAGCATCAATCTTCTCTTTCAACCCATAGACCTACACGTACAAGATAAAACACATCTTATGTCTTCATGTTCAGCAAAAGGTCACAAATTAAAGCATCATCTTACAAGTGCAACTTTCCAAGCATGTAATCCAACTTTCCATGGCCATGTGTAATTGTCCAAACATGTAATGCAACTAAAAAATAATGAAATGCAGGCTTATTTCCCATCGTAATTCCATTCATCCAAATAGCAATCAAAGCACATGCTCCAAGTTTATTGTTTAACCAAATCACACAACAGGGCTAACCATAACCAGTTATATAATCATTTACTAATGTTTCACTTGCTAACTCATTCTATTTGCAACCACTACCGCCCTAAAATCTCATTGAAGCAAGACTAGCTAGATTAGATGGCACAAACTAAATCACTTGAAGCAACACAGTTGACGTCGAAAAATGGAGAAAAGAGAAGTAAACACAAAGGAGCACTCAAGTAACACACTCACCACCCAATTGGAAATCTACCAAGAGGGATAAAAGCAAAGGATAACAAGAAGAACTCCTTCTCAAAAGCCAAAGGCTAAATTCTTATTCATTAAGATCAACCCCCTTCATTACAAGCATAATGATATGAATATAGGCTTGGAACAAGCCTCTAGCCATTCAAAATTTTGAGCTTCCAAGTTTTATGATTTCAATTGAGCTGGGTTTGAAGACTACGAAAACCTCTGGTGTCAATAGTAGGGTACATATAACCATGGAACTTAGATTCAATTACACATGATAAAATTCCTACTTGAAGGCCATAGGGGAACTCCTGTGGAAACGTACAAACCAAACCCATTTTGTTATTTCTTAGGCTATCCTAGGTATACTATCAAGTAAAGACAAATTGCATGGAGGAGGAAATAAAAGTACTTGCATTACGTACCCAGGAAAAGAGTCTATAATAACTTTGTCAGCAGGCCATGCAATGGAAGTTCCCAAAGCATCTTCAATAAAGGTCGCGTCACTTGTAGTCCACCACAGGAACTTATTAGGTTTCTTGGCTACATCCACCCAAACTTTCATTGCACCAAGTCCGATTGGAATAAAATGAACCAGTGCCATTGGATCACTTGAAAACCAACGCCCCTCAGCAACTACCTCTCCCATCCCCATCCAATGTAGCAGCTTGCACTTGGTATTAATTTGAGGGGGGTTTTGTGCAGGACTTTGTACTGAGAGAAAAACAATGGGTGTAGTTGGTGTTGCTTCCATTATTGTTGGATTCTAGAAAGTTCAAATAAATCATCGTTACTCTCAAAGTATTATGAAATGGCCACCAATCAAGAAAAAAATAAGCTACTTACTTGGGTTTTCTTCAACTTGTCAACCATATTTAGCACATGTGCCATCTGTGACTTCAACTGAACATTTTCTTTATGTAATTGATGAATCTGACCATTCATTTGTGCTGATATATTTAATCTTGTCATTGTAACTCCTTTTCCAAATGTTCTTAAACGGCCATGCTTCTCGGCACCAAGAACTTGAGATACAGCATCTTCTTTCAGATTAGTTGAAAATGAGTTTGTTTTATTTTGTCGAATTTTTTGCATATCTTCCTAAAAATGCCATAATGAAGAATCAATGTAAATGACTAATGAGGTTGTGAAACATATATAATAATAAAAGACAAATGAAGAATGAGTCATGGCCTTACAATCTTTTGAGCAATATTTTTGTTTGCAGGTTGACCACTCCTATTTGTATGTCCATTGGTCCAAACATCGACTCTACTTATGGAGGCCACTTTTCTTTTCGCTTTCTAGAGTAAAAATAAATATCTCATCAGAATGCAATCAAAGTTGTAATTTATAATATAAAGTGCATACCATCTTTGATAATGAACAAAATGTTGAAGAAATTACCAGCTCAGCAATCAAACGTGCGTATCCTTTACGGCTCATAGTATGCTGCAACTCCATCTGTTTCTTTCTCATCTCTTTGAAGTTATCGCTTTTAACCTAAACTCAAGATAAACCAAGATCACAACCATTTCTAGTAATGAATTTGTAATTGAAAAGTCAAGATCAAGATCAAGATCAAGTATTCCTGATTAATTCGTAAAAAATGTCCATGATTAATTCGTAGATACCCAACTTGAACACATGTATTCCCACAAGACTTCCAAGCATATAAACTCATGAAAAAATCAGACATATGATATTCACTTTAAAAGAAGCAAAGAAGAGAAATTGGAAACAAAGAAGTAATTCAAACATCAATCAATTACATTGCCCATCTCTAAGATTGTTTTTTCTTTTTTCTTTTCTTTTTAAAAGTTTTAAGTTTCTTGGTTTTCTATTTTAATGTTAATATGTTTTTGTTGTAGGTAGTTTTGATATAGTATCTTGAATTTTGCATACGATGCACATACCTTGAATTCTGCACTAGTCTTTTCCTTCACAAATCCCTTCCACTCATGCAGCGATTTGATGTTATTGGGCTGTAGCATTAGCCTTTCTTCCCCATTTGAAGCATTTCTTACTTTGCTAACTAATATTGACTTTGAGGCTCTCCAAACTTCATTCATTCTTTTGAAAACCATTTCTCTATGCCATTGCTCATGAAGATTGAATCTTACCTAAAAATTTGAATATAACTTACATGAAATGCTATCATTTTCACTTCTACAAGAGTAATAGTTAGAGTATTCAAAAGCATTATAGTTCGGCATTATCCTATACCTGAATGGATTGCCACAGGACTTCTGCCATTCCCTGAGGAAGCTTTTGCCAATCAGAAAGTGTGTATGGTACAATCTCTCGAACTAGAGGTCCCAAGAAATAAGATAGCTTGACTGATCCCTCACCGATGGATTGACCATTCTCATCGAATATAACTTCAATCTTACTACCTTCATCTACTGCAATGGTTTTCAACTTGGTTGGGCCTCTTTTTCATTTAAGACTTTGGGTAGGTCCTTGAGGATTGCCAGAGTTTCTTGGGCCTGTACCTTTCACCTGAAAACATAAAGGACACAATACATGAATGAAGGGAAGTGTGGTCATCTGAGTACTTTCAAATTATACTATGAAAATTACCTTAATTGAACTATGAGTACATTCCAACTTAGAAATTCGAACTTGAATTATGAAAATATATTCACAAATCATGATTTCTAATGGATACTCTAACAAAGATTCAGCTCCCATCATATGAAGAATGATAAATTATCTAGCATCCATCAAAAAAACCGTAATAAACTAGCTAACGTACTTCCACCTGTATCATCCTACAACGAAAGATAGTTCAGTGGTTTGAAAAAAGTTCTGCAAAATATAGCAACTTATCTAATTTCTGCCAATACGTTTCACTTGAAAACATAAAAGAAACGTTACCTTATTTGCTTGAGACCCCGAGGGATCGTCATTGTCACTATTAGAACTCAACCTTTCTTCATCATCGCATGGTACATAGTCTTCATCTCCATCGACTACATGTCCAATGTTGTCCTTTTTATTATCATTACCTTTACTGATCCCACATTGATTTGCCCAAATCAATGAATTTGGCACATGCTTGATTCCAATAGCATCTAATTCTGCTAAGTTTCGTTCCATTCTTTTCTGCTTTACCCTATCATAGCCTTTCGCCTGCTTAGACAAGGATCCTGGCTAGATATACATGTTACTGAAGACATCAAAGAAATAAGTGAACACAACGTACATAAATCAACTATGTTTAGTACATAAAAGAAACAAGTTAACACAACACAAATCAACTATGTTCAATACAAAAGCAGTCTTTGCAAAAAACAAACCAAAAGATCTTAGGAGGTGCCTTTAGTACAACATACCAAAAATTACAACCAAAAAATATCCTACCAGGATCCAAAAAAAAAAACCAAAAGTTACAAAGGCACGATGGCTAGAAATCCTCGATGAATGTACCATCACAATCTCCTCTAACATTATTTGTTCTTTCACCATCATTGTCACCATTCGTACCAAGTGCTGAAACATTTTGAGCCCTACAAGATGTATCCACAATTTCTTCATACATTTCTAAGTCATAAAATCCCCTAGGAGGTGCCTTCAGTACAACATACCAATTTGAAGAATCAGTTTCCCTTGAATAAAAAACTTGTTTTGCTTGGCTTGCAAGGATAAATGGCTCTTTCTCATATTGGGTTTGACCTTAATGTAGGTTAACAGGTGTAAAACCATCTTCCATCCTAACACCATGGCCAATGTTTTCCCAATCACACTTGAACATTGGCAGTTGAAATGTGTGATAATCTAACAAGATTATATCTTTTATCACACCATAGTAGGAAACTACATGAACAACTTGTGCATTATCTTTCACACTTGATCTACACAAAGTTGTTGCGTCAATGGAAACACCACTATTTTGGGTTGATTTCTTAGCTTCCTTTGTGTGGAACCGTTGCCCATTGATGATATAACCTGTATAACTCATTGCATGCTTTCGAGGACCATTAGCAAGCCATTATAGTCTCTGTTCCAATTCATTATTTGTCCATGCTTTTACTTGAATCTGTTCAAGTATAAGCAACCCAGTTAACCATGTATTGATTATGACTTTAAACTTGGTAAACTTCAAACAAGATAAGAAGTAACCTTTTCCCTCAACCACTTTGAAAAGTTGTCAGCGTGCCTTTTCAAAAGTAAACTTTTATTTTTCTGAAGCCCAAGACTGGTGTCCGATTTCGTTAACTCCTCTATATGAATCCTAATAGAAAAATAAAGAACGAGTAAGTAATTCACATATGTATGAAAAATTTTTGAATTTTGCAAGCGAAATTTCATCAAACATACTCCAAATAAGGTTCTACTATGGTTGTATTGAATAACACGTAATGATATGCACTTTCTAAGACTTCAGTAGACAATGTGATGGATGTGGTAGCAGATATTGGACGACGTTCGAGAATAATATCGTTCTCAAAATCTTGATTGCGAAGTCCCCTATAGTTTGTTTCCACAATTTCTTCATATGTCTGCTGCAAAATGTAATGCACTCATCTACGAGATAGCATTCCGCTATACAACCTTCAGGTCATGCGTGATTTCTAGCATTTCTTTTGAATATCTTCATATGTTTGATCATGAAGAAATCACGTTTACATTATTCAACCATAGATGATGCGTGCAAAAAAAAAAAAAAAAAAGAAAACGAAAAAAGTGTTCACCTCTCAAAAAGGTACATCCAATGATATTGGACTGGCCCGCAAAGTCGTGCTTCTCGTCCTAAGTGGATTGTTAAGTGAACCATTATATCAAAAAACGAAGGTGGAAAGAACCTCTCAAGCATACATAAGGTTTCAACCACCTCATCCTCAAGTGATGCAATTTCTTCTTGATCAATTACTCTTTGACACAATCTATTGAAGAATGCACAAAGGCGAAGTATCGCATTTCTCGATCCCGTTGATAGTAATCCCTTTAAGGCTACCGGTAACAACTGAAGCATTAGCACATGGCAGTCATGAGATTTAAGACCTATGACCTTCAAATCATCCATTGATATGCAATTCCCAATATTTGAACTATACGCATCAACTAAGTCAAATAACCTTTTGTAAAATATTTTCTTCTCATCCTTGGAAAGTGTATAAGAAGCTAGAGGAAGATATGTCTCAATCCCTCGATCTTCTGGATGCAAATCGTGCTTTATTTCCAAATCTTGCATATCCTTGCGAGCATTTAAACCATCCTTGGATTTTCCATTAATATCCAACAAAGTGCTAATAATGCTCTCAATAATATTTTTAATGATATGCATGACATCTAACATATGACGTATTGGCAACTCCTACATAGAATAGTACAGAGAAAATAGTAAACTAAACTAAGACCAAAAATATATAAATATAAGATATAGGTTGACTGAAATGTTGTTTGATAATACTTACCTCCCAATATGGTAAATCAAAAAATATTGATCTCTTTTTCCACATTTGTCTATCTTCATTGTCTTGCTTTCGTCTTTTTTTTCCTTGTTCTCCGTTTGCACCTTTCCCCCAATCATTCTTAAAACCTTTTAGAGTAATTGAAATTTGTTTGCTACTCATGATTTTAGGTTTTTTCCCATTTTCTTCCTTTCCATCAAACCATGATTTTTTTTTTCTGATATGGGTGAGAGGGTGGAAGAAAGCACCTATGGCCCATATATACAGTCTTCATACTAAATTTCAACCATAGAGAATATGTATTTTCTCCACATATAGGACATGCAGTTTTACCCTTAGTCGTACACCCGGCAATATTTCCATATGCTAGAAAATCATGCATTGTCCACATCAAAATTGCCCTTAGATTGAATGTAGAATTAGTGAACCTATCATAAACAGGTATTCCGTTGGTCCACAAAATTTGTAGGTCTTCAATAAGAGGTTGTAGATACACATCAATATCATTACCTGGTTGCTTAGGTCCTGGGATCAATAGTGTCAACAAAACATTTTCCTTTTTCATCCACAACCAAGGTGGCAAGTTGTACATAACTAGCATAACGGGCCAACAACTATATGTCGAACTCAAATTCCGGAATGGATTGAAACCATCAATAGCAAGTCCAAGTCCTAAATTTCATGGGTCTGCTAAGAAAGATGGCCATTTATCATCGATTATTTTCCAAGTAGGGGAATCTACTGGGTGTCGCATCTTGGCATCATTGCTTTTATGAGTTGAGTGCCATGTCAAATCTTTAGCTATTTCCAATGACCTATACATGTTTCGAAACCTTGGAATTATAGGCATATATCTCAGCACTTTGGCAGGAACCCCTTCTCTAATTTTCTTTGTGCGTACATCTACTTTCCATCTTGAGCTACCACATTTTGGACAATTCTCTAATTCTGCGTTCTCTTTCCTAAATAAGCAACAATCATTCACACAAGCACGAATTTTCTCATAACCCAATTCAAATGTTTTGAGGAACTTTCTATCTGCATGAATGGAGCATAGTATTGTATTATCCATGGGCAACATATCGTGAAATTTCTCCAAAAGACTAGTGAAACTCGCATCTGTCCATCCATTCTCAGCTTTGATCTTGAACAAACTTACAATTGCTAATAATTTCGTATATTTTTCAGAACCTGGGTACGATGGAGTTTCTGCATCCTCTATTGCTTTTGCAAATACCTCATCCCAGGCTTCATCAAGTGGTTCAAGATGGTCTGAATCTCGTGCATATGTCGCACTATATAAGATATACGCATCTGACATTTCCACTTCTTCAGGTTTTTGTGCAGGACTTGTTTCTCCCCATGATGAAACCAAGTTGTGTATAACTTTCGACAATTTTTGCAAGGGCATAGAATCTTTCCTAAATTTCCAATGTTTCGATTTGCCATCTCCACAAATTTCAATGCTCCGTTCATATACTCACTAGTGCATCTACAAATATTGTACCAGTTAAGTGCGTTAAATATTGCAAGAATATGTAACTAGCTTTATGTATAAGTATCTAAAAAAGCATTTTATATTACCTATTCAAATGCACCCAATCTTTGTCCACCATATTTTCTACACCAAGCTTGTTTCCTAATATTATACAATCATAAATGTAACACATTGAACCAATAACACATAAAGCGAAATCATTAATTGCACATCTTCTCAAGGTACTAATTAGCATAATAAGCCATATAAGACATATGGAGAATAAATCATCTTAGAAAATCAACTGTTCAAACACACTAAGCATATAGTTTACAAGGATATAATCACTTTACTTATCAAGTAATGTAACAATAACCAACGGAGAAAATCAAATCAAACATGTTGAGAACTCTCTGAACTGGTTGTTTTACTTGTATTGGTGCAATATGTCTAAAACGACTTTGATTCTTATCCGACTACGAATTGAAAAGGCACGCCATTAAAGATTATAGACACGAATGTGATAACTTAGGATCCTATTTCTTCCTACTTTTTGGATACTATCAAAATTCCTACCACATATTTTCACAAAGCCTACAAAATGGAGGGTCCCTACTTCATATTTGGCCTAATAATCCAAAATGGATTTTTTTTGTCCTTATTCTAATTTTTTTGCACATCTGTTAATTTTCCATCAATTTTTTGTGGAATAATTCTTCATCATGACGAGAGGAATTGGAAAAGTAAAAGAATATGATTGAAACCCAATTTTTTTTACTGAAAAAATAATTGGAAAAGTTAAAAAAAAAATTGGAAAACTAACAATAATGAAATTAAACACCATATAGTAAGCTCCACACCTCAGTCCTCACAACATATATGAATACTGAACTATTCTTAACTTATAAACCACTAAAGCGAGTTTAAAATGTGCATCTAGATGCCAAAACTAGACAGAATGAGTAAACTACTTAGTAGCAAATGCCTAATTAAACTTTATACTGGCATTTTTCCTTGGATATGTATACTCTTATACTGTTAACAATCTCCATGTAACATGCCAACCAAATTACTCTACAAGGGTGATATGTAATTATTATGCATGATTTTCATTGCCTTTTACTTAATTTTTTTAGTGCATTCTTTGTCTAAATATGATGAATAATGTTTATCTCTTGTTAGGTGATGATTGAGGGTTTGGAAGCAAAATAGTGCAATCTATATGCAAAATCCAACTTTCTGGCATATTTGACCCTTGAAGAATATTTTGGGAATTTCACATCCTTAAAGTTGCTGGACGTGAAAGAGTCCTCATGAGATTTAAAGTTGACATTTTAAGCTTTCCATATTGGAAAAGATCACAGTAATCCGAGGTGATTTGAGCTGTCAAAGCTTGTTTCCAAATCAGTGCAGAATTCTAATTCAATAAGGACACTAATTCCTGATTTCAGCGTCGTCTTTGCAGATTTACTGCGATTGACTCAAGTTGAATTAGAAGGCAAATAATATATCAATGGAAAACTACAGATGTCTAGTTTCCCTGAAATTTTACAGATCATGATTATCAATTTTGTGGAGAAAGTTCTGCCTAATTTAGTGGAGACAGGTCAGGCTGTTCAAAAATTCAAAAGAACTTATTTAGATTCAGCGTCATCTTTGCAGATTTACTGCGATTGACTCAAGTTGAATTAGAAGGCAAATAATATATCAATGGAAAACTACAGATGTCTAGTTTCCGTGGATTTTTACAGATCATGATTATCAATTTTGTGGAGAAAGTTATGCCTAATTTAGTGGAGACAGGTCAAGCAGTTCAAAAATTCAAAATAAGTTATTTAGATTCAGTGTCATCTTTGCAGATTTACTGCCATTGACTCAAGTCGAATTAGAAGGCGAATAATATATCAATGGAAAACTACAGATGTCTAGTTTCCTTGGAGTTTTACAGATCACGATTATCAATTTTGTGGAGAAAGTTATGCCTAATTTAGTGGAGGCAGGTCAGGAAGTTCAAAAATTCAAAAGAAGTTACTTAGATTCAGTGTCATCTTTGTAGATTTACTGCGATTGACTAAAGTCGAATTAGAAGGCGAATAATATATCAATGGAAAGTTATAAATGTCTAGATCCGTGGACAAGAAAATTTTATTTTCTTATTCTTTAATGGGACATAGTCTGAAAATATAAATCAGGGCAAAGAGAAGAACAGAACCTCAAGGTTGAACATAGACCCAAGTAAACGGTGGTGCCCCTTCAATTGGAGAAAATGAACAAATAAATAACTTAAGTCTTATACAGAAAAAGAAAATAAATAAAATATTAAGGAAGGGGGAAACCAGCTTGCCCAGAGCCAAATGCCTTTCGATGGATGACTCAATTTTATTGAGTTATCAGTTCAAGTGTTTGAATACCTAAACAAACAGATAGAACATGAAAATTAGCAAATGTTTTTCACAATCAGTTAAAGGGGCTTAGTAATTAATCATATTTCCACATGTCAAAAATGTAATTGCTCACTAAGACGCATTAGTTTATTTTAATTATTATTCTTTATAGGTCAAGATTGAGATTATGCATTTAGGTAAGAGCACAAATACATGTTTAATTGATCAACATTAATACAAATTACTTTCTCAAAATAATCAAAACAACTTCTCTTAAAATTTTACATAAATGTTGCCTGAAAGATCAAGCTGTTAAAAATATCAATCAGTAAGCAAATATAGCTAAGAATGACGAATCATAAGTCTAAACAACACAAACAAAAGAAACATGAGGAAAAAGGGAACTGACCATAATGAATAATTTGATAAAATAATAGTCAAGTGTGTATCTTTGAACCTGAGTGTATGCAAGGAGTAATACAAACTAGAGTTTTGATAAATGATATCGTGTGAGGTTAGTTGCCATATAGTCATGCTTAGGGTTTTGCGAGTAACTGATTTCGACAATAGATAAAGACGATAAATAAAAAGAATTCATTGCAGAGATGTATATTCGAATTCAAAGCATATTGAGTACAGATAATTCTCCAAATAATCGGCAATAGAGTCTACGTTAGGAAGAATAACAACAAAGAGGGACAGAATGTTACCACAAGAGACAGAGAGAGGGAGGGAGCGGCGAGCAGAGAGAGACGAGTGAGTGGTGGTATTGTGAGAGCTGAACAAGGACGAACGGCTAGGCTTGTTTGCCCTTGCTGATTTTGATTTCTCTTTCCTTTTCTGCTCCTCTTGACGACTTCACTTCTTTTTGTATTTGTGGTACGCCTCTGCTAATTCCTTTGTACTAGGTGGTGCCTTTTCCCTTCGCCCGGAAGGAAAGCACTGACTTGAACTACTTCGACCACTACGCCTTTTCAGAAGCGAAAGCGGAATGTCGTGCAGGTGGATAAGAAGAGGCCGTAGTTGTAGGATGCCGGAACCGATTCTATTGGTAAAATGGTGCAACTGGTTCAAAGAGAGAGAGTGGAAGAAAGTTAGGGTTCGATGGAAACGAGGTATGGAGGGGGATTTGCCGCCAATATTTTTGTGTCTAAACTTTCGCACGAAAATTGGATTGCTGCCTATGGAGAGAACGCTGTAATTGAGAGAGGGAAGAGATGGAACACTATGGACTAGAGGAACGTTGTAATTTGAGGGAGTGAAATGCTATATTTCACATTACATCCCCTAGAGTTCTCGGAATGCTATAATAAGTCCCCTATTCAACTCTATTATTGCATTTTCACCCAAAATGCTGTGAGATTTTGCAATTAAAACTCATGTTTGTTGTAGTGAATTAAGGCCTTGAACTAAAAAGGACACACTTTCTACTAAAGTACCCATTGCAAGTGTTTACTGTATTGTGTGTGATAGTCAAACACATAGAACTAATTATTGTCCTACTATTCCAATTTGTAAAGAAGTTGTGCAAGGCCAGCAATCTAGTAAACTCCCTATCCATGCTGTGAATTAGTTCCGCCCATCATATCGGGGATAAAATTAAGGGGGAAACCCTTATTCTGAAATATATAATTCGACTTAAAGGAACCACCCTAACTTTAGTTAGAGAAATGAGGGAACACAAATACCACAACCATATCAAGATTGTCTCAGAATATGGGACCATCTCAAAATACTTATCTTCCCCTAAATGAGAGATCCACTAAAGAAACACTTCAACAATTTATGAGCACACAGTCTTCACTGTGGGCCCAAAATAACAAATCTATGGATGATATCAGGAATCAATTGACACTTCTAACTCGAACATTGAGTTCTCAACTAAAAGGCCAATTTCCTATACAACCTCGTCCAAATCTAGTGGCTTAAGTTAAACAAGTTGAAGGATCTTCTAACCTACCTAGGAATGTTGAACAGGTTCAAAACATCATGATGCTTAGGAATGGTAAAATTATAGATAAAACCATTCATCCTAAGGTGGTTGAGCCTAGGGAAGAGTTAGAATCTAAGCAAATGTTGGAAGATAAAAAGAAGGCAGATAAATAGCCAATTATAATTGATGAGCGAGAGTTTGAAAAAGAAGAGAGTAACAAGGAGAAAGAAGAAAAGAAGAAAGAGAAAAGTGAAAAACCATTAATTTGTCAAGGAAATATGTTTCCGAGGCACCATTTCCTCAACGATTCTTGAAAGCAAGAAATGAAGCCCAAACTACTGAATTGCTAGAGGTATTCAAACAAGTAAAGATCAATATACCTTTACTTGATACAATTAAGTTTCATATGCTAAGTTTTAAAAGAATTGTGTACTATAAAGAGGGGATTAAATGTAAAGGAGAAAGCATTTCTCACTGACCAAGCAAGTGCCATATTACAATGTCGTACACCCCCAAAATATAAGGACCCTAGTCATCCTACCATATCTTGTCACATAGGGGAGTACTATATTAGTTGAGCATTACTTGATTTTATGGCAAGTGTAAACTTACTTCCCTCTCAGTGTATGAATAACTAGGCTTAGGAGAAATAAAACCAACTTGTGTGACTTTATAATTTGTTGATAGATCAATTAAAGTCCCATGAGGAATAGTTGAAGATGTATTGGTGCAAGTGGAAAACTTTTACTTTCCAGTGGATTTCATTATCCTTGACACTCAACCATTGACCAGTTTATCTGCACCAAATCAAACACCTATAATTCTTGGAAGGCCATTCTTAGCAATATCAAATGCTCTTATAAATTGTAGGAATTGATCAATGAAAATTTCTTTTTATAATATTGAGCTCGAAATGAATATCTTTCATGTCAGTAAACAATCAAAAGAAGTGCTTGATATACAAGAAGTGGACTTAGTAGAAACTATAGTCCAAAATTATTTAGATCGTGAATTTATTGAAGATCCTTTAAAGAAAGCCATTTATTTCAATAAGAAGAGATTGAATTTCACAATTCAAAGTAACGAAAAAAGAGCAATCTGTTGGGAAGTGGGTGCTAACTTTTGAAAACTTAGGACCATTTTTTAGTAAAGCAGAATCATCAAAAGTGAAAGCTCCAAGTTCTAATAGAAAAACCCTACCTATCAATTTAAAATATGCTTTTCTGGGAGAAGGAGAGACTTATCCAGTAGTCATGTCTTCTAAATTGACAATTGAACAAGAACATCAACTAGTGAATCTTTTGAAAGATCATAAGAATGCCTTAGGCTGGTCAGTGGCAAATTTAACTAGTATTATTCCACTCCTTTGCACACATCGCATATACTTGGAAGAGGATGCCAAACTAGTTCGTTAAATGAAAAAATGGCTCAATCCAAACATGAAAGAAGTAGTCAGAGCTGAAGTTGTTAAAATTGCTTGATGTAAGAATTATGTACCCAATCTCTGATTTTAAATGGGTGAGTCCTACACGAGCAGTTCTAAAGAAATCTAGTGTAATGGTGGCTTAGAATGAGAATAACAAGTTGGTTCCAACTTGAATTCAAACTAGTTGGAGAGTATGCATTGATTATAAAAAACTCAATGTAGTTACAAGAAAAGATCACTTCCCTCTTCCATTCCTAGATCAAGTTTTAGAAAGAGTGGTTGGACATGCTTATTATTGTTTTTTAGGTGGCTACTTAGGCTATAATCAAATAGAAGTTACCTTAGAGGATCATGGTAAAACCATTTTTACTTGTCCTTTCAGCACCTTTAGATATGAAAGGATGCCCTTTGGCCTCTACAACACTCATGCTACCTTTCAGCACTGCATGATTAGCATATTTAGTGAAATGGCAGAAGAAATTGTGAAAGTCTTTAAGGATGACTTCTCCGTTTACGGTTATTCTTTTGAGCAAGGCTTAAAGAACCTTCATCTAGTGTTAAGTTAAGAGAGGAATCTAATTCTTAATTGGGAAAAGTGTCATTTCATGGTGACTAAAGGCATTGTGTTGGGACATATTATTTCCAAAGAAGGCATGCAAGCTGATCAAGCTAAAGTGGAATTAATTCAGAAACTTCCTATTTCACATTCTGTTAAAGACATTAGATCGTTTCTGGGGCATGCTATGTTTTACTGGTGGTTCATTCAATCATTTAGTGAAATTTCAAAACTCTTATGTCATTTATTGACAAAAGATACATCTTTTGAATTGACATCTCAATGTCAAAAAGCATTTAAAAAACTCAAAGGTTGCTTAACTACGGCCCTTATTCTTTAATCCCCTGACTGATCAGTTCCGTTTAAACTGATGTGTGATGCAAGTGACCACGCCATTGTTGCTGTGTTAGGGTAAAGAAAAGATAAAAAGGCACATTATTCTTAATGATGCATAAAGAAATTATACAACCACCGAAAAGGAAATGTTAAGTTATATTTGCCCTTGAAAAGTTTCACCATTATCTCATTGGTTCGACAGTTATAGTGTTTACTGATCATTCTGCTCTTAAATAATAGTTGACTAAACAAGAGGCCAAACCACAGTTACTTCGTTGGATATTACTTTTACAAGAATTTGACCTTGAAATAAGAGATAAGAAAGGAGTAGAAAACATCGTAGCTGATAATCTGTCACATTTATTGGTAGAAGCTTATCCCAAAGATGAAATTCAAATAAATGATAACTTCTTGGATGAACAATTATTTAGTGTAGCAACAATAATAGCTTCCACTCCTTCGTGGTATGTTGACATTGCCAATTATTTAGTGACAAGACAAATCCTAAATGAATGGAGCTTTAAAGACAAGAAGAAATTCTTGCGTAACGTTCAAGTTTTCTTTTGGGATGATCGATACTTGTTTAAATATTGGCCTAATCAATACGATGTTGTATTCCTAAGTGGGAAGTCCCGAGCATACTCGAATTATGTTGCTCTTAAGCTTGTGGTGGCCATTTTCCCATAAACAAAATAATAGCTAAAATTCACCAATGTGGATTTTATTAGCCCATAGTCTTCAAAGATGTTCATCATTTTTGCACCATATGCGACAGATGCCAACATTTAGTGACCGTGTTTAAATAGTTCATCTAAACTAATCCCCAAGTGCAAGGATGTGCAATGTAGTTTTAACTCGATGAGACCGAGATCAAATCCAGAAGAAACTATAAGATTGAACACTAGAGTTTTCTAAGTTATTCTACCTATTGGTTTCGTTTTAAAAGACAGGAAAAGAAAATTGATTTTGAGTTTTAAAAAGTTTTGATTTACTAACTACTAAAATGAAAGCAATAACACTACACATTCAAGCTAATTTAAGATTTTGATTCAACCTACAAATCTAGGTGAATACCTTATTCTCATGTTTGGATGTGATTATTATCTCGGTTTACAGCTCAGCTTTAGGAAAAGTAAATTAGAAAGATTTCATCGTGAAAGCTTTAATTTCCAAAGCACGGTTTTAAAATCACGTTTAGGGTAAATAAAACTAGAAATATATCATCTTGAAATCATTCTTTGGTCCAGATCTCTTTTCTTTGATTTCAAAATATAAAGAAAGTTTTAATCATGTAACGTCACCAGGGATTTCAACGAAATATTATCGAGGTTACAAGTTTTTGAAGGCTTTGAAAATCAAAAGAGAGAGAAAACCAGAAAACATATCTAAATCTATTTCGTTTGTTTTCAAAGTATTAAGAAAGTTATAATCTTGTGTAGTTACCAGTGATTTCAAGGAAATATGATTATCTACACAAGTTTTCGAAGGATTTGAAAATATTAGATAGTAAATTTAGAGAACAAGAACCCTAACATGCAGCTTTTATGTTGCAGGCTTGGATTCGATCACATCTAACATTCAAATAAAGATTCACCCATCATTGATGGGTTGAATCAATAATAAGATCTAGCCTAACATGGATGAAATAATAAAACGGTAAATAAAAAGAGAATACAAAAATAAAATAAATTTCATTGAATAAAGCAAGGCACGTATCATTCTTCACAACGAATAAACTTAAATCTAAAAGCAGTCAATCCAAAAATTCTTCAAAAACTAAAATAAAACTCTCGACACTAATCTATTTTAATGAAAAGCTAATCTAAAAATTACAGAGAAAAGTGTAGGTGAGAAGTCCCCTCGAACGGCCGTACACGTTCTTATTTTATAAGCAAGAAAGAAAACCCTAAAAATTAACATAAATGTGTAGATTAGCCTGTTGTGGTCTGGACACCCGTGGGGGTGTCCAGACCACGGTGTACTTCTTCAATTTGTGTCTTGTTTCTGACAACTTTCTGTTCTCAATTTTTAATGCGATTTTGACCTTGAAGACGATGGATTCAGTCTTCAACTAAAACACAAAAGTTGTAGCCCTTCAAGTCTTCTTTCCAATCCAAAAAGAATCAGTTCAATCAGAGTTGTGAGCAAAAAGTTATAGTTAAAAAACTGATAGTGTCAAGCTAGAACTTCAGTTGCACACCACTTCAACCATCTTGAACTTCAGACCATTTTCTTCTCCTCGGCGGCCATGGTAATTGACCTCATTCCTTGGGTGGCTCTTGGGATGCTGAGAAAGTCTTGAAAGTCATTGGACATATCGGCATTTTTGTCTTTAAGCTATTTTCTTCATGCATGCCAAGTGTTCGGCGAAATGCCTCAAAAGACACCAAAGCCTATTATTGCACTTAGTTACTCTGGTTTGCTTTGGCTCTGGTTTGGACCACCAACCGAGGTGTCTGGACCATAGTCGCTTCTTTAGTCTCTTCACCACTTCTTATTTTGATAATTTTTGGTTTTTTTTTTTTTTGCATTTTGAAAACAAAATAGCATAAATTACAAAACATGACTAAAACTTTAAAATTAATTGAATAAATGCATGATTTATGTTTTAAATTATGCTTCGTAATTACACCTTTCAGGTGTAATCATTTAGCAAGACTAACATGTAGAAACATGATGCCTATTTCCCTTATTCTCCTATTGGAAGTATTCAACTATTGAGGAATAGATTTCATGGACCATTTCCGAGTTTCATTTGGTTGTGGATACATCATAGTAGGGGTTGATTACATTTCAAAATGGGTTGAAGTAATAGCCCTAAGAACTTATGATCATAAAGTTGTGCTCAAATTCCTTCTTAAGAATATATTCTCACACTTTGGGGTGCCTCGAGGGATTATAAGTGATCAAGGAAAACACTTCTGCAATCATCCCATGGGTATTTTATTGGTTAAATATGATGTGGTTCATAAGGTAGGCATATCATACCACCCACAAACAAGTGGCCAAGTGGAACTTGCTAATAGAGAAATTAAACAAATCCTTGAGAAAATAGTTAATCCAAATCACAAAGATTGGTCACTACGATTGACTGACTCCCTATGGGATACCATATATCTTACAAAATGACATTAGGGATGTTTCCATATAGATTAGTTTATAGAAAGCCATGCCATCTTCTAGTTGAGTTAGAACATAAAGCCTATTGGGCTATTAAACAATTCAACGCCAATATTGATGAGACCAAATTGCATTGTAAACTTCATATTGCAGAAATGGATGAATTAAGAAATGATGTATATGAAAATGCACAAATTTCAAAAGAAAAGATAAAGAAAGTACATAATCAACATATCGCTCGATGTTCATTTCACGAGGGTAAAAAAGTACTTCTTTATTGTTCACGATTTTATCTATTTCTTAGAAAATTGTAATCTAAGTGGACTAGCCCATTTTATCATGAAAAGTGTTTCCCAACATGGTGCCATTGAACTAGAAAATCCTAAGAATAAGAATCGATTCAAGGTGAATGGACATTGACTCAAATCATATCTTGAGAATTTCGTCGGAGCCGTCGAATCTTGGGATCTTTTTGATCCTCCACCATATGAATAATTTACGATTAGTCTTTGTATATTAATTGTATAATATTATCTTTCTTAGTTTTAAGTATTAGATTTAACATTGGACCTCAATTTAGTTTCGATTCCCTTAGGATGGAAATTTGTTCACATTTTTCTTACTCTGGTGTTTGGACAACCCAATCGGGCAGTTTGGACACCTTGACATATCTTTTTTTTTTTTAAGGCCCAAATATTCTCTCTGGTCCAGGCACCTCGATCAGGTGGTCCAGGTACCCGTGTTCCATTCCTAGTTTAAAAATCCTCCCGCCACTCTGCTGTTCGGACATTGCATCATTTTAAAGCACCCTAATTCAAATTTTTATTTAGATTTCAGCTCTTCCGCTTCAAAATTCTCTCAACCAAGTTCAAATCACTCGCGAGAGCTATCATACCCAAGTGTTTTCAAGTCTTATTCACTGGATTCTCACACTCTACCCTCCATCATATCTAATTTTTGGTACGTTTTCCTCTTTATATAAACCCTAGGTACGGATCATCGAGCTTTTGCTAGAACTTTGAATTTTTGGATCAATCCGTTACACTTTGTCAATACATTAACACTTTCTTGCTCATTTTATCAAAATATTGACCATTTCATGCCCTTTTCTTACATTATCCATATTCTTGGATACATATGTGCTTTTAAGTCTGCGAGTCTACATTTCGTGCTGCTATCTTCCACCATTTACGATTCCAAGTGAATATGCTTTTGAGATCCATGCTTGCATAAATAGAATGTTTTGAATTCAACAATTTGATTTTGAGGCCTTGCGAACTCTACAACAAAATTGATTTCATGGTACTGTAATTGCATAGTTGGATGTCACTATATTTTTTCAAATTTCTGAATTATTTAATGTCTGTGACATCCTACCATCTCCTTGGATCAAATGTGTGATCCAAGATGCTCTCTCTTCTTAATTTCTTTGCTAGTAACTACCACAGTATATGGATACTTTGTATCCACAAATTGAGCTTGTTATGGTTTCAAAATCAATTTTGGAAGTGCGAATTCTGTCAAGTAATTTGGTTTCGACACACTCATTTCATTCACATATTTCCAAATTATCTTCACTTTCTATATTGTTAGTTTGGGCCACTAAATTTGTGTGGACATAGGGATGGTTATTTTCTTGATGTTAAACAAATATTTCTCCCTTTATCTGTAGTGTGCCATGGGACCATGAGTGAAACATGTAGCCAATAGGTAATTAGATTCTACATCTTTCAATAGGACCCAATTTTGGAAAAAGGATGCCAAAACCAAGTATAATGACGTTTGGGTTTTTACATACCCGTGGTAATAGAGCGACATTGGCAAATTGATCAATTTAAAGGAAAAGATTTTATGGACCAACATAATTTTGAAGGCCGAAGGTGGCTAAACGTAGCATGATTTCATTTCAGATGTGTAGTAAACACTATTAAAGAATTCTTTGCCAATGTGAAAGAAACATTTATAGTTAGGAGGCGGGACGAGAAAGAATTGTTAGTTGGGTTCAGGAAGTTGAAGTAGTTCTCACACCAAATGATTTTACACAAGTCTTTCAGCTCCCTTGTGTTCAAAACTTAGAGTTCTCTTACCTCTCTGATGGTATCCCACCATTGGCCACTATAGGTATTGAAATCTTATTGGTGGGCCAGGATTGGACTAGGGAGTTTAGGAAGCCTGTCTCTGCTTTGAATGACAAATACTGGGCTCTGCACATGTTCTTATGCACCAATCTTCTTCCCCAAAACCATAATTTAGATTGTAGTCTCCTTCAGGCTAGGCTGATTTATGCTATAAGAACTAAGTTGACCATCGATCTACCTTCTTACATCTAGCATCAAATAGTGTATACATTTGAGCATCCAGGAGCGCAGATGGGTTTACCATTTGGAGGGGTTCTCACTGACCTATTCAGACGGCAATGTACTCAAATTTCTATGACATGCCTTTAGCCACAGGTTTTCAACCTTTCAATTACACATCCTATTCTAAATCCCAAGGCATTTAGAGAGAATTAAGAAGAGAAAGATTGAGCCCACTCAAAGAGAGAAAAAGAGTAGCTCACATGCCCAGGAAGAGGAAGACAAAGAAGTGTCCAATGCCAAGTTAGTTAATATGATTCAGGACACTCAATCAGCCTTGGGTGATTTAACCGAGAGGATGAGTCAGCTGGAGCAGAACCAAAAGGATGATCAACAAACCATTCTTTAGATTTAGCAGACCAAGCAGACACATGGTCACCTCCTCTAAGATGCTTATCATCCTCCACCTCTGCAGTGATTGAGACAATTTCTTTTATCTCACTATTAGGATCATGTAGTTCTTCTGAGAGTTTAGGAATTGGAGTTGCTGTTCTGTTTTGTAATCCTAAAACTCTTTCATTTATTTTTGTGTCTATGATCATGCCTTGGGCTGAGATTGTATAGTTTCTCGCTTAATTCTAATCTAAAATCTCACTTTTTGTTTTTGCTTATTGTTATTCTCATTTACATTTGTTTGTTTTTCTTTTTGTTTTTGTTTATATATGCTTTATGGTTGGCCACATTTTATTACACAAATTATTAAGTTTATTTTGAACATAATGTAAGGAATAGGTTCATCATGACTAACAAAACTAAGCTTACACCTAACGAGCGAGAGAGCAAAATTTACTTAACTAATTCAGAGTGTGATATTGAGACCGACAGTTCAACGACTGATTTAGATGAGTGGCTCAATGATTCATATGACGAGGTATTCCTCTATCCCCACCATTCCAGTATCCCCCCTTATTTCTAATAGCACCACATCAATTTTTTAAGGGACAAGGGTAGGATGATGTTGACCTTAAAATTTTAGTAAGAATGGAATGGGCTAAGGTAGATATAGCTATTGAGTGGCTTGATGCACCTACCCTAGACAGTGACATAGAATCCACTCTAGCTACCGAGGATGTAGTACACTCTGACTGTGATGACATGCCACCCCTTGAAGATATCCTAAATTCTGACACTGACGAGGATGTTGAAGATGACAAGGAGCTTGACGCTGATTGTCTCCATACTTTTAACTCTGATAATGAGGCCACTAAACCATTAGAAGTTCCTTTCGATGTTACAATGAAATATTTTGATGATTATTGTGCCAATATGAGGTAATATCTAACTTTGTTACATTTTCTTTCTTAATTTAATTTTTTTATCCTTTATTTTTGTAATCATTCATGCATCTAGTTGGGGAGAAAGTAAAACCCATGCTAGTTTCTTGCACATCTTTGTCCATGCATCATGCATCCACACACACTCTCACTAATGCATTTTTCACACGTTAGGGACAATATGTACCTTTAGTTGGGGGGAGACGGTTGCATGATGACTTAATTTACCTTTAACATGTTAATTTTGATCCTAAACCATTGACCTTTGCATGCGTTAGTAATTGGTTTAATAGTGGTATTAATCGTGACAATAATGAATGGTTTGATTTCAATTTTGAATAAGACACTTAATTTAAGTTGAGTATAAAATTTCCTAATGCATTAAAAATTTGCCACTTAAGGCTATGAAATTAGAATGTATTATGGATTGAAAATTCATAAGATTTGATTATTCCTAGTGTACCATGACATAGGTGGAGACCTAAAGAAATCATATCTTGTGAGCTTTTGAGCCTCATTGTTTATTCTTGAGAGCTTACATTAAATATTATAAATTAATTCTTTCATTTTGATTTCTTTCATATAGCGTAATTACATTATTTTGCCTTGTATTGAATGCACAAAACACTTGGTTTTATATACATGATTGGAAATATTTCTAAAAAATGCTATTAACCTTAAGAGTGATGTTAGGCCATGTTTGCTTGCTTTGAGCCTATTCATTTTCTAGTTTACATACCCCTAGGAGACAATTTGGAACCTTTGAATAAAATTTTGAAAATTTTCTTGTTCTAACCACTTAAATATCACCTTAGCCTTAGAAAGATAATAAAGCCTAACCCTTGCACATTTGGAGAAAAATTAGTACACAAGGGGATATAGGGTGACTATAAAGAAGCAGTTATGTTGATAAAAGTTTTATTTTGTTTAAAAACAATTAAGGACAACACATTCGTAATTCAATACTTTTCAATCCCAAATAAACAAATAAAAGAAAATATGAGTTGAGTGGAAGTTTTGGGTTTCTAGTTGTAGGATGAATAACGAGGTAGAAATAAAAGAAAAACAAAGAAGAGAGCTGGGAAAAGGGGAAGGAGATATAGTGTGCTAATCATTACCTCTCAGAACATGCACTTTGAATTTCCTGTCTTTTATTTGATAGCCATTAACCCCCAGTCAAGATATAACCCTTTTAAAGACCTAACGGACTTAAGGTGAAAGGTATTTGTAAGAATTTTAATCTAAATTGTGTATTTAAACTTAGTGATTTTGCATATGCATCAATACGTTCCTCCATGAAACAATAAATATTCACATACATTTTAATTCTTTCTTATTCACATCTTATTTAGGTTCTTTGCATAAAGTTTGATATTACTTTTTTACATCAACCTTGAGAGTAGCCCATATCAGTGTGTGTCACGCCCCGAAATCCATGCCTGGGGGCGTGGGAATGAAACCCAAAAAAGTAAATATCAAACCGTGAAAAATGTACCATATCAAAATAGATGCTAATTAAAATAAGTATTATTCAATTTCTTGAATATTCAAAGTGCCTTTAAAATGTCCTAAAAATGGGCTACAAAACAATGTCGCAAATATGGGCCCAAATCAAAACTCCATTACATTAAAATTTAAATGTTGAAATGCAAAGTAAAACAAATCATCCAGCTAGAACAACCCAGGACGATTAACTAACCCACTAGTCCATCACGAGTACCAACTCCTGCATTACCAACTGTAGTAGGGGTGAGTACTAAATTCCACGTGTGCTCAGAAAGTGTTTATAAAATATAATTTCTTAATCATGCAAAGCTATTAACACTAATTAATAAGAATAAAATTTAAAATCTTATAATTTTCAAAATATCTATATTTAATCATTACATTCAAATTATATAGTTACTTAGCCTTGATCCTGCAGTCTCATGCTAAAAATAAATCATATCACATCATTCACATCACCACACATCAATATCATACTATGGGTCAGGTATTCTGCAAGTTTAGTCTGTGGCCTCAGAACTAAACCCAAAATAAATCCCCAGACCTAAGCCATGGGGTACAACTAGTCCCGCAGTCCTAAATATACTCATCACATCCTCAGATCTCAATCATGGGATATAATTGGTCCCACAGTTCCAAATGTACTCATCACATCCCCAGACCTCAATCATGGGGTACAATTGGTCCTGCAGTCCCAAATGTACTCATTTTCCTTGATAGGTAAACCGGTCCCGTAGTCCCGGTACTAAATATACGCTAGAATAAGCTGTATATACATTTAGTAGGTTTCTAGCCTACTAGTTATGCTAACCACCCTACGCAGATTTTAGGGCTTTCAACCCTTGGGCTCTAGAACCCACTCTTTCTAGTACCCTTAATGACCCCAATAACCCAAAAATCAAATCTCAACTAATTCCTTTAATTAACAGCACAACATACACAAAAGTTCTCCCTAATTTGATTTTTTTGTGTTCTTCCCTTTACTTTATAAGTTTTATGAAGTGTGAATGTGTTTCGGGCCTAAGTTTCATGTTGCCCATTCATAAAAATATTCTCTTACAAGATTTATCAAATAAATATCATGCAACCATATTCAGGAATATATATACAGCTAGCTTGGTAAATAAAATTTTATATCAAGCATGTCATGACAATGAAGGATTCAAGACATAAAATTTTGATAATTCATGAAAAATAGATAATAAAATATTTAATACTAATTCAAAAGCCTAAAATACTTATAATTAACTCCAGTTTCATAAAAAAAATTTAAAATTTATTCATAAATCCATAAAATACAGATTTTAAAAATACTAAATGTGTATTTCTGTTAAAACCATACAGAACAGCTCACTTTCACAATTTTTATAAAATCCATTTTAAATCCGAAAATTTTGAAATTTTTACAGAAACCTCATTCATATATCTATTTTAACATATAAAAATTTCAAAAATTATTTCAACTTTTATTTATACATTTTATACCAAATATCAGACTGTAGTCAGTATAGCAACGTAAACCGAACAGCCAAGTTTCAATATTTTTATAAAATAAATTATTATCCAAAAATTTATAAAAACTTTACTGTAGAATCTCTAACATTTCTAGTTTCATATATAAAATTTTTAGAAATTAATTTAATCTCTAGGTATCATTTTTATACCAAAAATCAAACTCCTATCAGCACATCAATTTAAAACAAATAGTCAAGTTTCACGATTTTTGTAAAATCCATTTTAACTCAAAAAAATATGAAATTTTTACCGGATATTAGTTTGGATATGTAATCCCATCTATAAAAATATAGAAAATTAATTCAACTTCTAACTATGAATTTCATATAAAAATAATGTGCTGATCCTAGTATAGAAATCCCAACCAATCAGTCAAGTTTGACTGTTTTTAATAAATTCATTTAAATTCTAAAAATTATGAAATTTTTACAGGAAACTCGTATACATGTCTAATTTAACATATAAAAGTTTCAAGAATTAAATCGATCTCTAAGTATGATTTTTATGGGAAAACAGTGTACCCATTTCAGTGTAAAAGTTCTAGAATTTCACATAATCAAGAATCAATTCATAGAATAGGTTTTTTCATCTCTTGCACATATATATATATATATACATGACATGATAAAAATATATATATAAAATAAACATAATCCCACCTACCTCAAATTATATACGTCGACAAAGTATATAAAAAAAAATCCAAATAAAACACCAACTCAAGTTGGCCCTACGAACAGTCTCCGTTGATTTCACTCCAAATTTCCTCTAAGATCACGTTCGCCGTTTCTTCCAATGGATAAAATAGTAGGCACAACTCTCTCTATTTTATTTTATTATTATTTTCTCACACAGAAAAGAAGAAGAGAGAAGAAAGAAAATAAAATAACAAAAGATGAAAGAGGTGTAAAGAGTATATACGAGAGACAATGAAACTGATGGTGTAAATGTGAAAAGAGGTATTTATGCACTAATTGAAAACCCCCCCTCTCTCTCTTACTCAGATGCATGTAATCATAAAACCTCCTTAATTCTTCCTCTAACTCCCACACAGCCTGCCAACTCTTAGCCTCCCCATAAATTAATAAACAAAGATCAACGTCTCCCCTCCCTACTAATGAGTTATTAACCTATAATTACATACATACTTATGCACACATTAATACATATAACATAAAATAAATAAAATAAAATAAATTAATACAAGATCATATACATAAAATATAAATGGCGGTCCAAAATATCATAATTTTAAATATTATAAATGCAAAATAAAAAGTCAAAAATTTTGGGTCTTTACAGTGTGAATTCATTTGAAGAGTGAAACACATAGTGAGGTTTGAGGTTGAAACTACAGTCTTTCAAATACACTTGATAACTTTGGTGATTGGATAATGATTACACTTGAAAAGTGTAATTACAAACCTAACAATTAGGTCATAAATCATGTATTTGTTTAATAATTTTAGAGTTTTTGGTTACTTTTAATTGTTATTCTGTTTTATTTTTTTAAATGTTGTGAAAAGAAGAAAATTATTGAAATAAGTGATGATGAAAGTGATAAAAAGGACATGGTGGTCTAGACACCTCGACGACTAGTCCAGACTAGAGTAAAGGCACGATTGGTGAATAAGAAGAAAGACAAAAAGTGACATTGGACCTTACTATTGTCTGGACACCACATTGGGTGGTTTGGACACCTGTGACCATTGTGCCTGGGATTTTTAGGTTTGTTTTTTATAGGTTATATATATGTATGTTATTTTGACGGTTGTAGCCAAACACATTTTGCATTCTTTTCCTAAAAATTTAGAACATATTTTAAATAATTTTTAGTTTAGTTTTTGGATTGATTGCTTTCAGATTCAAGTTTAATTCATTGTAAAGAATAGTACATGTTTCATTTCATTCAATGAAATTTATTTTGTTTTTGTATTATTTTTTTATTTACTGTTTTATTCCTATCTCCATGCTAAGCTGGATTTTTATTCTTGATTCAACCCATCAATGATGGGTGGATCCTTATTTGATGATTGGATGGGATTGAATCCTCGTATGCGACGTAAAACTTGTATGCTAGGGTTCCTTTTTCTGAATCTTCTTTTTCTTTATTTTCAAAAGCTTTCAAAAACTTGTAACCTCGATTATATTTCATTGGAATCTCTAAAGACGTTACTCGATTAAAACTTTTTCATATTTTAAAATAAGAAAAGAGATTTCAACCAAAGACAAACTTATTAAATATTTTTCTAGTTTTTTTTTATCCTAAACATGATTCTGAAACTATGCTTTGGAATAATTATTTTAATGATGACATCTTCCAGTTTCCTTTTCCTATACGTGAGTTATAAACTGAAATAAAAAATGCATCTGATTAGAGAATAAGGAATCCACCCGAATTTATAGGTTGGATCAAAATCTTTATCTTGAATGCATAGTCTTATTGCATTCATTGTTTTAGTTTAGTTTAAATTTAGATCTTGCTTTTCCATTAATTAGAATAGAAGTAATTTAATTTCTTAAATTTTAGTTTAGTTTAATATTTGTAATTTACTTTATTTGTTTATTAGTCAGTTAATTAACACTTTCAAAACCAAAAACTAATTTTCTTTTCCCATTTTTAAAATGATGGAAGAACTCAAAACTCTAGTGTTCAATCTTAAAGTTCCCTGTGGATACGATCCTAGACACACTAGGTAAAACTACACTACACGCTCTTATACTTGGGGATTTTCTAGACGCAGAATGTAGAGGCGGTTAAGTTTTTGGCGCCATTGCCGGGGAACTTTTGTAGTTTTGAATCATTAGGGCAATTTTAGGTTACTCTTCCTCTGTTTTCACCAAAAAACCAAAAAGAAAAAAAATCTTGAACATGGATTATTCTTCTTATAATTCTAATTCGCCAGATACCACCCACATACTCATTGGTTTTAGGTAGCATTTATGGAATTGATTTTTGCTTAGAAACCTTTGCCTTGCTTCCGAAATTTCATAGGCTTGAACATGAGAGTCCTAGGGTCCATTTAGAAAATTGAGTCAGTTTGTTTCTATTGCATGAATAGTTACATGGATAACACTTTTAAGTGTCATTTTTTCCCGTTATCATTATACGGAGCGGCCTATAATTGGTGTTGTGCTGCTACTTGGTCCATTAATATTTTGGAATAGTTACAAAATGATTTTATTGCAACTTTTCTCCCCAATTTTTAAAACTTCACCTTTTGCTTTTAAATCAGAAATTTTTATTTCAAGAAGGGTGAAGTATTCTATAAATGCTTGGAGAGATTTAAAAACCTTTTTGAAACTTTCCTAAGTCATGGACTAAGATTAGGGTACATCTTAGGCATATTATACACTGCTCAACCTTGTGAGTTGCACCAGACGTTTGATAAAATCTTGGGTAGGGAGTTTTTTGACCTCACCCCAGAAGAGGTAGGTCATTCCTTGAATTTGTCTATCAACACACTAGGCCACAGGAAATACTTGAACCTAGTTTTGAACCTCATGCACTTGAAAACCACACCGACCTTCTCTCGCATGCTCCTACTTTACTTAATTCTTGTGATCTATCCTTAGAAAGTAAAGTATGTGTGGAGCCCAATTGCCTAGATTTTGCATGTCCTAACCTTGTTCCACTCACGGGGCCAGTCTAAGGAGCCTTGAGATTTTTGTCCTATTGAACTACCTATTGCATTTGAGCCCACATGCATTGAGTGGGATTATTAACCCAATCATGATGGGAATGATGCATGGAATGAGCCTCTTTCTTATTTCCCTATTGGCTCTCCTATTCAAAAGACTTTTGTACCACTTACCAAGAGTCCAAGAGACATGTAGTTCTTTCCTACTACCGAGCTTGATGCTCAACCTACCCCAACCACCTCGAACCCTATTGAGAGTCCTTTGATTCCAATTGAGCATTTGAATGTCATATGGCTTGAGAAGCACATCATTGAGTCGGTTGACCCTAGTTCACTTCACTACGCACCTGAGGTTGAGAGTGGTGCATACCTCTCACCTCTTGACTTAGCCCCATCTGAGAGTCCTACTACGGAGATTGTAAGTGACTATAATGAGACCGACCATCACTGGGGAGAGATAATAGACACAGAGGAAGCTTACATAGACATTTTGGGTGTCAAGAGATCATTAAAGCCGCTATTTATACATCTGTAGATTTCTTGGGTTTCGAGAGACTGATTGAACCCAACATGTCCATCTCCATGTCCATTCATGCATTATTGCCACATCTGAGGTTTCATGAACCTTACTTGATTGTACATCCCTTGGTGTGTGTTACACCCGAGAAACATCCACCTTTGGTACTTTGGGGGCCCGAAGAGAACATTTTATTTCCTAAAACATTTGTGGATGCATGCGCTAGAGAGGGTATTAGATAACCCTTTTCTTCATTTTATTTGTACATAGTATATTAGATTTTTCTTTCTTTATTTTCTTATTTCTTATTAGTTTGGCATTTCTTTTCTTATTTTATTTTTTTTTATTTTTATTTTGTCTTTTTACTTACTCTCTTTCTTGTTTTATTTTTCTTTTATTTTTATTTTCTTCTAGTATTTTTCTTGTATTTTTCTTTTACTTTTTTTAGATAAGGAAGCTTTTGAGGTAATATCTTTCCTCTCCCTTTATTTAGTCCTACACTACCAAATTGGTACTTCACATTTATAATTATTGTTGTTGGGAGTGTTGTAGATTCTAGGTTGGGGGGTGTATTGGGTGATGCCTTAAGTGGCTTGAGTAATGGGTGCATGCTTAGTTTATTTTGTACTTTGTTCTTATTTGTAGGCTACTATTTCCTACTCATCATCATGCTCACTAGTGTACACTACGAACCACATATGTTTTATGGTTCTCACATTGAGGACAATGAGAATTTTATGCTGGGGTAGGGTTCGCATCATGGATTGATTTGATATGCGTTGATGGACAAAAATTTTGTTTCAAATCATGGGCGAATTAAGGTTATCTTGACTTAGCATGATTGGATCTTGCATGTGTTTTTGAATTGGTTTAATGCTGGTATTAATTATGAAAATAATAAATGATTTGGTTTCAATCTCGAATAAGGCACTTGATTCAAATTGAGTATATAATTTTCTATTGCATTGAAAACTTGTCACTTGAAACCATTGAATGAAAGTGTGTCAATGTCACGCCCCGGATCTCGTGACCCAAGGAGTGAGTGATAAACACACACAATATGCATAAACATAACCAATCCCATGATCAAAGCAACGCAACATAAGCTAGTGAGCCCAAGACATAAGATAGAATAATATAAACTTAACTTGACTATTGCCATAACATAAATTCCATACACCATTCCCAAATTACATAACTTTGGCCTTAAGGCCATTACAACCAATTCGAAAAAGGTTTAGAAGAGTACAATATTACAACCCCAAAAGAAATTCAAGTTAGAAGACCAAGAGCTTTATTAAGCTTGGTAGGGCTCATGCATAACCTCCTAGTCCTAACACATCAACCCACTTAATTGTTATTACTTGTACTTGCATCACAGTCTGTAAGGATATGAGCACGGGTCCACTTGTGCCCACAAGTCTCAAACAAACATATATGATATGTATTCCACACATGCAAGCATTTTATGATGTATCTAATTACCACCTATACTCTATAATCAAAATCATTCATTGACATCACCAATTTAGACTATGCACCTTTATACACAACAATATTGTAAGAAGAAATTCAATTCCAACCAATACTTAATCCTTGAATTCTCATTCTTAAGTTTCAAATCACATTTCAATTCACTTTTTAATGTTTAATCAAAATTGACCACATAACCATATTTACAACATCTATTGACATTCAACAACATCACAATGTAACATTCAATTCCAAATAACCTTCATTATTAAATTTCTCAACATTACATCTAATCACATTCCCTACCACATTATCACAAATTCAACATTTAATCATGTATTCACATCCATATGATCACATTCCAACAATCCATCACACCACCATAGTCACACAATTCATCGGGGGTTGGGTGTATACACAACACCGTCTTTTATGGGTCCAGACCCAACGGAAACGGCAAACCAAACACCATCATTTAGGATCACAATCCAAGGTCACGGGTAACCCATACACTCACAATGTTGTGGGCTACTAACCCACTGGCATTGACACCAAACCCTACACAGGTTCCAAGACTCTCAACCCGAAGGTAATCTCAAAACCCTTCCTGTTTACCACACCCCACCATGGCCCCCGTCACACAAACAATCATTCATCATATCACATCTCATTATTCACAAGTCCACATTCAACATCATATACTTTTCCACAACACAAATCCACATTCCGGTTCATTCTAGGATTCATTACATAACAACATTTATTAAGCATCATTAAACATTTAACATCTTTCATTGTTATGAACATGAGTTACCTTTTTGCCAAATCACAATTCATTAAAGCAATCACAAGTTCATACACTAACATTTAGTTTACATTAAGGCATATTCACAATTCTATTTGATTAAGACCCTTATCTCAAAGTAGGCTTCCAATTCATTTCATTCATGAAAGCAAGCATTCCCCTTTACAAGCTTAATCCCATAGGTTTAAGATAATCAATCCTTAATCACTTTTTAAAAGCTCTTTTCCACTTTAAAATCCATGCAATTAATCAAATAAAAGTTCTACACACAAACATATTTCTAACCCCTTCATAATCCTAAGGTAGGAAGTCAAGTTAAGAAAAATCAGAAAAAGTGCTCTGGTCTCGATAGGCGCCCCACCAAAAGGTCACGGGCGCCCCTGAAGGGTCATGGGCGCCCCACAAAAGATAATGGGTGCCCCTCAGGGGTCATGGGCGCCCCACCAAAACCCACGGGCGCCCCTCTGTTGTCCAGAAAGCTACTTTGCTCCGGTTTAAGCTCTAAGCCATGTTTTTAGGTTCCAAACTTTACCCAATCCAATATCTAACCTAATACCTTACTTTCTTGGGTTGTCTAGGACCTAGAAGACTCTAAAAAGTCCATCAAAACACACTTTAATCCATTCATTTCTTCAATACAAAAATCTTGGTCCAACCTTTACACATGTAAACACACCACCATTCATCCACACAAACTCCACTTCCAAGGTTTCCAAATTTTAAATAATTTCATAGAAGTGTTTACTAGCTCAAATACATCTCATATATGCTAAAATGAGACTAGAAATCCCTACCTCAAGTGGTAAGAAGATCAATCAACAAAAGGGTGTCATGAGCTTCCAAACCCTCAAACTTTGATGGCTCCAATCTTCTCCCTCCTTGATCAAAACTAAAAATGAATAACATAGGAAGGTTTCTTAGGGTTCTAATTTCAATCTTGTAAAAGGAATTTGAATTCTATGAAGATTTGGAAGACCTACCTTTGAAAACCCAACCGGTTCTTCCTTTGGTCTTCCTTTACTCTTCTTTTGCTCTCACTCGAACTCTCTCTCCTTCCTAGCCACTTCTCTCTCTCTCTTGCATCAAATCAATTTAATATATATATATAACAATATTTTTAATTCCCAAATAGTAATCCTTAGGTCTCCCCTCACCCCTAGCTAGTATAGGTGTTAATAGGGTTAGGTCTCGGCTGGAAAATGCAGAGGTTAACTTATTATTGATTTTCTGCACAAGTGGGGCACCCCTCAAAAATCACGGGCGCCCGTCCTAGAGCCATGGGCGCCCCTTATAAACCACGGGCGCCCCTCAGCGTGCTCCCGAGTCAAAATGTTGACTTTTGAGCTATTTTGCCAATTCTTCCAAAATTCATACCCCCAAGTCATCTTTAATGACTAAACTTACTTAATTAACATACTAACATGCCCAAAACATGTTAAAACCATCAAATTATATTAACATGAAAATTTAGGGTATTACAGTCAAGGATTTTAGTTTACGAGATTTAGTCATTCAAGTATGTCAAAACATAGGTGGAGACTTAAAACCCTATATTCTGTGAGCTTTTAAGCCTAATCTTTTGTTCTTAAGGGTTTTGTACTTAATGTTCTGTGTTATTTCTTTCATCTTACTTTTCTTAAATAGCTTCATCACATTGTTTTGCTTTGTTATTAAATGCACAAGACACTATTTTTGATATACATGTATGGATCAATGCCTCTGCCAAAGTGTTATTAACCTAGAGAGTGATGTTAGGCCATCTTTCTTACATTTAGAGACTTGTGATTTTTCTTTGATTATATTCCCTTTAGAGCTACTTTGAAGAAATAAAAATAATATATGAAGTTTCTTATTTTAGCCACATTTATAATAAGATGCAAACTTTATGATAAGGTGTTTAAGGAAGGAGCTTGTAATTGAAAAATTATGGTGGAACAAAAAGACGCCATCTAAAAAATGGAGGGGACATAGCATTTCATGAGTTCATTATTATCAATCCCATGAAGAAAGAAAAAAAAAAAAGAAAGAAAAGAATAGAAAAATGAAAACAATAAAGCTTTAATGTTTAGCATTCAAGGAGTTAAAAAGAGAAAAGTTGGGAAGTACTTCATTGCACTATCATCATAATCCTTAGACATGCACTTTGATTTTTCCTATCCTTTATTTCTCTAACCAATGCCCCACCGCCAAGCTACAACCTAGTAAAGACCTGATATACTTCAGGTGAAAGACACTTATAAGACCGTTGATCATGTGGTTGATAGTAGTTTTTTTGTTTATGCATTAATACATTTCATTCATGAAGCCATGCAACACTATATATCTTAATTCTTTCAGTCACTTTTTGATTTGGGTTCATTGCACTTATTTGATATCGTATTCCTACATGAACTGAGAGAGTAACCCTTCTTGAGTGATTTCATTTGTGAGTGGACAACTTGGTGAGAGTTGAAGTTGAGACCACGATCTTTGAGTATACTTGATAGCTATTTTGAATGAATGACATAAATTGGCACACTTGAAATTAAATGGTTGAGAATTGGTTAAGTTTAATATGTATTGGGAGGTTTTATGCAATTTTGGATTTTGTGGCTTGTTATTCATTGAGATTGAACCAGGAATTGTTTGATTGACTTATATTACACATTGAACTAATTTAAGAATTTTGTGGGTAAATTTACTACAAACCCTCACGAAACTTCACTCGTCCACTAGGAGAACCTAGAGGTTTAAAAAGTTTGTTACACATTGCTAAGTGTAATCGTGTTTCCAACGAAAAGAGAAATAGGATAGTATTTTAGTTCACTTCAAATAATGTTATTGCTAGGGACTAGCAATGCTTAAGTTGGGGGGGTGTGATTACACTTGAAAGGTGTAATTACAAACTTAACAATTAAGTCACAAATCTATGCATTTGTTTAATAATTTTATAGTTTTTGGTTACTTTTAATAGTTATTCTATTTTGTTTTTCAAATGCAGTGAAAAGAAGGAAATTATTGAAATAAGTAATGATGAAAGTGATAAAATGGACACGGTGGTCTGGACACCCTGACGATCGGTTCGGACCAGAGCAAAGGCACGACCGGAGAATAAGAAGAAGGAACAGAAGTGACATTGGAGCTTACTATCGTCAAAACACCCCATCGGGTGATCCGAACACCTGTGACCATTGTATATGAGATTTTTAGGTTTTTAGGGTTTCATTTTAGGTTATATATATATTGTTTTGATAGCCGTAGCTGAACACGTTCTTCATTATATTTTTTCCAAAAATTCAGAACATATTTGAGAGAGTTTTTGGTTTAGTTTTTGGAGAATTTTTAGATTGATTGCTTTCAGATTCAAGTTTAATTCATTACAAAGATCGGTATACGTTTTGTTTTATTCCATGAAATTTATTTTGTTTTCGTATTATCTTTTTATTTACTATTTTATTACTATCTCCACACTAAGCTAGAGTTTTATTCTTGATTCAACCCATCAATGATGGGTGGATCCTTATTTAATGATTGGATGTGATTAAACCCTCATATGCAACGTAAAACTTGTATGCTAGGGTTCATTTTCTAAATCTTCTTTTCCTTTCTTTTCAAAAGCTTTCAAAAATTTGTAATCTCAATCATATTTTGTTGAAATCTCTAATGACATTACTTGAGTAGAACTTTCTTCATATTTTGAAATAAACGAAAAGAGATTTGGACCAAAAATGAACTTATTGAATATTTTTCTAGTTTTCTTATTCTAAACATGATACTAAAACTGTACTTTGGAGTAATTATTTTAATGATGACATCTTCCGGTTTACTTTTCCTATACGTAAGCGGTAAACTGAGATAAAAAAATGTATCCGATTAGAGAATAAGAAATCTACTTGAGTTTCTAGATTGGATCAAGATCTTTAATTATTTTGAATGCATAGTTTCATTGCTTTCATTGTTTTAGTTTAATTTAATTTTAGATCTTACTTTTCCATTAATTAGAGTAGAAGTAATTTAATTTCTTAAATTTTAGTTTAGTTTAATTTATATAATTTACTTTATTTGTTTATTAGTCAGTTAATTAACACTTTCAAAACTCAAAAACCAATTATCTTTTCCTATTTTTAGAACAAAACCAGTGGGTAGAAGAAGTTAGAAACTGTAATGTTGAATCTCAAAGTTCCCTATGGATATGATCTTGGATACACCAAGTAAAACTACAATGCATGCCCATATACTTGGGGGTTTTGTCTAGATGCAATATTTAGAGGCAGTCAAATAATATGAAGTAATACATTTGGAATGAAATGGCTGAAAGATTAGGTAAGTTTAATGTGTATTGGGAAACTTTATGCAATCTTTGAGTTTTGTTACTTTTTTCATATTAAACTTGAATCAGGAGTTGTTAGACTGAGTATTACCATTCATTAAATTAGTTTAGGAATTTTGTGGTTAGATTCACTTCAAACCTGACAAGACTTCACTCATCCATTAGAGGGAACCTAAGGGTTTAAAAGACTTGTTGTACATTGCTAAGTGCAACCGTGTTTCCATCAAACAGAGAAATAGGGATAGTTATTTAGTTCACTTCAAATAATGTCATTACTAGGAACTACCAATGCTTAAGTTGGGGGGGGGGGAGTGTGATTACACTTGAAAGATGTAATTACAAACCTAACAATTAGGTCATAAATCATGCATTTGTTTAATAATTTTATAGCTTTTGGTTATTTTTAATATTTATTTTATTTTATTTTCCAAAGGCAATGAAAAAAGAAAATTATTGGGATAAGTAATAATGAAAGTGATGAAAAGGACAAAGTGGTCTGGACACCCCAATGACTGATCCAGACCAGAACAAGGATGGTTGGAGAATAAGGAGAAAGTAAAAAATTAAAGCTAGAACCTTATAGCTATCCGGATACCCACTCGAGTAGTTCGGACACCTGTAGGCAATATGCATAGAAACTTAAGTTTTAGGGTTTAGGTTTAGATTATATATAGAGAGTTTTCTTTCAGTCGTCAGATATGTTCTTTAGTATTTTTATTTTCCAGAATAGTAAGATGCAATTGGGAGTTTTTAAATTAGCTTTTTGAGTAGCTTTAGTCTTTATTGCTCACAAATTATGTAATTGTTCTACTTCGAAGTAGGGTATTTTTTTTTGATTCGTATTTAATGAAGTTTAATTTATATTTTATTGCTATTTTCCTTTATATATTCTGTTTTTATGTTAAAACAATGTTAGGCTAAGTTCTTCAACCTTGATTCAACGAATCAAGGAATGGCAAAATGCTAAGATTGATAAGATGTGCGTAGGTTTATGTTTGTGATGGGAAAACATCTACACATAAACTTGCATTTTATTCTTAGACTTGATTTCATTTATATCAAAAGCTCTTGAAAATGAAAACCCTTGATCATGTTCTCTCTAATCCTTGATAAGGATTTTTGAATTAAATTTTTCAACGAATTGGAATAGAACAAAATATTACTAAAAAAAAATCTTCCAGTTTTATAATCCTAAATGTGAATATACAACTGTGTTTTTGGACTTTTTAGAGTTTTTAATAGAATATCTTTTGATTGTGAATTAGTATTTCCATCCGAAATTGATAGTTGAATCAAAGATCGTTTATTATTGATTTCCATCATATTTTTGTTTAATTTGCTGTTTTAAATTTTATTTATTAGTTGTTTCACTATTTAGTTATTTTATTTGTTGGTTATTAGTAGATAGGTTTTTATTAATTAGTTTGTTTAAATTGAGAAATTTAGTTATTATTTTTTATTAAGAAAATTGGTTCAACTCAAACTTTTAAAATCAGTAACTGTGAACTAGGTAGTGAATTGTTTGTTTATATATCTTCTGAAACTAAAAAACTATTACATTAGGTTCCCTGAGGATATGATATCGGTCTCATCAAGTTAAAACTACACCACACATCCCTACACTTGGGGTTTTTTGAGACGCAATATTTAGAGGCAGTCACGAAGATCGGGAATATATCTTACATCACAAAACGTTCATACCACACCATCAAATATGCAAATTTTGATATTCCCAATCTTGACAACTTTCCATGTAGCATTGTTACAGAACTGAACCAGAATCTGCTAACATGTAGGTGTCAAACTACGCCTTGTTAGGCGTCATGTGAAAAGAACATGCTAAATCTAGCACCCAAGAATCCGTGAGATGATCTAAACAAGATCAAACTAAAAGCATGTCGCCATCCTCTGAGTCCGTCTTTACAACATTTGCAGATTTTAAATCGTCTTTATTCTCGCTGCCCTTGTCTTTGCTGTACTCGAGGCAATTCTGTTGGAAGTGGCCCTTCTTGTCACACTTAAAGCATCGAAGATTCTTCTTCTTCCTAGACTTGGACCAAGAATTTTTATTCACGTTCAATTCCCTTTATCCGCTCCTTCATCTCTCTTACTTATCCTTTACAACTAGGCCTTCTACTTAAGGATTCCTATCACTTTACTTTCGCCTCTGTTGAAAATCTAACAAGATCGTCGTGATCTCCTTATATATGAGAGACTTTTCACCGTACGTAAGGGTTATGATCCGATTCTTATACACTGATAAATTTGGTAGTGAGTGTAGTAAGGGTTATGATTAGATTCTATCCTCTTTAAATCCCCGGTGATTTGATTGAACTCATTGATGTGTTATTCCAAGTATGAGCCCTCCTCCATCTTTAAGCGATATAATTTTCGCTTAACATAGATCTTGTTCATAAGAAACTTAGACATGTATTGCACTTCAAGTTTATTCCATTCCTCTGTTGGCAATTCCTCCTGAATAACATACTGCATCATGTCATCATCTAGACACAATTTGATCATAGCCACAGCCTTTGCCTGAAGTTCAAGCCAATCCACTTCTTCCACCTTTTTAGGTTTTTTCGTTACCAATGCCTTCACCATTCCCTATTGCACGAATAGATCCTTTACCCTTCTCTATCACAATTTGAAATTTTTTATTCTATTGCACTTGCTGACATCGAACTTTGCAAACGAAGAGATTCCTCCAGATATATTGAATATCTAGCTCTAGTACTAATTGCACTATGGTGAAAATCTTGAATCACCTTTTGGTAATACATTGATAAATAATGGCTAACTCAGAAACTAACATAAAATCACACAATAAAAAAATACAAGATTTACGTGATTCGTCGATTTACCTACGTCCATGAGTACGGTAAAACTAGTTTTTAATTATAAGAAACACCAATAATGGAGTAAAGAATTAAAGAGAAATATGCAAGAACCTTAAAAAACTCTAGATAATTTGTTACTTGTTCTTAACTTTTTTCTCAACATTAACCTTTGAAAACCCTAGCTTGAATTTAGTCTTGATGTACAACACATCCCAGATATAGAGGAATGAGAAATCTAATCAGAACTAGAATCAAAACTTGCATGGAATAGAAAATTGGCAATTTTGTACTATGGGTTAAATCCTGTGACCCCAATCTTTTATGTATTCTTATGAGTCAATATAAGTCACAACTCTAACAAGTTGGAAGCCACATATGTGGGGATCATGGTGCTTATGTTTAAGTTTCTTCGGATTGTGCTGCAACACGGGTCTCTTTGCCAATTAGTTATCCAGTTGAACCAATCAACTTTAACTCTACACCATGGTTAAGCATTTGTTTCAGCAAAGGCAAGACTCCGTTTGATCAGGGATAAACAGTTGTTACCTTTAAGGGTTATCGGCTATGGCATGTGCATGTGGAATTTGTGGAAGTTCCAAATCATCTGTGGTAGTGAGGAGTGATTTTGTGTACAGGTTCAACATGGATGACCATTTGTTACCGCATAAAGTAAAGGACTGTGCATGTGGAGTTTTCTGGTTCACTAAGGTCATCATTTCTGGTTATTAATTAAGGTGTTACGATTTCTAATCATCATGTCTTTAGTTTCATTTGTTAGGATAGCGTTTTTAATGTGGTTTATATTTTTAACTATTAATATTCATGTAATCACCATAGCTTTTCGTTATATATAAGTGAAGAATACTAATAAAAAAAAAAGTTTGAAAGGTATGCATGCCCTTTTTTCATTAAAAAAAATAAAATAAAATAAAAATACAACGGAATAAGATTTAAGTTGACGAATTGTCAGTATCTTAGTTCAAAATCATAAAGATTGTGTGTGGGTGTTTGGGTTAAGGATTTACTTAGGGGGAAGGAGGAATCATAAAGATTGTGTGTGGGTGTTTGGGTTAAGGATTTACTCAGGGAGAAGGGGGAGGAGGAGAAGAAAAGAAAAGTGAAAATGAAGGGAAAAGAAAATGAATATTAAAAAATATATATATAAAATCTCAAATACATATTATTCGAGTCAATTAAAAAATGTGTAAATAAAATAGTAATTTTGAATCCCTTTTAATTTCTTATTTCCTCACTACATCTTCAATCCAAACGGCATCCAACGTATCTAAAGACATACAACCCAACTAAATTTTAGATGTAAATATACTAGCGGACAATTATTATCGTTCAAAGGGTTTTACCACCACAAGTCAAAACTAATATGGGCCACGCAACCAACAGAGAGAAGAACAAGAACATCATTTATTTAATTCCCTGCTTTTACTTAATTAAAATTGTTCAACACTCAATGATACGAAATCAATTAGCATTTTTTGAGAACTTTGATTTCCTTCCAACGAGACTCCAATAGTAGGAGGCGTTAGAGCCTTGTGCATAAACTCCACACTTGAAGTAATGAGATGTTCCACCCCTTCCCGGAGCTTCAAGCTTGAGAACTCCGTCAATGTAAACCTTTACTTTACTTTCATGGACGTCGTGGATTACGTCCAGTTTAAAACATCGATCATGGATATTCGGGACAATGACAGATTGCCTATGGTAAAAGAGTGTGCCATTGTAAACCCTAAGCATTAAGGTTGTGGCATGACTGCTGGCTCCGAAAACCTGCATTATACACACACCACTTGTTCCATCTGGTACGTAACCATACCCTTCAAATTGCCATACACCGGAGGAGTAGTCGTATCCCTAATGAAGTTCAATAATAACAAAGACAAATGAGTTTTACAAAAGTTAAATTGTCCTAACGAAGGAGATGCTTGCTAGCTTTATTACAATTTTTCAGTTTAACAAGAGTAGGTTAGTTTAATTTCTCACACAATGACGGCAGCAATATAAAGTATCACTATGAAAGGTTGATATATATCTCATTCAATTTCTATATCTATTCTATATAAAAAATGGGAAAGCCTATTGGGTGGACTTTTTTGGACCCTTTTTTTAATTATCTCCTTAATTATTTTTTATTTATTATTATTTTACCCTTTTATCTCTGTTCGGTGTTTCTTTTTTAAAAGATTTGATAAAAGCATTTTGACACTCTTTTTTTATTCTGATTTTGACCTTTTCTTCCTATTTAAATTTTATTACCATTTTAACCTCTTGTGTCTTTTTTTTAGTTTTTTTTATGAGTTATATTTTTTTTTATTTCATTTTTTTTAGGATTGAGTTATAATTTTTTTCTATTTTTATTTTATCTTCTATATATCTATTTTATATCATAAGTCGTAATACACTTTCAACATACAAATTTTTTCTGATTGTTTATCTTTTCTCCTTTTTTGGTCTTTCAAGTGCTGTTTCTTTTTTTTTTTCTTTTTTTTTTTTTGGTAATAAGCCGTTGTACATTTTTAACCTACATATTTTTATCAAATTTTTTTCTCATTTTTGATCTTATTTTATATCTTTTTATCCATCAAGTGTTGCACTTTTTTTATTTAGATGGTTGTTTTTTTGGAAAACCTCAAATATTATTTTACTAATTATTTTTTATGTTTACTAAATTTTTTATCTTTTAGTTGCGTCTTTATCTCTCTCTCTCTTCCCATAAAAAAAAATAGAGAAAGAGATAGGAATTCAAGATTTTTCTTTTATTTAAGCTATGTCCAGACTAAGAGTTGGTAAAAAAAAAAAAAAAAAATATGGATTCAAAATTTCTTTTCTTATTTAGATTATGATACAAAATGTAAGGAAAATTAAAGTAAAGATTCAAAATTTCTTATCTTATTTAGGTTTGATATAAAATGTAAAAAAACTTGTATGAAAGATACAAAATTAAATTAAAAAAATATACTAATTAATACTTTTTATTTTTTTGATACATTCAGAATTCAATTCGATCTACTGCCTATCTTTTGTAAGACCCCAGAAACATTAATAGGAAGTTTCGAATTGAACCAAATCCTTTCATGCACTGGGCGGAGCATTGAATTGAATAAATCACCCCAGAGTATATATTTAGGATTTTATATTTTTTTTTCATTTTTTATCTTTTTTTTTTATTTTCACTTCATTTTATTTTTTGGCACCAAATTCCTACTCCAAACACTTTTTCTTTCTTTTAGACTTTTAGATTTTTTTTTAAAAACTCAAATATTTTTTATTAATTATTAATTTTTTCCTCTTTCTTTTTATTATTTTATTTCATGTCCATTTTTTTTTCTCAGCCATAGATCTCTGTCCATATAAGAAATGAAAGTGGTACGGATTTAAAATTTGTTATATTAATTGTTTTGGTTATGATGAAAAATAAGAAAAAAATGAATGCAAGTTAGGAAATTAAAAAATTAATATATTGATGAATGCCCTTTATTATATCAATGTTAATCCATTCAGATAAGAGTAAAATATTTTTTCGTAATTATTTTCTTTATCTCCTTTTATTATTTTATTCAATATTTGTTGATTTTTCTTATCTAGTGCCCACTTAAATTGTGTTTGGCCTAATAATTGTTATGAAAAAAAATAGAATATAAATTTAAAATTCCTCCCTGGTTCTGATTGATAGAAAATGCAAATAATTAATAAATTAAATTAAAAAAAACTAATAAATTGATGATATTTGGATTTTCTTATATTTTTAAATCAATTCAAATAAAGGTATATATTTGAAATTTTATATTTTTTCTATTTGGTTGCATCATTTTCTTATTTATTTTCCTTTCATTTTTCTCTTACTTCATTATTTTTTTTTTCCAAATACAACTTTAATAAATTTTTATTTTTTTTCCCTTAATATTAGCCCGTGGCATCTTTACTGGTATGTATATATTTAACAAAGTGATCTAAGGGCTTTCTGGGCTTCAGCCATCAGTAGTTGGGGTTAAGGGTGTCCGCTTGTGCTCACATGCCGAATTAGACTTTATAGTGGCGTATGTACATATTTATCCACAAATATTTTTAAATTTAATAAATATATTGAGTAATTAATTTATTTTAAAATCAGATAATACAAGTATATATTTATCTACAAATATTTTTAAATTTAATAAATATGTTAAATAATTAATTTATTTAAAATCAAATAAAATAAAGTCATTTTGGATTAGCCTATCACTACTAGAGAGAGGGGCAGAGCCAACGAACAGCCGATCGACCGGAGTCAAAGCGGTCAACATTAAGCTCTTCCACGACCGCTAGAAATAGGCGGACGGCGGTCGAGAACTCCAATCCACTTTCCCCCAAAGCTCACTCTTCCCTCTCACGCCAACACCCTTTCCCTCCCTCATTCCCCTCTCAGTCATTTTACTTACTCCCTTTCACTCTCACATTGTCTCTCCCTCAGACTCTCTCTTCCAAATTCGGGCTCCCTCTCTCTCTCCCCTAATCTCCCTTCGACGCAGAATTTCCTCTCGCTCCACCCTCGTCTCTGTCTCCCTGTGGCAGGTCAAGGTGAATCGGAGCCACCGCACGGCGACCTAGCCGACTACAGCAACTGGCCCCATTCTGGAGCAAACGGTTGAATCAACTTGCCCAAACATCCTCAATTTCATCCAAAAATAGGTATGATTCCCTCCCCCTCTCGATTCTGGATTTTTTTGAGTTTCGGCTGCGTGATGAACAGTGGGGTTGGCCCCGGTGGGATTTGGTTCTTGACATACGGCCATGACAGTGCTCAGTTGGATTTTCTATTGTCTTAGGTAGCAATGTGGATTTTCAACAAACCCACCGGTTGGGTTTTGGAATTCTCTGTTTTGGTTTCAAATCCTATATATGTTTATATGCATGATATAAAATGTTAGACGAAGCATGAAAGAATTGTACAACTTCAGTTATACCTAGGCTTAATTGGTTTGGAAAAAGGTTGATTTTTAATGTTTTATTATTTTTTTTATCTTATAAAATTTTTTGAATTAAAATTTAATTTTAAATCGTGATTTTTAGGTTTGTTAACCGTATTCTTATAAAAATCAAAACCTTCACTTTCATTTGGGTAAAATCCATCTATTTAAAAATAATAATAATAATGAAAAAGTTAATTTCTTATTTTCTTTTTTTTTGTTTTTTTGGCTAAGTTTAATTTTCTAGTAGATGATGGAATTTTTTAGTGGATGAGACATTTTCCTTGCCGCTATCAGAACCATGCTGTCATAAATATGTTTATGTGGCTTATATGGTGCATTTCAAAAATAGTACATATAGCTTTTTTTTTTTCCGAAAGAAAATTGTATATTTAAGGTGATTAAGCTGCAAAGAAGCTTCAACTGAGAAGGAATGAGGAAGAAAAAGTGAAGAAAATTAATTCCCTGTAAGTGATAAAGGAGACTTAATTTAGAGCAATTTTGAACTATAGGCTTCTCATAATAATGACAAGCTTTTGTACTGCAAACTGCAAAAGAATGTTATTTTATGAAATTTTATTATTAAAATAATGTTGATAACTCGAAATACCTTGAAATTGATTGGATGCCATGACTAATTTTGCTTGAATGGAGATAACTGAGAAAGGGATTAACTTTCTATGGTTTTCACTCTTGTTCTAGTGTTGTTTCTTTCTTTCATGTTTTAATTATTTTCCCCCACATTTTGTAGGTGCCCAAAGTGTGTGGAGTTGAAGCTTCCTAGGGAAGGTGCCGCTTTCTGGTTTGTAATCCTACTTGCATTATATGAATATGGTTTTGGTTGGTGCTAACTACTAGAAAAGAAATGGGAACCTAGAATTGTGAAATTAGAAATGCCACGAAACAGGCTTGACATCTTTTGCTAATAAGCACGTATGTGCTGCAGTCACTCTAATCATATATATAGATAGATAGATGCAAGTATCTTTCTTTTTATATATGCATATTCTCTAGCGATTGCTTATTTTCTTTTTTGGATATTTCTTTGGTGATTACTAACTATCCTGATTGAGGTGCCAAATGTGTGCTCACATGTACATATGGAGGAAGTTTGTGGATTTATTGCAACTGTAGAAAAGAAGTCCGTGGAAAAGGCATGACCAAATACTAATCATGCATTGCCACTAAAAATGAAAAGACACAATCTCATTTGGAATTTTGAACTTGCTTACTTGTATTGTAATTTAGATGTGGAACTGGAACGTGTTTTCAGTAGTGGATCACCAAATTCTTTTTGAGTTTGATGGATTAACCAAGTGTCAGATTACATATGGTCTGTGATGTTTTTTCTCTAGCTTTTATTCAGCTTATGGTCTTTATGTTGATAAAGTAGCATCTCTTACCAGTTCACAAGACTATTTTAAGGCATCTTGGAGCTCTCATAAACCAGTTCATTTGAGGGCAAAGTTATCTGCCCTTGGATCTGGATCTAGCGGTGAACAAAATTCGGCCTCGCAGAATGATGGCTGGTTATATTGCTTGAAGAAAGGGCAGGCTAGGACACCTAAACTTCCACACTTTGATTGGATCGACAGGGTACTGTATTCTTAATTTTTTGTTTCTTGTTCTTACTGATGTATTTCATGATGGTTTTTTTCAGGTGGGAAATTTTGTTCTCATTCGACCTTTCCTTTTCTTATTTATTATTGTTGTTGTTGTTTTTATTATCATCATCATTATTATTATCATTATCATTATCATCGTCGTCATCATCATCATCATCATCATAATTATTATTATTATTATTTTATTTTATTTTTTTTGGGCTGGGGGTAATGTTTGGGTGCTTGGAAAGGGTTACTGGTAATACTATGATAAGCTTGAGACCTTGGATGAAGATCCTATTGGCAGTACTGATTTGTCTCATACAATGCATCTTGCATGGACTTGGTTATACATAATAGATACAGGTGTGCATCAAGTGTTTTAGGTTGGTCAAATCTCTGAATCTTGAGACTGGGGTGCAACTAAAGTATCACCATCACTTTTTCCTCTGTCATCTATCACTTAAGTAACATCAGTATATATGTTGGTGCTCACCCTCATTTTGAAATGCCCATATATTAGACAAGAACCCCACAAAGGTTTCTTGATGGAAAAATTATTCTATGTGATGGTCATTTTTTAACGACTTCTACTACGATTAAAACACTTAGATAGTGATGTCATAGCTACCCAGATGCTAAAATCACGGAAGTCGTTTGGACCTCTAATGGACTGCCATTCGGACCACAAAGTCTTCTAGTAGGTTGTTAGAGGCTATAGGCTTCATTTTAGGGGTCACTTTTGGATGTGCCTAATTTAACCAATGGGATTGATGTTATTGGTCCAGAAACTAGAATTTGTATTTCTTGCTATATGGCATGTTTTATTTATTTTTTCTGTCATTTTTTTAATTGTTGGATCAACTTATATCTTGTTTTCATGGGACTCAAAGTCATGCTGATATTGGGCAGAACACTGAGGCCATTTCCCATATCAAAAAAGTGTATAGTACGTGCTCACATTGATCAACTTGACTGGGCAATTGATGTGAGTTATTTGACTTATTTCTTTTCATATGTTACGCCTTTGTTTATGTAGCCTTTTCCTTCTTTTTTACCATAAGCCCTTTTTGTGCTTTTTTTTTTTTAAATGCAAGGAATCCCTAAAATGGAGCTCAATAGTGATCTTCAGCATGTTGTTAAGGTAAGCTTTTGTCTAGAAAAATGATTTCTTTTCAATTTGGCCTTTGTTTCACTGGATTATTTGATGTTGATGTTTTCCTTTTTAGCTCCTAATTTCTGTTTTGAAGATTAAGACTTCTGAGCAAACTCAGAGAATGAGAGAAACTTGCCGAGTAAGCTCTTAGCACCACACACACACTCTCTCTCTGTCTTTCACACACACACACACTCTCATAGAGAAAAGAAAGGAAAAATTAGGAGTTTTGTTTGCAAACCTGTCTAATTATATAGTTTCTTTATAGCTTGTACCATTACCTTATCCAAAGTCTCCTTTTGCTTGCATTAATATATAGTTTAGTGCGTGCATCCATGCGGAAGTGGAATAAACTAACCTCTATTGTGAGTGTAATTTCTCTTAAGTTAAAACCCCTGATCTTTTCAATGTCTAGTTAGATGTTTTTTATTATCCAATGTATGGAATATACAAAAGTTTCAGATCATTCTTTTTTTTTTTTTTTTGTGGTAAGTTTAGATCTTCAAATATGTTGCTTGTAGAAATCAAAGCCTTTGTTGCATAATATTGCAAAAGGAAGTGAAAGGGAGAAAATATTCTGCTGTAGATCTTGAATTCTATTGCTTCAAACATGTTCTCTTTAGACTGCAAGGGAGGCTCAGATCTTCAAATATTTTACATTTTGAAGTCAAAGCCTTTGTTGCATAATTTTGCAAAATGAAGTGAAACGAAGAAACAAATTCTGCTGTAGATCTTGAATTCTATTTTTTCAAACATTCTCTTTAGATTGCGAGGGAGGTTCTAGATGCAGCTGCTCGTGCTATCTGGCCAGGTGTGACTACTGAGAAAATTGATGAAGTGGTTCATGAAGCAACAATTGCTGCTGGTATGTTGACTTCATTTATACTCTGCAACACATGCAAGCCACTCTTTTTGATGTTCAGTATTACGTAGTTCGCTAACTGAAGTAGATTCGAACCTCCTTGATAAAAGAACGATCACTGATTTTGCTAGATAAAGGAGACGGAAATGCAAATGGGGAACATTGGTAAAATTTTCTTTCCTTTCCTTTTCCCTGGGTTGTCAAAGTCAACAAACTTAATTCATCAAGTCCTGTGTGGCTTAGCCTATATTAGTCCTATATTAGTGTAGCAAATCAGACACAATTGGTATGTCATGGTCAAGCATTGATGTTCATGTTCTATGCAATATTTTTATGTTTAAGAGGCCATCATGATAACAACAATTTGTGCATCTGTCTGAGATTCAAATTTGTTTCTATTTTTTTATGTATTTTGATTTTCAACTATTTATTTATTTATTTTTTTTGTCCAAAAGTTTTGCAACTGGATTCCATCTCATTTCAACACGTCATCAACAGGTCAACTCATTTCAACACATCACTACTAAAATTGCTTTTTTTAAAAAAAAAATACTTTAGTCGACTGTCTAAAAGGCCTTAGCCAACCGCCGTGAGGCGGACGACAAAGATGTCCACGCCAGTATTTTTGTCGACCGAGAAATCCAGTATTTTTTGTAGTGTATATTCCTAATTCTTATTTTGTTCATTTTTTTAATTATTTTTGAATTATTCGGATCAACTTACGTGCATCTCGATTAATTTCTAAATCCTATAGTTAACGACGACTGATAAAGCCAAACTAGTAATTTCTGGAGAAAAAATTCAAGATTTTATTAGTTAACATCAGAATTATATTTTGAGTTGTACTGTCAGTGTGCAATATTGCTAGCCACTAAATTGTCATATTGATGACTCATATTCGACAAAACTAGCATAAAATTCATGTTGGGGGATACTTTGAGAAAAGAAGAAAGGAACGAAAGCAGGAGGAATTAAGGAGCAGAGTGATATTATTTTTGTTATAAATAAGGATCCTTATATCAATATTGCAAAGGAATTATTCATCAAAAGCTCGTTGTAGCTATGTCGAATTACTGAAATTTATTGGAAGAAAAAAAAATAAAAAAGGAAGATCTGGACTTTCTGGAAAACTTTATTCTAGAATTATGCTCTACTTCTGGTACGTGGAAGTCCGCAGCCGCTATCCCGTACTGGGGTGCGCACAGGGCGAAGCACGCTCCAGGACCCTAGCCGGCAAAGGTCCCTGGAGAGTTAACCAGCCTAGGCAAGCCCTGGCTGACCGGCACGACCGAGCGGAGGCCATTAGGCACTCGCTATTACAGCGATAACCCACTCTCCCGTGGGGGAGTCGAACCCGAAACCTCGAGAGGCCTAAGCTCTAAGGCGAGCCCGACTTCCACTCGGCCACCCCCGAAAGGGCTGCTCTACTTACATGTATACGAATCTCGGTCCGGTGACTAGGCTTGCTCGTGATAGAGTGAGGCTTGTCTGTCTTGAACACCCACAACTTATGAACTCCATCTTTGAAGCCGTATCGCTGGTTTTCAGGGACATCACAGGGCTTTTGGAACTTAAACTGTGGCTGTTTCATGTATATAAGTGCATACATAGAAACACACTCTGTTTTGGCATTCGTTACATATGTATTGGCATTCTTACAATAACTTGACTTATTTTTGTGGTCGAGTATAATTTTTTTTTCGGTAGCTTTTTGTCATATCATTTATGTTACTTAAAAATATTTTAAAAAACACTTCAATTAGAAAAATTCACGGTTGAACAATCTGAGTTAACATAAATTTTTTTTTTTCATTTAGTAGCTTTTTGGCATATTATTTATATTTTTTAAAAAATTAAAAGAAAAAATGTCTAACACAAAAAGTTATCTAAATAACACCACTTATAATTTGAAATAAGTTGAAGAAGGCCAAACAGTGCGCGGTAGGATGATGGCAGAGGATCCGATGATTGTTAAGTTCTCATTTAATCTATATATCCGTTACTTTAGAGATTTAATGTCCAAAATAATTTATATAATGTAACGACTCGCATCTATATAGTACAACATTATTCGCTTTAGGTTTACTTAGCTTTTTCTCTGGAGGTCACTATTTTGGTACTGTTTCCACTAAAATATATGAGTTCTCATCAAATTCAGTACTTTCATGATTTTAAAAAGTTTTTATAATTTATAAATGTCGAATGTTATATATCACTTTCTTTTTCTGTCCCAGACGATGTGAGATAAAAGGTATTACTTCTTTACTCCACCTCGCTTCTGTCACAGACGATGTGAGATAAAAGGTATTACTTCTTTACTTCACTCTGCTTCACCCTCCTGTAGACAATATCTCTCACAGGCAAGTCGTTCAGAGTCCCTCACATGTAATTAATAAACTATATTTACAGTTTTAATTCCTTATAATTTATGCGTACCAAGTAACACACTCACTAATTGGAAAAATTACGAGTTTTATTAATATTAAGTGCATGCATGCAAACGTTAATAATTACGAAAGACACATATGGCTTATTCTTGATTTGGTGATTAATTTCCTAACCCTTTTCTATTAATTAAGAATATTCAAATAATTCCTTCCTACTTAGTTGCACGCACACACCCCTTTAATTCTATTCTTTGTTGTCTGAATCTACAGCGCGCGCAAAGAGACGAGGAGTAGGAAAAATAGATAAAATTTTATTTAAAAAAAAACAATGGAATACAAAAATATGACAATATAGCAGTGCGAGGGTTTGGTGCCTATTTTCCGTAATAATCTTAGATTTTTATTCAATGGGGGAACAGCCTGCTTTGCAAACTTTGAGGCCTGTATCCATACTACTAATGATCATTTTCCATTTTTGGACTTCAGACAAACATAAGCTAAATAATAGGACACCAAATCAGAAAAGTTTGCCGTCACTTAAAGCCACTGTTAAAGCCAAGATGGGCACAAGAACACCCTAAGGCCGGCATCTGCATCGACTCTTCCGAATTAAGTAATTCGGTAGGATTAATATTTAAAAAAAAAAAAAAAAGTTCAAATGTTCTCTATTTAATATCACATAACATCAATATTTCTCCATAATTCTATATATATATATATATATAGAATAAAAGATGCTACAGAATCTAAAGAAATGGTCACTGAGCGAGCGGCTATTCTAACTTGAGTCACTGACAATACAATAGGATCGTTAACTTTTATTCTCCTCTACTGACGGGAGAATTTCATTAATTAGTATACAACTAAATTCATTGATATCTAATATAGATTAAACAACCGTTGCTGAAAGTATAATTTAACTGCAGAAGTTGTAATCACTAAAAGTAAGCATAAATTGCCATCCTATATATAATTGGCTCCGTTTGGAGATTTGAAAATCACTAAACAATATTGGAAATCTTTAATAGTTATCTACTTTTTATCTAATTGTATGAATTGTAAACTTATAACTTTTATCATTGTTTTTTGTCACTCCAAACGCCCTCAATATGTATACCAAGAGACAAATACGTCGGTAAAAATTTTCAATGTAAACAATGTTATCTGCCACTAAACCTTTGGTTAAAGAATAGTTAGAACCATGGAACCACTTTTTCAATTAAATTTATTTTATACATACTAACTGATATTTTATTATTATTATTATTAAGGGTATTTTTCTGCTCTCACTATTTGACTGGGTCAATTGAAGGGTTTTAATAGCTAATGTCGAACCCACTACAGGTTATTTATGTCCCATAACTCAACCCAAATCTATTTACAAATTCTAAACTTGTACTAGTAGGGACGAGACAGGACCTATTTTATTGAGTTAAAGGGAGCGTTTAGAGAAAAAAAAAGTGAGATAAAATAAGATAATTTGAGATAATTTGTAGATTCATAATTCGTACAGTAAGATAAAATATAAATAATTTTTTAAAATTTTTAGAAATTTTTAAATTTTTTTAATATTTTACATCGCATCGACTGAATCCTTTGCAGGGCAAATAATAATGCATTAAGAAGTTTCAAAATAAAATATTGAGTATATATACATTAATCGGTCATGAGAAGCAATTTAGAGAGCAAATGATTTTGCATTAAGGAGTTTCATAATCTCGTTTCATGTGTTTGGATCAAAGGATCCGTGAAATAGGCAAGGAAAAAGAAAAAGTAGGAATTTAAATTTTTTTTTTCTTTCGCTTAAGTTGTGTTCGTAAAGTGAAAGGAAGAAGAGCACGAATTTGAAGAATTAAAAATAATTAAATTAAAAGAATAATATATTTATAAATAACTTTTTTATTACATTTTTCAATTCATTCACGTAAGAACATATGTATTTAAAACTTTATACATCTCCCTTTTCTCTTTTTCTTACCTTTTCCTTTTTTGTTTATCTATTTTCTTTCTTTCTCTTTCCTTCACCAAAATCCTCACTCCTAACGTACTATTAAAAAACAACGAGTTTTGAGTGGGAATTTGAAGAGCAAAAAATATAAAAAATATTGAAAGGAAAATAAGAAAATATAAAAATTTGAAATACATATTATTACATGACTAAATTAAAAATATATAAAAATAAATTATAATTATTAATAAAATTAATTTTAATTATATTTTTTGTCTTTACTTTTATTTATAAAATTTTTATCTAAACACACTCCAAACTCAAAGAGAAAATTAAGGTACATATGGAGTGCCAAATCTGCACAAAAACATCCAATTTCGTTAAAAAAATGTTCAACGTTTTTCAATTTTCTTTGCACTAAAAATCTCTATTTTTTTTAATTGTTTCAACCTTTATCAAAATTTTCACACTTTTTGAAGAATACACCAAATACTTAATGATCTGAAATTTATTTATTTTTATTTTTTATTTTTTTAGTTTAACACTTCAAACAAGTACTAGGGATGTCAAAATTACATGTACTCAGTGGATACCCGTTTCATCTGGCCCATTCAGAGAGAGCATAGGAATACTAATAATGAGTACGGGGATGGATATGGGAATTTTAATATTTTTCTGAACGGATATCGAGACAAGGACATTGTCATGCCCTGAAATCCATTATTTAGGGACGTGGGGACTAAACCCATAATTCGACCACAAGTAGTCACATATCAAATACTAATAAGAGCGGAAGCGATAAATAACAATAGTATTCTATATTAAAATACGTCAAAAGTCTATAACTTGCCACAAAAAGGCTACAAAACTATATGCCTCACATCGAGCCCAAAATTAATATTAAAGCAAAATTACATGAAATGAAAGTAAATCAAATTATAATCAGCTACTTTATTTCACAGGTTCATTACAAACATTTGTCACTGCAAGATTAGCTGCAGGAGGGTGAGCACTAAACCACATGTGCTAGGAAATAAGCATATAAGAATAAGTTTCTCAATCATGTCAGGCAAACAACACTTAATCAACTTTAAATTAAGTAAAACTCTTTTATTAGTTTCTCAATACACATTCATCATGTTGTTTCAACTAAACAATTAATTAACTATGATCTCGCACTCTCATGCTAAAACCATATTCATCATCTCAATCACATCCCGATATATATATATTCTAATGTCATAATGAGGGTCAGGTACTCTGCAAGCTTAGTCTGTGGCCATAGAACTAAACCCAAAATAAATCCGCAGGCCTAAGTCGTAGGGTACAACTAGTTTTGTAGTCCTAGATGTACTCATCAAGTCCTCAGGCCTAAGCCATAGGGTACAATTGGTCCTGTAGTCCCAGATGTACTCATCAAATCCCTAAATCTCAGTCGTGGGGTACAATTAGTCCCGCAGTCTCAAATATACTCATCTTGCCTTGGTAGGCAAATCAGTCTCGCAGTCCCGATACTAATATACGCTACTACAAGCTGTATATACATTTCGTAGGTTTCTAGGCTACTGGTTATGCTAAGCCACCTTGCGTAGGTTTTGAGGCTTTCGACCTTTGAGCTCCCAACTCTTGGGCTTTAGAACCTACTCTTTCAGTACCCTTTACGACCCCAATATCAAAAGTCAATCTCAATCAATTCCTTTAATTGATAGCACAACATACACAAGAGTTTTTCCTAATTTTTTGGTTATTGTGTTCATCCTTTAATTTAATAAATTTTATGAAATAATTTCACCTGGGCGTAAGTTTCATATTGCCCAAAGCATATATAAGTTTAATGAAGTAAACAAATTTTCATGACCACAAATGAAATTAATTCAAGATATACATAGTCAATCAATTTTAAGAATCCCTTTAACTCAAAATAATCATAAAAGAATTATGAAATCATTCCAATCAAATAGGATAAGATTACATTTTAAACAAGTAAATAAATACATAAATCTCAATTGAAAATCATTTCATATCTTATATAGGTAAAAAGATGTTTGAAAAAGCAATTATTATTATTATTATTATTATTTTTTTGTTGATTGGAGACGTTTATAAAGAAGTTAGAAGAAAAAATGATGAAAGTTGCTAAAAAATATATTTTGTTCGGACACTGGTACCCATTGTTCTAGCAACAGTAATTATACAGATTATTATCAAGACGTTAGTATCCATTATCTTAACAACAGTAGTTATGCAGATTATCATCCGAACGTTGGTACCCATTGTCCTAACAATAGTAGTTATGCAAATTATCATCCGGACATTGGCACACATCATCCGAATGATCGTACCAAAACATAGAATTTCGTAAAATTTATTGGCAATTTTTACTATGGAACAAATTTAGATATTAATTATCTGGATTTATATTCTCATAATCAAAACATGACCTCATACATCATATTCTTAACACAAATTTATATAATATGACATCCTCTTACAACTAAAAAAAGAAAATTTCATATCATAGAATGTTTAAATCCTTATCATAGAATTTTTAAATCCTTATCAACAATGTGGGATTATCTTTTATTAAAAGAAAATATGATCATAGATATAGTCATATGAACCTTTATTTTCACAAAGCATGAATTTTAGTAAATTTCTAATCAAGACATATATACACATATTAATATCAAAAGAAAAGAAAAAAAATATTTAGTCATAACAAAGCATCATGTCACATAACTTCTTCCTACAATATTCTCAGATATATACCATAGATTTTAGGATTCGTACTCGGCATACACGTTTAATTTCTACTATACATATTTACATCTATATATGCATATACATGCATGATAAAGAAAAATCCTCTTATAAGCATAAAACCCCACCTACCTTACTGCACACATAGATGGTTGATGTGCAAAAACGTAAATTTCAAATCAAGTTGGCCCCTTTTTTTCCTTTATGAAAATTTTAGCGAAAACTTACTTCGAGCCTCACAAAAACGAATCGAGCTCTTTGAAAAAAAAAATGTAGGAAGAAACCCTTCCTCTTTCCCTTCACACGATCTTTCCAAAATTTGGTAGCTTGAATATATATATATGTGTGTGTGTGTGTGTGTGTGTGTGTGTGTGTGTGTGTGTGTGTGTAATTCTATATACATAAATCTCTCAGATTTTCTTTTTGTTGGGAAAAAAGTTATAGGGTGTAGTGGGGTGTAGTGGAGAGAGGTTTATATAGAAACTCATTAGAGACTTCTCCCATAAACTTCTCCTATCAATACATCCTCCCAAAAATTCCATATGCCATAAAAATCAACTGCTGCCCTTTTGCCCTCTCCCACGCTAGCATTTAAATCCTTGCCACACGTCCAACTTGTAGAAATTCCACCTCTCCTCCCAACCAATAGAAACACACCCCCACACACATTTATAATACACACTAACATTAATATATATATACATGCACACTAGCATAATAATATATAAATATATAAATATATATATGCATGAATTTAAATAATATGCCACACTAAAAATTAAAAATATAAATTTAAATCAGATAAAAATCTGAATAAATATATAAATAGTAAAGTAAATATAATTTTATTTATTAAAATTTTAGGTCTTTACAAACAAGTATAATAGTCTCTACCCATCCCATACCTGTTTAAACATTTATTTATTAATTTATATATATATTTTTTAATATTTATTCAATATTTATATAAAATATATTATTTTTATTTAATATATATAATATTAATAATAATTTATAATATTTATTTTATATATATATATATATATATATAACATATAATTTATAGTTTTACCATGTTTAGCGGGTAAACGGAGACCGGGACAGGAAACCGTTACTTAGTAAGAATAAATATGAGAAAAATTTTCATCTCCGTATATATATAACATATAATTTATGGTTTTATCATGTTTAGCAGGTAAACGGAGACCGGGATAGGAAACCGTTACTTAGTAGGAATAAATATGAGAAAAATTTTCATCTCCAAAATGGGGATAGGAATAGAAACGAAAACAAAAAGGGGAAAGGCGATAGAAATAGAAACGGAAACATAAATGGGGAAGATTATACTTGGCCCCATTGACATCCTAACAGATACTAAGACAGAAGATTTAATGCCTGGTTACCTGCAGTTATGATCCTACCATGGTGAGATGCCACCACACCCTACAGTAGGCCTCCTCTCCATTGGGCTATAATTCTGACAAAGACCACAAAACCATGCATTCCCAGTGGCGAAAGCCCAACGGGGAGAACTTTTCCTCCCCTCTAATGTGAAAATAAAAATTGATTGCCAGGTCCACGGGTTGGGCAGCTTTGGCTGTTTCTATATATACAATGTGAGCAAAAGATGACAATTGTAATAAGTTTGACTATTATGCTCCAGCTGTGATCTAGTGACCTCAATTTCCTTTCCTAAGGTTTGTTTAATTCTTCAATTTAATCAATCCATCGATCACTTCAAGTGTAAGCTTCTAAAAATTCAAATATATACCCATCCACCTAATTTGGGATAAGAAATTGTATTAATAACCATTGAAGTGGTGGTATTTCCCTTTGAAAATTTCAAAATATAGTTCTTTCATTCACCTCCACCACCTGACAGTAACTTATGTATTTAAATATATATATATATATATAAATATATATTCCCCTTAGAAGTTGACCCGGTATCTTTCCCAAATGACCATTGCAATTGCAAAGGAATATAATGCAAACGCCAGTATCTTTCCCAAATGTCCATTGCAATTGCAAAGGAATATAATGCAAACGCCATATGCATAACACATAGGCAGTCGGTAGGTATAACTGAGGCTTCAAGAGAAACACTTCTTTAACTCCGACGGACAGAAATAAAAATGTCAACTATGGTAAAATGTCCTAAAAAAATAATATTTATATTGAATTTTGACAGAGAATTAAATCAAGTATGTATATTTTAAATTTTTTAATTGCAAATATAACGCATGTATAATAATTCAGACAATTCAGTAGAAGAATGTCTCCCTCATCACACCATAGTTCAACACTAACAACTTTAAAAAGGAATGCTATATGCGCACAGCTGCGAAAGCAGATGAGATTGTCTAACGTTCAATGATGGGTGCTGACACAGGCACCCATAACTGCCTATAGAGGTTCTCAATTTTAATGGTACTTATACAAGAGTCATTATTAGTTTTTTGTTCTTTTTAATTCACAATGCGTAGACAAAATCAATAATTTTGAACTTATATTCCAAGGCATTAAGCTAAAGTATTTAGTGATATAGGTTTAAATGTCACGCTCTGAATCCTACACTCCAAAGACGTGAGATACAACGCATATTAATACATACAATCTATTCTAATTGCAGCCACACAAACAGAGCAAAAAATTACAAACAGTCCAAAAATAATATAATAGGTTTTAACCACACGCTAGATAAAAATGCTTTAATGCCTACAATACCACGCACATTAGACCCACGCAACTCCAAACTAGTAAATATATACAGCCTTCTCACACTTGAGATTCTAAAAGAATAATATACAAAATACTTTAATTCGGAGGTTCAAATATATACAATAAAAGAAAGGCTGAAAATAAACTAAGCCTCTCGACTCATGGGTCCAACTAGTCTATCCATAGTTGGACCTACAACAAAAAATATAGGGGAGTGATTATTAATTAATCATGAAACAACACAATCCTGGATCTAGATACTTAGTTAGGTGGGCCTGTGGCCAATGTACCTAAGCCTAAATACCATCTTGTGGTGGTGCTAGCCCCTAAAACTAGTGCAAAATAATACCATCCTTTCACATCTACTGCTTACGCCAATGCCTCGAGAGCGAATACTATGCTCTCGACATCTACCACCTGGACTTAAACCTTAGGAGTAATAACAATGTCTCACCGGTAATTTACCTCAAGACTGAAATGTGACTAACTAACCCCTGTACAAGTCTAAGGACTCCAACCCATGAATAAGTATACCCTTTATTTTAATACTCTTAACCCTGACACAAAATCAAAACACAATTCAAATTAGCCGGATAACTCATATCTAAACAATATCAAGTACATTCATGATGTTAACAACATTATGGGTGTATTTGGAGTGTTAAAAAGTTATAAAATTTGATAAAAGCTGTGTGTTTGTAATTCGTGCAGTAAGATAAAAAGTGAATAACTTTTAGAGATTTTAAGTATTTTTCAGCATTTTTCAATACTCCAAACGGAGTCTACATCAATATTAACCAAATATTATAAACCCATATATCATAACTCAATAATCAAAATAATATCACATTAATTAATCTTTAACATGCATGATATTTCAACTTAATTATAGAATTATGTTATTACATATGCATGTCCTACCACTTCTAGAAATGTTGTTATAGAGGACCCCATATACGGTTGACTGCTTCCTAGCACTCCTCTAAACAAGAATTCATGACCACCTCAAACCATACATTCCGTCGCCTTAAGGTGGTCATTAAAGAGGTCAAGTAATTTCCCACCTAGTTTTCCCCCCTTCCCCCGCTCTAGCCCTAAATCCCTAAAATCCCTTTCGCTCCCTCTGCCCTCTCACCCATCTTTTCCTTGCAGTCCCTCTCTTCTCTCCTCTCATCTCTCCTGTGCTCCCTCTCTTCTCTCCCCTCATCTCTCCACTCCATCTCTTCTCTTCTTTCGTTAGATTTGCGTGTGCCAGAGTCAATGCCGCTAGAGCACGAAGACTCTCCTGAGCTGTTGTAACCACCATAGTCCAGATCCAAATCTCTCTTCTCTCCCTCTATCAACTGAATTTCAAGTAAGTTGGACTTCGGGATGTTTTTTTTTGCTTGGTTGCACCTTCAACGTACATTGTTGTATGCATTTTCTGTATATATATTGTTTACTTCTATTTTGTTTCTTCGGTTTTCCATTTTGTTAACAATTTTGATAAACTATGAATCTTTCTTCTCTCTTTCTCTTCTCTGCCTTTTGTTGGTGTGATGGATCATGAAATTTATAAGGTTGGTGAACTCTGCTTTTCTGGAAGCCAAGCCCTTCAGTTTAGTTAGAAATTCAACTATTGTCTGTCAACTGCTAATATGTTTAGTAGCTTTAATTGATCCCCAATATTTGCAACTGTTTGATTTTTTTTCCTTTTTTATTAATTGGGTTTACGTTGAGATAAAATTTCTAAGCTTTTTGTAGATGTGAATTCTTTTCTGTAATTGTGAGTGGCCTATGAAACTGCCATTTTTTTATTTCAATATTGTCTTATGGCTGATTTGTGGTTATTGATTTTATGTTTTTGACAATTTTGATAATTGTTGATTGAACTTTTTATTAATTTTGATAATTTTTTATAATTTTCAATATTGTGTGGATTTTGCTTATTTGAAAATATTTTTGGTATGTCAAGTTGAAAAGTAAGTTAATTAAATTAAGAAAATTCTCTTTTACAATATTTGAAATAATTAGTATTATTTTTTGATAGAATTATCATCATACAACAAGTACCACCCAATTACTTAGTTTAAGTTATGAATACATTAATTTATCCACTATTTCGAATGAAAGAAATAGCTAATTAGGATTTTATTGAATTAGTGTTATAACATGTTCTTTAATACTAATTAATTTGAATGAAGTTTATTAGTGAAAATATTTAATTGAATAATAAACTATCGCTAATTAAAAAAATAAAGTTTAAAAAATATTTGATAAAAGAAATCATTAAAATATTGTAAGGTACAAAAACCAACATCATATTTTACCCCCAGTCTCACTTTGGTCCTACTAATTTTAATTGCAATAGTCAAATCTCCACACTTTTGGTCAAGTATCAATCTAATCTTTCTGTCTATTGTTTGTTGATTGGAACCATTAGGGCGAGGGTAAATTCATTATTTCCCCACCCTACTTCCCCAAGCCTGCTAAATGGCGTCGATAAATTGTGTCCATTCAAAAGAAGTTACTCCTAGGTTTTTTGTTTAGGAAAAAATCGACAATCACATAGGGCCTTTTTCACAAAAAGTTCAAATCTTCCATTATTGATTGATTCGAAGGTGTTTTTCCTAGGATTTTTGTTTTGCTCAGCTAGAGGTGAATGAGGGTTTGGTTGTGATTTGTTCGATTGTCTCGACAATAGATGAAGGATGGCTTATGGTAAATTTTCTCTATCACTTTCTCTTTTTAGTGTATAGACAATGTCTGGTACACCACTGATCAACAATATCAATCTATGTGATTTAAAAATTTTAGCCTTTTTGGCTATACATATTAAACTTGTTTCTGGGGACCAACATTTGGTCCACCTGCTTTTCTGTTGCAAACATATTTAATTATTTTTCATTAGTGGATGTTTATTCTAGTAATTCCTTTTACCAAACTTTATAACAATTACTGAATTTTCTTCTGTGTATTTCAAGAATCGTGCATCACTATTGTTTAGCTTTTCAATTTGGTTGCTAAAATAATGGAGAAAATCAGTTGCTAGGACCCCCTCGTTCTGTTGAATTTTATTTTAGTTGATCAATATTTTTAAGTTGAATTTTGTCTGTTTTGTGTTACTACTGCAGTGGCTATGTTTTAATTTCCAGGCCTTAGTATCGTTTAGCTTTTTAATTGAATTTTATTTATAAATTGATTATAAATTTAATTGGGATCATGTTTATAAATTCATTTTAAATTTACTTGGAATTGTGTTTGTATGTTATTATTTACTTGAAATTGTGTCTATATTTTAATTAGATTTTGGATTTTGTTTTGTTAGGATTATATTCTTACATGAATGATTATTTTTGGATTTAATACTTGCCTAATATTATTTGTGTTTTTTTGGAGTCAACACCAACTACCAGTGAAGATGTCCCACCAAGGTTTTCACGAATAATTAATCTCAATCCTGCCCCACCACCACAAGGTCCTACACAAGGATCCCAACCAAATTCACCGAGAGCAAGGACAATTACAACAAAATGTGCAGCTTCTAGTGGAATAACTTCAGCTTTAGCATCACAAGCAACAGGAGTAGTTTCAACCCAGTCATCAGTAGCTGGAACCAACTCTTCAAAGTCTGCTTTAAAAGAGTTGTCAGGAAAAACGATCGAGCAAGGATGCAAGCAACATGTGACATTATAGTCGCTGGAAGCACTAAGGAATAGATCAAAAAACAAGTGATGATGCCGCAATGGCTATTGTTTTTTGTGAATCAGAGTGTATGTTATTCTGTTTTGTAGATCAAAGTGACTATTAATGTTTTGTTTTGTCAATCATAGAAGAGTTCTTTATTAGTGTTTATAAATGTTTTCTGACTTTTGAAAATTACTTCATAAGAAGGAATTGTAAATTTTTATCAGGGAAGAATTGTGAATGCTTAATTTCATTTAGTTAAAGACAAATTGTGACATTTTTTGTTTATACATATATATATAATGGAGGCTGATGTCAGATGATTTTACTAAATTCTATTTTCTACTTTTATATTCTCTAGTTATTTTTTTTAATGTTCTCCATTTTTAAGAAGTTTTTTGAGGCTGCTTGATGATTTTATCTGGTTAGTTGGTTAAGGCTACTATAATGCAATTGTTTATAAGAATTTTTGGTTGATTGATTGCTGCAAATGTAGGTCTAGTGCATTTGGCCTTTTTGGCTATTTTAGAATAATGTGAAACTTGCTAGTTGTTTTGAAGAAGTATAAGTTGTGTTCCAATTCTCTGCTGGGCTCTTGTCCTACATGTTGGTATTAATAATGTGTAACTTTGGATGCTAGGTATGCTCAATGTTATTATTAGTATCCTGTGGAGTCTTGGTGGCTTTAGTCGCTTTGAAGTAAATTTTTGATCCTTGATGTTACATTGGTCATAAAAAAAAAAAAAAGTAAAACTCTATTATCAATCAATTAGCCAAATAAACAAATACAGAAAATTAAAAGAACGCACAAATTAAAACATATCACCCAAATTAGGAAAACCACAAACTTCTTTCACTACATAAAATGGATTACAAAGCAACAATCACAAAGTTACACAATCGAAAACCCCTCGATCCCTTATGTTGAGACTTTGCTCATATCATAACAATAAACCCTCACTAGTGAAAGACTAATCTTCAATCCTGAGGATCAAAAACCTAAGCGTGTAAGCCAGCGAATATTCTAGCAAGATGATGACCACCTTGACATGCATTCTAGAATAGTCAGCGAGTCTGCTAGTAAGAAAGCTCTATTCTTTACATTAACACTATTTTTGAGCTTTCTAGCGAGATATCCAGCAATATGTAGAATAATCATCACATTGGAACTGTGCAAAAATATGCAACAAAAATCTCGTTGGCAATCTCGCCGAGGCAAGCTTCCTAATAAGCTCTAAATGACTTCCCATCAAGGTAGCTACTGAACTCCTTTTTGCTTGAAATTTTACGGGCAACACCTCTAGACCCTAGTTTATTGATTCATGTATCTTTAGCGCTAAAAAACCTTCAAACTTATACTTTTAATACCCTAGCCAATTGCCTAAAAGTACAAGTTTGAAATCATTGTTTTCTTAATAATTTTTCAATTACAATAGTAAAACTAACAATCTCTCCCTTTGGCAATTTTGTGACAAAACAATGCTCCTATATATAATTTGGAAAAAAAAAATTGTTGTCCCAAATAGCAACACTAGAGGGGGGTGAATAGGGTTGCTTAAAAATTTTACAAATGAAAATTTCAACCCTAAAACAAATATGTCAAGATGAATATTAAATGCACCAAAAAAATTATTCAATATTTGTAAATGAAGAGTGAGTGCTAGTGTTTGCAATAAATATAAAGAGAAGGGAAGAGAAGTAAACACAATCGATTTATAATGGTTCGGCTTCAATGTTGCCTACGTCCACTCTCCCAAGGCCTTCCTTGAGATTTCTCCACTATTCTTTGAAGAGCTTATTACACACTAGCTTCCCAAGGTGCTAGAAACCTTTCTCAAGTGATTTTATCCCCAAATCACTCACACAAGTCTCTGTCAAAGAAAGTCTCTTGTTTTGGTCCTAACACTTGAACCAAAACTAACAAGAGCTCACCCAACTCTCACAAATTAAAAGGGCTTTAAATTTCCCTTTTTTACAACAACAATGATGATTTTAAAATCAATCAAATCAAAAAGAAACTCTCACAAGTTGAATATGAAAGATGAAGCACAAATGTGAGAAGAAATCACTCTATGTTTGCAAAGTTATGGAATTTCTTGTATCTCTTTGTAAGCACTTCTTTCTTGCCTTGTTCCTCTCCTTGAATCTGAGTTTGAGGCTCTATTTATAGATGAAAATCTGCAGATGGCCGTTACTAAGTGAAAAGACACTTTTGCCCTTGAAAGAAATTGAATTTCCTTGCTTCCAATGCTGTCTTTCAGATTCAGATTTTCTGAGATATATTTGTGACCCTTTTTCACCCTCAGAACGTTCAAATCTGACATTGGCTCAGAGGAAAGACTTTGTAGATATATAAGTCAGCCATCACATGTCAAATTTTGAGTTTCATCCAACGGTTAGATAGTCAGATATGGCTTCTGAACCGAGACCAGCTTCTGATAGCTTTTTCTGACATTCTGAATCTGTGTTTCCCGTTTAAGCTTCCGTTTCACCAGGATACTTTTCGAATTAGAAGAAACTTAAACTACAAAAGTTGTAGCTTTTTCAGTCTTCTTTTCACACACCAAAAATCAGAATTTTTAAAGCTGTAGAGTATGAGTTATGTCTCAAAAACTAAGACTAGCTCCAGAATCCAGAATTAAAAACCTTTCTGTAATGACTAATATTCCAACTCATGTTTTGATATTTTAACGTCAGATCCACAAAAATTTCCCTCGGTAAAGTTGTAGATATAGAAGTCTAGTTTACTATATTAAAATTTCATAATAATTGAACCATTGGATCGTAAGATATCATCTATATACTGACATATGTCTGATTTCTCTATTTACCCGAGTTAACCTCTAGTTCAAATCTTCATCTTACTTTGATTTCTATTACTCCCAACTTTGAAATTCCTTTATTCCATCATCCAAATTATGTGAAAATATCTAAAAAATAATATCAATCTTTTCCAACTCTATTATCTTGAATCTATCAAATGAATTGTAACATTTCTTACAATGTCTATTTAAAAATTTATTGTGAAAATTTAATTCAATGTTTGTTATCATCAAAATCAATTATAAAACTAACTTTATAAACCTTGGGCCAACAATAATAAAATTTTCCAATACTTAAACTTAATCAAGCTAAACTCTCCCTCAATATGTGAACTTGTGAATTCTTCTTTGATTCATATTCTTGTATAAACCTGCACACCATTTAAATAGAACACCTTGTGAAAAGCATTAAGTTTAAAGTAATATAACAAAACTCTTCTCCCCATTTTTATCATAAAATTAAACTTCTTTCTAGTTTTACCGAGCCAGCGTCCTAGCTAAACCTTATGACCAAAGATTAAAATACCTGCAAACATTCATTAGGGACATGCCAAAATAAATTAAAATTTTGAAAAATTAAAAAAATGAAATAATTAAAGAATTACCAAATTAAGAATTAATTTAACCTTGTTAGAGCAATTAAGTGATTAAATTACACTTTAATCTTCTCACACAATATTTTACTAGAATTCTTGAATATTAAACAAATAAATAAATTGAACAATCACTAAGGCTTGAACTTGAAATACTTAAAATTCGTTAATATAACCCCATATATAATGTTCAAGGTTATACAGGTGATACTTTATGTGCACATGTGATTGTAAGAGTCATCAAACCGGATACAATGGAACAACTAAATCATAAATGCCAGGATAGAAAGCTCTTCAAAGCTATATGATGTAATTTGGGCAAAAGAAAAAATAATAATGGAAATTCAACCATTTTCAACTTAAGTCTATATTTTTTATATTTTTTTATTTTTTGTCAAGGCGCAGGCCAAGCCAACTCAAAGTGAAGCGATTTATATTGAGCAAGAACCTGCACTAGAATAGGAAAAGCCAAACATTCATTCTTTTCAAAATTCCAGTCCTTATAGGTAGGTAGTTTTTCCTTTAAATCATCTTTTACTAGAGGGTGATTATTTTGATAACCGACATGTCATTAAGGGCTTCTCACTGGTCCCACCTGTAGTCCTTTTCATGCTTCTATTTGCAGGCCCAATATACAACACTAACTAAGATGAGAATTCAATCTGATAGGTACGAAAATATTATGACATTGTACCAAGTAAGAACCAATCTTGTGTTTTAATATTTAGTGAATTACAAGCATAACAAAGAACATGCAATGTGTATTATAAGAAAAGAAATTAAATAAAACAAGTTACACACATTGATGGAGTTCAATCCATTTATCCAAAAATTCTATGAGTGAACTAGATAAAAGTGTATGATGGATAAAAGGTAATTTAATAATTTTTCTTACTCCCCCTTAGTCCAACTTACTCCCCCCCTTTTTTATAGAAAAAAATTCTAAGCAATGGCACATACACGTAGGAAAGTTTGACAAAATACAAACCTAAGGTGTTAAAGAGGCTAAGAAAAAGGTACCAAGATAAGAATATGCTTTTTAACAAAAATTATCAACAAAGACAAAAGGATGGGGGCAAGAGAGAATAAACAAAAACAAAGCTGCAAAAAACAAATCATTACTCCTAAAACTATGCCAAGGTAATCATAGACTAGGAAAAAATAAACATTAAGCACATCCTAGTCTATGCACACCCTAGTCTATACCATACTATCAATTATTTATCACAAAAATTTTCCTTTTTTTATGCCTAGGGTTTTTACATGGATTCAAATCATCTTTTCTAACCCAAATTACAAGAGTTTTTATTTGCAGTTTCAAAACTTTGAATGCCTTTTTATTAGTTGCGATGGTTTTCTTGACAAATTTGAAAATTTTCTTTTGTTTTAAAAAATGTCTCACCGACCTTGGGAAGAAAAATTCAAGGTCAAAAGAGGGAGGGTAGTTCTGAATGATTCGAAATCTATTTAACAATTTTGGATGAAAACTTCTATTTTTGTCAATAAAAGTTCTAGGCAAGCCATGTAACTTAAAATAGTTGGGGCAAATATGACCACGCATCCCATAATGATGGCAAACTGGCTCAAAGGGTGATTTTTTTTAACATATGTTGAGGCTTTCCTTTTGCTAGCAGGTATAGGACTTAATTCCTTCTAGGTTCTTTTTTTTTTTTTTTTTTTTTTTTTTGGAGGAGCAAATGTGGAAGCTTGATTTGTAGAATCTAATAGTTGTGTAAAAGCCTTTACAAATGCCATTGGAGTGATATTTGCTTTGTTGTCCTTTACATTATTTGTTTTAACAAGTCCCAATCCCTACTTGTCTGTAGCCCTTTGTTGACATCCCAAGATTTCATGCAAATTTTTAGAAGGCTTGCTTAACTTCACTTTGAGTTTAAATAATTAACCTTTAATTTTATCGCAATCTTTCTCCGTTTCTTCCAAGTTGTCTCTAAGTACTAAATCAATGTCTTTCAAAATCTCGTACTCATCTTCTAACTTGTTCAAGGCATCCTCTACTTTACTGTGTTGAGCTACAAAACTTTCACACTTGCTAATAATGGTCTCTTTTTCTTTTTTCAAGACTTGAATTGTTACGTTCAACCTCCCATTTTATTTTAGCAATTTTGGTTAATTTTAATTAATTTAGTATTATCATCTTCATCAATAATATATATTGTTTTTATAGGAATTGAATTTATGATCTATTCTGATCTATGTATTACATTACCTTTTCCTTGTTTATAAGCATGAATTCCCTTTTTTTTTTTTTTTCTGCCATTTTAGGCGTTGGCCTCGTAAGCCATCTTTGCTCAACTCGGCCTCATGAGCCGAGCAAGATCTTCGCTCTACTAGGTAATGTGAATCGAGCAGGAATTCTTTGCCATCTTTTGGCATTGGCCTCGTGAGCCATCTTTGGTTTGATAAAAATTACAATTATGATTTCTAACTAAACAGGAATTCTTGCGTAGCAGGAATAATTCATCATAGAAACTGGTAAAAAATGTAGAATTTCATTCTTGGTTTGATAAAATTACAATCATAATTTCATTCATACGTAATATTTTTGTAAGTGTTTAACATGCCAAGGGTGAGCTAATTCCTTGCCTCGAGTGCTTTCAGTCAATAAGTATCTTTCTAAGCGGAGCCTATCACTTCATATAGTCCTTTCCAATTTGGCCTAAGCTTTCTATCTTGAGGGTTCCTAATCAATTGATTCACCCTTTTCAATGCTAGTTCACCACATTCAAATTCCCTTGAGCGACCTTTAGAGTTGTGAAATTGACGCATTTTCTGCTGATAGGAAGCCATTCTAATTACAGTTTCTAACCTTCTTCCTTTAAATAGATCAATCTCCTCATCCATTATTTTATCATTTTCTTCTAGGTTGAAATTCTGCATTCTTAGGTAGGAAAGTCTAATTTCAACAGGAATTACTACTTCTTTCCCGAACGTGAGAGAGAATGGTATCTAACCAATTGCAACCCTCTCAGTTGTCCTGTATGCCCAGAGGCCCTTCGCCTTGTCCAACTTCATCTTAATAATCTTGATGAGAGACCTATTGGTGACTTCCACCTGACCATTGGCTTAAGGGTACTCCAGTGATGAGTAGTAATGGCTGATGCCCAATTCTTCACACAACCCAATAACCTGCTTCCCTTCAAATTGTTTGCCATTGTTTGTGATCACCACCCTAGGGATACCCCCTAGGGATACCCAATTGGCAGACTATACTTTGCCACAAGAACTTCCTCCTGTTCAGCTTCGTGTTAGTCGATAAGGTTTCTACTTCTGCCCACTTGATAAAATAATTAATTACTACTACTGTAAATTTTCTCTGTCCTTTTCCCAACGGAAATTACCCAACAATATCAATTCTCCATTGAGCAAATAGCCAAGGACATTAGATTGGTGTTAGCTCTAGAGCAGGCTGCCTCAAAACGTTAGAGAATCTTTGACACTTGTCACATTTCCAAACAAACTCCTGAGCATCCTTCTCAATGGTAGGCCAGAAATAGCTAGCTCTCAAAATCTTCCTAGCTAGAGCCTTCCCCCTGAGTGATTTCCACTAACTCCTTCATGACCTTATCTCATGATCATGATGTAATCAACCTCCTAGTCGTTCATACACCTTAGCAACAAAGAGCTATGCCCTCTTTTGTAAAGGATCTTGTCCACTATAAGATACCTGCTTGATTGGTTTTGGACCCTTCTTACTTCATTTTTGTCTCTCGGAAAGGCTCTATTCTCTAAGTATTCTCTAATCGATTTCACCCATTCAAAATCTTCCTCAATTTATGTGGCTTTTGCGATTTGGATGCTCAGGGAATCCAATATTTCAATCAAAATATCTGAGTTCAACTCCCCCGAGGATTTAGTTCTAGTCAATCAATCTGCCTCTTCATTTTGCAATCTTGAAATTCTTCGTAGTTGAAATTTAGAAAATTTCCTAGACAAACTTTTGCCATCCAACAATACTCAGACATATTCTCTCCTCATGCTTCAAGTCCCCTTACACTTGCTCCACAACTAAATGCAATTTGCTCCGGACCATTATCTGCTCTAACCCCATTTGCCAAGCCATTCGGAAACCAACAATTAGGGCTTCACACTCAACTTCATTATTAGAAGTAGGAAACCTGAAATGCAGAGCATGCTCTAACTTGTCACCAAAAGGGGAAAAAAGGATTATACCTGCACCACTGGAGTTTTGTGTGGATGACACATCAATATTCAGTACCTAAGTCTACTCTGTATCTTCATCTTCAAGTGGGTTAGTTGGGTGGTTTGTAAATCCAACTATAAAATCTGTTGTAGCTCACCCTTTGATAACCAATTGTGGTCGATATTGAATGTCGAATTGGCTCTACTAATGGACCATTTCACAAGCCTCCCCAAGGTCTTGGGCTTATGTAGAATTGTCTTCAGTGGTTGATTAGTCAACACCATGATCGTGTGAACTTGAAAATATGCCCTAAGATGCCAAACCCTTATTACCAACGCAAGAGCCAATAACTCCATCTCAGGTACTGCTCCTTCGCTCCTCGAAAAGCCTTGCTAATATAGTAGACTGGCTTCTATACTCCCTCTTCTTCTCGAACAAGCGTCAAACTGACTTCTGTAGAGGAAACAGACAGATACAGATACAGATACAGTTCTTCACCTAAGATTGTTTAGCTCAATAATGGGACTAATCCCAAGTATTGTTTCAATTGCTGAAAGGCGATATCACATTCCTCAGTCCATTCAAAAGCTTTCTTGAGTACTTTGAAGAAGGGATGGCATTTATACGTAGATCAAGAGATGAATCTGTTTAAAGCTGCCACCCTCGCAACCAATTTCTACACATCTTTTGTTATTCTCAGGGGTTACATTTCCATGATTTCCCTTTTTTTAGATTAGCCTCTATTCCCCGACTAGACACCACAAAGCCAAGGAACTTGCCAGATGCAACCCCAAATGTACATTTGGCGAGGTTCAACTTCATTCTATACTTTCTCAAAGTGTCAAAGGTTTTCTATAAATCAACAATGTGAGAATCAATCTTCCTACTTCTGACAAGCCTATCATCCATGTACACCTCCACATTTCTTCCAATTTAAGCCTTAAACATTCTGTTTATCAGCCTTGGGTATGTCACCCCAGCATTTTTCAAGCCGAAGGGTATGACATTGTAGCAATATAATCCTAGGTTTGTGATGAAAGCTTGTGCTCTTGGTCATGCTCGACTATTTTTATCTGATTGTACCCCGAGAAAGTATCCATAAATGACAACTCATGACATACTGTAAAATCAACAAGCAGATTGATTGCGAAAAGGTGAAAACTGTCCTTTGGGCATGCCTTATTGAGATTCATGAAATCCACGCACATCCGCCACTTGTTATTAGACTTCTTTGCCATAATTACATTTGATAGCCAAGTGGGGTAGTGGACTTCCCGAATGAATTTGGCTTTCAGTAACTTGTCAACTTCCTATTCAATTACTTCATTTCGCTCAAGGATAAAGATCGTCCTCTTCTGCTTGATTGTTCTAGCCCCTAGAAAGATGTTCAAATGATGAGCCACCACTTTCATATCTATACTCAGCATCTATTCATGGGACCAAGCGAAAACATTTGCATTATGCAGCAAAAAGTTCTTCAACACATCCTTCAGCTGCTCGGGAGTTTCTAAGCCTATTTTAATAGTGGTTTTACTTAGAAGTGCCAATCATAACATTCCAATTCGTCTATTGACTCATCTCTCTTCAACTCCTCATCATGCCTAACATCTAACTCTTTCACCACTAAGGTTTCTCAACTTGCTTCCCCTTTTAATGAAGGCACATAACATTCCTTTGTAGCTTTTTGGTCCCCTCTGGCATATCCTACACTGTACTCGATCAGAAACTTGACCCTCAAATGATAGGTGGATGTGACTGCTTAAAACTGATTCAATGAAGTTCTTCCCAAAAATTACATTGTACGCCAAAAGGTAATTTACCACTAAGAAGTTAATCATCTTAGTTGCTTAGAGTGGTTCTTCTTTCAAAGTAACCCGACAACACTATGAAACCAAGTGGAGTTACTCGATCTCCTGTGAAGCGGACTAATGGCAATGAGTGTCACGTCCTAGATTTTCTTTACTTGAACACCTGGGGATGACTCAGGATTGTTTGTTAATTATCAAAATAAAATGATAATAATCCGCTGTCACACCCCGAATTTCCTCCAAATTGGGGGTTGACTTGCAATAATAGATTAATTCAAAATCCCTCATTTATCCCGAATAATTTATAAGCCATTCGACTAAATTATTTGGTAGAATTCAACTATAAAGTACAAAATAAGGACAGAAAATAGTATTACAGAGCCATCTAGGTGTCCCAACCACATGATTAATATTATATACCAAGTAAAAACAAACAAAATCTAAACTTAATTATTACAATCATCCAATAATTATTATTACAGACCACAATCATAAATAGAGTCTTCTAATGCTGCACAAGAAAAAAATAGATAATTGGTCTGGTGGAATATTCAAGAGAAATTAATCTCTCTTTAGTTCATCTTCAGTATCCTTGTGCTCAATGTCATGAAAAATTTTCTTACGAGGGTGTGAGCTACTAAAGCCCAGAAATCAGATTCTCCTAAGTGCCTGTATGTAATGGTCATAATACTATACTGTATTGTGTGACCTAATATAGTAAATGTGATTGGATGGCATATTATTCATGCAACAAATAATTTAATAGATCCTAACTGAACAACGTAAATTATATTTACAATAGTTTGATAAGTCCATTACTATAATTGTTATTTCACTTACACGTTAAAACATTTGAATGTTGTTGTTTTATACCATAATGAAATCGGTGTCACAGTGGTTGGGATCTTAGATTCAAATCTTTAAGGTCGTAGGATCAAACCCTATAACGATACAGGTTTCATGTATATTTTTCTACATCTTCATATAAAATATTCATCGAAAGGAATTAAATGAAATCAAATAATTTCAACACGTCATTCATACGTAAGTAATAAAAGTTGCAATCATAGTAAAATTTGATAAAAAGGGTTTAATCTAAATCCTTCTAGGATAATTATACTCCTATCCTCATTTACCCCCAGTCCTAGAATCTAGTGACTTTATAGGCTTAGCATCTAATGCATTTTGAGGATGTCACCCACCTAAAACCTAGTCGTCGGGACTGACTACCTGACTGGGTAGGTCAAAAGGGAGCATCTCCCAAACAAAACACTTAGGTTCCCATCTCCTCCTAGAATGGTCATTTCCATCCACTTATCGCCCCATTGCCAAAGATAGCTTTAGCATTGAGTACTATAAATTCATTTTCATCCTTCAACATTTTCCAAGGGTACCTTGTATAAAAATAAAACCTTTTGAATAGAAATCAGCAATGTTCCTAGGTGATGATTCCTAAGTGGGATGATTCAGTCACATGTATTAAAATTCTGTGTATTTCATCTCAATTCATAATTCAATCATAATTCTCAATGAATCAAAGCCATAACATAGTCACAAATATTGCTATCATAAAGATAGGTACAACATGTAAATTAACAAGAAGTAATTATCTAGAATACTTTAGGATTAGAATTAGATTTAAGCTAATTCTTTTAGTAAGTTTGTCAAACTAACTTTGGTAAGAATAAAAATATTTTCAATGGAACATTAATCAAGCTGAGACCAGTGGCTCAGTGGAAGGGCGACCCTAATTAATCACGATTTGAAGTCGCGAGTTCGAACCTCATTAGCTCCAATCTTGGTTTTTTTGTCTCTTTTTTCTCTTTATTTTATTATTTTACGGAATATAAAATAATGAATAATTCCTCAGGCTTATGCTTATTCCTAGAAAAATTTTTAAGTATTATTTTATTCCACTATAAGTAGTAAAGTGCATAAGTTAAATAATCACGTCCATATGAGATTTACAAAACTAATATGTTCTTAATTTGCATTTAATTCGGTAGGTAAATAACATTAACCACCATAATAATCTAGATTAATTCTAAATATCATGTTATTTATGACCAAACCCTTATTATATTGGAATAAAGTTTCGGTTTTAAGATATCCATAAATGTTTATAGAAGTATTCTAACATTTAAGAAAACGTGTATATATTTAAATAAATTTCATCAAATTTATCGAGTCATGAAAATTCTTTTTTAAAACAAATAGAGTTACATAACCTATTAGGTTGACAAAACAATGCCTAAAAATCAATTAAGATAAATCAAATTCATTTAAAGAAAACCAAGTGAGGGAAAAACATGTCTTATGTTTCATTTGGGCATTTTATCAGACAATAAGTCTTCCAACCATAGATGATGAAACTAATTATCCAAGTTAGTTATCATAAATATTGGAGTGTCAAAATAGTACCTAACACCTAATTAAATTAATTTTGTACCAATTGGAAGCTAGCTAAGGAGGATTTACTTAATAGTTCACCCAGGCATTTCATTAAATGGTTGGTGTACTTTACTAGATTAAGCCTTGTAATTGGAATTAAATATGAACAAAGCACATTAACATATCTACAACTAACAAAAGAATAATTGGTATTTAAATAAAGTTTTAGATATAGAAAAGGAATCCAGCCAGTATCAATTTAAAGGCTGAATAGCGACAACAGTTTAAATGCAAATTCATATAAAATAGAGCATAACTCCAATTTTTGTAAACCTTATTGTTCTATAAACTAGACTTAAAGGCCTATAATTTCATGTTTACACTTATAAGAATTCTAAAGTCTAAAGGTTCAGAACTTTCTTGAATTTAGTTTGTTCAGAAAATCTGGTTTGACATGTGTTCAGTATTTTGGGCATAACTTTTGACTCATATGTTAGATTAATGCAAATCTTTTTGGGTTAAAAAAAAATTAAAGGGATACAATTTTTATGTTTTAGTCAAAACCTAATTCCACCATTTTAGGGGGTCAAAATCATGTCAGAAGTTAAAAATAGTGAGTTATCAGCTCGCCGGGCTAACCCGAATAGCACCCCGTGTGGATAGCTGTCCAGACAACAGTACCCTTTTCTGCATTTTAATGTCCAACTCTCCTCTAGTTTCAACTTTTATACTCTGTTTTGTATTTTAAGCAATTCCATGCACCATGTGATGTCCTTGAGTCCACATAAATGTACTAGTAATTGCTCGTGTCTAAAGGCACATAAATATAGTTTGACGTGTAAATAGTTTAAATTTAAATTTATAAAGTAAATCTACATAAAATATTATAAAAATAAAAATTACTAGTTAAAAGAGATTAAGGTATCCATATAATATTTAATAAATGTATAAAATTTTATCTCATTTTGAAAAATATTAATTTAAACACTTTTATATAAAAAGTATTCAAAAAATATATGAGAAGAATAAGAGAGTATATTTTCATAGGAAATGACAACAAAAATAACCAAAAGTGAAAAGAAAAAGAAAAATAATCATGATCTGAGCAAATCCAACAATTAAAAATATCTCAAGTTAAAAATTCTGAGCTTCCTTATTTTATAATAATAATTGCCTGCGCCTAAAGATACAAAAATATAATTTAGCATACAAATAGCTTAAATTTAAATTTATAAATCAAACCTACATGAAAAAATTATAAAAATAATCTATAAAAATAAGAACTACTAATTAAAAGAGATTAATGTATCCATACAGCATTTAATAAAGTTAGAAAATTTTATTATTTATTGAAAATATTATCACATTTTTAAAATATTAATATAAAAAATTTTATATAAAGACTATTAAAAAATATGAAAAGAGAAATAAATTATATTTTTATATGAAATGATTGAAAAGACAACTAAAATAGAGAGAAAATAATCATGACATTAAGTAAATTTAACAGTTAAAATATTTTAAATTTTAAATTTTAAACTTCCATATTATATTAATTACAAAAAACTTGTAAAAGGGTGTGTGTCCATCCCATCCAACCAAAGTAGACCCTTGCGGTTTCTTTCTTTCACAGTGAAGCACGGGTTACTATGTGGCCCCAAGTTGAGATAGGCACACAACAAGTCCACGACTTGTTGACTTAGTGATTTGGTCTTGAACCCAGCCATCCACATTCGGGCCTGCCACTTATCGAACACCTCCCATCTTTCAACACAGTCCCTCTCTTCGCACGCAATCGAGTTGGCTGCTTTTCGACTCATCCCCTCATCTATCCTGACTCACTTTGGGTTTTTCCTCGAAACGGTCGTGTCCAACGAGTCGAGGAGTGTGCTATAGTAGCCTCAACCTCCATCACGCGCAACGCAAACAGCACCGTATTTGCTTTCATCTCCTACTCCACCACCGTCACAACTTTCGGCGACAACTTCTTCACGCGATGGAGCAGTTTGTCCCACAGATTCTCCATTGTCACGGCCAAAGCCTCTCCGAGACCTACTCCCAACATCTTGAGACTTAGATCGGTTATCTTTGGACGTAGCACATTGAAATTCAAACAAACTCCAACTTTGTTTACCAGTGCTCTAAGCCCTTCCCCAACTCTCTTCAACCTCTCTTCACCTCCGTTTGTGAAGTCGGAAAACATCATGATCTTTAGGAATAAGGGCTTAATTCTCTCCCTACAGGCAGGTTTTGGCAACGCAAGGGTTTTGGATACAACAGGTGCAACTGGGACCAAGAAATTAATCTCATCCATTAAATATTTCTCCAAATAAATCTTAACCATTGGTGACAGCTCATATTTTGAAAGGCCGAGCTGATTTATTAAATAGATTTGAGTTTCATGTACATTAACGATTGTTGATCTAACAATGGTGAAACTTTAATGATGTATCACAAAATACTAGAAAACATAATTAATTTTCTATTTATTTTAAATATACAAAATATAAGGAAGTTTGAAATTTAAATTTCAAAATTTAAAAAGACCCCCATTCGCAGCTGAGCCCCATCCTGCGGTTAACCTACGTTGGACAACCCCCATCCCTCTGTGGCCGGCCAAAGTCGCTACAATTAAGGTGCCAAGCCATGTAAGACAACTGTCACATCAAGTGACCTGCATTGTAATATAGATATAAACACTCACAAACCATAAATACATACTCAAACATATAAATATAAATTCAATCTCACAAGTTATGAAGATAATGAACTAAAGATTTCAACACATTCAAGTTTCATGCTTCAAACTTAGAAAATACGTCAATTTCAAATTAAGCCTACACATGTTCATTATGGTTCATGTTAAAGATATGGAACACATTCTAGGACGTTTGTCATCCTACCTCAATAAAGGTTTTGGTGACCAAGTCCAAGAAAAAAGAGAAGTTGAGCTCCGAACACTAACTGAACCAGGAAGCTCCAATCTTTTCTTTCCTTTCGTCTTCCCCGAACACCACAAACTCCCCATCCAATACTTAAAGTTTTTTTGGAGAGCACTCAAAGCTCACAACTCTCTAAATGTCTTAGGAATATTTTAATCAATAAGGGAAGCATTTTATAGGAAGCCATAGGAATGTAAAGGAAGTGTCAGTACAGAAGACAACCTCTACATCCTATGCTTCAAAGCCTCTAAAATAAGATCATGAATGCACAATAGGTGTCATGATCCAAAAATATTGCTTCATTTCACTATTTAACCAAATAATTCGGAAGAAGTATGGGAGGATGGATGGAAAAAGACAATGGTTTGTAGAGAACTGATTGAGAGTTACTATTCATGAGTCAACTCAGTAAGTTAAGGTGAGTTAAGATGAGATGAGGGTGAGTTGAATGATGGTTTGATCTATGGGTTAATGGGTTCGGATTGAACCAAATAGGTAATTGGGTTAGCAATTGTTTAGCTAAACTTCTAGAAATTTTACATTAAACTCCCACATAGAATGGGATTAAATTTGGATATGCTTCTAACCAATTTTATCGTTCCAAAAATTTTCAAATATTAAATTTTTCATATTTTTACCATAATAAATATCATCACCACACTTAAATAAATTAATTAAGGGAAAAAATTTAGGTTATTACAATGAGATCGGCTGCAATTTATCTTTTTCTATCTTCATTTTTTTAAATGCCCCCAATGAAAAATATCTACTGAACACCCACTATCCACTAAAACTCTCCAAATTTTACAATTCGCAATTATCGACAAAATGACAAGTGGGTCATTGTGGGGTTGGCATAACTTAGTCGCCTCCTCCTCAGTGAAGGTGATCAGGTGTTGCTCTGCCTTAGATCTCTTGATCAGTGGGTCGGTCCTCATGACTCCCTGATCTCTACTCATTTCCCAGGCATACTTCTTTCTTGCACTAAAGGATTCTCCTCCAACTGCAAATCCACCAAAAATTACCCTTATCTCTCTAATCGGCTGTTGGTTTGGTCGTGCTCAGTTGGGACTTCTTTAGTCAGGACTTCTTTTTCTTAGCCTTTTTTGTTCGGGACTTTTTTGTTAAGTGCCTTTGTTGTTGTCCTGACTAGCCATGAAACTTCCAAGTCTTCCCCATTTGACCAATTCTTTGACCTGCCTCTTCAAATCAAAGTAGTCATTCGTGTCGTGCCTATGAACCCTATGAAATCTAAAATACTTCACTTGGGATCTCTTATCGACTAGGGTCTTCAACTTCTCCAATCACCTCAAGGCTGGATTATTCTGAATTTCGTAAAAAACATTTTGCAATCCTGTTTTGAGAGGAGTAAAGTTACAGTCAAGATCACCGTATCATCGTATGCCTCGATTTGGTCTGTCATCATATCTCTGATTCTTTGAACTCCTAGAATCTCGAGCATTCCCGGAATCATTTGGCCTCTTTTTATCTATTTTGGAGCTTTTTGCTCTATTATTTTCTCGCTTTGACCTCATACCATCTTCCGCATTGATATGCTTCTAAGCTCAAACCATTAGCTCAGCCATATCAATGGGAGACTTCGCAAGTAGTGAAGCTATAAATCTGGGCAATCTCAACTCGCTTATGAAGGCTATGACGGCCACTTTATTATCCACTTCATCTACCTCCAAAACTTCTTTGTTGAACCTTCCAATATAATCTTTGAAGGGCTCATGCTTGCCCTGCTTGATTGTTAGGAGGTAGGTGGCTGGTCTCCTCTACCTCTTTCCTCCAATAAAATGGTCCACAAATAGCTTACCAAGCTATGAGAAATTGGCAATCATATCTAGCTTGATTTTGTTAAACCACAGTTGAATTGGGCCCTTAAGTGTTGTCGGGAATACCAGACATATGATCTCATCAAGGTAAGCATGTATGTGTATCAGAGTTTTGTACGTCTCCAGGTGGTCAAAAAGATCTTTCGAACCATCAAAGGAGTCAAGTACAGGCATCTTAAATTTGGGCGGTGAAGGATAAGCCATTACTGCCTAAGAAAATGGCTAATCCCTATCATCACATCATCTATTGTGTTTGGGTCTCGAACTGCTACAAGGACAACATGAATCTGAGCTTGAATGGCCCTTATTGGTACTTTCCATGGATTAACACTGGCATCCTTCACACTTGCTGCCTCCTCTATGACACCTTGAGATGACCGCTAACTCCACCATCAGCCCCAGCTGTCTTATCTCGTCTCCTGGACTACTCTGGTTGTCTGATGGGGACTCATTTTCTGTCACAACACCAGCTCCATTTATCTCTTGTCTGTCTCCATTTCCTCCGCCATTCCTCTCAACTATTCCCTCATTATATGCCCTATTAACAGGGGGATCCACTGGAGGAGGTGGAACATGAGCAAGGACAATATTCTTCTGCTGAAGTAGCACTTGATTCTAGGCCACTAGAGTTTACATGATTGCCATCATCTCCCTCATCTAGTTCTCAATGGTGTTAATTCTTTCATCATTCTGATTCTCAATTATTTTTGTTGGTTATGACTGTGGTTAAGTGTTTATGCCTAGTTTGGACCATAAAAATTACAAGAAAATCATTTTCTACAGATGGTGCTAACTAAAAACTCAATAAACTCGTATCCTCCTAAAAGTCCAATTCGAGCCTACAAAGTTGTCTAGAACACCGAAGTGGTGCCTGGCAAAGAGTATTCAATACTTACGTTAGTAAGAGAGTTGAAAAAGTATTTTGGTAGAGTTTTAGTAAGGCAAGAGTGTTATGTATTTGTGTACTTGAGAAGATGGCATATATAAAAAGGTACGAGACCTACATAGACAAGATGCATATGAGTCTCACACAATCATGCTTCTCTCTAATCAGATTATGCCACCTATATTATAGATCCCAAGGTTGACTCCACTACTGGAAAAGCAAGTTTTAGTGATTGCTTTTAGAGGAAAGTGGTCACTTCGCAAACGCTGACGAGGAGTCACAATTAGCGCGCCGCTAAAAAGTATTAGCAACCACTAAGGCAGTCGCTATTGTATTTGCGATCGCGCAGTGACTGTCGTTGAGCAAAAGTGGAGATCTTTAGCGACCACCTAGAACAGTTGCTAATACTCTCAACAACGGTAGCTATCTCTTCACCACAAAAATTAGCCCAAGTCCTGCCATTTGGCGCGTAATGAGTAGTGACCGCTTAAAGCTTTTAGCAACCGCCTCAAGCGGTCGCTAATACCAATTTTTTTTTCAAAATTACCTTTTAAATTACTTTTTTAATTGTTATTTCACAAGCGGTCGCAATAAATTATGTAATTCTTTTTTTAAAAATGATTATTATTTTTTTATTATTTTAATCACTTGTTTACTAATTTTTTACTTAAGTTTATTATTTATATTATTTATTTGTAAATATTTATTTCAAATTTAATTTAATTTGGTTATATAATTTAAATTACATATGTAACAAAAAAAAATTTAAATAAAATAAAACAAAAATCTACATTTATGTATATAAAAACAGTATGAAATTTAATTACAAAAAAAATTATTAGATACAAATGTACAAAATACAAAAAATAAAATACAAGTGTACTAATTGTTATTCTCAAATGATCAACTTCGATCTTGATAACTTCATCCTAATTACCCTGATCCAGTTCAAGAGGGCCAGCCGCCATCACCCAGATCCTACAATGAAACAATAACGAAATGAGAATGTAACAACAAAACATGAATAAATAAATTTATAAAATTTTAATTAACTATAAAAACGAAAAATAATATTTCTAACCTGAAAAGGAGGAAGAGGATGGCTTTAATTCTGAGATAGGCACCTCTCCATCTCGGCCATCATCTCAACCTAAAGCGATGTCTCTCGAATGTTCATCTCTACTTGGAAAGTCTAGAGCTGGTCCTGGTCACGACGTGTGGCTCAGTTCATGTAATGGACCGGCGTGGAATGCTCGCACCCCGCGTAAATGTGTATCCGTGGCCGTCACGTCCAACGATAGGAAAAAATATCTCATCCCTCATCTCCTCAGCTTCCTCTCATCTGGTGGCAGCTCGGCCAGACGTGCCTCAACTTGAGCCTAAGGGAAACAAGACAAGATGGACAAAGAAGATAAGTAACTAAATTATCTAAAGCAAAATTAAATATGCTCATTGGCCAAAATATATAAATTAATTACTTGTATGGCTCAAACCTCTAGTAAATTGGCACATCGAGTCGCTAACCACATAGCCATCCAATCAGTCCTCAAGCCCCCTTCCATTCTCTGCTGAATGGTAAGTTATATGTTAATAATTTGTTATTATATGACATGAAAATAAAAAAAAAAATCTACGTGGTAGGCTAACATTTTATCTTGTGACGGACCTGAGTAAAATGCCAAGTCTCCTCCTTGTGGCTGGGCCCCTGCATCCCTCAGTTCTGCTAGTTTCTCTCAGCTTCTTCCTACTTTCATTTCTTCTCGATTAGCTTTTGTAACTTACGCTTTATAACTTAAAAACCTAAAGAAAAAAATTCAAATCGCAATCTACTCACCTGTGCCTCGAGACTTGAGCTGTACCTGACGAGCTCAGCCACTAGTGGGGAAAAACGCCCTGTGGGACCCGATGGATGATGTCAGGGTCATTCTTATGACCCTTCCAGTATTTTTTTTAACTTTATTCTTATGATCCTTCCACATCTTCCAGCACTTGCTGTTCATAATGTCAAGGAAGTCTAAATGAACATCAACTACATTGGCCTAAAAATGACAAATTACAAAATACTATTTAATATTACAAGTTTCAACATAGAAACCACGTACAAATGAAATAGAAAATTTTAATACCTACACCTTAGCCCAAAGACCCTCGAATGTAGTATCCGGGAAAGTGTCCACTCGAGGGTGGTTAACGGGAATCTGATCGGATTTTGGACCAAGTGTTCAAGTTGGTAAATAAGGGACCACCTATCCTTCCCCACCAAGTGTAGGGATGTCAAAATTACCCATACCCTTCAAGCACCCACTTTACCCGCCCCGTTCGAGGAGGGTATAAGGACACTAAAACAGGGACGGGTAAGGTAGTCTCCACCTCGCCCCATACCCGCGTAAATATAAATTTATATATTTTATTTTATTATTTATTTAATATATATATATATATATAAGTAACAAGTTAGCAACCCTAAAGCTTAAAACATTCACTTGGATCACTATATTGTTGCTGGCGGCTGGACTGGGTCTCTCCTTCTTCTCTTTTCCTCTCCCTCTCTGCAACTTCTCATAAGTCATCAGCTTCAAAAATCCATTCCTAACCAGATCACTATATTGTTTAATACATTGATTTTTCAAAATTTTAAGACCTATTTTCAAATTCATTTTGTTCCTGTGCCTTTTGACTAAATTATTTCCTAGACCTATCAAGTTAATATCTCCTTTCATATCTATTTTGTAAACAAATAGTTGCTGTATTTTCAGATTTTGGGGGGTTTAGGTTTGCTATTGAAATTCCTGCACTTGTCATGGTTCTCGTCCTATGCATTGTTGGTATATGTCGAAGATACTTGCGAATGCGGCATCGTGCGAGGATATTGGGGTACTTTTCAGCCTTCTCTCTCACTACTACACTAGATGTTTTCAATATAGAATGCAGTTTCTTTTGTACATATCACATAAGTCTGTAAAGTCCCAGACATTATTGTATATAATACGATTTTATGTACTAACTGTATATAATACAACTGATCATTTGTATTGGGCAGTACAGTTTAGGTAGCTCTTTTTTTTTTTTTTAATTTAAGTTTAGCTGGTAAACGGGGATGAGGACGGGAATGGGGATTCAACTACATAGCGTGGATGGATATGGAGGAGATTTTCATCCCCGAAATGGGGACAGGGACGGGGACGGGTAATTGTAGTGCTAAATGGGGATGGGGATGGGTAATGTAATCTCCTCCCTATACCAGCCTCGTTGACATCCCTAACTGGGTGGGGTGTGTCATCCCACTGTACGGTTATCCATTGTGACTCGCAGTTCCATTGCGGTGATCCCTTCGAGGGCCCCTTATCAGACCTCGAAGGCCGGCTCAAAGTGAGAGAATCTATTACAAATAAAATATTAAGTTTATTATTTTATGGAAGAAATATTTTCAAAGGATAAGAAAAAAATCTTAAACTGATAAGCTTTACCTACCCCTGTATGGTCAAACACTAATGGTGCTTGACTGTGCGTCAAAGAACATACGAACATGGAGGGTCATGGCGGGACTGCATCTGCTAAGCTACTGCCCGCACAGGATAGACCGAGGTGCTCAGCCATCATCCTAGGACCAGTCCTCCTCTTAGAGCGTCCGAACATATCTCCTTAAATGTTCACAAGTTAGATTTATTATTATTTAAAAAAATACTTAAAATCAACTTTGTTTGGATAAAAGAGTACACAACCCTGTATTAGGCATATAAATCAAGGGTATCTCCTTTGATGATCTCCCTAACCCAATTAACATCTTCATCACGTTGGACGATTGCATCCTGGTTAAGAGCTTGTTGGGCGAAGGCATCAATATTTGGCTCATCGCATTCAATCTGATACACACTTTTCTCGACATTTTAACTATAATTTACCAATTAGGATTAGCTTGATCTTTGACATAATAAACTTGCTCTACCATCGACGCCAGTATGCACAGTTCATCTTCTATTCGTGCATCTCGGTATAACAAATTGTTCAAGTTTACCAATTTAAACTGGTACTTATTAGTTTTAACCCCACAGATTGTATCGGCCTGACACATTTGAATAATAGAAATCTTAAATTATGATTATAAACAACTTCAATAATGTCGTTCAATTGGTCGTGGTAATAACCACCGTTAATAGATGGACAACCGATGCTACTATTTTGCTAGCCTGCCTGCCTCTACTTGCTTGATGCAAAATCAAAACCCGTTTATGTCACAAACTGTGTAACGCTGGGCCGTCGTATAAGAACCATCAGCTAATTAGTTCATTTCATTAGTCAAAACAGGATCGGTAGTACTTTGTAAATTGTAAACCTATGTAAATTCTCACGTATTAATTAAACACAAATTTTAAGTAATGCGAAAAAACATATAAAAGTATATGTAAATATTTAACACGTATGTAATTCTTAAATTAGTCATGAAAACATTGATAATGGCACATTCGAATTTGACTGTCAGTTGTGCGAGGCACGTTCCATTTCAGCTTATTTATGTGTCTCCTGCAACGCAAATCAAATTGGATTGAGAATAAGCACGATTATTATTACAAGTGTTGCACAATTTACCTTTTCTATAACAAAAAATGACTTACCAAGTCTATGGCACAACCGATTGGGTGTTGAAGAGCACGGATCGATGAGCTTAAATCCACTCAATGTGGTTGAGATCAAATGATGTGCCTTCCCCAGTAAGACCTTCATTTATCTGCTCTCACGTGGTTAACTTTGTTTGGACATCATCATTAAGATATGCAGCGCAAAAATTGGTGCACTCGTCTATCAAATAACCCTTGGCTATGGATACCTTCGGTCGAGCTTTGTTACGCACATACCTCTTTAAAGTGTTCATATATCTCTCGATCAGGTACATCCACCTAAATTGGACAGGGCCACCATGCTGGGCTTCTTTAGTTAAGTGTATAGTCAAGTGAACCATTACATCAAAAAATGCCTGTGGAAAAATTTTCTCCAGATGGCAAAGTGTCAAAGCAATCCTCTCTTGTAGGCCCTTCAAATCTTTTGTATAGAGAACTTTGTAACATAGTTGTCTGAAAAAAGTTACTGAGCTCAATCAATGGCTGCACCACATTCTTAGCCAGACAATCCTTTACTGCTATAGGCAGTAATTGTTGAATAAGGATGTGATTGTCTTGACTCCTCAAACCATGTAACGTCCTTTCAGTCATGTTCACTCATTTGGAAATATTCGAGCAATACCCATCGGCATTTTCACATCCTTTAGAATTAATAAGAAGGCATCTTTTTTCTTTGTGCTCATTGTGTACCGTGCAAGTGGCATGTATGCCCTGTTGGACTCCCTCTCCTGCAAGTACAATGGAGTTCTTAATCCCATCTTTTGCAAATCACTTTGAGCATTGGCACTATCCTTGGACTTCCCTTTCACACCAAGTATGGTCCACAATATATTATTGCAAGCATTCTTCCCAATGTGCATGACATCCAAGTTGTGCCTCTGTAGGTTGTCTTTCAAGTAAGGCAACTCAAAGAAAATACTTTTCTTCTTCTAATTAGGACTTTGGTTCCTATTTGCACTCGGAATAGACGCCAGTGGGCGCAAACAAATCTTGAAAGTAATACACTGTTCGTATTTGCTCCCGCTCGATTTGTGCTAATAAATCAACCTCGATCATTGTCCGTGGTGCCAAACCATACTCCTGAGTGCTGTCAAATGAGACTCTGTCTTTCCTGAACCTATGCAACAGAGGTAAGAAGCATCTATAACCCATGTATGCCTACTTTCTACCGTGCTTTAGCCAGGTTGACTTCTTCTTCTAGTTGCAGTAAGGACATGCAAACTCCCATTTTGTGCTCCAACCAGATAAGTTAACATACACAGGTAAGTCATTAATTGTCTATAATAATGCTGCCCATAGTCTAAACATTTTATTTCTTGTAGAGTCAAACATTATTACACCGTCGGCCCATAATTCATTAAACTCTTCAAACAAAGGTTGCATATACACATCTATTTCGTCCCCAAGACCTCTAGATCCATCAATCAGTGTCGATAGGATGAGAAAAGGTTGCCTTATGCATAGTTAAGGCAGAAGATTATATGGAACCAACAATACAAGCCATGTACTATGAGTTGCCATAGTTATGACTCCAAATGGGTTAAATCCATCTGCAGCCAAGTGATTACACTTGAAAAGTGTTAGCGCAAGACCTTTGTTTTAGTTTAAATTCATGCATTTTCTTATTAAATTCATGTTTTTATTAATTTCTAAAACTAATTATGTTTATTTTTCTTAATTGGAGTGAAAACGACGAAATAAAAGCAATTTAGAGTGTTGAAAACGAAGAAAAAGATGAAGAATAACTCAAGGTGCAAGTGCTGGAAGGGGGGTGTCCGGACACCTTTAGGACACCTTCAGGACACCCGAGTGCAGAGTCCCCCTTGGAGCCTACTGCCGTCCGGACACCTTCAGGACACCTGGACATGCGGAAGGCAATTTATTTTCTTGATTTTAGGGCTTTCTCTTGGGGGGTTATAAATACCCATTGAACAGCCGTTCTAGGGGACTTCTCATCTTCTTTTTCTCTGACTTTTCAAGAGATTTTAGGGTTTTAGATTCTTTATTTTTTTCATTCTTTTGGAAGATGATGTCAAGGATTCTAGTTGCCGTTGTTCGGGTTGCTTCAATTTTGTTCGTTGTTCATCATTCCTTTGATGTGTTGAAGTACGGTATTTGATGTTTTGGTTTTTAATAATAGTTTTTTTATTCATTCTTAATCTAGATATCTTATTTATTGAATGTTTATTGTTTTATTTGAATGGATCTTGATATAACGTTAGAGTAGGTTATTTTCTTGCAAGTATAAGTTTTTTTTCCAGATTTCTTCTTCTAGAATCTTTGCTTCTTGTTTATTAATAGGTTATTGTGAATGGGTTTTCTAAATATGTTAGCGTAGGTTTCTTTTCCTTGATTTAACTTCATAGGGAAGGTGGAATGGTTGATTTGTGTTTGTGCTAGGTTTTCGTAGATGAATACGTGAATGCGTAAACATCTACGAAAACTCTTCAAATCTGGTTTTTCTATTTTCAAGAATTTTCGAAAACAGAAACTTTTGATCATATTCCGGTAATCACTGATAAAGGTTTTTGAAACTTGAACCTTCTTTAAGAATCTTGAAATGAAAAAATTAAGGTTTGAAAACCACAAGTGTTCTTACTAAAGAAAAATCTTTCCGATTTCATAATCCATAAAACGTGAGTATGAAATTGTGTATTGTGTTGTAAAAGAACTTTAACGAATACATCTTCCAATTAACTTTTCCTTTTGATGTGAAATTTTAATTGGTTATTAAGGCATAAGCATAAATTGATTGCATTCCACCTGAACTTGAATGTTAAATCAAGGGTTTTATTTCATTAAGTTAATTCACTAAATTAATTACTTGTTTTTCTTATAATCTTGATTAGGTTAGTAAATTTTCTTCAAATCTTGAATTCTTAATTAGGTATTTAAGAAATTACAAAATCTTTTCATTCAATAGTTTCTTTTCCTTACAACTTTCTTTATTAATTCTTGTTTAAGTTTAATTATGTTTTAAACTTTCCAATTCTTGAATTTAGGTAGAAAACTTTTGAAATTTCCTAGTTTCTTTTGAATTTTGAACATTCTTGATAACCTAGAAACTATAACTTAGGTTCCTTGTGGATTCGACCTCGGACTTACCGAGTTAAAACTGCACCGCACACCCTTACACTTGGGGGTTAGTTTAGACGCACATTCTAATAGCGGTCAGGTTTTTGGCGCCGTTGCCGGGGAGCCAGTCTTAGTTTTTAGGTTATTAGAATCTTAGGATTGATTTTATTTTTTATTTTTTTATATAAAAAAATAAAAAAAACTTAAAAATTTCCAAAAATTTCCTATGTCCCATAGCTTTACTTAGTGGTCCAAACACCTAGGTCTTTGGTCTGGACTATAGTTCATTCATTTAGATTAGCTTTCTTGGCTTATGAGCTTTTGGACTCGTAGTGAAGATGGTCGATTAGAATGTGCTGAGTTTCTAAATCCTCTCTTTGAACTTGAAAATTCTTTAGGAGAATCTCCAAATTTTTGAACCTCTAATCCAACCTTAGAAATGGCTGAGGAACAAGCTGTTGCAGCTAGGCGATCCATGAGGGATATCTTGCAACAGAATAGGCACACTCCGGAATCCTGTATAGTGTGGCCTGAAAACCACACTTTTCATTTTAAACCAGGAATGATCCAATTGTTACCTACTTTCCATGGTATGGATTCTGAAAATCCATACGATCACTTAACTTGCTTTAGGAACATTTGTGTCACCATCAAGGATCAAGGATGCCCATTAGAGTTAGTATTCCTTAAGCTCTTCCCATTTTCTCTTCAAGATAAGGCTGCTAGATGGTTTAAATTTCTACCATCTAATTCCATTTGCACATGGGATGAAATGCAAGCCAAGTTTCTAAAGAAATTCTTTCCACCTAATAGAACTGATGCAATACAGCATCAGATTTTGAACTTTGCTCTGCAACATGGCGAGACATTCTACCAAAGCTAGGAGAGATTTAAAACTCTCCTACATTCTTGTCCTCACCATGGTTTTGAGGTTTGGCATCTAGCAAGTATCTTTTATGGATCACTCACGCCACAATTAAAACAATTTGTGGAGACAATGTGCAATGGGCAATTTTACGATAAAACTCCTGAAGAAGCTTATGAATACTTCAAATTTTTAGCCGAAAATGCACAAACATGGGATACCATGGGATCTCATAATACTCAGAATGCTAGTGGTTCTTCTATTCAAGGTTTGCATCACTTGAATGAAACTGATGACCTTAGGGCCAAACTAGCAACATTGACCCGAGAAATTGAAACCCTTAAGATTAAAAAGGACACTCCAATAGTTAAAGAGCCTGTAGCGAATGTCTATTGTGTAGCTTGCGATAGCCAATCTCATAGAACGGATGATTGTCCTAGTATGCCCATGTGTAAAGAAGTTGTGTAGAATCAGTTATCAAGTGAACTCCCTATCCATGCTATAAACCAATACCTACCTCCATATCGTGAACAAAATTTTGGGGGAAATCCGTATTCCGAAACATATAATCCGGCCGTGAGGAACCATCCAAATTTTAGTTGGAGAAATGAGGGAGCTCAAATGCCACAACCTTATCATACTCTATCTCATCCAACTCCTCAAGTTCCAGTCACTAATCCAGGATTTCCTCAGAATGCAGGACGTTCACATGATACTCCATATATTCCCCCAAATAAGAGGTCCATAGAAGAAACACTTCAATAGTTTATGAACACACAATCCACACTTTGGGCTCAAAACAATAGAACTTTGGATGATATTAAGGGGCAATTGACTCTTTTAACTCAAACTTTAACTGCACAACCTAAAGGTCAATTCCCTGCTCAACCATGTCCAAATCCAATAGCCCAAGTGAAAAATGTTGAAGGGTCTTCCAATATGCCTGGCAATATTGAGCAGGTACAAAACATCATGACGCTTAGGAATGGTAAAACTGTAGATAAAACCATACACCCTAAGAAGGTTGAGATTAGGGAAGAGTTGGAACCTAAGCGGATGTTGGAAAATAATAGGAGGGAAGGAAAACAACCTATAATCATGGAAGAAGAGGAGTCTGAGAAAGAGGAAAGGAAGGAAGAAAAAAGGGAGGAACTGAAAGGAAAATAAGGAGAACCAATGTTAGTACCTAGAGAGTACGTCCCTAAAGCTCCATTCCCTCAAAGGCTCTTAAAAGCTAAGAAAGAAGCTCAAATAGCTGAATTGCTAGAGGTCTTTAAACAAGTGAAAATCAATATACCTCTTTTAGATGCAATTAAGCAAATCCCAGTTTATGCAAAATTCTTGAAAGAGCTATGCACTGTAAAAAGGGGACTAAATGTTAAGGAAAAAGCTTTCCTAATCGAACAAGCAAGTGCTATTCTTCAATGTTGCACTCCCCCGAAATATAAGGACCCAGGTTGTCCTACTATTTCTTGCTATATAGGGGAGTTCTTTATTAGTCGAGCACTTCTTGATTTAGGAGCTAGTGTGAACTTACTCCCCTATTCAGTGTATGAACAACTGGGCTTGGGAGAGATAAAACCTACCCGTGTAACTTTACAACTTGCTGATAGATCTATTAAAGTCCCACGCCGTATAATTGAAGATGTACTAGTGCAAGTGGAAAACTTCTACTTTCCAGTGGATTTTATAATCCTTGATACCCAACCACTCACTAGTTTATCCGCGCCAGACCAGACACCAGTAATTCTTGGATGACCAATCCTAGCAACTTCAAATGCTTTAATTAACTGTAGGAATGGGTCCATGAAGATGTCTTTTGGTAATATTGAGTTTGAAACGAACATTTTTCATGTTACTAAGCAACCAAAAGAGGTGTTTGAGATTCAAGAAGTAGATGTAGTCGAGACCATAGTGCAAGATTACATTGATTGTGAATTTTTTGATGATCCTTTAGAAAGGATATTGTGTTGCAATGTGGAGAAGGGAGATCCTATGATCCATGGCAAAGTGAGTAGAATGATCTATGATTACTTAGATGTTTGCCCCATAATGTCTATAGGTAATTGGTTACCAATGTTTAAAAGGTTGGGGCCACTCCTGAATGCCACTCCTGAATAAAGCTCAATCATCCAATGAGAAAGTGCCAAGTCCTGATAGGAAACCTTTACCTCCTAGTTTGAAATATACTTTTCTAGGTGAAGGCAAAACATACCCTGTAGTTATTTCCTCTGAATTAACTACTGAACAAGAGCGCACGTTGCTAGACCTTCTACAAACCCATAAGAAGGCATTGGGGTGGTCTGTGGCAGACTTAACAGGTATAAGTCCACTCCTTTACACACATCGTATATATTTGGAAAAGGGTGCCAAGCCAATCTGACAAATGCAAAGAAGGCTCAATCCTAATATGAAAGAGGTAGTCCGGGCTGAGGTATTAAAGTTGCTTGATGTAGGGATAATTTACCCAATTTCTGATTCCCAATGGGTAAGTCCCACTCAAGTAGTACCTAAGAACTCAGGTATTACTGTAGTTCGAAATGAAAACAATGAGCTAGTCCCAATGCGAGTGCAAACTGGTTGGCGAGTCTGCATTGATTATAAGAAACTCAATGCAGTTACTAGAAAAGACCACTTCCCTCTTCCGTTCTTAGATCAGGTGTTGGAAAGAGTGGCTGGACATGCATACTATTGTTTCCTGGATGGCTATTCAGGTTATAATCAAATAGAGGTAGCTCTAGAGGACTAATCCAAAACTACATTCACTTGTCCCTTTGGCACCTTCACGTATAAACGAATGCCGTTTGGCCTGTGTAACGCTCCTGCCACCTTTCAACGCTACATGATTAGTATATTTAGTGAAATGGTAGAAGAAATTGTCGAAGTCTTTATGGACGATTTCTCTGTTTATGGAGACTCATTTGAGCAGTGTTTACAACACCTTGATCTCGTTTTAACACGATGTGAGGAAAAGAACTTTGTGCTTAATTGGGAAAAGTACCACTTCATGGTGACACAAAGCATAGTATTAGGGCACATAGTTTCTAAAGTGGCATCCAGGTAGATCAAGCTAAGATAGAACTGATACAAAAGCTTCCCACCCCTCAATCAGTAAAGGATATTAGATCCTTCCTAGGGCATGCTGGGTTCTATTGAAGATTTATTTAGTCATTCAGCGAGATTTTCAGACCCTTGTGTCATTTACTAACACAAGACACCTCATTTGAATGGACTGATCAATGCCAGCAAGCTTTTGATAAACTTAAGGGATGTCTAACTACAGCTCCTATATTAGAATCCCCTGACTGGTCACTACCCTTTGAACTCATGTGTGATGCTAGTGACCATGCTATTGGAGCTGTGTTAGGACAAAGAAGAGATAAAAAGGCGCATGTCATTTATTACGCTAGTAAAACCCTTAATGATGCGCAAAAGAATTACACGACAACTGAAAAGGAATTATTAGCAGTTGTCTTCGCCCTTGAGAAATTTAGATCTTATCTCATTGGTTCAACAGTTATCATTTTTACTGACCATTCCGTACTTAATTACTTGTTGACCAAACAAGAGGCCAAACCACGATTAATTCGATGGATTCTGTTGTTGCAAGAGTTTGACCTTGAAATAAGAGATAAGAAGAGTGTGGAGAACGTGGTGGCGGATCATTTGTCATGTTTACCGGTTGAAGTTTATTCCAAAGATGATATTCAAATTAATGATAGCTTCCCAGATGAATAGTTGTTTCATATGCAAGCAATAACAGCTTCCAACCCACCTTGGTACACTGATATTGCTAATTACTTAGTGACAGGCAAAATCCCAATTGAATGGCATTCCAAGGATAGGAAGAAATTCCTTAGAAATGTTAGAGTTTTCTTTTGGGATGATCCGTACCTATTCAAATATTGTCCTGATCAGGTTATTCGACGATGTATTCCTGAATGGGAAGTTCCAGGGATAATAGAGTTCTGTCATTCTCAGGCGTATGGTGGACATTTTTCCACAAATAAAACTTCTGCCAAGATTTTACAATGTGGATTTTACTAGCCTACGTTATTCAAAGATGTTCATCAATTCTGCACCACTTGTGATCGATGTCAACGTTTGGGTAGCTTGACCAGAAGGAACATGATGCCTCTGTCCCCTATTCTTGTGTTAGAAGTATTTGATTGTTGGGTAATAGACTTCATGGGCCCTTTTCCAATCTCTTTTGGGTATGAATTCATCTTGGTAGGGGTTGACTATGTGTCTAAATGGGTAGAAGCAGTGGCAACTAAGACGAATGACGATAAAGTAGTGCTCAAATTCCTCCATGAAAACATATTTTCACGTTTCGGAGTACCTCGAGCAATTATTAGTGATGGAGGAAAACATTTCTGCAATCGACCAGTAGGAACTCTACTGCTTAAATATGGGGTGGCACATAAGGTAAGTACTTCTTATCATCCCCAAACAAGTGGCCAAGTGGAGCTAGCAAATAGAGAGATCAAACAAATTTTAGAAAAGACGGTTAATCCTAGCCGCAAGGATTGGTCACTAAGGTTGATAGATTCTCTATGGGCATATCGTACAGCATACAAAACTAATTTAGGAATGTCACCTTATCGATTAGTTTATGGGAAGCCATGCCATTTGCCCGTAAAATTAGAGCATAAAGCATATTGGGCAATTAAACAGTTTAATGCCAATATTGATGAAGCAGGGCTACATCGTAAACTATAAATTGCAGAAATGGATGAGCTACGAAATGATGCCTATGAAAATGCCTTAATTTCAAAGGCTAAGATGAAGAAAGTACATGACCAACACATTGCGAGACGATCATTCCATGAAGGTCAGAAAGTACTTCTTTATCGATCACGATTGCACTTATTTCCAGGTAAATTACAATCTAAATGGTCAGGCCCTTTCATTGTAACACATGTGTCACACCATGGAGCCATTGAAATTGAAAACCCGAAGAATAGGCATCAATTTAAAGTGAATGGGCATAGATTAAAACCTTATTTAGAGAAGTTTGTGGGTTTAATCGAAACTTGGGATCTTTTGGATCCTCCTCCTTATGAATAAGTTCACATTCAAGAGCCTTTTGTTGTACATTAATTAGGATAGTTATTAAAGTTTTTTTTTAGGGTAATTTTATTAGGAATTTAGTTTAATTCTTTTCCATTTTATTTTATTTTAATTTAGTTTTGTTTTATTTAAAAAAAAAGAGAGGAAAAGGACCAAAATTCACCCAAAAAGGGTACTGCTGGTCTGGACGCCCTTCGGCCGGTCCGGACGGCAGTAGGACTCCTTTGGATGCTCTTTTCAGCCGATCCGGACACCCCCTAGCCAGTCCAGACACCTGGGCAATTAAAACCCAGCTTTTCCTTTTTCTTTCACCCGATTTCTTCATCTCTCTACCTCCCATGGCCGAATCCTTCACATCCAAACTTTCCTTTCTTTAATCCAAGCCACTCTAGATCGTGGATTAGTGAATTCTTTGGGATTGTGCTGTATTTTTCTGGATTTCTTCAAGCTTTTGGGTTCTTCACGTGAGTTAAGTCTTCCTCTTCTTCCATGGAAGCCTTAACTTCAAGATTGAAGGAGATAGAGCTCATCTTCTCAAATTGGTCCGAAATTTCAATTCTTTTTGGTTTTTAAATGATCTTTTCTCCAACCATGGGACCCATTAATCTTAGACAATGAAATTTCTTGTCAAGCATGGAACCCATCCGTGGGTCCTCATACCTCTCCACTGGTGGAAGTATGGTTAACCAAAATGAGTCTTTGTTCCCTCAATAAATCTCCCTTTCATGCTTAATTGGTGTTTTGTCAATGATTCTCAAAGCTAGGACCCAAAGATTTTGGGAATACACCATACCCACCACCATTGGAGGATATGAACTAAGGCTTGGTCTCATGAACATTTTATTTCCATTTTAGCTAATATCCTCATGCTTAATTAGAAGTGGGCCACTGAATTTGTGTGGACATAGGACTTGCTCTAATTGTGTTACCAATATTCATTTTTGATTAGTGCAATGCCACCAAGGACAAAGCAACGAGCTCATAGGCAACTTGGATCCCCATCCTATGATAGTGACCGATTTTGGGGAGACGATGCGGAAAATAGTATGATGAGGTGTGGTGTCACAAACCCGTGGTGGTGGAGAGGGTTTGGAGAATTTACCAATTCCATAGCGAGGAATTTCTTCTCCTCCAAAATTTTGAGGGTCGGCAATGGTTACACATTACCCAATTCCAAGCCTCGTGTGTTTTCGATGTTGTGCGTGAATTCTTTGCGAACATACGAGAAGATTCTATAACCAAGAGAAAATGGAGAGAGCAGCTCACAGGATGGGTCCGAGGAGTTGAAATTAAGTTAACACCAAATGATTTTACAGAGATATTTCAATTACCTTGTGTGCCACACCCGGAATTTTCCTATTACAATGAAAGGGGGCCTCCACTGAATGTAATAGCAAGGGAAGTCCTGATTGACAACCAGGAGTGGACCAGTTAACATAGAAAACCAGTCTCCGCTTTAACTGCTAAGTATTGGGCCTTGCACATGTTCTCTTGCACCAATCTTTTGCCCCAAAATAGGAACTCAGACTGTAGTCCTGCACGAGCCCATTTGATCTTTGCGATTGGGACGGGAATGACCATAGATTTACCTTCTTTTATTTGGCACCACATTGTTTTTCCTTTTGAGCAAAAAGGAAGGTAGTTTGGTATTCCTTTTGGTGGAGCCCTCACTAAGATTTTCCAATGGAAAGGTGCACAGATACCCTTAGATTCGCCTATAGCTCCCTGACTTCAACCCCTAACGGCTACCTCATATGCAAAGTCTAGGGGAAATGTGGCAAAGAGTAAGAAGAATAAGTGATCAGAGGAGGGTAGCTCTCAGCGTCCATGGTAGACTTGATGGCGCAAATAAACCGTGTGCAGCACAATCAAGAGGTGGATCATGGATATATTCTGAGTTTACAAAATTGACAAATGGCCATGCAGCAAGAGCAACAGACACAGACTCATCTCATACAGTGCATCCTAAATCACCTTCGTGATTCTCATCACCCTCCACCACAGAATTAGAGGAGTTCTTTCTTTTGTGTTTTTTTTTCTTTCTTATGTCTTGTTGTTTCTTTATTTCATTGTCAGTTGACAACAATTTTGCGAGTTAGGTGTGAATTGCTAGTTTAACTTTGTACTCCTAAACTCAGTTATTTCTCTTAATAGCATGGGATTGTTATTTTGCTTTTATTTTATTTTTTTTTCTTAGAATTATGTTAAGTTTGTGGATTAATTGCTTCTTGTTTGCAAGATTTTTTTTTTTTGTCTCATGATTTAAATGCTTTACTTGTGTGATTTCTGAAAGTACAGGTACACTTTAACTACTTTACATATGGATGTCACTCATGATGATGATGTGGGTAGTGTCAGGGGTCACAAGCGTAAGTGGGACAGTTTGTCAATTAGTAGTAAGGATGAGAGTGACCTTGCGAGTGATTCTGAGAGCTCTTCTGTGAGTTCTGAGTATAATTTGAGTGCTTGGTCTAACAATTTATTTATAGAAGGTGATGTATTACCTTTAGCTGAATATGTTCCCCCTCTTTTCGCTTTAGCACCTCATCAATTTTTTGAGGCTGGCTGGTGGGCTGAAGCCGACTTCGAAATAAATGTTAGAATGGAATGGGTAGAAATTGATATAGCTCTAGAGTGGCCTAATGCCCCACTCATTGACTGTGACTACCTATTTATTATGTCATCTGAAGATTCTTCCACTTGGGATGATATGCCAGCCTTAGAAGATGTACCTGATGAAAGTGGTAAGTACGACGACAGTGACCTAACTGCGAAGCCCATTAAGTCACCTTCATCATGGGAGTTTTCCCACATGATTTCTCCTTTCTTCATGATGCACTTACTTCAATTGATGACGACATGAGGTATTATCCACGCTTTTCTTTATTTTTCTAGATTTATCTTTTATTGTTTTTCTTTTCCGTATTATCATTATTCACTTTCTGTCATTAGTCACTTGTCATTCTATTTATATGCACTACCCATCCCATTTTCTTATTTAGTTAGGTTTCATAAAACACATTGGGGACAATGTGTAACTTTAGTTGGGGGGGAGCATGTTGCATTGCATTGCATAATCAGCATTTTTGACATTTAGTGACTAATGTGAGGGTGTATAACTAGTTTGAGGATGGTAGTAATCATGGAAATAAGGAACGTTTTGCTTTTCATTTGTGAGTAGGTAACTAAAGTAAGAAATTGAGTATAAATTTTTCAAATGTCTAGTAGACTCTTTACTTGAGATCAAGGGAATTTCAGTATGTTAGGGAGTAGAGTTCATGAAACTTAGTCCATCATGTATGCTAAGACACAGGTGGAGACTTAGGAACCTCTTGTTGTGAAAATTTGAGCCTATAACCGTTATTTTCTTGAGAGGACTAAACATAATGCTTCCTATTATATTTTCTTTCATCTCACTTTTCTTTTTAAGCTTCATTACATTATTTTGTTTCGGTATCTAATGCAACAAGTTACTGTTTTTCTATTTGCATGAATGGATCATTAATTCTGAAGAAAATGGTGATAACCTAGGGAATGATGTTAGGCCATCATTGGAACATTTGAAAACCTATATCCCTTCCTTCTAAATTATTACCTTTGGAGCCAAGTTGAAACCTTTAGAATAAATAGTTGATTAATTTTTTTTGGACCCATAAAGTTAACCCTTTTAACCTTAGATATATAGGAGCCAACCCTTGCATGTCATGGGATGTCTTGGCAATGTTTAGAAAGGTGTATAAGGGAAAGATTGGGGGTTACACAAAAAAAAAAAAAAAAATCTAGATATGCAAGTAGGGACATAAGTAAATCTGTTGATCCCTTTGAAAAAAAAAAAAGAGAGAGAGATTCAATGTTGGTATTCAAGGAGTAGAAAGGAGAAAGTTGGGGGGAGAGTTGTGAGTAGACTAGCATTCCAATCCTAGGGCATGCACTTTGAATTTCCATATCCATTGTTTGCTCAAACCATTACCCCCAGGCCCCATTACAACCTAGAAAAGACCTAACGAACTTTGGGTGAAAATCATATTTCTTTTAGAACATTGATCCATTTCATGTGAAAGATTGTGGTTTTCTTGTGCTTGCATTAATACATTCCATCCATGAAGCTATATATTGTTTTGCACTTTATTTGATTATCTCATTCCGTAATTGGGGTTGATTGCAATTATTTGAATTTGCATTCTTGCATGAACCATGAGAGTAAACCTCATCGAGTGAATTTTCATTTGAGAGTGAACATCCAAGTGAGATTTGAAGTTAAAACTACAGTCTTTGAGCATGCAGAATAGGCATGATGATTGGATAAAATGAACTTTCATTCTGGACTTTACATGATCTACATAGGAAGAGAGTCTCATTACATTAGGAGAATTTATGCAAGAATTCAAGCTTAAGTCATCTATTTCATAATTAAAGTTAAAGCATGAGTTATCGAAATGATTGTTTACCATCCCTTAAGCTAGTCTAGGAATTTTGTGGGTAGATTCACTGCAAACCCCCACGAGACTTTACTCGTCCACTAGGGGAAACCTAGAGGTTTAAAAGGCTTGCTATACGTAGCTAAGTGTAGCCGTGTTTCCGACGAAAAGAGAAATAGGACAGTAGATCATTTCATTTTAAAATAAAACCATTACTAGGGACTAGCAATGCTCTAGTTGGGGGGTGTGATTACACTTGAAAAGTGTAAGCGCAAGACCTTTGTTTTAGTTTAAATTCATGCATTTTCTTGTTAAATTCATGTTTTTATTAATTTCTAAAACTAATTATGTTTATTTTTCTTAATTGGAGTGAAAACGACGAAATAAAAGCAATTTGGAGTGTTGAAAACGAAGAAAAAGATGAAGAATAACTCAAGGTGCAAGTGCTGGAAGGGGGGTGTCTGGACACCTTCAGGACACCCGAGTGTAGAGTCCCCCTTGGAGCCTACTGCCGTCCGGACACCTTCAGGACACCTAGACACGCGGAAGGCAATTTATTTTCTCGATTTTAGGGCTTTCTCTTGGGGGGTTATAAATACCCATTGAACAGCCGTTCTAGGGGACTTCTCATCTTCTTTTCCTCTGACTTTTCAAGAGATTTTTAGGGTTTTAGATTCTTTATTTTTTTCATTCTTTCGGAAGATGATGTCAAGGATTCTAGTTGCCGTTGTTCGGGTTGCTTCAATTTTGTTCGTTGTTCATCGTTCCTTTGATGTGTTGAAGTACGGTATTTGATGTTTTGGTTTTTAATAATAGTTTTTTGATTCATTCTTCATCTGGATATCTTATTTAATGAATGTTTACTGTTTTATTTGAATGGATCTTGATATAATGTTAGAGTAGGTTATTTTCTTGCAAATATAAGTTTTTTTTCCAGATTTCTTCTTCCAGAATCTTTGCTTCTTGTTTATTAATAGGTTATTGTGAATGGGTTTTCTAAATATGATAGCGTAGGTTTCTTTTCCTTGATTTAACTTCATAGGGAAGGTGGAATGGTTGATTTGTGTTTGTGCTAGGTTTTCGTAGATGAATACGTGAATGCGTAAACATCTACGAAAACTCTTCAAATCTGGTTTTTCTATTTTCAAGAATTTTCGAAAACAGAAACTTTTGATGATATTCCGGTAATCACTGATAAAGGTTTTTGAAACTTGAACCTTCTTTAAGAATCTTGAAATAAAAAAATTAAGGTTTGAAAACCACAAGTGTTCTTACTAAAGAAAAATCTTTCCGATTTCATAATCCATAAGACGTGAGTATGAAATTGTGTATTGTGTTGTAAAAGAACTTTAACGAATACATCTTCCAATTAACTTTTCCTTTTAATGTGAAATTTTAATTGGTTATTAAGGCATAAGCATAAATTGATTTTATTCCACCTGAACTTGAATGTTAAATCAAGGGTTTTATTTCATTAAGTTAATTCACTAAATTAATTACTTGTTTTTCTTATAATCTTGATTAGGTTAGTAAATTTTCTTCAAATCTTGAATTCTTAATTAGGTATTTAAGAAATTACAAAATCTTTTCATTCAATAGTTTCTTTTCCTTACAACTTTCTTTATTAATTCTTGTTTAAGTTTAATTATGTTTTAAACTTTCCAATTCTTGAATTTAGGTAGAAAACTTTTGAAATTTCCTAGTTTCTTTTGAATTTTGAACATTCTTGATAACCTAGAAACTATAGCTTAGGTTCCTTGTGGATTCGACCTCGGACTTACCAAGTTAAAATTACACCACACACCCTTATACTTGGGGGTTAGTTTAGACGCACATTCTAATAGCGGTCACCAAGCCAAGCCGCATACTACGAGTAGCAGCAACAAATTCAAGGTGTCTTCGATCAAAATCCTTCCGCGCCGGGGAGTCTACTGGATTGGATAAGTTCCTATCCTCCCTGCTGCTCTCAGCATTCCATCTCATCAGTTTAGAAATCTTGGATGACATGAAAGTCTCTTCAGCCTTGGCTTAAGTGGGAAATAATGCACTTGCCTTGTAGGTACAAGCTTACCACGGTTTAAAACATCCTAATTGTTCTAACAATTTTGGACACTGCTGATATCCTTCCATCTCGAAGTCTAACACACAGTGCATATATCGAGGTGGGCATTCTCATTCTAAAACAACATACAACTATTGGAACATGCATCTAGAGTTAGTATGTGAATCCCAAATTTTCAATTAGTTTGTGTGCTTAATAGTACGAATCAACAAGTTTAGCTCCCATTGGTAAAACTCCACGTAACAATTGCAGTAGCATGTCGAATGACGTATCCGACCAGTGATTCAATGCCTTCAAATATAATAGCTCAATGATGAATGACAATTTACTGAATTCCTAGCATCGAGGATATAATCTATGTATCGTTGAGTACTTCTAAATATTTCGAGGCTTCATCATCCATACCCGAGTGAGGATTTCTTGCACCCGTCAGATCAATATCACAACCTCTGTTTTCAAGAGCCAATCCACACGCGATATTAGCTAGTATCGTGAGCATTAGATCAGCCTCCTCCGTTTCCTCATGACGAGAGGGGGTATACTCTTCTCCATGGAGAGTCCAATATTTATACTGCTTCAAGAACCCATTATGGATCAGATGCTTCCTGATAGGCTCCCGTGTATAGTAATACTGATTCACATACTTTTTACAAGAACAATTAATATACTCACTGGGAAATCCGTTGGTGAATGCAATGAACTAATTAATCCCCTTTATATATTCCATAAACATCCTATTTGGTAAATCAATCCACCTCTTATCCATCTCGCTAACTATTTTTGTGGAGTCCCAAAATGAAAACGAACAATTACCCCTAAAGAATCGTATAATATGCAAAGCACTTAGTCTTAAACTTCATCTTCTCAGTATAGGGTGGTTATTCCTATCTCATTTGAGAATGCACGATCCAACTTGCACTCAACAACTCGATGCTTTTGTCCCCTAATTAGATAAAATTTTAGCAGTATGTCCGTGTGGTTCTCCAAGTACATGACACAGACACGACATCAATCGTACTCTGTGTATGCACTCGGAGAACAATAAGACATCAACCGAAACTCCATCTAACATCAGACATTACATGAGTTGTTGAAAACAAGATACATAGTTACATTCCTAAGCTATCTGAACTAGACAATTCAAGAATCACATACGTCAATCCCTGCATGTTCATAAAAAAAACGACAAACCTGGTCGAAGACCTAATTTGTCACCTAAGGATGACCAAACCGGTGGTGTACAAGATTCTCAAACGGGTCTAAGTTTCACTAATGCATGCAAATAAATTAAGGGAGTTCTAAGTTTCTCTTTGTTTCATAACTTAGAATAAAGTAAAAGAATTCTAAGTTTCTCTTTGATTCCTAACTTAGAATAAATTGGGATTTGAATTGGATTTGAATTAGATTTGGATTGGATAGGATCAGCTTGAGTAAGTACCTAATTATAAATTAGGGGTTTGTGTATTACCTATTCATTTAACTAGTTAAATATTATTAAATACCTAATTATAATATTATAATATACTTAATTATGTAATTATAATATAATATTTTACCCAATTCCCTTATTAATTGGGCTCAAGTAAGATATTGGATTGAGCCGAAACAATGACATGTATCATGAAACATATTTGATTGGGGCCAAGTAAGATATTGGATTGGGCCCAGTAATTAGGGATTTACGAATTAATTAGTAATTTAAGTAATTAAATATTATTAATTTACCTAATTATAATATTATAACATTATTATTTTACCTAATTTTCTCATAATATTAATATTTGATTAGATTGGGCCAAATAAAGATATTCACTTAGGCCTAAGTAAGATTAGGGAGATTATGTATCAGTTATGAATTTAACTAATAATATTATTTTACCTACTTTTCTAACTATTATTAATATTAGATTAGATTGGCCTAAGAAAGACACTAGAGTGGGCCAAGTAAGATTAGGGGTTTGTATATTACCTATTAATTTAACTAGTTAAATATTATTAATTAACTATCATTAAATACATAATTACAATATTATAATATAGTTAATTACATAATTATAATATTACTATTTTTCCTAACTCCGTTATTAATTGGGCCCAAGTAAGATATTAGATTAGGCCTAGGTAAGATTAGAGGTTTATGTATCAATTAATAATTTAACTAATTAAATATTATTAAATTACCTAAATATAATATTATAATTTTATTATTTTACCTAATTTTCACATAATATCAATATTCGATTGGATTGGGTCCAAGAAAGACATTGGAGTGGGCCCAAGTAAGATTTGGGATTTGTGTATTACCTATTAATTTAACTAATTAAATATTATTATTTAACTATCATTAAGCACCTATTTATAATATTATAATATACTTAATTACGTAATTATAATATTACTATTTTACCTAATTCTGTTATTAATTAGGCCCAAGTAAGATATTGGAATAGGCACAAGTAAGATTAGGAGTTCATGTATTAGTTAGTAATTTAACTAATTAAATATTATTAATTAACTACTGTTAATTATCTAAGTATAATATTATTACTTAATTTACCTAATTATAATATTATTATTTTACCTAATTTTTTTATAGTATCAATATTCGATTGAATTGGGCCTAAGAAAGACTATGGAGTGGGCTTAAATAAGATTAGTGATTTGTGTATTACTTATTAATTTAACTAATTAAATATTATTATTTAACTATCATTAGGTACCAAATTATAATATTATAATATACTTAATTACGTAATTATAATATTACTATTCTACCTAATTCCGTTACTAATAGGGTTCAAGTAAGATATTAGATTAGGCCTAAGTAAGATTATGCGTTTATGTATTAATTAGTAATTTAACTAATTAAATATTATTAATTAACTACCGTTAATTATCTAACTATAATATTATTATTTAATTTACCTAATTATAATATTATTATTTTACCTAATTTTCTCATATTATCAATATCTGCTTGGATTGAGTCCAAGAAAGACAATAGAGTGGGTCCAAGTAAGATTAGATGTTTGTGTATTATCTATTAATTTAATTAGTCAAATATTATTATTTAACTATCATTAAGTATCTAATTATAATAATATAATATACTTAATTACGTAATTACAATATTACTATTTTACCTAATTTCGTTATTAATTGGGGCCAAGATATTGGATTTGACCCAGGTAAAATTAGGATTATGTATTAATTAATAATTTAACTAATTAAATATTATTAATTAACTAATGTTAATTATTTAATTATAATATTATTACTTAATTTACCTAGATATAATATTATAATATTATTACTTAATTTACTTGGATATAATATTATAATATTATTTTACCTAATGTTCTCATAGTATAATATTCGATTGGATTGGACTAAAGAAAGATATTAGTTTAGGCCCAAGTAAGATTAGGGAGGTCGTGTATCAGTTATGAATTTAACTAATTAAATATTATTAATTAGCTATTACAAATTAACTACTTATAATATTGTAATATTATTATTTTACCTAATTTTCTTACTATTATTAATATTAGATTCGATTGGGTCCAAGATTTATATTGGATTAGACCCAAGTAAGATTCAGAATTTGTGTATTAATAACAATTTAATTACTATTATTTAAAAAGTTAACACTTAAATAAACTATCAAAAAATAAAAATCTACAACAAATAAAAATATACGATACAAAATAAATTAATTAACAACTAAATAAATTAACAAATCATTATTTGGTTATTATACCATTAATCGAATCACTATTTAGTATTTTAAATAATAATATTTTTAATAATTTAGGTAACTTAATCTAACCATTACGATATTAATCTAGGTAATTTAATTTAAAGTAAATTAATTTTATTATCAATATTCTAATTCATTGTTTAATATTTTAACTAATATTAATATTTAATGAACTTAATATTTATAATTTAATATTATTGTTTACCTAAATTTAATATTTTCAATATTATTATTTAATATTACAAAGATCGTAGTATAATTTAATTTACTTAATGTAACATTAATTAATTTATTTTAAAAAAATTAAACATTTATGTATTTATAATTCCAAATATGGTAGTTTAATATTTTTCTCATTTAAAATTAATTTTATAATTGTTTAATCAATACTTTATCAAAAATCATATTAAATATTATTTTTATAGTTGGCTTAATGAATGATGATAATATATATAAATTAACAAAAAAATCTGATAATTTATTCCATTAGGAATTAATTTTTATTTTAATTTTTGAATATTATTATATTTTTTAATTTAACAAATTAAACATTAACATGCTTATAATTTCAAATTTTTGCTCAATACAATAACATAATTTGACGAAAATTGCTTCTTTTTATTTAATATTTTTATAATTACTTTAGTGAGTGATAATAATATATAAAAATTATTTAATAAATTATATTTTCTTGGTAGGAGTTAATTTCAATTTACATTTTTGAATTTAAAAAAAAATTAAGCATTTACTTCTTTATTATTTCAAATTACTTTGGTTCAATAAAATAACATACTTTGTCTAAAATTATTTTTAATACTTAAAAATATTTTTGTAATTGTTTTACTAGATTGGGTGTTGAAAATTACTCTTTTCTATATATTTAAAATCATTTTGATAGTTGCTTTAATGAATGGTAATAATTTATATATAGCATCCGAAACATAATATATATTTGTTAAGAGTTAATTTAAATATAAGTTTTTGAATTTAAAAATAATTTTAAATTTAAATAAATTAAACATTAGCTCCATTATAATTTCAAAATTTTAGCTCAATAAACTAAAAAAATTGTCCAAATTTACTTTTCTCTATTTAAAATTATTTTCATAATTGTTTTAATCAATATTTTGTCAAAATTTACTTTTCTTTATTTAAAATTATTTTTATAGTTGTTTTAGTGAATGATAATAAAAGATATAAGTTAACAAACAAATTATATTTTATTATATTTTTTGCTATGCATTACTGTTACTTAAAATTTTTTAATTTAAAAATATTTTTGAGTTTAAAAAAAATTAAATTTAAGTTTTTGAATTTAAAAATAATTTTAAATTTAAATAAATTAAACATTAGCTCCATTATAATTTCAAATTTTTAGTTCAATAAACTAAAAATATTGTCCAAAATTACTTTTCTCTATTTAAAATTATTTTCATAATTGTTTTAATCAATATTTTGTCAAAATTTACTTTTCTATATTTAAAATTATTTTTATAGTTGTTTTAGTGAATGATAATAAAATATATAAGTTAACAAATAAATTATATTTTATTATATTTTTTGTTATGCATTAATGTCGTTTAAAATTTTTGAATTTAAAAATATTTTTGAATTTTAAAAAAATAAACGTTTCTCAATAAAATTGAAAAAAATTATTATTTCAAATCCATTTAGAATTGCTAAAAAATAAATTAAAAAAGTAATTCCCACTTCTCAATATTGCCATAACCCAAATAATCTTCCAATACCTCTTTCACTCCCATCCATTAACCAAAAAAAAAAAAAAGAGAAAATAGTACCTTAAAAAAAAGGCATATTTCTCACTTTACATTTAACATGCAACAACAACAACCCAAAAAAAAGACTGACAGTAAACAACAAAATTAAAAAAAAAAAATGACAGTAAACAAATGATCTAGCCAAGATCAACCAAAATAATAATAAAATCCAGCCAACATCCATGATCATCAGTGTATAAAAATAAACAAATAAGTAACTAAAAATAAAAAAATAAACAAAAAATAATATACATACGCATCGGATCATTAGTGCTTCCAACATGCAAAAAAAAAAAAAAAATCCAACAAACAATATAAAAAAAAAAAAAAGTTAGTACATAACAAAAAAATCCATACCTATATCTAACTGTCCTAGCAAGGGAAGGTGGTGGATTTGAGGGCTCAAAACAACCTTGGCAAAAATATATATATATATATATATATTAAACCAAAACTAAAGATTGGGGGAGGGGAGAGGGGGACGGAAGAAGGGAAGGAGAACCACCTACACGGTGTGGTAGGCGACGGTAGCGGTAGTCCGGCGGTGGTGCAGGAGGAGAGAGTGGTAGGGAGGACAGAGGAGAGAGTGTAAGAGAGGGAAGAGGGAGAGGAAAAAAAGGAGAAAGGAGGGGAAAAAGAGAGGGGCATTCTGCCCTAGTAAAAGAAGACTATTAGCAACCGCTAAAAGTAGTTGCTAATTCCATCGTCATTGAAGTATTTGCAACCGCCAAAAGCGATCGCCTAAATTATCCTGTCGCCAATGTCTTACCACGATCTAGTAGCCACCACATATTCAGTGCTTTAGCAACCGCCAAAAGCGATCACTCGAATTTTCCCCTCGCTAAACTACAATTTCTAGTAGTGTTATCTTAATTGATTATCAAAATCATTAAAAGGCAAGCAACATTTTCATAGGCGCATATTATGAAATATGTCAAAAGATGGTTACATATGTGATTGTGATGTAAACTATCTTGTCATTAATGAAACGGTCGTTCGGGCCCTTCGTATTGCTCGGTCGGTTTGAATCATTGGATTGATTGTTCGGATAATCCTATTCGGTCAGATGCACCCTATCAGATGCCCTTGATTCCCTCAGTCTGGTCACCTAAGCCGATCGAGGGAAATCTAATAGCTGTCTCGATTGAAAGTCACCCTATCAACATTTTATAAATGACTTTTATTATATTTTTTAATCCATTCAAACAAAAACATGTATTTTAAATTTTATACATGTTGCTATCTCTTTTTCTTACGTACCTTTTCTCTTTCTCTATGTTTTTTCTTCTTTCTCTTTCCTTCAAGAAAATCCTCCCTCATAAAATACTAATAAAAAGAATGCATTTTGAGTGGGAATTTGATGAGAAAAAAATAAAGGAAATATTAGAAGGAAAGAGAAGAAAATATAAAAATTTGAAATGCATGTTATTATATGACGAATTAAAAATATATAAAAAAATAAATGATATTTATTAACAAATAATTATTTGTATAATAATTTTAAATAGATTTTTTATTTTAGTTTTTTATAAATTTTTAATCTACACAAACCCCAAAGTCAATGGTGCCAAATTTGGTCAAAATTATCCAATTTTGTTAAAAAATCTTCAACCTTTTTCAACTTTTTTTCATGCCAAAAATACTCAACTTCTACCAATTTTTCTCAACTTTTATCAATTGTTTTTACACTTTTTGAGAAATATATGAAGCATTCAATAATCTAAAATTTATCTTTTTTTTATATATTATATATATATTTTTTAAAATATGACACTCCAAAAAAGACAGAAGATTTAACTAATGGTTCACGGGTTGGGCGGCCTTGGCTTTTTCTTTACCGTGTGAGCGAAAGATGACAATTGTAATAAATTGACTATTATGCTCCAGCTGTGCTCTCGTGGCCTCAATTTCCTTTTCAAATTAAGATTTGTTTAATTCTTCAATTTAATCAATCCATCGATCAATTCAAGTGTAAGCTTCTAAAAATTTTAACAAATACCCATCCACCTATTAGGGATAAGATCATTGTATTATTTTTGGGAGGGTCCCTTCTTTAATTTCATTAATAAATATGGAAAAAAAAAAAAGAAAAAAAAAACAATAACCGTTGAAGTGGTCGTACTTCCCTTTGAAAATTTCAAACTGTAATTCTTTCATTCACCTCCATCCTGACAGTAACGAGGTTGCATTATATATAAATATATATGTATAACCCTGAGAAGTTGACGTGGTATCTTTAATTTCCAAACAATGAAGCAACCATCGCGAAGGAATACAATGCAAATATATACATATATTCCCCTGAGAAGTTGAAACAAACATTGCAAAAGGAATATAATGCAAACGCCATGTGCCTAATACGCTGCCAGTCGGCAGGTTTAAGGGTTTTTCAGTTAAAAAATCTCTGTTTCCTAACTTTCCTTCTATCGTTATGCACTTGTGGTTGATTGTGTATGATTTGATACTGGACTAGAAATCACAGCCACAAATGATCATAGTAATTAAGTAATAATCATATGTATGTAATCGTAAAATTTAATTAAAATAATTTAAGTGTAAGGCTATAAGAAAAATTCTATTAAAGGTCATGTCACGTGAATAGAAAATTTAAGTTAACTTTAAGATCTGGTTATTGAGTAAAGGTAATCAATTTATTCTTTGTGGTGTTGTAAAGGATAAATTTATGTGAAAAACCTTTGAAACTGATAAATGGAGTACTTTTTAGAATGAGTTCGAAGTACGGCATTTAGATAACTTTAAGTGTTACTATATTTTAAAATAAAATTCAATAAAAGTGCAATTTATTTCTAAAAATGTTACGGTCAAATTATTTTTTAATTTGTTAATAAAATAGTATTTTTTAGCAATTAGAATGGAAGTTATAACGAGATTGGGTAGGGTTGTCATGTATAGCATTGCTAGTAATAGTGTTTACCGAAAGTGCAACTTTGACTACTAAAATTTTAGATACGGTCATCAATGTAATTTTGTTTGGGAACAAAAAGTTTCCTGGCTTTCGTGCTTGGAAAGGGAAGAATTTTCAAACATTAAAATTAAAACAATAAACGATAAATTTCATGTTTAATTTTTATTAGTATATTTAAGTTTATTATTATTGTTCTTATTATTATTATCATTATTGTACTAACAAGTAGAAAATTGTGAAATGCTCGTTCATATATAGACTAAATTATAATAAGTACTTTTTCTTAATATTTGATTAATTACAAGTAACTTTTTTCAATATTTAAAATCTACACTTTCATTCCTTAATTTAAAAAAAAAATTATCATAACTAAATCTCGCTATTTATCTGGTTATTAATATTAATAGAAAGTAGTATGGTAATTATCATGGAAAATTAATATAAATATTTCTTTTACCTTTTTAAATTATATAAAAATTGTCGATAATGCCATTAAAAATATTCAAACATCAAAAAAAAAAAAAAAGTCTTCCCAAATAATAACTATGTTTCATCTCAAAAATTAAAACCAATGCCCCAAAATGAGATATAAAGAAATGAAACAAAAATAGTGTGAATTATTTCGTTCTCATATTATTTATTAATTAAATTTTAGAAATTCTCAAGGGCATTTTTGATAATTTATATAATCTAAAGTGATAAAAGAGAGATCTCATATAATTTATTCATGCAATCACACTGTTTTTATTTAATATAACAGTTAAATAGATGGATTAAAATACACTACTACAATAATTGATAAAGATCACACTAAGAAATTCATAAAGATCACGGTTTTAGAAAAAACGTGATAAAGATTTGTGAGTTAAACTTTTTATCTCAGTCTAATTAAAAAATTGAGATAAAAAGTTACTTTTAATACTTTTTATCTCATTTTTGTTAAAACCGTGATTGTATTTAAAACGAGATAAAAGATCAGTGGAAACCATCTCAACAAAAAACTGAGATAAAAAATTAGTGAAAACTATCTCTAGAAAAAACTGAGATAAAAGATCAGTGAAAACATCTCTAAAAAAAAACTGAGATCAAAAAGTGAGTAAAATTATATCTTAAAAAAAGCGAGATAATTAAAAGAATAAGAGATAATATTGTTATTTTTTTCTTTATATCTCTCTGAAATAATTTTGTTTATCATCTTATATGATTTAAATTAGATTTTGTAAACTTTATTGTAACATTTATTTATTAATTTTAATTAATTGAATATGATATAAAAACTATAATCATAGATCAATAAACAAAAAAATTTTAAATTAATGTTAAAACTAAATTTACCAAATCAAATTTAAATAACGCTAAATATATGATTATTATTTTTTTCAGTAAATATATGGAAGTAGTTTTCATAATTTGTATAACTTATAACGAGATGAATATTAAATATTTAATATCTAATAAATATTTCATGTATCTTTAATATTATTTATATTTATTAATTTTAATTAATTGAATATGATATAAAAACTATAATCATAGATCAATAAACAAAAAAATTTTAAATTAATGTTAAAACTAAATTTATCAAATCAAATTTAAATAACGCTAAATATATTATTATTATTATTATTATTTTAGTAAATATATGGAAGTAGTTTTCATAATTTGTATAACTTATAACATGTTGAATATTAAATATTTAGTATCTAATAAATATTTAGTGTATCTTTAATATTATTTATATTAAAAGTGACATTATTTTATATTTTGTTGGAAGTGATAAAAATTTACAAATAAAAATAATAAAAATTTTCATTTTTTTGTTTTTTTAGAACTAATTTTTGAATATAATCATTGAAAATATTTTTTGTATTACAAATCAATTTTTAAAATAATTTTCAAAAATTTTGTTTTGAACAATAATTTTCTAGAACTAAAACTAAACGCGACCTAATTACTTTTAAAAATATAATACAAAATGAAGAAAAATATATTATAAATAGTGAGTTATGATTAAATATATGCTATACATAAAGAGTAAAGGAAAATAAGTAAAAGATTTGAGATTATTTTTAATTAAATATAATAGATATTTATAAATTATTTATTAAGTATTCACATTATTCTATATATTACTTACAATTTTAAGTTGTTGCAAAAAGTTAAAATAATTAAATAAAAGTAAATTTTTTATTATTTTTTCTGGTCAATTGATTAGGAAAAATGTAACTTTTAACTACTAATTGGTTGACAAAAGTTATAATAAATTATTGTAAAAACTTAAAATAATATAATTTTATTACTTTTAGTAACCCCTAAGGTGATAAAAATTTGTTTATATATATTAATATGCAAAATGTATATATAAATGATAGGTTGGACTAGCGGTCAACTACACTAACTTCCAAATGAATGGCAGGGGTTCGATTCTCAGCAGCAACAAAAAAAATGAAATATATAAGGTTGCTATAATGATAAGGTGGTAAACGGTGCTATGATGGCGTGATAGTAGGTTGCCATGTGAATTTTTATTATTTTTAAAATTAATCCATTTTTTCAGCGTGATTATTTGTTTATATTTGATCACGATTTTTCAAAAAAAGTGAGATCAAAATACATAAAAGATCACACGAGATTTCTTTTCATCTCAGTTTTTACCATAAAGATCACGCTTTTAGTGTGTGATTGTTGTAAGTTTTCAATCACGGTTGTAAACTGTGATAAAAAAGAGGTGACTTACAATCTCACTTGGATCAATCACGCTTTTGTGACTGAGATAAAAAGTGAAACATCACGCTTAAAAGTTGTGATGTTTATGCATTTTTGTAGTAGTGATAATTTCAAAATAAGAGGATAACCATCAATTTTAAATGTTCAAAAGAGTAATTATATGTAATTAGTCAAAGAGGGAAAAGTGCAATTTATTCTAAAATATACAAAAACAAAAGAAAAATTAAGAAAACTCGGCCTATCCTACAAACTTCATTAATTGCCTCGTGCCACTTTATATATGTGTGGTTGGAAACCTTAAAAGTTAAAATCACCAATATTTGTTAAGAGTAGAAGGGCGTGTTCCTCTGAAGCGGAATGAGTTTTTTCTATCCCTTTCTAGCTCTACTCTGCTCATGCTTTCTTCAAAGCACGGCTATGGGTCCGATTGATCCTTCAAGAGGGTTCATTTCTCTACCATTTAATCGATCATATTACCACATTCAGAAGCCTTATGACGTTCCTGAAGATCAGAGGTACAGCTTCGTTAACGGAATTCACAAACTCTGGGTTTTTTCGACAGACAAGCCACATACTCGGACCAGCCAAACAAAACCTCGTACCGAGATCGGCATACAAGTACGTGATACAAAACTTAAATGGATGGCAAATTCTTTGATGATATTATGACTGGGTTAAGTCAGTTTAATTTCATAGTTGATATAAGGTCGATTTGTTAAACTAACAAGACCTTTTTTTTACACCCCCCCCCCCCTTTGACTTGATTATCTAATTTTAAGTGTTGTTATTACTTTTTTTTTAATGTTGGCAATGTGTCCATGTTCTACTAAGGCACCGTTTGAGAAAAGTAACTATTAGCATGTGCTAATAACTATTTCAACAGTAATTTGACTTTTTTATCTTCTTATATTTTAATATTCTTTTAAACTTTCGAGGGTGAAAATATCAATTTACCCTTACAAGTTAGCAACTTAAAAAAAAGTAACATTTTTTTCCTTCCCAAATACAAAATTAGTTAACTTTTTTAACTAACTACTAGCCTAACTTTTTTTTAGCTACCATTAGCACATGCTAATTTTTTCAAACGGTGCCTAAAAGTCAAATAAAATAATATTTTAGCAAAAAAGAAAAACATGTAAGAAGAAAAAGTAACTGAGAAAAAGCAAATTCTTTCTTGTTTGCCAAATTTACTTGCAGAGAACTCATCTATATTGATTGATTACGGTATTAATTATATAAGTTCTTTTAAATATATTCTTTGAAATAGAGTAAATTTTGATTTTAGAAATTCTCTATTAAAAAATACCATACATCAACTAATCTAAATAATTTTCTACAATAAATAATGTTATGTTGACTCATTATAGAGATTCTCAAAATAAAGAATGCATAAAGATATTGAGATGCACTTCTTTTTCACTCTTTTCTGTCTATTTAAGAGAATGGAATGAATTTAGAAAATTTGATACAGTAAATCAAAGTTTAGATTAAGTCACACGAATCTCTATTTTAAAAAAGGAAAAGAATTTAGAATACTTAGTATACATGGGTTGGTTTTGATTTAAGTACCAAGCCAAATAGATGGGTTTACCTATATTTAGACTCATGTCTAATTAAAACAGTGAAAAAAAAAAAAAAGGAATAAAATGAGTGGGTTTTAGGATATTCTGATTTTTTTGTAAACCTTTAATTTAATGTACAATCTTATGTTGTTTAATTAATTCTATGCAGGGTTACAATTATTCTTCTGGTGTTTGGCAATTTGAAGGATATGGATACGTACCAAAAGGAACATCAGGAGTATGCATTATGCAGGTGTTTGGAGCGACACCTCCTCGTGCGACAACTCTAATGCTTAGAGTCTACAATGGTTCGCTCATGTATTATAGACAAACCGTATTGGTTCCATATGTACACGACAGATGGTTTCAGGTTAATGTTATCCACGACGTAGATGCTGCCAAAGTGAAGGTATACATCGATGGATATCTAAAACTAGAAGCAGATGGTCGGGGAGGGAGATCTCATGCCTTCAAATGTGGAGTATATGCACAAAATGGTGATTCATACTACATGGAATCACGTTGGAAGAACATTCAAATTCTTAGAAAATGTGCCTGATATTTGTTAGAAATAATTATTGATTTGTATGTAAAGTTTGGAATATAATTACATAAAATAATAAAAATGAATATGCAAAAGTTTACAAATTTACGGTCCTGCTATTTTTGAATCTGGAAAACTGGGGTTAGATAATTAGATGATTAATCTTTTTCTCTGTCACAAATTTTATGACTATTATCAATGGAAAAACTATTTGTGTTATTGTAAAAAGAGAGGGACTAACCATTATATAGAGCAAAAACCCTAACCTCTCTTGACCCTCCTATAAAAGACTTGGTGACCTTAATAATTGGCACACAACCATCTAACTTCATTATCCTTATTAGGTGGACATAGGTGCAACTAAATAGATCACTGTAAATTGAGTCTTATCATGTATGTCCCATCTTTAACTTGGTTCTAACTTAATTTTTGTTAAAACAAAAATTAATAAGGGAGTGTTTGGAAGTCCAAAAAACTCAAAAGTTGGGAGTGATATGATATAAAAATGATAGGTGACAAAATTTGATTAAAGGGATTTGAAAACTTTTGAAGTTTTTTAAGTTTTTTTGAAATGCCAAACGAACCCTAAATGTAAGCTTAAAGAAAAATTCAACTTTATCCCACTTAAGCAAACATTAATTATGTTTTAATTTTAACAAAAATTTCAAATTTGACTTAAGTTAGAAATTATATGTGACCATATTCTAAAATCAAGTAAAGATGAGAGATAGTAAACAAAGCAATCCGATCCAAAATCATAATCAATATTGAACCAAAGTGGCTATTACACTTGTAATTCATGTACTATTACTTAATTATGAGTAGAGAAATCAACAACCTTATTGAAATGGATCAAATGAGATAGTATTATAAAAATTAGTACTCAATAGGTTATCTTATTAATGTGTTATTCCCTTATTAATCACATTCTCTTTAAAATATGCTCATTAAATAGACAAGAGAATTCTGAGATTTCAAATAGAAACTAATATATCTTATACCAAATATTTCATTAGTAAGTTAAGACATATCCCAAAATGCTTAAGCAACATCAAACTTAAGACTTCTGGTCACAGTATATACAAAAATCATGAACATTTTCATGCACCAATGTTATCAAAGAAACATATATGATAACTTTTAGTTAAATTACACAGTAATAAAGAAACAAAAATTCTAAACGCAAAAGAAAATATCTGTTACTTAATCGATCATGAGAAGCAATTCGCAAAGCAAATGATTTTGCATTAAAAATTTTCATCATCTTGTTTTATGTGTTTGGATCAAAGGATCAATGAAATAGGTAAGGAAGAAAAAAGAAATAAGAATTCAAATTTTTTTTCTTTCATTTAAGTTGTGTTCAGAAAATAAAAAAACGCATGAATTTGAAGAATTAAAAATAATTAAATTAAAAGAATAATATATTTGATAACTCAGTAAACTTATATCTTCCTAGAAGTCCAATTCAAGCCTAAAAACTGTCCGAAACATCGGTGTGGTGCCTGCCAAAGAATCTCTGATACTTAGGTTAGCAAGAGAGTTGAGAAAGTATTTTTGGCAGAGTTTTAGTAAGGCAAGAGTGTTGTGTACTTGTGTACTTGAGGAGATAGTACATATATAGAGGTGCAGGACCTGCATAGACAAGATGTATATGAGCCTCACACAATCATGCTTCTCTCTAATTGGATTATGCCACCTGTATTGTAGATCTCAAGGTCGATTCTCTCAATTGGTTATCAAAACCGTTAAGAGACAGGCAGCAGTTTCATAGGCACATATCACGAAATACGTTAGAGGATGGTTGCACACGTGATAGTGGCTAACCTATCATGTCTTTAATAAAACAGTCATTCAGGACCAATTAGGGTCCCTATCACTCGGTCGATTCGGGTCATTGGATCAGTTGTTCAGATAATTTTTCTCAATTAGGTGCACCCTATCTGATGCCCCCGATTCTCCCAATTGACCGACCCTAAAAAGTGTTTGGGTTCTACCTCTCAAGTGCAAAAGGGCAGTTGTAGTTTTAAACTCGGTAAGTCTGAGGTCGAATTCACAGGGAGCCTAATGTTATTCAATTTCTAGGATGTGAAAGAAATTCTAAAACCAAACGTTAGAAAATTTTGAAGTTTTGTTTACTAAGTTCTAGGGTTTAGTAAAATTAAGGACAAATTCAAATGCAACTAATTAAAGTTAAAATTAATAGGAATTTTGATTTTTAAAGTGAATTAAATGAGATGGCGAGAGATTAAAATAAATTCAACAAAACAATTTTAAACTTCAAACTAATCAATTATAACTAAAACTAGATTGGATTGCAATTTAATAATGATAAAGTTATTGATTCAATGTCAAGTCCAGGTAGTTCACTATTTTGCCTTGGGATGTGTTTATTTGAATCTTGATTAGGGTTTAATTTGAAAATTATTAAGAATATTGTAAACAAAGGTCAGTACCAGTGATCTCAAGTGGATATGGTTAAAGACCTTTGTTTCCGAAGGTTTTTCAATTAAACAAAGGAGACGTGAATTTAAAACCGATTTTTAATCCTATTCAAAAGTGTTTAAACAACTAGTTATGAAAATCCATACCAGTGATCTCAAATGGATATGGTTAAGGGTTTTCGTGTTCGAATGTTTTCGAAATAGATAAAAATGGATTTGTGAAAGGTAGATCCCTTCACAAGAGGTTTCGCAACCTACGCGAAGGAACTACGAACACCCCAAGGCATTTTCGTGAACTACATTTTCTTAATTCGTTGAATCAAGATTAGGGTTTTACGCTACAACCATTGTAAATATCACAAAAACAATAAACGAACATTCAATCATGCTATTTAATAATTGAAATAAACGAAACATCATATTAAAGAGCGAAACGAAATAAAACTTACGATGTAACTTGTGCGTAAAAGAATATATGAACTAACAACACGAAGATGAAGAATAAAACTCCAAAAGCATCCATCAAGAAAACTTTAAAATGTAAAAATCACTCTCAAACTTAATCTAAATCTAATCTAACTCTCAATGTAGTTGTGGAATCTTCAAAAAGGCGTCCCCCCTTCATGGCCGCGCAATGGGTCCTTATCAAGATGCAAGGAAACCCTAAAAGAGGAGCTTCTCACGTGAGCTGCAAAGGTCACGGTGGTCCGGACTGTCTGGAGGGGGGTTGGCACCACAGAAAGCTATTTCTTCAATTTAAGTGCACTTTGGTCCCAACCGTCGGGAGCTGATGGTCGGGACCCCCTGGTATCTCTTGGTTTGCTTTTCTTCCTCCTTTAAGTTGGGTCTTTAGGCTAGTCTTTTCGATCAAAGGTGAGGTTTGAGCCTTGACTTTTTCTTCGTCTTCTTGGCCTTCTCCATAGCTATAAACTTCGACATCCTTGCCCTTTTCCCTGCAAATAAAACAATAAAAGTATAAGTAATACAATAACACTAAAACTTCAACTTTACTTATTTAAATGCATTAATATGTGTTGAATTAGGGAGTTTGTAATTACACTTTTCAAGTGTAATCACACCCCCCAACTTGAACATTGCTAGTCCCTTAGCAATGCTCTTTATTAAAATGAAACACATGTGTTCTTTATTAAAATGAGATGCAACTACTATCCTATTTCTCTTTTCGTTGGAGACATGGCTACACTTAGCTACATGTAGCAAGCCCTTTAAACCCCTAGGTTCCTCCTAGTGGACGAGTAAGGTCTCGTGAGGGTTTGCAGTGAATCTACCCTCAAAATTCTATGGCATGGTCTTAATGTTTTAAAGAGTGATCAAGATCAAAGATGAATTAAGTTCAATCTCAATAAGTTACAAAACCCAAATATCATGTTTAAGTTCCAAGTGCTAAGCATAAATGCATGGACTATCAAAGTAGAAAAAGCATGTGTGCAAAATTGTTTCATTTATTCAACAAGGTCTCAAGAGCATAACCGCAACTAAGTTTTGACTTCAAAAGCTCACAGGATTCCACTCATAGAAAGAAATTCACTCATCAAGGGTTCACACATTCCTATTAGCATAAAATGCTATCCTAGTTGCACATAACCCCATAATATGTGAATGAACTAAAGTGGAACTCAAAGTGGACAGCTCCTAACCATGTTTCAATGCATGTGTAAGAATCATATCACATAACCTACACAAGATCACTACATACACTCATATGAGAGTTGCTTGCTTAGAATCCACTAGGTCTTTATTTTGGTTGTAACTTGGCTAGGGGTAGTGGTTAACAACGGAGGATGGAAATCAAAACACATGTCTTGGGAGAAAAGATGTTCATGTGCACACAACTCCTAAACTACCTAATTCCTTTCCAATCCCAAGAAGATTACAACATGAAGCCTATTCACTGAATTACAACTGCTCATGGGACATCCTCAATGATAATAATAAAATGCCCAGGTCCCAGAAGCAAAAAGGAATGACCATTTTTTTTTAAACGAGCATTAATTCTCATCCCAACATTCTTCCTCATTTTGTTCTTAAAAGCTTACATTCCCATCCCAAATCCACAACTTCGACTTTGAGACATTTTCACAACCCAAGACATGTGAGGGTGAGGCTCAAAGTATGTGAATGGGGTGTAAGGGGTATCATATGAGAGGAGAACCAAGAAGAGAAAAATGTGTATCACATACTTTATTGAAAAGCTTCAAGTTGCTCCTAGGGTAATTTATAACCAAAAAAGGACAAAAATGCTCAAAATGACAAAGAAAGCCTAGCATCATGTTCAAAGCTTGCAACAACTCATAATGTGTCAAATAGATACTCATGTAAGTGTTTGTGATGCAATCGATGCATTGAAAACCAAGGTGAAGAGCAAAAGAAATGTAAGCATGTGCAACCCCTCAAGAAAAGAATATAAGGCTCAAAAGCTCACCATAAAGGGGTATAAATCTCCACCTAGTCCAAGATGCTCAAGTAACCAATATCAAATAAAGTCTACTCCTAAGCACATAAACTTTTCACCATGATAGTCCAAAAATGCACAAAGTTATCACACACTCCACTTGAATTATGTTTCCTATTAATGCTTGGATAAGACTCACTTATTACTTTCTCACCCAATGTCACAATCAACCAAACCATAAAAGGGTCTAACATGTGGGTGTACAAATGCTAAATTCATATATTTAAGCTCAAACATGCTCAGAATTTGAAAAATTTGTCAATTATCATCATGCTATCATCATGCTATTATCATGCAAATGCTACCCCCTAACCTAAACTAAACATTGTCCTCAATGTGAAAAGTTATGAAGCATAGGTGAGTCCGTAGTGTGCACAATGAGCATGATGATGAATGGAACCATACCCCCCAACAAAATGGAAAAGAGTATGAATAAGAATGAAATAAAAAGAAAAAGGAACATAAAATAAAGAAAACATAAAAGATAAGGAAGGTTTAAGAAGTACCTCGTGTAGTCTTCAATCAAATCATAATCAGGGTGATATTCAAAAAGTAGTTGCAATGAAGTAGCAAAAACACCATCATGGTCCAACTCGGTGCAAACATCACTACCCTCCCCAGACTCGATGTCAATAAGTTCATTAGCAGGGTCATCTTCTAGGGGTGGCATATCATGGTACTCAGATAGGGAACTGATGTCAGATTCAATAGTGTCTATGTCTCTGGCGTAAGAGGGTGCATCTAACCACTCATCAGCTATAGTCACCTCAGCCCATTCCACTTCTAAGAGAAGTTGGAGGTCAACTTCATCCCATCATTGGTCATCTAGTTGATCAGGTGTGATGTGCATAAGTGGTGGAAATATAAGTGGTAAGGGTAGTGAATTGCTTTCTAAGAAATAGTCCTCAAGCCACCCATCCCCGTCAACCTCTGAACTCTCAGACTCACTGCCCTCGCTGGATATAAGGGTTATGTCATCCCACTTACATTTTCTACTTGTGTTACTAAGTTCCCATGATTTACATTTATTAGTAGTTGGACCACAGATGGAGTACCTGTTCCTTGCAAAAAACTAGGAGAATAGAATTTAAGAACATAAACAACCCACAAATCAACACAAGGTAACATCCATAAATGCCAAAATAAAAAGAATAATGGAGATAAAATGTAAAACAAACCAAATTATCAAAATAAATATACAAACATCCCATTTTTTAAAAGTGAGTAAAGATTTTTAGGATTACAAAATAAATAAAAAGAAAGGTTCACTCCTAAACTCTTAAAGAAGAAAGAAACATAAAATTAATCACTATGGGGGCGGGGGTAGATGAGATTCTCTAAGATAATCCAAAACACTTTGCAGGAGATGGCCTTGAGATTGCCAGCTTTGGTGAATGCGTAGCAGGAGCTGGTGATCAGCTTCTTGATTCTGCTCCATGACACTAATACGTTCAGCCAAAGCTCCAATCTGATCGGCTAATTCAGCATTGGTTACCTTCTCTTCATCTTCCTCTTTCTCTTCCTCCTGTTCCTTTAGAACATGGGATGGTTCACATTCCTCCTTAGACTCCTCTACCCTTCTTTTCTTTGTTGAAATCACTCCTCTGGATTTGACATAGGATGTGATATTGAATGGATGAAGTCCTGAGGCTATGGGTAGGTCATCTGTGATATGAGCTCCTTTCCATTTAAAAATCTCCATGAGTGCTCCGCCAAAGGGTAATGCTGCTAGACTCCAGGATTCTCACAGGTATAAGCTATTTGGTGCCAAATATATGAGGGTAAGTCAATTGTCATCCCAATAAGTCAATTGTCATCCTAGTTCTAATTGCATAAATAAGCCTGGCTCTAAGAGGGGTACAATCAGCACTCCTGTTTTGAGGTAACAGATTGGAGCAGGAGAATATGTGTAAGGCCCAATATTTATCTTTCAACACTGACGCAGGTTTTTTATATACCCCAGGCCATTCTTGGCCTTCTTTCACAATTTCTGACACCACATTTGGAAAATGAGGAGTACCTACAGCTGGATAAGCAAATTCGGGGTTTTCAATTCTAGTTACTTGGAATACTACTGCAAAGTCATCCGGTGTGAGTGTAATTTCAACCCCCTTGACCCAACTAGTGAGTTTTTCTCTACCCTTCCGCCTTATAATCGAGCTTTCTTTGAAATTAGCAAAGAATTCCTTGACCAAGTCGACTACACAATAAGCATGGAATTTTGCCACATTCATCCATTGCCTCCTTTCAAAGTTCTGTTCAAGCATGAATTCGCTACGATTAAAGTGATCAATTTCCCAAAAACGTTCAATTACTACTGACTTAAACCCCCAAAGATCATCATATTTTTGTTCAGCTTCTTCCTTCCAAAATCGACTTCTATCAAAGGATGGGGTCCCTAATTGTCTATTTGCCGGTTTCTTAGTTCTCGGGGCCATGGGAGCTACACCAATACAAAAACAAAAATTCAATGAGTAACTATGCAACTCCTATGTCCACACAAGTTCAGTGGCCCGTTCTAATGAAAGACATATATTATAACCAAAATTGGACACATGAACAATAGGCAAATTAGGTGGCCATGCAACATCCACCATGAATATTCGCAACCAATTTGAAAATTTCAAGCCTCATGGTGGCCATACAACATCCACCCGAGATAGGTTCCACAAATTCAATTCTCTAGGTGGCCATACAACATCCACCCGAGAAGGGTCCACTCCACAATTCTTGGTGGCCATGCAACATCCACCATGGAACAAATTTTTCAGTTAGAATTGCAAAATAAGAATTTGAGAGTTAGCAAGTGAATTCAACTATTAAAGGGTCTTTGAACCCTTGGACCCGATTTTGGGAACCACGGGTAGGAAGACATATGGAGTGAAGAAATTTACTCAAATCAGATGTGTGCTTCCTATTCCCGTTAACAACTTGAAATATAGCTTCTACTCACAAGAAATCCCAAACCTATGAAGCTTAGAAGCTTGGGTTTGAAGGATATGGAACGTAGAAGCCATCCATGGCTCAAAACTAACTACAAGACATACCTCGGGTTGAGAGAGCTGAAAACTTGAAGAATAGCAGGTGAGAACTATGAATCAACCGTCGGGAACCTTGATTCTTGAAGGGAGGACCAAAGATCAATAGGAGATTTGAGAGCCCTTTAAGTTAGAAGCAAGAAATTAGGGCTTGAAGGGGCCGAATTGGGCTTAAAAGGTTTTGCAGGGTCCTAACCATCTCGGCCAGGGGTTCAGGACCACAGAAAGGTCCTCCCCAAAATTGCATTTAGCCAACACACTGTGGTCCCAACCGTTCCGGGTAGGGGGTCGGGACCATCAAAAAGGATTTCCACCCACTTTTTCTAAGCTATTTAAAATAACTTAAAAATATCTAGACTCAAAATAAAAATTCTAAATTAAGGACAAAAGAAAACCTATCCTAACCTACTATTATACAACTAAAACTACATTCTAATCTCATTCTAATTGAAGAATGGGGGATCTAAAAGATCCCATGTTTCAATTTTTGCCACAAAGTTTTCTAAATATAGTTTGAGGCGTTGGCCATTAACTTTGAAGGTGGTGTTGTTGCGTGGGTTGTGAACCTCACACACACCATGCTCTGAGATAGAAAGTATAATAAAAGGACCGTACCATCTAGATTGAAGCTTAGCCGGGAAGATGTGTAACCAAGAGTTGTATAGCAAGACTTTTTGGCCTACATGGAAAGATTTCCTAGAAATGTATTTCTCATATAAATCTTTCATTCTTGCCTTGGCAATCTTTGCGTTCTCAAAAGCATCATGACGTAACTCCTCAAGTTCATTCAATTGGAGCTTCCGGAGAACACCGGCATCATCCAAATTCTCATTGAAGTGCCTAATCACCCAATAAGCTCTATGCTCCATTTCTACGGGTAAGTGGCAGGCCTTGCCAAAGATAAGGCGATAGGGGGACATGCCTAGAATAGTCTTATACGCCATTTTATATGCCCACAATGCATCGATGAGACGTAGAGACCAATTTTTGCATGTCGGGTTAACAGTTTTCTCTAAAATTCCCTTAATCTCCCTATTCACCAATTCGACTTGGCCACTGTTTTGAGGATGATACGCAGTACCTACTTTGTGGGTCACACCATAACTACGCAGCAAAACACCAACAGGCCGATTACAAAAATGCTTACCTCCGTCACTAATGATAACTCGAGGCATCCCAAAACGTGAAAAGATGGACTCCCTCAAGAATTTGACCACCACCCGGTGGTCATTGGTACGAGTTGCTATGGCCTCCACCCATTTAGAAACATAATCAATGGCCACCAGGATGAACTCATATCCAAATGACTTAGGGAATGGTCCCATAAAATTAATCCCTCAGCAATCAAAAATCTCCAAAACGATTATGGGGTTTTGAGGCATCTCATTACGTTTGGTCAGAGCTCCCAACCGTTGACACCAAGCACACCGAAGGCAATAATTATGAACATTCCTAAACAATGAGGGCCAATAGAATCCGCTTTGAAGGATCTTAGCAGCTATTTTCTTTGAGGAAAAGTGACCTCCACATGCTAGGGAATGACAAAACTCAACGACACTATGTACCTCACTCTCGGGAATACAACATCTCATGATCTGATCAGGGCAATACTTATAGAGGTATGGTTCGTCCCAAAAGAAACTACGCACCTTACGTAAAAATTTTCCTCTATCGACTTTTGTCCAATGGGAGGGCATCTGTCCAGTCACTAGAAAGTTAGCAATGTCCACATACCAGGAGGTTGGACCGGTAGGTTGGTACTAATATGCATGAGGTGTTCGTCCGGGAATTGCTTATTGATTAGTAGGTCACTAGAATTAGATACATGTTGGGTACTCTAGACAAATGGTCAGCTACCACATTTTCAACTCCTTTCTTGTCCTTGATCTCCAAATCAAACTCTTGGAGAATGAGCATCCACCTAATCAAACGAGGTTTGGCATCTTGTTTTGAAAGGAGGTATTTCAAGGCTGCATGATCCGTGAATACTGTGACACGAGAACCTACCAAATATGACCTAAACTTATCCAGGGCAAACACTACCGCTAAAAGTTCCTTTTCAATAATGGTATAATTCACTTGAGCCTCATTTAGAGTCTTACTAGCGTAGTATATAACATAGGGTTTCCCTTCTTATCTTTGCCCTAGAACTGCTCCCACAGTAAAGTCACTCGCATCACACATTAGCTCGAATGGTAAGGACCAATCCGGGCTTTGGACAATTAGTGCAGTGGTAAGCAAGTGTTTAAGCCTGTCAAAGGCTTCCTAGCATGAAGTTGTCCATTCAAAAGGACTATCATTGGACAACAATGAGCATAAAGGTCGAGCAATAGAACTAAATGACTGGATGAAACGTCGGTAAAAATTGACGTGGCCAAGGAACGATCTTACGTCCTTAACACATCAAGGAATAGGCAAATTTTGAATCAATTCCGCCTTTGCTCTATCTACCTCAATCCCACGATGCAATACTATATGCCCCGAGACAATCCCTTATTGTACCATAAAATGGCACTTTTCCCAATTCAGCACCTAGCTACTCTCTTTACAATGGACCAAAACCTTTTCAAGGTTAGTTAAACAATCATCAAATGTATCTCCGTAAACGGAGAAGTCATCCATGAACACCTCTAAAAATTGCTCAACCATATCACTGAATATGCTCATTACACACCTTTGAAAAGTCGCAGGTGCATTACATAACCCAAATGGCATGCCTCTATACGCGAATGTGCCAAAAGGGCATGTGAAAGTGGTCTTTTCTTGGTCCTCAAGTGCTATTTCAACTTGATTGTACCCTGAATACCCATCTAGAAAGCAATAAAAAGCTTTTCCCACTACTTTCTTAAGTACCTTGTCTAGAAAGGGAAGTGGAAAATGGTCCTTCCGAGTCACAGCATTCAAGCACCTATAACCAATGCACATACACCACCCAGTTTGGGTGTGTTGAGGCACTAAATCTCCTTTCTCATTCTCCACCATAGTGACACCGGACTTTTTAGGGACTACTTGAGTGGGGCTTACCCACTTTGAATCAGAGATGGGGTAAATGATACCCGCATCAAGTAACTTAAGCACCTCCCCTTTAATAACCTCTTTCATAATTGGGTTCAATCTCCGTTGCATCTGTCTTACCGGTTTGGCATCATCTTCAAGGAATATATGATGGGAGCACACTAAAGGGCTAATACCACGAAGATCTGCCACAGTCCATCCTAGAGCCTAACGATGGGCCCTCAAAAATGCTAATAACCATTATTCCTGAACTCTCTCCAATTTAGAAGACACGACTATTGGGAGCGTCTCACCCTCACCTAGAAACACATACTTAAGCTCACTCGGTAATGATTTCCTAGAAGGGCAAGGGGGACATTCAATCAATGGCTTGGGTTTACTCAAGGAGGGCTCTAAAGGCTAAAAAACGAGAACCCAACCACTAACAGCCATGACTTCTTCCTTAGCACTCACAAATTCGTCACCCCCAACAAAGCTTGCACTATCCAAAGCCTCAAGTCTTTCACTTCTCACTAGTGCTCTCTTTATAGGATCCTCAAAGAAAGTTTTCTCGAAGTATTCCTCACTCAAAGCATGAATCACATCCACTTCTCGAATGTCCTCAAATTCTCCCATTTGCTTCCCTATCCTAAAAATATTCATCTCCACGGTCATATTTCCAAAAAAAAGTCTCATGACCTCGCTCCTACAATTGATCACAGCATTGGATGTAGCAAGGAAGGGTCCACCAAGAATGACCGGAATAGATTGGGTAGGGTTAGGAACTGGTTAGGTGTCCAATACAATGAAATCAACTGGGAAGTAGAACTTGTCTACTTGAACCAATACGTCCTCCACCACACCCCTGGGCATTTTGACCGAACGGTCAGCCAACTGTAATGTCACTCTGGTGGGTTTCAGCTCACCTAGGCCTATTTGTTAGTAAACAGTATAAGGCAAAAGGTTGACACTAGCACCTAGGTTAAGTAGAGCTCTATCAACAATATGGTTCCCTATGATGCATGAAATGGTTGGACACCCAGGATCCTTATATTTAGGGGGTGTGTCACATTGGAGTATGGCACTCACTTGTTCTATCAAGAAAGTTTTTTCCTTGACATTGAGCTTCCTCTTTACAGTGCACATATCCTTGAGAAACCTAGCATAGGAAGGATTTTGCTTAATGGCTTCAAGTAATGGGATGTTGATTCTCACTTATTTGAAAGTCTCATAAATTTCAGAGTTCAACATCTCATTCTTGCCCTTTGCTAGTCTCTGGGGAAAATGTGGTCTAGGCATGTGCTCAACAAGATGGTCAATTGGCCTAACCAAAGGCTCTTCACTAGGTTCCTCTTCACTCTCTTTTTCAGTCTCCCCATTCTTTTTCTCATCCTCCAATTTCTCCTTCTCCTTTCCCTCTCCATCATTTGCCTTTTCCTCCCCACTATCTTTTGGACCTAACTTCTCACTTGTGGCATTGACTCTAGGGTCAGTGGGCTTTTGAATAATTTTACCACTCCGTAAAGTGGTAACTGCTTGAACCTGTTCATGTGGGGTGGCACCCAAGGTCGACGACTCAGTCATGTTCGCCTGGCCTTTAGGGTTTGGAAAAGGTTGTGACGGGAGTTTCCCACTCTGGGTGGTACTCATGGCCTGGGTCAACTTGGAGACTTGGCCCCTAATATCATCTAAAGCCCTAGTCACTTGGTTGTTAATGTTCAACTGCTGTTGCATAAATTGATTGAAAGTGTCCTCAACAGACCTCTTGTGTGGTGGTTGATATACAACAGGGTTGGGCTGTTGGTATTGGGGTGGTGGAAAAGGATGTGGTGGCTGAAATGACTGATTGGAATTATCATTCCTCCATAAGAGACTAGGATGGTTCCTATACCCCGGGGGATAAGCATTGGAAGGTTGGTTTCCCCCTGGATAAGTGACATTCCCACCTTATGGGTAAGAGACATTGCCTTGGCCCCTATTTTGGAATGGACGATTTTGGGAGTTGTTAATATATGCTTGACCATATGCAATCTCTTTAATCAAGGGTAGTTCAAGGCACAAATTAGCATCATGCCCCATTTGATCACATGCAACACATATCACATTTGGCTCAACCAGTTTCTCCTTATTTTTGAGCTCTAAAGAATCAAGCTTACGTTGTAATGCAGCTAACCTAGCCCGTAGATCGTCGCTTTCACTCAACTCCAGTGGTCTACTAGGTGTGGGATTCCTATGCTCTAAAGAAGAAGGTGGTCCAATTTCCCAATCATTAGAGTCCTTGGCCACCATATCAAAGAAATCCATGGCATCTTCCGCAGTCTTATCAAACAGAGTACCATTGCACATGGTAGAAACTAGTTACTTAAGACTAGGAGTTAGAGATTCATGGAAGATGCTCACTAACCTCCATGGTTAGATTCATGGAAGATGCTCACTAACCTCCATGGTTCAAAACCATGGTGAGGACAAGCCATCAAGAGGTCCTTAAACCTTTCCCAGGCTCGACAGAAATTCTCATTAGGTTTACAAGAGAAAGTGGTAATCTGTCGCCTATAGTACTGAGTTTTCTGAGTTGGGAAATATTTCCTAAAGAACTTAGTCTGTATTTCACGCCACGTTCCAATAGAACGTGGGCGAAGGGAATTAAGACAGAACTTAGCTTTATCCTTGAGGGAAAATGGGAAAAGTTGAAGACGCACTACTTCCTCATTGGCATTGTGGTCTACACATGTGTTACTCACATCCTCAAACTCCCTAAGATGATTGTAAGGGTTCTCAGAATCAAGACCATGGAAAATAGGAAGAAGTTGGATGATTCCTGGTCTAAAAGTGAAGTTCCCCCTATTCAAAGGTAAGATTATACATGACGGTGTAATGTGCCTAACAGGGTTGAGATGATCTTTCAAGGGAATGAAACCCGGAACCTCTTGGGGATCATTATCCCCATGCACACTACCTTCCCCTCTTACTTCAGCCATTGAGTGAAAAGAAGATGTGGTGAGTGAAACTGTGAAAAGTGAGGTTGGTGAAAAAGATTCGGGAAGGTATGAAGGATCTCCTAGTTCGGATTCAGCTACGACTAACCTACCCGATCTTAACAGCATGCAAGTAACAAGTCTCTAAAGTTTTTTTTTTTTTAATTACCTAAAGAAAACTAAAAATTAGAAATATCCTAAAAACTAAATTTTGGCTCCCCGGCAACGGCGCCAAAAACTTGACCGACCCTAAAAAATGTTTGGGTTCTACCTCTCAAGTACAAAAAGGCAGTCATAGTTTTAAACTCGGTAAGTCCGAGGTCGAATTCATAGGGAGCCTAATGTTATTCATTTTCTAGGATGTGAAAGAAATTCTAAAACAAAACGTAAGCAAATTTTGAAGTTTTGTTTACTAAGTTCTAGGGTTTAGTAAAATTAAGGACAAATTCAAATGCAACTAATTAAAGTTATAATTAATAGGAATTTCGATTTTTAAAGTGAATTAAATGAGATGGCGAGAGATTAAAATAAATTCAACAAAACAATTTTAAACTTCAAACTAATCAATTATAACTAAAACTAGATTGGATTGCAATTTAATAATGATAAAGTTCTTGATTCAACGTCAAGTCCAGGTAGTTCACTACTTTGCCTTGGGATGTGTTTATTCGAATCTTGATTAGGGTTTAATTTGAAAATTATTACGAATATTGTAAACAAAGGTCAGTACCAGTGATCTCAAGTGGATATGGTTAAAGACCTTTGTTTCCGAAGGTTTTTCAATTAAACAAAGGAGACGTGAATTTAAATCCGATTTTTAATCCTATTCAAAAGTGTTTAAACAACTAGTTACGAAAACCCATACCAGTGATCTCAAATGGATATGGTTAAGGGTTTTCGTGTTTGAATGTTTTCGAAATAGATAAAAATGGATTTGTGAAAGGTAGATCCCTTCACAAGAGGTTTCACAACCTACGCGAAGGAACTACGAACACCCCAAGGCATTTTCGTGAACTACCTTTTCTTGATTCGTTGAATCAAGATTAGGGTTTTACGCTACAACCATTGTAAACATCACAAAAACAATAAACGAACATTCAATCATGCTATTTAATAATTGAAATAAACGAAACATCATATTAAAGAGCGAAACAAAATACAACTTACGATGTAACTTGTGCGTAAAAGAAGATATGAACTAACAATGCGTAGATGAAGAATAAAACTCCAAAAGCATCCATCAAAAAAACTTTAAAACATAAAAATCACTCTCAAACTTAATCTAAATCTAATCTAACTCTCAATGTAGTTGTGGAATCTTTAAAAAGGCATCCCCCCTTCATGGCCGCGCAATGGGTCCTTATAAAGATGCAAGGAAACCCTAAAAGAGGAGCTTCTCACGCGAGCTGCAAAGGTCACAATGGTCCTGACTGTCTGGAGGGGGGTCGGCACCACAGAAAGCTATTTCTTCAATTTAAGTGCACTGTGATCCCAACCGTCTGGAGGTGATGGTCGGGACCCCCTAGTATCTCTTGGTTTGCTTTTCTTCCTCCTTTAGGTTGGGTCTTTAGGCTAGTCTTTTCGATCAAAGGTGAGGTTTGAACCATGACTTTTTCTTCGTCTTCTTGGCCCTCTCCATAGCTATAAACTTTGACATCCTTGCCCTTTTCCTTGCAAATAAAACAATAAAAGTATAAGTAATACAATAGCACTAAAATTTCAACTTTACTTATTTAAATGCATTAATATGTGTTGAATTAGGGAGTTTGTAATTACACTTTTCAAGTGTAATCACCGGTCATCTAAGCAAATTGAGGGGAATCTAATAGCTGCCTCGATTGGAAGTCACCCTATCAGATGCCCCCAATTCCCCTGGTCATCAAAGTGGACTGAGGGGAATCTAATAACCATCTTATCCTTGGGAATATGTGCGCATTTACTACATGGTAGGTGTACAAACGTGCATGCATACTTTGAAAGGACACAGCCCCCTCACTTTCTTGCCACGCGTCACGTATGCATTGGCTGTGATATCAGAGTCATCAATGTGCCACTTTCAAGTAGTTGGATCAGTTTTTTCCCGCCTAAATCGTGGCCATTGATTTTGAAAAAAACCATGATATAAATATTAAGGGAGATTTGCTAGTTTCTTTTTACACAAACTCATCTCTACAACTTCATTGATGCAACTTCAATTGAAGCTACTCCTCCCCCCTGCCACATTTATCTCTCCTCCTAAACTAGTAAGATTCGTTTTCTCTTTTTCTTTTTTGTTATTTTCCGTGCTTCTTTTTTATGTTCTGACTTTTAGTCCGTGGTGCTTATTTTTACGAGGGGAACCGTAGGCTCCTAAATCCCCTAGGTTTTGTAGAAAGCCTAGATATATAAAATCTGTCATTAATAGCTTGATTTTCTTATTGTACACATTTCGTTCGTCCCAATTATTCTTGTTTATTGCCATGGGTGATCCTGAAAGAGTCAATCCTATTAGCAGTGAGGAATCTAATGACCATAGTTACGTCTTCGCTAGACATAGGGCTTCCCATGCCCCAGTACTAGTGGTCCTTGGGCATACAATACTGGGCATACCGTTGATGGCTTCGAGCTCGGCATTGGAGCCAAACACTCCCGTATTGCCACTATTGGTGACGATGATGCCATATTTGAGACAGAGGGCATCAAATCTACCATTGCCATTAAAAGGATTTAGGATGTGATTTCTGATTTCCAATTTCCCCGGGACCTTACTTATCGAGTGTTGGGGAAGAATGATTCTACCTTTTTGTCGAGAGAGGGTGAGATCGTGGTGTACGAAACCACTCTAATCGGTGGCCTTAGGTTTCCTCTACCGAAGTTCGTTCGAGAGGTGTGTCTCACCTCAGCATGTCTCCAGGCCAAATCTCGCCAATTAGCTGGCAAATTCTAATAGGGAGTGCAATGTTCCGGGGAGCTGCCACAAGACAAGCACTACTGACAATCAAATTTCTACACTTCTACAAGATCACTGAGAAGGGCTCAGGCTAGTGGTATTTTTCAGTGAGGAAGCCTGAATTCAATTTTGTTGCCCACATGCCTTTAAATGTAGTGAAGAACATTAACAGAATTCACAAACTCTAGGTTTTCACGACAAACAACCCCCATACTTGTACTAGCCAAACAAAGTCTCATGCCAACATCAACATACAAGGATGTGACACCAAACAGCCTATTTATACATGTCATAATTATCTTATATTTAATATAACAGCTATTTTTTTAATTTTATTTAAAATTCAATCTAATAGACACTTTGGCCTAAAACCTCTAGATTTCTAGATACCGGCCTTGACCAGACTTTACATGAAATGTAATCTTAGCTTATATTAAATTATCACCGGGTTGATTGAGTTTAATTTTATAGTTAACGTAAGGTTAATTTGGTAAACTAACAAGATTTTTGTTTTTCTTCTCTCTGCCTTGATTATTTGATTTTTAAGTGTTATTATTTTTCTTTTTAATGTTGACAATGTCTAAAATCTACTGTAAGTCAAATAAAAAACATAGTTTGGTGAAAAAAGAAATCATATAAGAATAAAAAGTAACTGAGAAATTAAGGCACTTTCTTTTTTGTTTGCCAAATTTTACTTGTAGAACTCATCTATATTGATTGATTATGGTATTAATTATATCAGTTCCTAAATACATATATTCTTTAGAATGGAGTAAATTTTGATTTTAGAAATTCTTCATTAAAATAATACTGTACATCAACTACTCTAAATAATTATTCACAATCGATAATGTTTTGCTAAGTCACTGCAAAGATGTCTCAAAATAGAGAATGCATAGAGATATTGAGATAAACCACTTTTTCACTTTCTCCTATCTACTTTAGAGAAGGGAATAAATTTAGATCAAATGATACAATAAGTCAAAGTTTAGATTAAGTCTCACGAATCTCAATTTTTTAAAAAAGAAAACAAATTTAGAATACTTAATATAGATAAGTTGGTTTTGATTCGGATACCGAACCAAATAAATAGGTTCATCTATGTTTAAACTCGTGTCTAATTAAGACAGTTAAAAAGGCTAAACTAATTAGGTTTTAGGATATTCCGATTCTTTTGTGTGTCTTTAATTTAATGCACAATCTTATGTTATTTAATTAATTAATTCTATGCAGTGTTACAACTATTCCTCCAGTGTTTTGCAATTTGAAGGATATGGATATGTACCAAAAGGGACATCAGGAGCGCGCATCATGCAAGTGTTTGGGACGAGACCTCATCGTGCCATGGTCCTAATGCTTGGACTCTACAATGGTTTGCTCATGTATTATAAACGAACCGTATTGGTTCCATACGTATATGACAGATGGTTTCGGGTTAACGTTATCCACGATGTAAGTGTTACTAAAGTTAAGGTATACATAGATGGATATCGAAACCTAGAAGCGGATGGTCATGGAGGGACATCTTATGCCTTCAAATGCAGTGAAGAACGTTCAAATTCTTAGAGAATGTAATTGATATTCTCCTCACAGTATAAATTAATGTAAAGTAGAAATTGTAAGGGTAAATTATAGGTAGCATATATCTACTTTAGGGCCGTCTAATAACGTTGTTATTTTTTTATTTGTGTTTAATACTTCATATTTTTTAGTTTTTATTTTTTATTATAATTTTTTTAATAAAAATTGAAACTGTATTTGAAAATGTAATTTTGTTTACATAAATTACTTTTTATTATAATAAAGTATTTAATTTTATTAATTTTTTAAAATATTAATTGTATTTAATAAAATATATTTCATATCAATTAAACTAAATTAAATATTAATTTAATTAAATTATTTAATAAAAATAAATTAATTCAATAAAAAGAAACTACATTAAATATAATTTAATTATATTGTTTGTTAAAAAAATTTAATAAAATATATTTCAAATATACACTAGAAGTGTAAGGATTTGATTGATACAATTGAAATGTGAGGAATTAAAGTAACACTGAGAGTAAACTGTAAGATTATTTTTGTACTTTATCTATGAAATTACCTTTTTACTCTTAATATAACAGTTGTGCGTGACAGCCAATTAACAAAAAGGCCAAACTGCTGCTTGACCGAAAATGTAGAGATTTGATAATTACAATTGAAACATGAGAAATTAAAATGACACCAACTATAAACTATAGGGATGGTTTTGTACTTTATCATTGTAGTTTTTGTTTTTTTAATTTTTTGGAAATTTTCATTTTAACCAAAAACTTCAAGTGAAATTTAATGAGGTAAATTATACTTAACATCTACTTAACATTTAAATAATTACACTTACCACCTAATCAACTGTTAAAATTTAACAGAAATTTTTAAAATAATCAAAATTTTAGGTATTTTTCTATTTTATCATTCCCTCTTTCACATATTCTCAGTTTTCTTCACAAAAAATATGCAAAAACAAGTAAAAACAAAATAATTTGGATATTTTTATAAAGAAAATTAATGAAAATGTTAGAAAGGGATGGGTAAAATAGAGAAAAAAAAAAAAAAACTCCTAAAAGTTTAGTTATCTTGATATTTTTTTATTAAATTTTAATTGTTGATCTAACAAAAGATGGTTAATATTAATATTTCAAAATAAGGGAAATAAGTATAATTTTTAAATATTGAGATGATAAATGTAATTAAACGAATGTTAGAGAGAGATATGTGCAATTTACCCAACCCAATTTCAAATTTTTTGAGGTTTTATTTTTTAATAGCAATTAAGAATATGAGTTTTTATTTAACTACAATATTCCTATTCAATAATATGTCCTTAACAACAATGAGAGTGAATAATCGAAATAATCATTGAGGAGGAAATTACAACTAAGTAAAAGTTTGGCCCGTTGATTACTACGAAAACAAATTAATGTCCTAAATTAAAATTTTAGGTAAAATTTAAGAAAGTAAAGTAAACTTTACCATAATCATTTGTTTAAAAGAGGATTGGTGAGTAATTAGTGTGTTGACGTTAAATAGTTAAAAGAAAGAAAAGAAATCCCATAGAAATGAGAATAAAGATGAGTAGTTGTTTAATTGGAAACATTAGTGCGTAGAGCATGCAATTGTTTAACATTCATTATCAACTAATGAAAAAGTCAATCACATTGTTTGAGAACTCTGATTCGTTTCCAACGAGACTCCATGTAGTAAGACTCATGATCCTGTCCATAAACTCCACACTTGAAGTAATGAAAGGTTCCACCCCTCCCCAGAGCTTCAAATTTGTGGACTCCATCAATGTAAACCTGTAATTTTCCGGCGTCCACATCGTGGATTACGTTCAACCGAAACCACCGATCGTAAATGTTGGGAACCACCTCGGAAACATTGTAGTACGAGAGTGTACCGTTATAAACTCTAAGCATTAAGGTTGTGTTGACGGGTGGTTTGGCTCCGAATACCTGCATGATGCACGCGCCTGATGTCCCAAATGGAACGTACGCATGTCCCTCGAATTGCCAAATACCCGAGTTGTATCTATATTCCTGAAACAATATATTTTTATGGAGATTTGTCAGAAAATAAATGAATACTTTTCATTGCGAAGGAACTTAGGTATTTTTTTTTTTTTTAAAGTTAGGGGACGTTTGGTAGTCAAATTTTTACCAAAAAATTTAACTTTTGATTTTTCAATGTTTGATAAACTACTAACTTTTATCACTTTTCTACTCTATTACAGTAACTTATCAATTTAAAAGTTATCAAAAATTACTAAAAATTGTTAAAAATTACTAAAAGTTGTTAAATATTGTCAAAAAATTTACTTAACACCCAAAAGTTGTAAAAAATTGTTAAAAATTATTATTTATTTTACCAAATACATCAAAAATTATAACTAGCAACTTTTAACAAAAAAATATTAAAAATTGTGTCTTCAAATGCTCCCTTATTACACTATCGGAAATTTTTAACCAATAGTGTTTATGATAATGATACGAGTTTCTTGTGTACGAATTGTTTTAATTGAACAACTTGTTAAAATACATCTTTATAACAAAAATGCAACTTTTATGTTATTCTAGTGTAATTTTTCAGCCAAAAAAAATAAAAAATAAAAATAATTAGTTTTTTTCTGTTTACTTAATTAACACAGTTAATTAGTTCAATATATACAAATATAAACCAACTTTCCTATATATGCATACGCAATTTTAAATGTTTGGACTCATTGATTTTGCATAATATCACTTCCACAAGAATAAATTCAAATAATGGGATGCAATAAAAATTAAAAAAAAAAAAGGGGGGAAAGAAAGTTAAAAATATAATGAAATGATGGTGGGAGCGTAGGACTAAATTACTCGGAGCATGATCTCGGAACGAGGGTGGGTTGGACTGCCTCGCGACAAAGGCTCATCGGTAGAGTAAACCCATAGTTTGTGAACTCCATCTCTAAAGCTGTACCGTTGATCTACAGGCAAATTGTAGGGTTTATGGATGTGAAATTGGGATTCGTTCAACGGGAGCTCGATGAAACCATTTGTAGGATCCATGGACGTCAAACCCTTCCCTTTCCCAGTGTTCATGATGACCAGTAATGTTACTGAAGCTAAGTTTGAAAGGATGAAGTAGTAGTTACTTGGAGCACTACCCATTTCTTCTTTTTGAGTAATTATATGGGATTGATCAAGATCAATTAACTTAATAATTGGTTGATGATGAATTGAATTCCCATATACGCACACACATATATATAATTTGGTAATATAAGAGTTAGTTTAACTGGTAAAATTTTGACTTTACTCTTCAATAATTACTAATTCGAGTCTTTTCAAGGTAACTGAAGGATTTATCCCTTCATTAACTTTAGGGTTAAGAGATTACGAGATATACGCCGGACACCCTTGATTACCATAATAATAATAATAATAATAATAATAATAACAATGATGATAATGATGATACAAGTTGGTAATTTTGATATTTATAATTAATTTATTTTGGTATTAATTGGACCAAGAAAAATCGAAATTTCCTCGTATGTCTAGTTCTTTAGAAATCACTTTCAAACAATACAATCATGCACCAACAAACTGCCGAATTGGCTTAATTCAGGTGGGCATGCACGGTTTGTCTTAATTGTTGTTGCCTATGTTGTATGTTATGAATATAAATTTAATTAGGAGGATTACTCTGGTGGGTATGGATGTCACACCTCACTGTAAGAATGGCGAAAAGTTCATCCGAATAAGAAATTTTATTGCTAAAATTATTTTCGGTACAGCATTACAATGACGACATACAATATACGTATGACACCAAGATTATTTTTATTTTCATTTACCATTGTCACCGCTATCCCACCATTAGTATCCATCCATCTCCGCTATTTTCATCTCAACCCTATCTTTAATAATTTTTTTATTTCATTTTATTTTAATTTAAACTATTATTAAAATAAAAAATTTATTTCATTTTATCATTGTTTGACCATCGAACAAAATAATGAGAATAATTATTTAATTCTAATACTATTTAACTTTCTCATTTATTATTATTATTTTAAATACTTCAAGTATTTAAATCAATTTGTACACATCTCGATTAATTCTAAAAAGATTTGAATCAATGATCATATGGAAAACAAACTAAAATTTTACTAGTTGAATAATCTTGAAGAAACTCGAACTAATAACCCTAAAAATCAAATTCAAATATTTTGCTAATTTAACTATAACTCTTTAAGGGTTTTGTTACCTTCCAACCTTTTAAATACCGCTAACCAAGCGGAGTCTCAAAGTTGTCCCATCAATGGTATTATGGTAAAAACACAATCTTATGACCGCGAATATCTGACCAAGAAAAGTTCAACGCTGAAATCTAATTGTAATGGCCGAAGGAAGCCCCAAAAGTGGGTCATCTTTTGATGCTCACTTTAATTATTTTTAATGCATTAATAAGCTGAGATGATTGCATTCCTTCGACAACGGATGCAACCTTAAATGAAATTCACGGATCGGCTTACTTTGACATTTTCCACCATTTTAAAAACAGATATTACTTAAATGAAATAATGTATGTATTATATATATATATTATTTGATAATGACGGTTGGGAAATACAATATTTGATTGCGGCAGCAGCCGAATGAGACACCATCGAAAATGAGGGCAAAAACATGACAACCACTGAAAGCCTTGTTTGGAATTCCCTTAGTTTCCAAATTTTTAGTAGCTGTAATTTTTTTTTTTAAATTGACTAAATTACTATCTTACATTGTAAACTTTAAATATCTTAAATAAATAAAAATAATTAAAATTTAAAAAAAAATTGAACTTTCCAAACAAAATACTAGCATTTTAGAAATTAGTTAAAAAAAAAATAAATCAACTTCTAGTGTTGCCATGGTACCAAGCCCATTCTCTTCAGAACTTCAAGCATGTTGCTTACCTTAAATAGAGGACCTTTATATATATATATATATATAATAAGGATACAAAATAAAATAAAATGATGAGGTCGGGTTTGAAATATAATCTGCCATGCAATTCTAAGGAAAGACTTAAATCTGTCTTTAGTTGCTCTTTCATTATAGCAAAAGGTAAACAAGTAGACGCAGAAGGAACTGGACTCCGGCCCAGAAGCTCTTCTAATTCTAAGAGTTGGAACTCAAATAAGTTGTCTTCATGGTACCTCCACTTCCCATTTAAGCTCTTTCCGTACATATACTAACCTGCTTCAACACAATTGAAATAACTCTCAAGTTAGAAATCATAAATCATATTCACAATATCCACGTAAATATTAATATGCTAAATACTTTTATGTTTCTAATTTCAGGTTTGGAATACATCAAAGGCTTAATGCTAAATCATGTCATGTAGAATTTTGTCCTTTTCATATGCATTTGGATTGACTTGTATAGGTAAGTGAATTATATTAACTATATATGATTTATCAATAATAGAGGAAGGCACAAAATTAATTCCTTTACACGTTATAAGAAGTTTATCTAAGATTTAATAAAATAGTTACTATATATTTGGCTATATAATATATTAATTTTATTATTTAAAATTTTTAAAATTTTCCGTTATTATTTTGAATTTTTTTAAATTAAAAAACGCTAAAAGTTGTATATCGCCTAGTACTATGCCGCCACACCACGACCACATCAAAATTTCTCGGACCAATAAGATGATCGCGACCACGACTTTAAACCATGGAAGAACTCCAGAACTAGACTGGGGGGACATTCACAAGTTCAAGAGAGAGAATTTCAGCACTACTCTGTCAACACCTTGAGTACAAGTTATAGAACAGACTAATAAATTGCAAATTATCATATACAAGATATGGGTTTCAAGTTGTAAAATTATTTCTAGAAGCCAAGATAACTGGGTAAATCCGTATTTTTTGTCAACTAGAATCTAAGGCCATCTATCAATTTTTCTAAGATATAATAAAAATAAATAAATAGTCATTTCTTTATTTTACTAATACTCTACTTAATACTGCTTCACATCAAATTCTTTATACTATACTCTATAATATTTACTTTTTATATTTGTTTTCAAAACATATATATATTATATAGTCTTTATGTAAAAGTCAATTAATGATGATTCAATAAATGAATGATGTCTGTTAGAATGATTAACTGTCTACCATCCTTAAATAATAAGCTGGCAGTTAAAAATCAAAACTTTGCCTGGGAAGCCCATTTTGGAGTTGATTCCCAAAAGAGTTGAGAACTCTCATTTTGCCAAGTGACAGCACCTAAACCCTCCCAACTAGAAGCCAATGAGGGGAGTTTGATACAGATGAGTTATTCTACTACTCACGATAATTTTGGTAATTGCTCCATAACATGTCCTACACAATCCGGAAAGATTTATAAGACTAAAAACATTGATGGTACAGGAATTTTAACCAAGCATGGACTGTATAACCAAAAACACCGAGGACTTGTATCAAATCATCTACCTGCGATACCCTAAGTTAACTCTAGAAACATTCTACCAACGAAACATCTATTTGGGTAAATTTTATTCCAAAAAAGAAATGTCAATACAGTGGGATCTTCTGAAGTAGAGAGATAAGATTAAAAAACGGCAGATAAGATGTGGACTGAGAAATGACTATATGCATTTCATGAAAAACATCAATACATGGTATCTTCCATACTGTCGTACATGATGCCATACAGAATGCATTAAGACTTCAGAAAGGATGTAATACCACACACAAAACTCACCTTTGCATTCAACTGCTCTAGATGGCGATCAAGACTCACACGACCAAGATGATGCTGATTTGGTTATTCCCATTAATGAACTCAGCATAGTCGTTAAATTGGAGCCCAGAAAATAACTATAGTTTTGCCTCAGCATCAATCTTCTGAATTATATCCTACATGGGCAGAATCGCAAAATAACTAAATACCATTCATCAGGCAGAGATTAATAGAGGCCCAGTATTCTTGAACCAAAGTTCTGTTTGCGGAGCCAGGATATAATATTTACTGCATCTCTTCTTGATAAACCTTTTTAGCCCTGAAGCCTTGACTCACCTGACTTCTTCAAGCTACCCAATATACCATCAATCAGCTTGTCCTTGTTATTCCCAACATGGTCTGAAACAAAAGAATAGGTCTTGAAAGGTTTTTCCTTCCGCCCACCCCTTACTGCAGGAGTTTCAGTGTTGATACCAGTCCCTGAGGAACTATACGGTTTTAACACATCTTGAGAACAATCCACCATCCCATCCACATTTTCTAAACCCCCTTCTCTACTGGTCTCCTTATTGCTGTACCACGAGTCAAGAATCTGTAACAATGAGCTATCTTCATCTATTCTAGGCTTTTTTTGTCCTCCTGATCCTATTGGGGATGAGGTATCTTCATCTGAATCTGAAGTGGAATAATCTGATAGGGTTTGATAATCATGATTTATCTGTCTCACAGTTTCATCTTTCGCTCTACTTTTTGACTCCAAGTCTACTTTATTCTGGTTGGGACCAGAGTTGGCAACAGGCCCAAGTTCTTCCCATGGCGAGTCAAGATCATCATCATCTTTCCTCGAAGCATCAGCATCAGATAAGTCCCCATCTGAATTAGCTATTGCAGCACTAATATTATTTGCTTGAGCACTTGGATGACCAGCTTCTAGGCCAGAACTTTTTGAAAAATTACAAGGCATCATGCAAGTAGACTCTACTTTCACCCCAGGCATTATCTGTAACAGGGTTGCCAGTTTTTGGTATCCAAGCTGTTGTATATCTAGAGGATAGCCAAACCTCTCAAGGAACAGTTTCCTAAAGGAGCTTATATTGAAACCTTCAGGGTATTCCTTGACAATGTCATCCACAAGCTTCTGACAGTCCCCTAATATCTCATTTCTTGACTTGCTGAAGGGTTTCTTGTTAATAACAGGCAGAGAAGCTCCTGAGTTAGGAAGATTTTGGTGCATCCACTCTCCATTATGTTCTGGTAGTCCTTGTGAACTAGACTGTGATGTTGAGTTCATAAAGATAGATCTCAACCCATTTGAATTGGGAGGATTACTAACATTGGGACATTTTCCAGCAGGTCGCACAATTTTGAAAGGATAAGTTTGGGAGCAGCACTCCTCCACCCATTTCTTCTTTGAAATTAACAAATCCACGAGGTGAAGAAGATCATTTTGACTAAGAGATCTGAGAATCAAAGGCCCTTGCTTTTGCAGATTCTGAGCCATCTCTTCCCTGACACAAGCAAATAACAGTTACTAGATGATCCAAAATGCCCCTGTGAGAATTCTAGACAATAGACCTACAAGCTGTAAGGTCCATCAATTTCAGCATGGAACTTGATCTGTTCTATTGACACACATAAAGCACAAGGAGTTAAAATTGAAGTGACTAAAAAATTGCCAAAAAATTAAAATCAAGTTATGAAAGCATGAAATGTTACATTCAAACCAAAATTTTACTTTGAATATACAGAACAAAATAATATGAACAGCAAGTGCAAGATCACAGCTAGACAGTTACGTCTTCTAATATTTGATTTAGAAAGAGATGTCAAAATGAATTCTAGGAAAAAGTAGTTTATTTGACACAGAAAGTGGCTAGGTAAATAACCATCATTCTGCTTTCCTTCATCTGTATCATGGCATAAGATCAATTTGAGATAATATCTAATTGGTTAGTTTTACGCCCTGTTGGTTACCAACCTGAGCAAAATTAAGCAAACAAAATGTTCTTTTCAGTAAGGCAAGGTCACAAAAATCCCCGCATAAAACTAAGCGAGGCTTATGGACATCAAAGGCTCATTTCAGGTAATAATATGACTCCAGGGCTAAGGAGTGAGCACAATTTTTTCATGAAAATGGTCATTTCCTGGCTTGCTAGGGGTTGTGTTAACTAGGCACCTTAGTTTGTTTTGTGAAATTGAGTAATGAAACAAACGGTTAAAGAGGTGGTTTTAAAGGGACAACAAAATACATCTCCAAATCAAGGATCAAGATTTCATTCCAAAAGATCATTTCATTTGGTAATTAAATGTTTTGCAAACATTTGAAAAGCATTTTTTTTTTTGGGGTATTAATTATTAAAAAAAAACACCCAGATTTTTAAAGCAACACAAAAATATGAAATACATAAAAGTTTGGAAGTATAAATTGATTATACAACTAAAAATATGCGAGTATAAATTGACTATACAACCAAAAATATGCAAGTATAAATCGACTATGCAACTAGAAATATGCAAGTATAAATTAGCTAAACAATTTATTATTTTACTATTTTATGCTAAATTTTTATATGAGCTATTGTGCTTCAGTGGAAGCATTAAAATTATTATTCTACAAGTGTTTTCTACATTTGTTTCACTCACTTATTTAAAAAATTTTCCAATAGTTTCATCCCTCCAAATAATAACAGGTATGACACAAACTGAGTTCAATCATCAGAATGGCTTCACCATACTAAAACTAGAACCTGTAAAACTTCTTGAGTGTACGTCAAGTGCATATGAATGGGCTTCCATTGAGTTAGGTTTAGTGCCATCGTGCCATCTATATTCTGTGACTTTTAATTTTTGTGAACTTTGCCCTCTAGTATTCCAACTGGATTTGGGGGTCATCCGGTGCAACAATGCACCGGCTTATAAACTAGTTCAATTTTCAACCGTTAGATTATTAAAAAGTAGATCTGATGGTCATTATTTTCAAAAACAAATACACAGTGAAAGCACGGAAACGAGGAGTGAAACCAAACGAACATAGCAGGTGTAAGGAACTAAGGCTGAGTTTGGGAAGAAAAGAAGCTAGTTTTTTTCTTTTTTTTTTTGGGGGGGGGGGGGGGAAGGGGAACTAGCTACTAAAAAGCTAGTGCTTTTTTCCCCCCTTCTTTTGAGAGGGGGGTTTGGAAAGGGAAAAAAGCTAGTTTTTTTTAGCAGTTAACTTTTTAATTTTTTGTTAATTTGAGCTTTTTGCCTTCCAAGGTTTAAAAAAGTTTAAAATGTAAGACGGTCATTTTAAACCTTGTAGGGCAAACATATCAAATTAACAAAAAATAAAAAGCTAACTACTAAAAAATTAGCTTTTTTCCCTTTCCAAACACCCAAACAAAAATAACTAGTTTTTTAGTAGCTAGTTATAATAATAAAAAAAAAGAAAAAAAAAATACTAGCTTTTTTTTCTTCCTAAACTCAGCCTTTGTTCCTTACACCTGCTGTGTTCACTTGGTTTCACTTCTCATTTCCGTGCTTTCATTGTGTATTCGTTTTCAAAAATAATAACCGTCAAATTTCTTTTTTAATAATCTAACGGTTGAAAACTGAACCGGTTTAAAAGCCGGTGCATTGTTGCACCAGGTGACCCCAAATCCATTCCAACTTGAAAACAATGGCAAGGCGCATATATAAATCAGATATGTTACTATGATAACATTCTTTTAATTGTATTAAGTACTTGTGTCGGTCATGCTACGAACACATACGCTTGGCTAAGTATCAAATTATTTTGGTATATTTTTTTCGTTAGCACCAAAGAGGAAACTTTTTGGAAATGTTTCATACGTGTCTTGAAAACATTTTAAAAGCGGCAAAAATATATAAATTACATAAAAATATTTAGAAGTGTAAATTGTAATCTATTTAAATACATAAAGCTCTATGTCAAGTTTATATTTAGCATTTATAACCATTTGTGCTCCAAAAGTATGTTTTTATATTTGTATTAGCATTAGGTTTAGAATCGAGTCTTTTGGGTCATTGGTTCCTCAGTTCGAAGCTTGAAGTAAAAATCAATAATTTGGAAGTGTAACAAGAAATCCACCTCTTAAGGCGCCTCTAGGCCCTATATCACTCCACATGCAATGTGCTCTTTATTGACACTGCCTGCTACATAAGGAGAAGACCACTCCTATAGTACATGCCATAGCTCTAAGAGTTTTTGAAGAAACTTGGTGAATGTAAGTTCAAATTTTGGTTGGATTTCATAATTTGTTCTCCTAGACCAAACCGGATTGAGAATTGTAAAAAGTGTTATGCTATTTAAAGAGAGACATTGATCAAGAAAAAGAGCTCAAATTCATATTATTTAGAGAATACCCTATGGAAAGATTAAGAGCTTCATAGCTTCAAATTGTGAGATCATCCTTTGAGAGAGATTAAAGGTTTCACTCAAGGTTGTTAAAATCAAGATTTTACTTAAAATCGGTAGAGGGTCCAAAAATCAAATCGTAAAATCATAACATAAAATGAAAATATAGTCTATTTGTAATAACTTGAATTTTTTTTTCTTAATTAATTTCCTTAAGTGTGTGGTGATATTTGTTATAGTAAAAATCTAGAAAAATTAAGGATTTTAAAATTTTTAGAATGATAAAATTAGTTAGAAAGAATTTTCGGATTTAATTTCACCCTATGTGGGAGTTTTATGTAGAATTTCTAAAATTTTTATCCAAACACTTCCTAGCCCAGTTACCTATTTGGTTCAAACCAAACCCATTAACCCATGGGTCAACCTTTTCTTTGACTCACCTCAACTCACTTTATCACTCACTGAGTTGACACATGAATAGTAACTCTAAATTATTTCTCGGCAAACTTTATTTCCATCCATCCTTTCTTCCATATATCTCTCACAATCTTACAAATTATTTAGCTAATTAGTCAAAAAAAAGACCCTACATTGATAACCTTAAATCATTCTTCCAAATAAATTAGCTAGCATAATTTAAAGCATTTTGTCAAAAAGCTAGCATGATTTAAAGCATTTTATTTAATTTGTCAAAAAGCTACCATGATTCCTGGATCATGCCACCTATCTTCATCCATCCTCTAACACCTATCTTAAATTATGTGGCTAGATAGTCAAAAAAACTAAGCTAGATTATTTGGATTATATTACCTAATACATAATGCTACTTTAGTGGTTTTCAAGTCTAGGTAGTGGAGCTTATTTTTCTCTACCGACACTTTCTCTACACTCCCTATAAATTTGTGTGTCTTCAAAGAGAAGAAAATAAGAGAAAAATAAAAAATAAAACATTATTTTAGTGTGGTTGGAGATTTGGTGTTGCTTGGAGGAAGAAGAAAGGCTTGGAACTTTTCAATTGGATGGTGTTCAAAGCTCAACTCATTTTTCTTTCTCAGAATTGGTCATTAATATCTTCATTGAGGTAGAATGATGAACCTCCTAAAATATATTTGATGCCTTTTTTGGATTAAAGTATGAAACTTGATTGTGATAAAAATAAATACCCGTATATTGGGGGTAGGGAAGCCAAAATTTTGACTGATGTAACTCAGTATACTGACAGCTCTCTATTTGTAACTTCTAATGTGCTTCTGACCCCTAAAACGGTGAAATTAGGCTTCGGCTAAAACATAAAAGTTGTAGCCCTTTTAGTTTTCTTTCCAATCCAAAAAGAATTGCATCAATCCGATTTGTGAGTCAAAAATTATGCCCAAAATACTGGGCACGTGTAAAATTGTATTTTCTGAACAAACTGAATTCAAGACTGTTTTTGCACCTTTAGACCTTAGAATTTTAAAAAGTGTAAAACATGAAAGTTGTAGGTCTTAAAGTCTAGTTTCTACAGATATAAAGTTTATAGATATTGGAGTTCTGCTCTATTTTATATGAATTTTCTTTTAAGTTGCTGTCTCTGTTTAGCCATTAATTGATGCTTGTTTGAATTTTTTTAGAATATTATGTTTAAAGATTTATTTAAAATTCCAATTACCTTCTGTTAGTTATTGTCATGTTAATAATTTCTATTGATATGAAATTATTTTAAACTGAATATTATGTATTATTTGACACTTTAATATTAATGATAATTGACTTAGATAATCAGTTTCATCATAGACAGTTGGATGACTTATTCAAACTAAAATGCTAAGTATTTGATAAAATGCCCAAAAGAAACAATGGACTTGTTCTTTTCTCATTTGGTCTTTCTTAAATGAATTTGATTTATTTTTAGGCATTATTTTGTCAACTTAGCAAGTTATATAACTATATTTTTATGATTAAGTGAATTTAATAAAACTTATTTAATACCTTCCTAAACATTAGAATAATTCTATGGACATTTGTGGATATCTTGAAGCCGAAAACCTATGATAAGGGTTTGATTATAAAGAAGATGATGATTGGAAATTTATTCAAATTAGTTTGAAAAAAAAATAAAACTTATAAATTTTTTCTAAAATTAAATATAAGTTCAAAAAGCTATTTATTATCTTTATATTCCATAAAATAATAAAATAAAAGGTAAAAGAGGCAAAAACCGAGATTTGCAACCAATGAGGTTCGAACTTGCGACTTTAAATCGTAATTAGGGTCGCCCGCCCGCTAAGCTACCAACCTCGGCTTAATTAATATACCATTAGAAATAATTTTATTCTTATCAAAGGTAGTACGGCCAACTTGTCAAAATAATTAACTAAAATACAAATTCGAATTCTAAATTTTTTTTTTTTACTTGCTACTTGTTAATTTACATGTAGTACCTATCTTTGTGATAATGATATTGGTGACAATGTTAAATCTTTGATTTATTGAGAATTATTATTAAATTATGGATTTAGATAAAGTACATAAAAAAATACTGCATGTGACTGAATAATCCCACTTTTGATTCATCGCCCGAGAATATTGCTGGTTGTTATTAAAAATATCTTATTTCCATACAAGGTACCCTTGGGAATGTAAAAAGGTGAGAAGAAATTAAGCCACTCGGTGCTAAAATTATTTTTGGCAATGGGGTAATGGGTGGATAGAAATGGCCTTTTAGATGAAGATGGGAACATATGCATTTTATTTTAGAGATGCTCCCTTCTGACTTGGCCAGTCAGGTAACCGGTCGCAACGGCTAGATTTTTGGTGGGTGACACCGTCGACATGCATTGGATGTTAAGCCCGTAAAATCACTGGTTCCAAGGCTGGGGGTAGAGAATGATAGGAGTATGATTATCTTATGAGGATTTTTAGATTAAACTCCTTGACCAAATTTTATTATGATTGGCAACCTCTCTTGCTTATGTATGAATGATGTGTTGGAATTATTTAATTATATTTAGTTCCTCTTGATGAATATTTTATAAAATATATATATATATATATGAAACCTGTATCACTACGGGGTTTGATCCCGAGATCTTGAAGATCTGAATCTGAGATCCCTACGACTGCGACACATTCTTCATTGTGGTACACACATCAATATTTAACTATTTTTACATGTAAGTAAAACAGTAGTTACGGTGACGGTTTCATCGAACTATTGTAAGTATAATTTACATTATTCAGTTAGGATCTATTGAAATAATTATTGCATAAACAGTATGCCACCTAAACACATTCACTGTAGTGGGTCACTTAATACAGTGTAGCATTACAACCACTGCATATAGGCACCTAGGAGATTCTGATTACTGGGCTTTAGTAGCTCACCCCTTGTGGGAATATTTTTTTTTCAGGATATTAAGCACAGGGATACTGAAGATGAGCTGGAAAGAGACTAATTTCTCTTAAATATTCCATCAGAAGAGTTATCTATTTTTTTCTTCTTTCCTGCACAAAGCTGCAGGACTTTATTTTTTGTGGTCTGTAATAATTGTTAGATGATTATAATTATTAAACTTATACCTAATTTGCTTTTATTTGGTATGTAATATTAATCGCGTGGTTGGACACTTAATGGCTCTGTAATATTTTTTTCTTTCTTTATTTTGTGCCCTGTAGTTGAAATCCCATCAAATGATTCAATCCAATGATTTATAAATATTGTTTGGGATAAACAAGGGATTTTGAATATCTTAAATTTTCTTGCGGGTCAACCCCAGTTTGGAGGAAAATTCTGGGGTGTGACAGCGTACCATTATTATCTTATTTTTATACAAAACAAATAAACCAAGTCACCCCCAAGTATTCGGGTTATGAAAATCCGAGGCGTGACACTATTATGCTATTGTTTTTCATTTAGAACTTTCATTTTTCTTGATAAGTTAATAATTTTATTAATAAGAGAAGAGAGAAAAGACATGTACAAAGAAAAATACTATACACAAAAATTTACTCATATTAACAAAATGAATCCTCAATAAAATTTACAAAAGATTCAATATCTGGTTCTGTACTCCTTTCACCTAACTACACAATTAAGACCGTTAACATTGTATGATCTATATAGTTGATATTAAAATAATGACTTCATTTTATCCTAATTTTTTAATGTATTTGTAATATTTTATCATAAGTTTCTTGATTTCTATCTTAACTACTATATTTAATTTATGGTAATCAATTTGGTGCAACAACACACATGGTCCTCAACTAATGTAGTATAATAAATAATAGTGTTCTAGAATAAAAAAAAATCTTTAAAAGAAAAAAAGTAACAAGTGAAATAGTTGTGGCACATTACTTGAAAAAAAATCATCATACAAAAATCGATTAATTTGTAAAATCAATAAAATCGCCTATAAAATTAAAATTTTACTGATTTTACGTCCTAAAATCAGATTTTACCTATTTTACCCCTATTAAGATCTTACATAAAATCGAACAAGTTTTTCCACTCTAACATCGTAAAATCATAAGATTTTAAGATTTAAATCGGGATTTTAACAACATTAGTTTCACTAAAGAACATCAACCCCCACATCTTTCATTGATCTTGAAGAAAAGGTTGAACACGTGGGTTCTAAGTGAGCTGATAGACAGAGATAATTACACGAGGGATTGGTACATCATAGGGCTTAGCAAGCAAAAATAGATTCAAATAGGATGGGAATGTTGATCTTATAATCGAGTGAACTCGTAACTGACATTTTTATAGTGGATTGCTTTTCGGGTTACTTGCCTAATAGGCTTTAGGTTCTACCTAGAAGGTTCTAGGATTTCCTCATTATATCGCAATGTCTTATGCATGTTCTTATGATTGATTTATTTTTTCGCAATTTAAATTTAATTGCTTGTGATGGCTTGATATCTCCACACAAGTCAATTATTTTCAAATTTTAACACTAATTATTTATTAATTAAATAAAAATTATTTTGTATATTATGTTGTAATGCGGTATGATTTATTCCAATGGAATTATTATTATTATTATTATCTATAACTGGCATTTCGTATTGGTTTATTAGGAAGTGGAAAAATTCTTTTTCCCCACAAAGAATATGGAATGTGTTTCAAATAAATCTAGTTAGGTACTCTCCTAGCAGGCATTTTTAGTAATTTAAGCTTACCACCATGCATAAAATTCTCATATTATGAATGAAATGTTTTACATAGCCTATTAAACACCATTTAGCTTAAGGAAAGAAAAAGAATATTTATAAAATATTATTGGGATTTATCCAACATTAATATAATCAAGCCTCCCAAACCAGTATAACATCCAAATGAGTCTCTCAACTCCTTACTAATTGGTTTTGAGTTGGATGCTCCGATAAATTTGGGGGCATTTCATTCTTTCTTCACTCAATCTCCGTTGTACATTTCTTGTATTTACTGCAGAAATTTCCATCTCCACATGCTAACGAGGGTACAGATGTGAGGTGATCTAGATGAATCCAACTTACATATGTTAGAATCCCACACACATATTTGAGTGCATGTAACATAGGATTGTACACCAAAATTACAAAATAAAGTGATAAAACATCTAAAAAGCAGAATCTTCAGATGGTGTTTATACTAAAAAAACTAGATCGTTTATGCAGTACCATCCATTAGATACTTTATTAAATATTTCAGTAGCAATGATATGACCAGATTAAGCTCGACATGATAGGTTCAACGTCAGGAAGTAAGAGTCAACAAGCCAGAATCTTCCCATGAAATGATGCTTAGCAACAGAACCCATAAATTGTAAAAAGATTTGGAACAGCACACCTGTACCTGCTTCTTGATTGCAAGACAAGGACGCTACCATTGGGTGGTGTATTTATATATGCCTCCATTTCATTCCAGAAAGATTCTTTCAAGAACATTGCATGATTTCCAGAATCAACAATTACCTGGTTTACTTTTTCACTAGGTTGTTCACTTGAATTTTCAAAATTTTGAGTCTTTCTCCAAAACAGACACCAACTTAATATCTGATTAAAGAAACCATTATCTCTGCTGGATTTATCTCGATGTGCTTCATCACGCCAAGCAAGTTTATCACCCATAGCTGGTTCGTTTCTAGGTGAAAAAAATGAAGTCGGGCCTATTGGATCAGTACTCTGACATGTTGATTTCTCTGACTTTTCCTCAGTACTTGTATTCTCAGTGCTACTTCCAGAACTTAAACTCTTCTTCGCATGAACACCACCTTTACTGCCAAACCATTTTTTCCACATCCTTGTGAAGAATCCAATTTCGGAACTAGAATTTTCTTCAACAGGGTGCATATGCTTCTGAGTTACCTCAGGATTATTTACCTTCTCAGCAAGTGGAGGTGGTTCGTGAAATTTCTTTTGTGCCACTTGTGATTTACTTGAAGGCTTTTCAACATTTAGTTTTGTTGGCGAAGATGGTTTCTCATCCAAGCATTGGGTACTAGAGCTGCTCTCACCATTCACCTTAGTAGTTATTGCAGCATCTGGCTCTACTTTATTAGTAACAGTTCCAGCAGCTATGCTTGGTGTGTGCTGCTCAACTTGTTCGGGAATTTTGGGAGCAGTGCTTCGCACAAGAATCTGGCCGTCACCCCCAGACTGAAGCTTTAAAATGTGTGGCATTGATAAGAGAAAACGGGAGAATTTTTTATATCCATACAAGTCTTTATCTATGCATATGTTCTTCTTCCCCAACTCTGAACGAAGTTCTGTAATGGAGATCCCTTTGGGGTAACAATTCAGTATATGACGAATCTGCCTCATAACTGCTCTTGGAGCTGTACGGAGTTTAGGATCTGAACTAGACTCAGGAACCTCCTCAGCCTGCGAACATGCCGGTTGCTCAGTAACTGCAAAAGGATCCTCGAGTTGCACCCTATACTGGCCATACCAAGAACCATATGGACCATCAGGGGGTTGGTTAAAATGCTTTCCAGTAAGTTTTCCCCCTTTAACCAACTCTTTCCAATTCCACATAATACTTGCAGCACTGCAGAGGACATTGGGAGCAGTATCCTGACTAGCAAGCAAGATATTGTAATTGCTCATCCTTAATCGATGTAAAATGTTAGCAAAATCCCTATCACCAGAAATTAAGAAAAGATGTGCTGGAGGAGGATTTTGAGATACCCAATACATAAGATCCACAAGAAGAGATCTATCAGCACTGTTTTTTCCACCTGAATCCATTAAAATAAAAAGCATGGTCAAAGCATTTGAAGACTAATAATAAATAACAGTGAAGAAATTTCCATCACAAAACTATTGGCTACTCATGCTTGAGTAACATGCCAAAACTAACAAGGTCATGCAAGCCATTAATTTAAAAATGAGCTCCAGTCTTTTTCACTGTCAATTCTCTTTAACTCCTTGAATTCTACTCATAAGTTTCAGAATATGGTCTGCCACTACGAAAGGAGCAAATATAACTCACATGTACCACTTTCAATTTAATCAGGCAATCAAACCATCAAGTATATGCAACGCGAAAATAATATTCTATCACAAAGAATTTTATTGAATTGCATTCTAGCCATGGAAATATAAGCTATTATATCCTACTTCAACCATTCTTTCTATAATAATAATTCAAGCCAATATCAGGTATTATGACTAATATTACCCCATTCATCAAAATAACAATAAAGTTCCCAAATTAGTTCATGGCGAAGTCCAAGAAGATTTTAATTGCTCGACCAACTTTCTCATGCAGCTATGAAATTCACAACAAATTCTACAAGCTCATTTTGGTGCACTAGATATCCACTAGTTTATACACCATTGCTACTAGATAAAAAATTGAAATTTATTTGAGAGCAAAAGACTTCAACAAAAAAATTAAAATATAGTATAAATGCAAATATATTGAACAATATTCAACCATTCCAAAAGAACTTGGGTTAGCCTCAAAGGATCTTCTGGTCACACCAAAGTTCCTAACTAATCAATTTGACAAACCTGGAACATATTTTCAAAGATAAATATTTTTTTATCCCAACATCAGTCCTAAGCCTCCGTGGTGTATTGTGTGTGAGCTCTGCATGCTTTCCCACATCCCCCATGTCGGAGGTTGAGTCCCACCCTTTTAAGTCCTCACGAAGGTTCCCTTTTTGAAGACTTGCTTAGTGTTGTGTCTTTCTAGTTTTACCCAAAAAATTATCCTCTATCAGTAAGTTGTTAGGATATCATATTCATTGTTATTTATGAAGCCCAATAATTTGCATTATCTTCCTAAGGTTATATGGGAAAAAAATAGGCACATGTAAGTGCTCATCAAAAAAAAATAATAATACATGAACGCAAGGCAGAATTAAACAAATAACCATCTTATGCTAATTGCTTTTTCCGAGGTTTTAATGGTACCACAATAAAAATCTCACTGTTCCCTTTCTGATTCCAAATCCCAGCAGTAGGATTATCGATGTGCATACATGTGTGATCTTTCAATTTAATTGAGTTAAGTTGATTGTAACAATGTGCAGCTATGACGCAAACCAACCCCTGTGGTGAGTCTCAACTCTCAAGAAACTCAAAGGTGAGAATCTAGACACTCCTACTGCTTCAAGATTTTTGTGTGCCATTCATCTCAAAATAGCTTTAACAATTATTCACTCTTAACTCCAAAAAATCCTAGCATGATCCTTGCCATCATAGGAGATTCAAGGCCAGAAAGTGAAACTACAAAATAAATAAATAAAATGAAGTGTATTACCCTTTTGCATCTAAAGAGATGGCAATCTTTCTTCTACCATTTAAATCCATGTAAATGAAAATCTTGCCATAAACATCACCCATAGGCAGAAAGCCAGATTATAATACTACAGTCCCACACCAGTTAAAAGGATAAATCTTCCAACCGCCAAGATCTTCACAGCGATAAATCTTTTAATTGGGCACCATCAAATTGAGGGCAATATCCTTTAATAATAAAGTACCAATACATGAAATTGGCTACTTATACTAGTCCCATACATACAAGTAAAATATGGTTCTTTACCCCAACCCGAAGTACCGACACCCTGCCACATATCTTCCTATTCTTACCACCCTTAGAAGTTCTCAAAGCTTTTTAGGGTTGATACCATATGCATCTTAATGTGGAACTTATCAAAAAATATATGTATCTCAATGTGGATAGAGTTTACAGTTGTAGTGGTCTGGGTGGACTGTTCATTATCAATGCTCCACAGTCTGCATGATTCATAGAATGGTGGATATTCAACCAAACCACTCTAAATCAGAAGACTCAATCTCAGTTCCCCATTCCATCAACTGTGTGGGAGGGAATCAATTCATTTGAACACAGTTCCACAGATACAATTGATGCCAATGTGTGTACATCCTTTTTACAAAGATAAGAATATTTAGCATGAATATAGGTTCCAATGTTGTTTAACCTGACAAATGAATCATAAAACAAAATAAATGAATTTCCTAAGAACAACCTTGAGTTGCTCCATATAAGGTGCACACCTCTAAGGATGTAAACGGGTAGGATATCCACCCAATTAGCAATTACCATTAGCAAGCCAGTTTATTTTTTGCTTACCATTACCATCCCAAACTCGTTTTTTTTTTTTTTTTTTTTTTTTAGTTAGAATCCCAAGCCCATCCCATCCCAAACCTGCTAGCCCGTCCCAAATTTGCCAAACCCGATTAAGCACAATTGGATAGATTATGTGAACCTGCTTTGACAACCCGTTAAATTCCCAATTTAAAATAAAAAATAATAAAATTAGTACGTCATAAATATGTTACATTTATCAGACTGAACAAACTCATTGGTCCTCCAAGTTTAACACATGGCTCCATCCATTAGGACCATTACCCAAATATATTTTTATGCCAACCTATTAACAAATAGAATATATCTACAATAGTGAAGAAAAACAATTACGAAGTCACATGTTTACGCCAAAAGTAATTAATGAATTATTTCAACATCCAACTTAAAATAGGTCACAGTAATGATAAATTCAGTGACAAGATTTTAGACGCAAAAATAAGAATATTAAAGAAGTGGAAGAAAGTTCTACTACTAAATCCACAAATTACAAATCAAACTAGCATTACTTATGAATCCAATAGATCTAAATTAATCTAGGTTCAAGAAAACCAAACATACACAAATCTCAATATTTCCAACTCTACACTTAAACAAAGTAAAAAAAATAGAGGTATCGAACAGGACTACAAATAAAAAAAAAAACTAAAAATAATAAATTTCAATTACTCATTGTTTCCGACTAGCAGCAACAACGATATTGATAAATATCACCTGGAGCAAAAGTCATGCAAAATTCCATAAATAACCCTAGCCCCAAGAATTTAAGCAATTTTGTTTTAGGGATAAAATTGTAACTATATAATATAATATCATATAATATTAAATGGGTACATAGCGAATATTCTACACCTACGGGCACCAAGTATCGAGTACCAAATATCAAGTACCCTATAGGCAAATCCCAAACCCGTCCTAAACCCGCAGGGGCGTTAAATTTCAATCCTAAATCCATTCCAATCCTATTAGGATATTTCCCAATGGATTTTTATCGAATTCGGTAGAGTCAAGTACCCTCGTGAACTCGTAACATTGACATCCCTACACACATCAAATTTAAACAAAGCCTTGTTATATGAACTATCTATTTTGCAAAAGCTAGAATTCAAGACATGGGACATAAACTCAATTGCTAACAGGTACCAAGCAGCAGGAGCAGCAGCGGCGGCGGCTATGTACTGCAATGTAAGTCCCAAGTAAAAAGCACAGTTTGTGCCAAGCAATTGCCTCCATAAGTATTGCATAAGCCCACAGTAATCTGAGTGTCCCTACTATTAAAGCTAAACATGTCGAGAAGCACAATCAGACTCTGTGCAAAATAGCCATCACGGACTACCAATCGACAAGATAAAGCTGAATCAGTAGCTATCCACAATCATAATAAGGACTCAACAATTGAACTCCTAACTTCTATTCATGGAGTTAACCCTTAATAGGATGGCTTCTAGGTGAACTCTTTAACCTCTCTCCCTGAAAAGCCCGTTTGTATTGCAGAGTTTGGGATGGAAGTGGAGGATTTGTAGGTGAAATAGTAATTAATGTATTATTTGGATTGAAGCATTTAAAGGAAAAGAGAAGGGAAGTGAAAAAGGGGGAGAGTGCACAATTAAATAATGCATGATGTGTCCCTCTTCTAAACCTCCAAAAAATTAGAGAAAATGGAGGTGAATGTAATTAGTTTTAAACTCTCTGTCTTTTGATTAGCTGTCCAAGCAGAAAAACATCCACTCCACTCCACTCCTGTTCACTCCCCCTCCTAACTGAAACTAAACTTTACTCCACTCCCCCTCCATCCATATGGGTAATCAGGTTGCAAAGGAGTGTTCCAAATCATAAATTTGAGTAGCACTCTGTGGTCTGATGGAATGGGTTGCAAGCCTGTAACCATCTAAAGATATTAGAATACTGTGGCTATGAAAGTGGCGAGAACTCCAGCTGGATCAGCTAACAGTAATATTAATCATGGACAATGAAATAGCTAGGAGAACTCAATATCTACAGGTAACAGAAAATTGTCTCAGGAAGAAAACTCCAAAGTAGGTGGAACAACGCTATAAGCCTATAATCAAAATATTATTTAGTGGTTTGGTAGTTCCTTCAAGAAAGGAAGAGAAATACTGATATCCAAACCTGATCATGAAGTAACAATCCAAAAGGCAGAATTGTTTTCCATTGACACCCAAAAAGCAGTTTAAGAAGTGGAGGAAAGGTAAGAGGTGAAAAACAGAAAGAAGAAGGAAAGAAACAAAAAGTGAAATTTAAATTGTATCATGACCCAATAAGAACAAATTCTGTAACCTTTTTTTTTTATTTTTGGTTAAAAAAATGGACAAACAAACAAACATTTGTGCACTGTTTGGTTTATTGACATTTTCAGGGAAAAGAAAAAGAAACTGCAATGTAAATCACTCCTCTGTGTATGGTTACAATGGAGAACAATGACAAAAAGAAAACAAGACACAAATTATATATTTCCCCTTCTCCTTTTATGGCTTTATATCATTTATAAGAGAGATTTTCATCCAAGAGTTTTATAAAAAAATGAGGTAAAACATAAAGCAAAACCATTGTCCATCTGACTTTATTTTCCATTTTCCCTGTTCTTATCAAATTAAGCTATTTTTCAAACAAATGAATCGTGTTAATAAAACAAAATGTGTCATCTCGTTCATCCTAATCCTGAATAATTATCTCCTTTTGTGTTTCTGTATGTACATTAAAGCTCACAAATCATACAGCCAAGTGTATTAGAATGGCTCAAATCAAATTGAACAGTTACAGAACGTCACATAAAAAATGACCATTTCATTGTTAAATAGGTTTATATAAACAGGCATACTCATATCTATACTAGCACCCTCAGTTTAATACCAGTTTTCCAACATAATAAGCAGGCAACTTTAAACCAATTCATCCCCAAAATCCTCAACTTTCGGTCATTTGAATACTAATATCGATGAAAATGATTACAAATATTTCAGGTTCAACCACAAACCTTAAAAATCGAACATAAATGACAGGCCATGACTAGAGTAATAGAAAAATGGTAACAAACCATTAGGAATATGAGTGAGATTAATCCCAGTCGCCGACAGAGCTTCCTGGTTCGACCTCGAAAGCTGCATGACATCACCAAACGCCGTAATTTGAATGGAACCCTTGATCCCACTTGCTCTAACCGCGGCCGTGATGCTCTGAGCGACCTTGAACACGTTGGCACCAGCCGGCAAGGTGCAGTTCTCGAAGTCCCACCACACCGAGACCCTCACGTTCCGGCTGTCTTCATCGTGACGCCGCGATGAATAAGAAGACCAAGATGACGATGATGATGAGTGAAATGGGCTTGAGGAGGTTGAGAAGTGTGAGATTCGAAGGGCTTGGCTGTGAAATTCAGCATTGTTGATTGGGTTAACGAAGTGAAATCGCGAAGATAGAATGAGTATTGTTCTTGAGAAGCAAGCTCTCATGGCGAATGTCAGAATCAGGATTTTCCAGTGAAAATCAAATTAATCAGTGGAGTCATTCCATATATAAGAGGAGTCCGAAGGGGGTTTATGGGGTGGGGAAAGAAGGGGAGGGGAAGCTAAAACCCCCATAAAACCCTAGCACGTGTTGCTGCCGTGGTTCTCTACATAGTATAGCTGGTTTTCTTTTTTTTTTTTTTTTAATATGAAAACCAATTTAGATGAGTAAGATGAATAGTAGTTAACATAAATATGTAGAAAAATCAAAAGAAAAAAATATTTGATTTTTTTTTTACGTTGACCTCCATCTTGGTTGAATTGTTTTGATTTCTAATTATTCTTATATTGCATTTAGTTTACTAAAAATTTTTGAAAATTTTCAAAAATCTCTAAAAATTATTCATTTTTTATCTAATTGTATGAATTACGAACTTAAATTATCTCATTTTATTTTATTTTATCTCACTTTTGTTATTCTAAACACACCCTTAATTAGAATTTTTTCAATTTATATAATAAGGTAGCTTATACATTTTGAAACTATATAAGACATTAATTGCTGAAATTTGTTTTTTTCATAAATTAAAGGTTAAGATTTGATCTCAATTTTAATGAATTGCTTAGACTTACTGCCTAAATATGTCATATCGTTCAAAAGCCTAGTCTTAGTTTTGTAACCTTTTACATCATGCATGTGTCTTTTGGTTCTTCTACAAGGGCCATTCGCTCATTAATCCCCACAGTTCTTACCTAGTCCCTTTGCATTAATGTACTGCGATATTGCCTACTTGGAATTGAGGGTATTTCAACCCTTTTAAAGCACTTTTAGTTCCCTTTTTCTCCCTCCAACGGTGAAGCACCCAAAGTTGCACAGGTGCTTCGTTACGAAAATACACACCCACACTCTCTCTATTTTTCGTTTACAAAATACATCCGGATTCACACAAGGTTCAATCAGTATTTTGTATAACCTTTTTCTATTTCAAATCTACTTTTTTACAGTGTATATTTGTTTGTATTCTCAAATTTATTAAATCTCATATTTTCCATCTAGCATCTTAGCGTTCTCACAGCTTTTGTACAAGTTTTATGCTTTTCTTACTCATTGTCATGACCAGATTCACGCACCAAGCTAACTAGTGTCGGTTATGAGTCTTTATTGCAACATAGTGCATCCAAGATCACCCAAACATGAAAAAGAGGGCATTGATTAAAAAGACTAGGAGTCGTCATATAACACTTTCAAAATAAGTGTGTCAAGAAACCCAAGTTTTTATTATGGTTTAAAACTTTTTGGTTTTTATTTTTGAAATAATGATAAATGACTCCTTTTTAGCGACTCTTGACTGGTCTATGCAATCAAAGACAATGAGTCCAGGAATTCGGCATGCACAAAAATCATTATGCCCAGATACCTAGGGATATCTAAAGTCCATTTCTACTCTTTGTAGTCATAATTTCACAATATAATACTCCGGTTTGTAATAATTATTGCATATAATCCATAAATACAAATGATGCATGAAATGCAAGGTGGCCGAGCTAGCTCATTTGTGCGAGTGCAGCGTAATATCTGCCTATATGACAATGATATATATATTGAGAAACCACATAAAATCAAGTATGTGGAAGTATATAATCCTTATGCATGGTGTGTGTGCTAGGAATGAAGTGTGAATTAAAAGATGGCCTATAAAGACCGAAGTGACCAGACTTAAATTATGTGACCGAGCTACCTACGTACCCTATGAGATGGATCAGGTCAATGTAGTTTAGACCTAAAATGGCTAGATCTATATGTTGATATGTTGTAAATTGGTATACAGATATAAGAGCCTAGCTCTAACTCTAAGTTGCAGCCTCGCGCAAATGGTCTATAAAGATCGTGGTGACTGAACTCAAACTATCTGCTCGAGCAACCTACATATCCTATTAAGGGATCAGGTCAACATAGCTCTAAACCTATGGTTGAAACTACGTGTTTGAGTGTTTATGTAGAGTGAATGCAAGAGTCTAGCTCTAAGTTAGCGACTCGCACTGATAGTCTATGAACACCATAATAACCAGACTCAAGCCCAATTCAATAAAATTGAATTGCTAAGAAGTAGAGAAACCTAAGAAACAAGATGAAAGTTATGAGATTGAATAAATTTGCAAACATAAACAAATATGTATTGTAAAAGGTAGATTTGAAATAGAAAAAAAGTTATAAAAATTATTGATGGAACCTTGTGTAAACCTGGGTGTATTATGCAAACGAAGAAAAGAGAGAGAGTGTGTGAGTATTTCCCAAATGAAGTACTTATGCAACTTTGGGTGCTTCATTGCTGCAGAAAAGAAAGGAATCTAATAGTGCTTTATACCCTCACCTCTAAGAAGGGCAATATCACGATACATCATCTCGTAAGGGATAGGATAAGAACCGTGGGGATAGCTAAGTGAATGAGCTTTGTAGAACAACCAAAAGACACAGGATGTAAGAGGATAAAAAACCGAGACCAAGCTTTTGAACGATGGGACATATTTGGATAGTAAGTCTGAGCAATTCCATAAAAATGAAATCAAATCTTGACCTTTCATTTATAGAAACACAAATCTCTGCCATTAATGTCTTTTATATTTTCAAAATCTATGAGTTACCTTGTTATATGGATTTTTGAATAATTTGAGAATTTTTTATATTCTATTTATATTTCTTCTAGAATAGAAATATAAAAAAATTAATTATTTTATTGATAATTTAATTACTTTTATAAATAAAATGTAATGAACATTTTTAATTTAGACTTGCAACTCAATGCACATATCTAAGAATTGTTTGTGCTTTATGGTCTAATTGAAGTGCCATTTTTTTTGCATTAATTTCGAGCCCGGTGGTGTTTTCATTTAGTGTCATCTTTATCCATGTATCAGATAATCTATATACATTTTCACCGTAGGCCCCTTTATCCATCAAAGATTAAGTGGTTCACTTCTAGGAAATTTTTTTCTCCAAATGATCTTAAAAGTAATAAGATGAAAAAATGACCAGGAATAGTAACTTGCCCCTTTATGCATCAAAGATCAAGTGGTCCACTTCTAAGGAATTTTTTTCTCCAAAAGATCTTAAAGTCATCAAACTAAAAAAAGACCAAGAATTTAACTTGTTAAGGCGAATATATAATATTGGCAACTTGATTATGGGTTTTACTCTACAATAGTAGCAACTCAAACTGTAAGGTAAATCTATAATCTAGCATATAAGTTGCCCCCACACACACATATATATACACCTTTGACCAGTAAAATGATTAATTTTATTTATCAAAGTAATAAACATTTTATTATTGGACTTTTTAGTTGAATGGGGAAGTAAAAAAATGTTGCATTATTTTTAGCTTTGTTCTAGTTTTGTGCAATTTGGTTTTGTTCTTCCTTTATTCCTCTCACACTTCTTCTCAAAGTTTCCTTTAATTAGTTGTTGATTGATTACACTTGAAAAGTGTAATTACAAACTCCATTTTTGCATAGCTAATAATCCATTCAAGTAGTTTATTTTGAAGTTTTTATCATTATTTTATTACTTATAGTAATTATTTTCTTAACTGTAGGGAAAAGGGCAAAATAAGTGAGATTAGCAGCGATGAAAGTGGCTGCCAAGGAGAGAAAATGGTCCGAAGTTTAAGATGGTTGAAGTGGTGTGCAGTTGAAGTTTCAGCTTGACACCTTGTCAGTATTTTGACCATATCTTTTCACTCACAACTCAGATTGACCTGATTCTTTTTGGGTTGGAAAGAAGACTCAAAGGGATACAACTTTTGTGTTTTAGCCGAAACCTGAATTCATCATCTTCAAGGTCAAAATCGCATTGGAAGTTGAGGACAGAAAGTTGTCAAAAGCAGAAAAGGAGAAGCAAAACTTGAAGAGCAAAGTTTTTGTGGTCCGGACCCCCTGCCAAATGGTCCGGATCACAGTGTGTTATGCGTGCGCGGCTTAATTCTGTCTTTTAGGGTTTTCCTTGTAACTTCTTTATAACCCATGCTACATGGCCGACCCAAGGAGAGTCCTAGTTTTAGTTTTACATACTTTAGGAACCTCTTTTTCATATTTTTAGATACTTTGAGCGTTTTAGAATAGTTTTTTTAGAGAGTTTTCAATTATTTGTCTTGTTTATGGAGTTGTTCGATGTTTGGTTGTTCTTCGCTGCACTGCTCTTTCATTACGTAGTTTCAAAGTTGCTTGTCATGTAAGTTGACTTTCGTTTCGTTAATTTAATATATAATTTATTATTTTCTAGTGGTAGATCTAATGTTTATGCTTACGTTTATTGCTTTCATTTTGTTTAAAATCATGCTAGCGTAGAAACCCTAGTTATTGATTCAACGAATCAAGAAATGGTAGTTTACTCTGATCTATGGGATGTATGTAGACCCTTCGCAGAGTTGCGAAAGCTCATGCATAGGGGTCTACAACTTTGAGACGTTTGCATAGACCCTTCACATGGTTTGCGGAAGCTCATGCGTAGGGATCTATACTTTTTAAAACCTAATTTAGTTCTTTCAAAAACTTTCGAAAACGAAAACCTTTGACTATATTCTCTGTAATCACTGGTAAAGGTTTTCGATTAAAATTTTCTTAATAATTTTGAAGAACTGAAAATTCAGATTTTGAATCCTAATTTGAATTAGTTTATTTCAGAAACATTCGAAAACGAAAACCTTTGACTATATTTTCTATAATCACTGGTAAAGGTTTTCGATTAAAATTTTCTTAATAATTTTGGATAAACTAGAAGAATTGGATTTGAATCCGAATTCGAATAGGATTGTTTGAAAACCCTTTGAAAACAGAAATTTTTGACTATATTCTCTGTAATCACTGGTAAAAACTTTTAATTAAAACTTTCTCAATAATTTTTGAACAAATCCTAATTTAGGTTTTAACGCAAGTATTACAACTCATCCCATAGTGAAGACGTAAACTACCCAGAATTGATAGTTGGATCAAGGACTTCTTAAATTTATTTCTTCTTAATCGAATTGTCTTTGTTTGATTTAATTGAAGTATTTACATTGCAATTTTTAGATTAGATTCTTTTGCTGCGCATTTAAATTAGGAAAAATTCGTTTAGCTAATATTTTATTCCTTGAATCAAAAATCAATTTTAAATTACTGGAATTCTGTTAATAGGTAGTTAATTTGTTTTAATTTTAAACTTGCAAAACCATAGGAATTAGCTTTGATTAATCTTCAAACTTAGTTTACATTCAAATTTAGGATTTCCATTTTAACCTAGAAACTAAATAACGTAGGCTCCCTGTGAATTCGACCTCGGACTCACCGAGTTAAAGCTATACTGCATACCATTGCACTTGGGGGTTAATTTAGACGCACTATTCATTAGCGGTCATTGATTTTTTACTATTAGTGGCTATTTGGGTTATAATTGTTTTATTTCTTTCTTTCTTTCTTTTTTTTTTTTAATGAAATCAAAGGCAAAAAAATGGTGACTAGAAATTATGTTTTCTTGTCTTATTTTTCCTATTACCCATCTTTCAACCTACTTAATTTCTTGATCTGTCTATTTTGAAATTATATTTTCTATCTTTAGAGTGAAGAGAGTTTCTGTCCAGACTGACCCTTCTGTGTAGGTGTTGATCATGGACTTGGTTTCTTAATCTTTTTGTAATTGTGTTTGATGTATATATTTTTGTTGTGCTTCTATTACAGGGAAGAGTTTCTGATTTAGAAAAATTTTTAATATCTTAATATTTTTGGTTCATTCAACATTTTTTCTTTATGTTTTTATCTCAAATTTCCAAACATAATGGATAGGTTCATAAGACTTCTTATTTTTTTCTCCAACTAATTTATTCCCAAAATAGAATTTTTTTTTTTTTGACTTAGTTGCTCACTTGGAAGCATCAATATTTTTTTTCTATTTCTATTTTCATTTTTTTACTCCCATAGCGTCATACATTAGAGCCATCAAATTTAGCTCTCAAGTCCTACTCACTTGGAAGCATCAATTATGTGTGAGTTTAGTAATCTGATAATATAACTGCGATTGAGAGTAGGTTCATTTACACATCAAACTATTGGTATATTTTATTTGTTTGATCAAAATTTTCTAGAAATAATACATTTCAATTGTTAGTTCCCCTTTGATTAGTACTTTGTTAGAACCTTTATTTTCAAATGGATGGCAAATGCATGTACTGATTACCAACTAGCCTTCTTTTTAATATTTAGTTTTTTACACTTCTTTATATCTTCTTGCAACACAGTTCAATTTTATATGGATGACCAATGCATGTATAATTTTTCACATGATACTTTTCAGGTTTCAAGAGGTTATTAAAAGTGTCGGTGCCTTATTCCAATTAAGACAAAAGTCTTGGAGGACATAACTATCTTTGGTGATGTAAGTTGTTATTCTAATTGGTCTTTCTATGAGTTAATGATTGTTTTCTTCAAGATGAAATGATTTTATTTTTGTTATTTGATTCGATGGACAAAGACTTGAGGAAAAATGTAATGTTAGGCTTACTTTGAACTTTTGTTAGTTAATCTTTATTTCCTATTTTCAGGTAATGTACTGTGTGTATATATGACCCTATTTATGTAGGTTTAGTTCTTCCAATAAAGAAATATTAATGTTGTGATCTGTGACGAATGAGACCTTAATGTCATCCATATCCATAATGTAAGCCAACTATTTAAATTTAATTTTGTATCGTTTCTTTAATAGTTTTACTTATAATACTGAAAGAAAAAGTAAAAGGCTATGTCAATTTGTTCCACTCATTCAATATAGTTCTTAAACCCATTCAAAAGGTATCTCTTATTTAATTTATAAGAAAGTACCTCCTATTTATATTCAATAATCTCAACAAAAAATTTAAGTTACCAAATATTTTTTGATAATATTTTTAATGGGTTTTACTATTGATTTTTAAAGAAGATGCATAGAGTAGAAGTAATGGCTAAGGAACAACAAAAGACAACCTCTATAAGTATAGGAAAACAAAAGGCATTGTCTGTAGACAAGGGAAAAAAAATAGATATCAAATGGTATGACTATGTCAATGATTTTTTCTACCTCACGTTTTTAAATTTTTTATCGAGTAACTCGTTAATATTGAATAAGATATTTTAGACCATTAATAAAATATAAATAAATTATTTTTCTCAATACATGACCTAAAGGCGAAGGACTATTTTTCATATGTAAGTTTTCTTATGTATACGTTTACTATGGGTGGTTGAACTTTTTTAGCTATTTCTTTGAATGTTTACTCTTTCTCCCCCCCCCCAAAAATTTTTTTCAGTTTTAATTTTAATTTGTGGAAATTGAATTTTGTTGATGATCTATATAATAAGGCAGCTTATAGACTTCACAATATAACCTCATCCAATAGCTAAAATTTGGTGTTTTATTTCATCAACAGCTAAGATTTCTTTCAACCCTTCCCTGCCCAAATCTGCCCAATCCATTTAAAACCTCTGTATCTACATCTTCTGCTGTACATCCATAGCTCGCTTACACACACACACACTCTTTCTCTTCCCCTTTCTTTCACTTTTGGAAACCATTTTGTGACTAAAATTAGTTTTCCAATCATTTGGGAAAAGGGTTTATAGTGGTACAATTTTAGAATTGGGCTCAAATCGGTGGGTTGGTGTGGTTCCATTTCTAGGGAGAAATTGGGTTTTGAAAATTGATAATGGGCAGATAATAAAAGAAATCTGATCTAGTAGATGTAGTATTACAGTCAAATCTGTGCACTAATTTGGTTAAGCAAGATGTGGCTTCTGGAAAATATGGAACACCACCTATTTTGACATCTTCCATATCGTCCTCAGAAGATGCTACTTCTAGCATCAAAGGTGAGACTACTGCCTAATTATATTTGTTAAGGCTAAAATTGTAAATTGGCAAATCTATGAGTAAAGAAAGAGTCTGTAACTTTTAGACTTAATGTAGGCTAAGGCACTATAGTCTTGAGTCAAGTAGAAGTATGAAGGCCTCAGAAAAACTATTTTTGTATAATCCTCAAAGTCTAGAAAAAGCCAAACAGTGTCAAAATACAATAACGTAAGAAGACTGCTAGATGCTCGTAGGTACCTGCGAGATAAAGCCAAGAACAGATTCCAGAAGATTGGTTGTGCAAGAAGCCCACACTAAAGTAAATAGTTCTCAAACCAAATCTTATTATTTTCAAGTGATATTTTAGCTCTACTTTTTTTATAGTTATTTTTTTTTAATTGATTAGCATTATTCCACAAAACATAGTCATATGAATACATAAGATGATAGTAGTTATTTTGTAAATAAATAACAATTTAGTAGCACAAACTATATATTCTAGGTGATTTTTTTTAATAATATGTTCTCATAATAAAATATTGCTCAACTAAGAATTTACCATTTCACTGAGATTTCTTGCGGCCAAGCAAAGACTAGAGAAGTCAGAGAACTAATGGTTGACTTAGTGCATTTTGAATGCTGCATACATTCCTTCTACGCACATCTTCATCATCTGGTCTTCGAAGAGAGGGTCTTGGATATCTATTGCCTTCTTCCTGAAGTGATGAATGTATGACAAAAGATCATTCCCTTGCTTTTGAGTTTCTTGCATAAGATAAAGCGTCCTCAATCTTTCTTCTACATGAAAGAACTTTGTATAAAATTTTCTTACCAAATCATCCTAAGAACTAACTGACCCTATTGGAAGTTTGACATACCAGGAATAGGCCTTGTGAGTTAGGGATTCGTGGGATCCCCATGGGAAGGCCGCAGGATGGGCGCAAGTACAACCTTCCCCCGATGAAGAATTTCCAACACACTAAGGCTCTGTTTTTCCTAACCCTGAACATCCCAGGCTTTACAATATATGTCCTATGGACACATTTAGGGTTTCATACAGAGAGAATAAACATCAAATTATAAGCTAGAAAGTTCTATTATTCTCTCAACCACGTAGCCAAAAGATTTGTGCATCTACGTGATTCGAAGGAATTCAAATCTTTAAAGTGCTAAGGATTCGCAAGAGAGTTGCTAAGGATTCAGTGTTATGCCTTTGAGCAGTCGAAGGGCTTTCACTAAAGGAGTTGCTGTGTTGAAGAATTGAGCAAACATAAATAGAATATAGAGTCGAGGAGTCGACCTATCGAGAGTTTGAAGTTTGTAACCAACATTTGTTTTTTAGTAAAAGTTTTTGGGATTTTCTTGTGTGGGTTTTCTCGTTTCTTTTATATTGCCTTTTACATTCTTGTGTATGTGATTGATTGATTGGGATTACTAGCATGTTGCGAATTTTCAATATTTAATTTTTAAGTCTCTGTTATTCATTCTCTATACCATTATAATAAAAATTTGAATTTATTGTAGATTCTTATTTTTTGTTTTTGTTGCTATTTTAAAAATTGGTGAAAATAGTGTAGTTTTGGACATTTGCTTTTTCTTTGCATTATATGTTTGCATTACCTTGGTATAATTTCATCTTTTTTACCTATTCTTTAAGCACTTATATAATAAAACATGTGTTTTTTCCATATTCTCTTTTTCTTCTTCGTATAAGTTTTTGCCTTTTATGTATTATAGGGGTTTCATTCACAAATTTGTTATTTTAAAACTAACTTTTTAAGTGTAGAAAATAGGTGCCAGGCACTTTTTTTTTTTTCATTTTTATTTAAAAGTACTCTTTGAATGTACAAATTTGTTCAAGCTTATGATCTCTTCTTTCCTCTTTTTTTTTTTTTATATATTTTTGCTTAACTTTTTTTTCCTATAATTGCTCATTTATTTATTTCTTCATTCCTGCTTTAATTTTTTTATTCCATACTGTTAACTTCCCTTTGTTTTGTTTTAAGGAAATTAACCACTAAACTTTTTTGATTGTAATTTTTATATTTACAAGTTATTTTAAAGTTTTTTATTATTTTAATTTTGATCTTACAAATTTATTTGCCTATGTGAGCGAGCAAATAGTAGTGCATTAATATATATATTCATAATATATGTTAATACTAATATTAACATCTTCTAAGAAATTACATCTACAATTGCTCTAATAATTGTTAAAACATTTACATCATAGGGTAAATTTCAAAAATAAAATATAAATAATATTGTGAAAGTTTTCCTCATATTTTTAATTAATATGATTAAAAAATATAAAATATCAACAACAACTATAGTACTTATTAATAAATAAAGAAATCTAAATTCATTAGTGAGAGTGTTTGGCAGGTAATAAATAATGTATGAGAAATTATTTTTTATTTTCTTGTTTTTTTTATTTCACACTCTAATGTCTAGCATGTAAGTCGAAATATTTTACTTGGTAAAAGAGTAATTGGACTAATTTGATAAATGTTGTCCCAAATAGCAACACTAAATAAGAATGAATAGGGTTGCTTGAAAAAATTTTGCAAATAAAATTTCTAACCACTAAAACAAATATATCAAGATAAAAAGGATAATCAAGTATGAAATGCGCTTAAAAAAATATTTAATATTTGCGGATGAAAAGTGAGTACTGTAATAAATATAAAGAGAAGAGAAGAGAAGCAAACACAATCGATTTATAGTGGATCGGCTTCAATGTTGCTTATATCCATTCCCCAAGGCCTTCCTTAAGATTTCTCTACTATTCTTTGAAGAGTTGTTACACACTAGCTTTCCAAGGTAAAAGAAATCTTTCCTAAGTGTTTTTATCCCCAAATCACTCACACCAAGTGATTTTATCCCCAAATCACTTCACCAGTCTCTCTCAAAGAATATCCATTTTCTTGGTTCCAACACTTGTACCAAAACTAACAAAAGCTCACTCAACTCTCACAAATCAAGAAGGTTATATATTTCCCTTTCTTACAATAATAATGATGAGCTTAAAACTCAATCAAATAAAAAAACAAACTTCCAGTTTAATATGAAAAATGAAGCACAACTGTAGGAAGATATCACTCTATCTTTGCAAATTATAAACTTTTCTTGTTTCTCTTTGTAAGCACTTCTTTCTTGCTTTGTTCTACTTCTTGAATCTGAGTTTGAGGCTGTATTTATAGGCAAAAATTCTCAAATGGCCATTACTAAGTGAAAAGACATTTTTTCTCTTAAAAGAAATTGAATTTCCTTATTTCCAATACTACTTTTCAGTTTTAGATTTTTTGAGATACATTTGTGACCATTTTTCACCCTCATAATGTTCATATCCAACATTACCTCAAAGTAGTGGCTTTGTAGATATGTAAGTCAACTATCATCTTGCCAAATTTAAGGTTCATCCAATGGTTAGATCATTAGATATAGCCTCCAAACTGGGACTACCTCCTGATAACTTTTTTCTGACAATCTAAGTTTGTATTTCCAATTAAGGCTACTGTTTCACCATGGTACTTTTGGAATTTGAAGAAACTTAAACTACTAAGTCTGCATTAGGGGATTGTGAAATTGCTTCTAAGGTCTTAGGCTAGGTTTGCACCAAGGTGGAGGCATGGAAATATTGTTTGGCTAGGGTCTGGGGGATTTTGGGGGGCTAACATTGGGTTTGATGTTAATCGCCCTGACTTCACATCTCTCAATTGTTGGATTTTAATTCAACGGTTCAAACACATTCAAATATTTTTTAAAATATTTTTTTGTATATTTTTTAATTAAAAAATATTTGACTAAATTTAGACCTTTTAATTTCATATATGTTGAAAATTCTGAACCACGCAATTACACACAAAGGTAGAATAATAACACCAAAGAGTAACGAGGAAACCTTCTCATAGAGAGAAAAACCTCAATTACAAATCCCACTATCAATGAGTTACAAGGTACTACTTGAATTCATTATGACTCACTCGCACAAGTTTTTTCGCTAATCTTGCTCGACTCACTCAAATAACCCTATAAGTGGGCTTTCTGTCTCACACAGAAAGTAAAAGAAAGAATAATGAAAAGTTAGAGAAAGAATACTTAAGCTCACAAGAATAAACTCTCTCTAGGTCTATATAATATGTCCCCATTCTATTTATTTCATTAATTCTGGGTAAATATTTATAGAGTTACAAAAGGTTACCTTAAATTGGCAAAATATAAAACAATTACCTTTAGAAATTACATATCTCAAACCCTCGAGTATCCTGCACCAATCGTTCGAACCCTCGTGCATCCATCCATTATCCTGCAGACTATATTGGAATTCGGTCTGAGCCAGATAACCAAAAAGGCAAATCGGCGCGCTCCCAATAGGTCTGGATGTAGCCGCATGCTCCCCACATCCTGCTTGCGAGGTGTACAATTTTTTCCTATGCCTTTGTTTAATGACTCCTAGTCCAAGTATGATTGTGTTTGCTCAACTTTTTCTACTTGAATTAAAATTGTGTAGTCTTTTAAAAACCTGAATTTGATGTGATTTGTCTTCATCGTAAATTTGAAATTATCCATATCTTCTTTCCATGTTATTTTTGGAAACATCCTAGTTTTTCATATTTAACTTAAGATTTTGAATGGATTTGTCCCATATAAAACTTTACAATCTTCCCCTTAGCAATTCTATATCAAAACTTAAGTTAAATTCTATTAATTTTTCCAATAGTTCTGCACACAATTGGAACACACATGTCAAGGTACCATGTGATAAAAATAACAAAAAAAGAATGATATAACATAGATATTATAGAAGAAAATATCCACAAGATATCCCGAGTTAAGTCTGAACGGATAGAATTATTATAGACCAAGTTTACTCCCCATTTTTCATACGGAAATGACAAGCTCTCAAAATAGAAGGGAAATAAACACAAACAAGATAAAAAAAAACATGTCTACATCAAGTAAAAAACAACCACTTCCGCTTTCTGCCACATAGCCACCACCACCAAAACCACTACCACCGGCTCCATCACCACCTCCAAATAATCCATCGCTAAACCCAGTGTCGTCATCATCATCCTGTGGTAGCTCATCCTAGAAGCACCCCAATTGTCAATTTGTTGGTGTAATGACTGAAAGTTGGTGGTGCATAACTCAGTCAATGCCTTGATGCTCTCATCAATAGTGTCCAAGTAGCCACTGAGTGTTGTCTGATCAGTGCAAATATTCTTAGCCTCCCCCTCAAGTCAAAGTAGTGATAGAGACATGAAATTTAAAGTGTATAGATGAGTGCTACGACTAGACTCAGCTTCAGTAGGCTCGTCGAGTATGTCATTGACAGCCTAGCTTACCGATTTTCGAACAGTGAGTCGTGTGATGGGAGAAGGCTATGGGGTAAGGCCAAAAAATGGTAATTCAATTTGATTGGCTTGAATTACCTTTATAACAATTACTCCAAAAGGTAAGGAATCTTTGGTACGTCTTAATTGTTATGCGGTGAACATGAGTCTTGAAAATTCCAAACCCACACAATCACACACACAGTGAAAGTAATCACACAAGAGAATAACGAGGAAACCCTATCATAGGGAGAAAAACCTCTATTTACAATCCCACTATCAACGGGTTACAAGACTCTACTCAGACTCTCTACGGATCACTCGCACGAATCCTTTCGTCACTCTTGCTCGAATCACTCGATAAACCCTACAAGTAGGCTTTCTGCCTCACACAGAAAGTGAAAAGAAAATACAAGATAAATTTAGAGAAAGAACATGAAAGCTCTCAATACTCAAAGACTCTTTCTCTAGGTCCCTATAATATGTTCTCCCACCTCTTACAATTACAGAGTTGGTTTCACATATATATAGGATTACAAAGTTGCCCTAGTTTGGCAAAATAGGAAATTGAATCCGAACAAAATATTCATAACTCGATCCCTCGCGCTCCCATCCTCCAGCCTGCGACCTGCACTGGAATTTTTATGCTTTAGAAAATAACACTGGCGCACCCTCGCGCTCCCATCCTCCAGCCTGCGGACCTCACTGGAATTTCTGAGACACCTTGGCGCACCCGCGCGCTCCCTTCGGGCTGCCTGCGTGCTTGGGGCGCACCCGCGCGCTCCCCGCGCCGTGCCTGCGAGGTACACTGGATTTCCATTCATGTTCCAGAAGCCTGCGTCCGAATTCCATTAGGTTTTGTAATCCTTCACACCAATTAGAATTCTTCAAAATCTTGGTCAACTTGATTCATTTTATCTCCTTAATTGTTTAGAATTCTTCAAATCTTCAATTTGCATCACTTTAGGAAACTTGAATAGCATTCCTAATTTAACTAAGATTTTGATTGGATTTGCCACAAGACTTTACAAGTCTAAATATCAAAAGTGCTAAATCAAACTTGAGACCCATGAGAATGGCAAAGATGACATGACCCCAATGTAATGTGACACTCGAGTAATGAGATGTGGGGTCAATGGATGCAGACATAAAAAGATTTAGCATGTGATAATCAGTTTTAAAATAGTCATGTACATATATCTCACCCCTCCAAGGTGGTGAACCAGTGAGTACACTAAAAATATTGATCAATTCTTCTTTAGTGGGAGAGACATCATTTTGGGGTAAAAAAAAATAAGTCTCTTAGCAAGACTAGGACGTTCAATGCTTAGGATGGATGCAATGATATCAGCGGTAATAGAAATTGGGACACAGTTGATATAGGCTTTAAAAATAGCATTTTCAATGTCAGTTTTAAGAAAATTGGCATAAAATTCTTGAACAAACTTAACATGCATAGAAGCAGAAAATTCAGTGATATATTCACAGCCTAGCTAAGCAAAGAGTGGGCAGATAAGAGGAAAATCATTTAGGCCCGTTTATCTCTCAATAAGCACTAAAATTTTTTGAAAACAAGTTTCTAAACTCATTTTGATTCAAAACCAATTTCTAGATGAAGATGAATAACCAGATAGATGTCTCTTAAACTTGTTGCCAGAAATAAGCCCAACAGTGATGCAAATATGACCTAATATGCAATAAACTAAGATCTAAGATAAAAAATGAACAAAGAGTAGCAAGGACTTAACTAAAATGCGTGCAGGCATACAGATGTGAGAGAAGGAAGCTGGATGGTCGTGGGTGCTAAGATAGGGCTCCTGCAAAACAAAGATCAGTGTTGACCCGAGGGTATATAAATAAGAGGTCGCTCTCTCGCGCTCCTAGTGCCCTCAGTGTGCCATTTGCTGATGGGTAGCGCTTCCAGTGCCCCTCTCTGCAATGCTCTCAAGAAATGCTCTCTATGGGCATAACTTGTGCACAAAATTGAAAATAATTTTTATAATATAAAATCATAGAAAAATTCATTAAATTGAGTTAAAGAAATTTTAATTCACCTATGTCAATATATGTAGATTTATCGCACAATATTAATAAATTTAAATGAATGAAAATTCATCTTTCCAAGTAATTTCCAAGTTTGCGCCATGAGATGAATTAAGCCATATAATCGAAAGAAAATGCTTATACATGTGTGAGATTATAATTAATCAAGCATATATGCTCCCCTCAAATAATCACTAGATCAAGTTATTACATTTGATGCACCAAATGAAATGAGAGCAAATCTTTTTTTTTTTTTTTTTTGTCCAACCACAAAACTTCATGTATTTCCCTTTCAAGGTCCTGAGGGCTTCACACATTTATGGGTAGGTAGCTTTTCCCTTAACAAATAACGAGTCATTAAGGGGTTTCTTACTAGTTCCATCGGTAGGCTTTTTCAAGACAGGTATCATTTTTTTATTTGCTTTTCAACATTTTTAAACACATCAAACAATAACTCAAGATCTATAAAGGAAAAACTATATGAAAGATTAGTCAAGTGTTTAAGGAAGCACATCAAAATTATGGCAAAGTTCATCGAAACACTCCTTTTCAATTTACATGGAAGTACAAATTATTAATTCATTGTAATTTATTAGACTAAGTAATTTGACATACATATAAAGAGATAAAAGTCGTAAAATATCTTCAATTCAAATAATGAGATCCTATCTTTCTTATAATTTTTGAAAAAATCAATTATGTACACAAATACGCAAAGACTTGCTAAGAGATTCAAAGCGAAGGGTGTTTAGGGGTTTTGTGAATAGATTAGCTAGCTGATTTTCAGTTTGCACATGCTCCGTGGTAATTACATTCTTCTGAACCAACTCTCTAATGAAATGATACCTAATATCTATATGTTTAGTACAAGAATGCAAGACAGAATTCCTAGAAATGCTAATAACACCCATGTTGTCATAAAATAATGTAATGGTGCCCTGTTCCAACCCATAGTCAGCAAGCATTTACTTCATTCATAAGAGTTGGGTACAAAAACTTCCAGTGGCGATATATTTAGCCTCCACAATAGACAAGGGTGTGAAATTTTGTTTCTTACTATGCTATGAGACTAAATTATTACCAATGTAAAAACTTCTACTGGAAGTGCTCCTGCGATCAGCTACACTACCCACCTAATTAGCGTCAGAGTATCTAGTAAGATAAGAATTAGTGTCATAAGTGAACCAAATTTCAAAATCTAGTGTGCCGCTGACATATTTTATTATTCTTTTAACTACATGCAAGTGTGATTCTTTAAGATCAGATTGATATCTAGCACACACACCTACACTAAATACAATGTTAGGTCTACTAGATATAAGATACAGCAGACTTCCTATCATGCACCTATACATGATCTGGTCAACACTTTTACCACAGGGATCCTTGTGTAGTTTAGTGCCTGTGCTCATTGGTGTTCTAGCATGTTTAGCATTAGAGAGACCAAACTTTTTTCACCAACTCTCTAGCATATTTGGATTGAGAAATAAAAATTCCATCATCCTCTTATTTGCTTTGAAAACCTATGAAATAGTTTAATTCACCCGTCATGTTCATTTCAAATTGGGTAGACATAAATTTTCCAAATGCAACAGCATATTTTTCACATGTTAATCCAAACACGATATCATCAACATAAATCTGTGCAAGTAGAATGTGCGTAGCATCAATGTGAATAAACAAAGTTTTGACTACACTCTCACAAACAAAACCAAACTCAAGTAAGAAGGCAGTCAAGCATGTGTCTCTCATATCAAGCACGTGGTGTTTGTTTCAAACCATAAAGAGCCTTTTTCAGTTTAAACACATGGTAAGGAAATTTAGGATCCTCAAATCCTTTGGGTTGCTCTACATAGGCCTCTTCTTGAAGAAAGTCATTCAAAAGTGCACTCTTAACATCCATTTGATAGAGTTTGAATCTCAGTAATATGCAATGGCCAAAAGTAATCTAATGGATTCAAGATGAGCAATAGGTGCAAAAGTCTCATCAAATTCAACACCTTCCACTTGAATGTAACCTTGAGCAATAAGTCTAGTTTTATTTCTAATGACATTACTAAAATTAGCACTTTTTTTTTTTTTTAAATATCCATTTAGTTCCAATTACAATAATGTGAGTGGGTCTAGAAACTAAGGTCCACACATCATTCCTAACAAATTGATTTAACTTTTCATGGATTGCATTCACCTAATTATCATCAAGTAAGGCTTCTTTTACATTTTTAGGTTTAACTAATGAAATGTAACACACATAAGTTACCTCATTCCTTATTGCTTGCGTGTTTTCATTTTATCAGTTATCTCTCCAATGACTTGACTGGCTGGTGATTCAACTTCACTTTAGAAGAGGGCTCCAATTGCTTAGTTGTATCAACAAGATCATGATTTTCATCCCTTTTTAACCCAATATCCTCTTCTTTAAAATTTTCACGTGCTTCTTTAGTCTCTTCCACAAGTTTATCATCTTCTTCCACTTGTTGAAATATAATGGAATTAGTATTGTCATCAACAATAACATTAATGGATTCCATCATTGAAGAAAATTTCAAATTATAAATATGAAATGCACGACTAGTAGTAAAGTAGCCCAAGAAGATTTCTTCATTGCTCCGGAGTTAAATTTTTCAAGATTTTCTTTATCCTTAAGAATGAAGCACTTACTCCCAAAAACTAAAAAAAACTTAACATTGAGTTTCTTACCGCTCCACAGCTCATAAGGTGGTTCTGAAGTACCAAGACAAAGATATACCTTATTAACTATGTAACATGCAGTGTGTGCAGCTTTGGCCCCAAAATCCTTTTGAAGTTGATTTCCATGTAGCATTGAACGCGCCATTTCTTGTAGAATTCTATTTCTTCTTTCCATAACTCCATTTCGCTAGGGAGTCCTTGGCACCAAAAACTCGTACTTAATTCCATTTTCATCACAAAAATTAGCATACTTCTGATTCTCAAACTTCCTTCTGTGGTCAGTTCTGATTCTTATGATGCGTCTAGTCATAGGCTATACGCTACTTGTAGCCTAGAACACAATGACTCAAAGGCTTCAAAGGTATCTGATTTTTCATATAGAAAGTTAACCCAAGCAAACATAGTAAAATCATCTATAGCAACAAAAATATACTACCTACCACTAAGACTTTTAGTGCGTATGGGTCCCATTAAATTCATGTGAACAAGTTCAAGGAGTTCAGATGTTCTAATTGATTTTATCTTTTTATGTGCACTCCTAACTTTCTTTTCTAATTGGCAAGGATCACACACACTATTTTTATGTTTTTCAAGTTTAGGTACACCCTTGATGAGTTCAAACTTGGACAATTTATGTAAGTCTTTATAGTTCATGTGCTTAAGTCTTTGGTGCCACAACTCTGTCTCATCTAGGGTGGCAGAATTACAAATAAAACCTTTAGAATTTGGCATCCTATAGCAATTGCTAGATGTGCGAACACCATGCAAGACTGGTTTCCCTTTTTATTAAAAATATTACACTCGTTTTTAGAAAATTGAACAACATGGTCGGCATCACACAATTGATTTATATTGATAAGATTCACCTTAAGTCCCTCAACGTATAGAACATTTTTTAAACATCAGAAAATAGAAGACTTAATCTCACATTTACCTTTTACCTATGCTGTGCTACCATCACCAAAAATCACCTTACCATCCTGATAGGATTCAAGTTTTGAAAATAGAGACTTATTTCCACTCATTTTGTTTGAACATCCACTATCAAGATACCATATGTTAAAATTTAAGGCTTTTAGGGCTGTTTGTGATATAAAGAAATTTAAATCTGACTTTTAATCCATATAGCCCTAGTTTTGGGAAATGAAGATTTGACAGGGATTTTCTCATGTCTTTGTTTTTTGTTTAAATTCTTTTTCTTTGAAGAATTTGTATTTTTGTATTTTTGAAAGTTTAAATTTTTTGGTTTTTGAAAATGACATGAGTTTCCAGAAGTGTTTTCAAAAAGATTGGAAAAAACTTGAAATTCATTTGTCACAGGAACTCGAGGACTACGGTTTTTAAAAAAACTTTTCAAGTAGTTTAAAGGAAGTCCATAGAGTTTATGACAATTAGGGCTGGCATGACCTTTGATTCCACAATGGTGACATACAGGCACAAGGGGTTGGGGTTTAACAAAATATGTACCTTTCACCATGGGAGGAGGATATTGATGATGCTTGAATTTTTGATAACTCCTGTCTGGTGGTGCAGTAGGTCTTAAGAAAGATTTTAGAGTAGTAGTAGGTTTAAGAGCACCCTTTTGAACTGTAGTTGATGCTGGGCAAAACTTTGGAGCTTCTAGAGAGGTTGATGATGATGCAATTGTACTCTTCTCTCTAGTATAGCCTAGGCTTGATTTATCTCCATGAGACCTTTATTTGCTCCAAATCTCTTCAATCTTGTTTGAACTAGAATTTATCTTTTCTATTATCTTCTCATCATTCTTTATCTTTTCTTTCAAACCATTAATGTTTGCTTGCAAATCTCAAATGATTTTCTCCAGTTCTTCAATCTTTTTATTCTTCACTTCTAGCTTTGCTTTAAATTTTTTTGCATTCTGAGATTGAGAAATTCTATCAAATTCAAAAGTAGATTATTTACCTAAAAGTTTTTCATCCTCAGCCTTCAATGAGTCTCTTTCACTTCTCAGCTTACTGTTCCTAGAATGTTGTGCTTGTCTTTGTTTCTTCAGATCACAGCAATTTACATAAAGTACATTGTATGCTATTTGAAGATCATTGCTAAATCCATCTGCAAAATCATCATCCTCATGGTTTGACATTTCAGTGTCACTTTGAGATCCAAAAGGTGTTTTTGTAGAGGAAGTGTGAGAAGCCATAAAAAGTAATAAAATTACTTTCATTATTAGAAGAGGCTGATGTAGAGGATTCGCCTGAGTCAGAGTCATCAACAAGTGTGGCATTCATCACTTTGACTTGTTTTTGCTTCATCTTATTGTTCGCACATTCTTGAGCAAAGTGACCGTAACCATGACATTCAAAGCATTGTATCTTATTCTTTTCATCTTCTTCTTTGTCAAACTTCTTGATTTTCTTACCTTCGTCTTTGGATCTCAACTCCTTCTTATTGTTTCTATTGAACATTGATTTCTTATCTTTCTTCACATATCTTATGAATCTCTTTACCATGAAGGCCAATTCTTTATTATATTCTTCCCCTTCATCTTCCTCTTCCATAGTCTTAAGAGCAATACCCTTTGTGACCTTTCGAGGTTTAAGCATGTTTGCCTTGTAGGTTTGAAGTGATCCCACAAGATCCTCTATTTTCATAGAATTCACATCCCTAACTTCTTCAATAGCTATTACTTTAGAATCAAAGGTGCTGAGAAAAGAACGTAAAATTTTACACAACACTTTATATTAAGGGATGGGCTCTCCAAGATTGTGGCAAGAATTGATGACATGGCTCAGTCGAACATAAAAATCGTTAAACCTTTCGTCTTCATTCATTCTTAGGCCTTCAAATTCAGAGGTGAGCTTTTGAAGCTTGTATGTCTTGACTTGCACGTTCCGTTCACGTGTGTTTTCCAGAATTAACCAAGCTTTTCGTGCACTTGTACAACTTGAAATTTGGCAAACCTCATTGCGACAGACTTCCACAAATATAGCACTTAAGGCCTTAAAATTCTATTTTGAGCTTTCTTGTTAAGCTTTTGTCCAAGTCAAAATTGGCTTTATCTTAATATGACCATCAACTTTGTATGTTGGTTCTTCCCCATCCTTGAACCACAAAAGTCCAAATTTTATAATTCATTGACAAAAGAAGAGCTCACATCTGCACCTTCTAATAAAAATAATTTGTGCCATCAAACTACGGTTATTTGGTGCTTGAACCCCCTTCTTGTGGTGGATCCATTGATTTGGATTAAGATCTTCACTTAATGACATAGAGTGTTCGGCTCTGATACCAATTGAAAATTCCAAATCACGTAATCACACACAAAGCAAGAATAATAGCACTAGAGAATAATGAGAAAACCCTCTTATAGGAAGAAAAACTAAATTACAAATCTCACTATCGGTGGATTACAAGATACTACTTGAATTCATTATGACTCGCTCGCACAAATTCTTTTGCTAATCTTACTAAACTCACTCAACTAACCCTACAAGAAAGCTTCCTGTCTCTCACAGAAAGTAAAAGGAGGAACAATGAAAGGTTAGAGAAACAATACTTAAGCTCACAAGAATAAACTCTCTCTATATATCTATAATATGTCCCTATTCTATTTATTTCATTAAGTCTAGGTATATATTTATAAAGTTACACAAGGTTACCCTAAACTAGCAAAATAGGAAACAATTACGTTAAGAAATTACATATCTTGAACCCTGGAGCATCCTATACTGTGCCTGCGCCAATCAGTTAAACCCTCTTGCATCCATCCATCAGCCTGCAAACCATACTAGAATCTAGTTTGAGCCAGATAATGAAAAGGGTGAACCCGTGTGCTCCCAATAGGTCTGGGGTGTGGCTGCACGCTCCATACGTCCTACTTGTGAGGTGTACTATTTTTTTCCCATACCTTTGCTTAATGAGTCCTAATCCGAGTATAAATGTGTTTGTTTAGGTTTTCGACTTAAATTAGAATTGTTCGGTCTTTTGGAAACTTGAATTTGATGTGATTTGTCTTCATCGTTAATTTAGAATTATCCATATCCTCTTTCCATGTTATTTTTGGAAACATTCCCAGCTTTCCATATTTAGCTTAAGATTTTGAATGAATTTGCCACATTTAAAACTTTACATGTGTGATGTCACATGACTAACAGTATACTTGCTATTAGCCTCCCCCTTTCGGGTCTGGGAGGTGGACTTGAGCTTGGAGTAATAGACAAGTAGACATTTACTTGGCCCAAATCCTACATGCTTGTGGACTTGTATTAATTCAAGTTGGACATTTACTCATTATCTTTTAATTAAATTTTATTAGGAATTACAATTGCGGTTTGATGTGTAAAATCCAAAATTCAAAATCATAAATACCTTTTTTGAAGAACATGTAAATAATTTAGCAGACTTCTGGGCTTAGAATTTGAGTTTAATTTTCATATATGTTGTTGTGTTTTTAATTATTTTTGAAATAGTACTACAAAACTAGAATGCTTTACTTAAAAAAAAATTTAGAATAATATAACTCTCTTTTAGGTATTAATCATCTTCAATGATAAAACTTGTAAAGATGCACATTTGTTATAGAAGTGCCGAGATACTTTTCCAAAAAATTATGATAAAAAAATATTTCTCAATTTTTAGACACAATCAAAATACAAAAGTAAAATATGATGATATGCTATTACTTAAAAAGTTTAATTTTAATACAGCGTTGATATAATGATTTTTACACAAAAAAAAAATACCATAATATAATACAGTGACAAAGCTATGTTAGGAGCAAGAGGGGCCATGGTCCCCATGTGTCACGCCCCTAACCTCATAGTCCGGGACGGACATCATGGTAATATAGGAATCAAATAAAACCAATTAAAATCTAGTTCAAGTTAGGTGTTTATCATAAACATCAATTAAAGTATTACCAAATGTCCCTTATTCCCATATAAGATTATATTTGAGCACATTATCATAAATCAAACAATAATATATTGGTGCCCATCCTTAATGACAACATCCAAGGTATGCACGGTCAAAACATATATTATAATCATGTTTATGTCTCTCAAAATAATGACATCATAAATGTAAATAGCAGACCCACTCCCTAGGTTACACAATTTATAATATTAATAATTAAATTCTCAGTTGAAAAGAATAAATACAATTATTATTATCCATAGTTAAGGCTAGACTTAGTCTACTCAAGCTTAAACTGTCTATGTATCCCACTTCAGGAATCAGGTCACTATAGTTCCTAATTTATATCTCTTATTTTACAACCAAACTCATGATCAACCGAATAAACCATACGACTCATCAATCGATGTCACGGTCACATTATATCAACCTCTCAATATAAAAGAATATAAATACAATCTCATGCAATGGGATGTGATGTAACGTAATGTCAATGCATACTTTAATCTCATCTACCTCCAACCTTATCTTGGGATGGGTGTCGTTTAGCAAAGCCTGCGAGGTCACCAACCGCACTGTTTACGCTTACGGCGATTATATATCTCAATAGATATATACAAATCAAGTAGGAACTGCGTTACACCCCTTCTGGTGTAAGATTTAGGGGATCGTGTTACACCCCTAGCCCTTTTGCTCGGGAACTGTGTTACACCTCTAGTCAGGTATTTACTTAACTCAAGCACGGTCCGGTGTAGTCCAGAGAAAATCTCATAATCATATCTCATAATTAATGTCTCAACTCCAAATGATTAAACTCTAGTCATATATATCGACTGGGGATTATATGATGTTTTCAAATTCATTTTTTCATTTTTCTCAAATCATATTGACCACTTCTAAATATTGCGTCTAAAATAACCCCCAAATGTAAGGGCATGCAGTGTAGTTTTAACTCGGTGAGACCGAGGTCGAATCCACAGGGAACTATGAGATTGAACACTAGAGTTTTCCAAGTTCTTCTACCTACTGGTTTCATTTTAAAAGACAGAAAAAGAAATTTGATTTTAGAGTTTTGAGAAGTTTTGATTTACTAATACTAAAATAAATAAACTAAATTGCAACAATTAAATTAAACTAAAATGAAAGCAATAACACTACACAAATAATTTAAGATCTTGATTCAACCTACAAATCTGGGTAAAGACCTTATCCTCATACTTGGATGTGATTATTATCTCGATTTATAGCTCATGTTTAGGAAAAGTAAATCGGAAAGATTTCATCATGAAAGTTTTAATTTCCAAAGCAGGCTTTAAAATCACATTTAGGATAAATAAAACTGGAAAGATTTCATCTTGAAAACATTTTTTGGTCCAGAACTCTTTTTTTTTTTCAAAATATAAAGAAAGTTTTAATCATGTAACGCCATCAGGGATTTCAACGAAATATGATCGAGGTTACACATTTTTGAAGGCTTTGAAAATCAAAAGAGAAAGAAAACCATAAAATATATCTAAATCTATTTCGTTTGTTTTTAAAGTATTAAGAAAGTTAAAATCTTGTGTAGTTATCAGCGATTTCAAAGAAATATAACCAACTACACAAGTTTTTGAAGGTTTTGAAAACATTAGAAAGTAAATTTAGAGAACAAAAACCCTAACATGCAACTTTTACGTTACATGCTTGGATTCGATCACATCCAACATTCAAATAAAGATCCACCCATCATTGCTGGGTTGAATTAATAATAAAAATCTAGCCTAACATGGATGAAATAATAAAGTAGTAAATATAAAGACAATACGAAAGCAAAATAATTTTTATTGAATAAAACGAAACACGTACCATTCTTCGTAATGAATTAAACTTGAATCTAAAAGCAATCAATCCAAAAATCTTCAAAAACTAAACTGAAAACTCTCTACACTAATCTATTTTAATGAAAAACTAACCTAAAAATTACAGAGAAAAGCATATGTGAGAAGTCTCCCCAAACGGTTGTACAAGTTCCTATTTTATAAGCAAGAAAGAAAACTCTAAAAATTAACATAAACATGCAGATCATCCTGCGGTGGTCCGAACCACCCGTGGGGGTGTTCGGACCACCATGTACTTCTTCTTCAATTTCTGTCTTGCTTCTGATAACTTTTTGTTCTTAATTTCCATTGCGATTTTAACCTTGAAGATGATGGATTTAGGCTTTGGCTAACATACAAAAGTTGTAGCCCTTTGAGTCTTCTTTCCAACCCAAAAGGAATCAGGTCAATCCGAGTTGTAAGTGAAAATTTATGGTCAAAATACTAATAAGGTGTCAAGCTGAAACTTTAGCTGCACACCACTTCAACCATCTTGAACTTCGGACCATTTTCTTCTCTTCGGCGGCTATAGTAACTGATCTCATTCCTTGGGATGACTCTTGGGATGTTGAGGAAGTCTTGAAAGTCATTGGACATATCGGCATTTTTTTCTTCAAGCTGTTTTCTCCATGCGTGCCAAGTGTTCAGCGAAATGCCTTAAAAGACACTAAAGTCTATTCTTGCACTTCCTTACTCCGGTCTGCTTTGGCTCCGGTCTGGACCACCCGTCGAGGTGTTGGACCAAAGTAACTTCTTCAGTCTCTTTAATACTACTTATTTTGATAATTTTTGGCTTTTCTCTGCATTTTGAAAACAAAATACCATAAATTACAAAACATAACTAAAACTTTAAAATTAATTGAATAAATGCATGATTTATGTTTTAAATTATGCTTTGTAACTACACTTTTCAAGTGTAATCACACCCCCAACTTACTTATTGCTAGTTTCTAGCAATGAAAAGGATTCAAATCCTAGGACTAAAAGGCATAAATCAAGCATTCTCAACTTATTCAAAACAAAGATAAGTAAAGATTCAAATAAAAAGGGAGGTCCATTTTCGTAGGAAACACGTGGCCACACTTAGTGCATAAGGCAAGCCCTTTAAACTCCTAGGTTCCTCCTAGTGGACGAGTAAGGTCTCGTGAGAGTTTGCAGTGATGCTACCCACAAACATCTATGGCATGGTCTCAAAGTGTCAAAAAGTGATTAAGATAAAAAAATGAATCAAAATCAAGCCCAACAAGTCACAAAACCCAAATATCATGTATAATTCTCGAGTGCTAAGCATAAATGGATGGACTATCAAAGTAGAAAGAGCATGTGTGCAAAATTGTTTCATTCATTCAACAAGGTTGCAAGAGCATAAACGGAACTAGGTTTTGACTTGAAATACTCAAAGGATACCACTCATAGAAAGGAATTCACTCATCAAGGGTTCACACATACCTATTAGCATATAATGTTATCCTAGTTGCACATAACCCCACAAATAAATGAGTGAATTGAATTGAAGTTCAAAGTGGATAGCTTATAACCATGTTCCAATGCATGTGCAAGAGATCACATCACACAACCTAAACAAGACCACTGCATGCACAATACAAGAGTTGCTTGCTTATAATTCACTAGGTCTTTATTTTGGCTGTAACTTGGCTAAGGGTAATGGTTAACAATGGAAGATATGGAAATCAAAACACATGTTTTGGGATAAAGATGCTCAAGTGCGCACAAGTCCCAAAATACCCATTTCCTTTCCAAACCCCAACAAGAATCCCAACAAGAAGCTTATTCACAGTAAATACTACCATTGGGATAATTGCAAATATTTCAAATAATGTACAAGTCCCTTAATTTCATAAACAAAAGGAATGATAATTTTTTTCTTTTATTTTTTTATTTTTTATTTTTTATTTTTTTATTTTTTTATTTTTTATTTTTTTGTTTTTTTTGTTTTTTTCTTTTTTTTTAAATAATGAAATATACATCAACTAAATTCTTCACCCAATATTTCTTCCCAATATGCTCTCAAAAGTTTCCATTCCTAACTCCCGTTCACATCACTGACATTGAGGCACTTTCACAACTCAAGACATGTGAGGGTAAGGCTTAAAGTGTGTGAATAAGGTTAAGGGATAATATATGAGGTGGGATCCAAGAAAATATATATATATATATATATCTATCACACACTTTATTAAAAGGCTTCAAGTTGGTTCCTAGGGTAATTCACAACCAAAGAAGGATAAAAAGGCCCAACAATAGCAAAGATGGCCCAGTATCATGTTTAAAGTTTGCAACAACTCATAATGTGCCAAATGAAACTCATGCAAGTGTGTGTGATGCAATTGGTGCATTGAAAACCAAAGTGAAAAATAAAAGAACTGTGATTATCTGCAACACATCAAGAAAAGAATAATAGGTTTAAAAGCTCACCATTAAGGGGTATAAGTCTCTACCTAGTCCAAGAAGGCTCAATTGACCAATGTTAAACAAAATCTACTCCTAAGCACATAAGTTCTCCTCTATGATAGTCCAAAAATGCACAAGGTCATGACACAATCAACTTGAACTAACTTTCCAATTAAAACTTGAACAAAACTCACTCATCACTCTTTTACTTAATTCCACCATCAACCAAACTAAAAAGGGCTGATATGTAGGTACAAATATGCTAAATTCAAGTATTTAAGCTTAAGGATGCTCAAAAATTTTAAAATTTTGCAACTTTGACACAAAAGGTCATCATGCGAACCCTACCACCAACTTAAAATTCACATTATCCTCAATGTGAGAACCATAAAGTATATGTGGGTCCGTAGTGTACAATAGTGAGCATGATGATGAGCATGAAACAATAACCACAAAAGGCACAAATAAGAATAAAGCACAAATTAAACCAAGGATGCACCCATTATTTAAGCCACTTAAGGTATAACCCAATACATCTCCCTAACTTAGATTCTACAACAACCCAACAACAACAATTATAAATATAAAGTAATAATTTGGAAGTGAAAAACTAAATAAAAGGGAGAGGAAGGATATTACCTCAAGAGCTTTCTTATTTGAAGAAAATAAAAGAACCTGAGCACTTTATTATTTTGAATTAAATTGTACTAAAAGAAAAAATAAAACTTGTACAAGAGAAAATGTTAGATAAAAAAATAAAAGTAAAATAAAAGAAAAATAAATTTAATCTAGGCAGAAAGAAAACAAAAATAAATTAATAAAATCTAATCTACTAATGTATAAGGGTTAATGGAAAAATATACTATCCAACTCCTAATCTCTCCCAAGCCTCACCAAACGATTTTATAGGAGGTACCAAGATTGAGTGTGGTCCTAGTGTAAAGGTCAGTGGAGAATGCAAGGCCCTTTGAGGATCCTTGAACCATAAATATCGCCCAAAGTTATATGCATATGTGAACATGGAATGTGGTTGTGTGTTCTCTAATATCCCCTCGACACCTAAGAAGCAATGCAAACTATTTCTTTTGTCTCCGCCACTTCCCTACATGTGTGATTAGTCTTGGTCAAAACATGTTCAGTTCCCTCAGTAAGATTCTCAGTTGGGGTGAGAGCAAAAGATGAGAGGTGTGTACCACTCTCACTCTTAGGCTTGTCTGTTGAACTCTCAAAGGATGATAGAAAAAATTCATTCTCATGAGAATCTTATGGAATTAAAGTAGGAACCCAACCATAATTAGAATCATACCTCCACTTAAATGTAGGGGTCTCAACAAGTAAGTCATCAAGTGTACTAGCCCTAGTAGAAAAAGATATATTAGAAGTGGTCTCAGTGAGTGGTGTGGCAGAACATGATGAAAATAAACTAACTGGCTCAACAGTGTGCTCACCTAAATCTATGGCATCAAAGCTCTTAGAATAAGCATTAGGACTTTCCAAGGTCACTTGGGTTGTCAGGGTGGAATGAACTTTAAGCTCTGTGGTGGTGTTGGTTGGCATGTCCTTTAAACTCTTAACAAATGAAGTCTTGTGGATGTTAGAGTCTAGTGGGAATGAGTCAAAGGGCTCATTCCTTTTACTATCCTAACCATTGTCGAAATAGTAACTCCACCTGAAGTCTACGGTTTTGGAACTAGGATATTCTCGTGCAAGTAACAAAAAGGCCTTAGATTTAGCAATTTTAGCTTTAGTGAGTGGATGGACATAAGGACAAGCTGTGGACTTGAACAATGTATCACCTAATGTAAAGTCAATATATATGGAAGTCTCATGTGCACTAGATCGACTTCTAAGCTAATTTCTTCCCTATGTTGAGTTTGTTCGCAGAGTGAATCAACTTGTGCATTGTTAGATTTAGTAGGCCAATAATCTCAGGGCTCTTCAGACTGGCCCTCGGTGAATAGAGTGGAGTTGGGACATGCAACATCCAAGTAATCGGGCTCCACACCTACTCTACTTTCTAAGGATGAATCATGAGGACCAAGTGAAGTAGGAGCATACGAAAAAGGATCAGTATAGCTTTCAAGTGCGTGAGGCTCAAAACTAGGTTCAAGTCTTTCCTGTGGCTTGGTGTGTTGATAGAGAAATTAAAAACATCACCATGCCTTTTCTGGGGTAAGGTCAGGGAATTCCCTACCCAAACTTTTATCAAATGCTCGGTGTAACTCATAAGGTAGAGCATTATAGAATATGCCTAGAATGTACCCCAATCCTAGTCTATGATTTGGGAAAGTTTCTAAAAGGTTTTTAAATCTCTCCCAGCATTTATAAAATATTTCACCCTTATTGAAACATAAATTTCTGATTTGAAAGTGGAAGGTGAAGTTTTGAAAATTAAGGAGAAAAGTTGCAATAAAATCATTTTTGTAAATCTTCCCAAATATTAATGGACCAAGTAGCAGCAGGAAACCAATCATCAGCCATTCTACATAATGACAACGGGAAAAAATTATCCCTAAAAATATCATCCATATAGCCATTCGTGTAGTAGAAACAAATTGACTCAAAATGTTCTAAATGAGGTCTGGGGTCCTCATGTTGAAGTCCATAAAATTTAAGTAGCATAGAAAAGGTTTGTAGGCAAAAATCAATTCCATAAATGCTGCCTAAATAACCAATGAGTAGGTGGGTGGTGTCTGGTGAGCTAAAATTATAAGAAAAATAATCCATGTTCAAGAATTCCTTTTTTTTTTAAGGGAAATAGTAGAAGAGTAATCTAGAGTTATCCTAATTAATCAAAACTAAGTTCCCCGGCCATAGCGCCAAAAACTTGACCACTTCTAAATATTGCGTCTAAACTAACCCCCCAAGTGTAAAGGTGTGCAGTGTAGTTTTAACTCGGTAAGACCGAGATCGAATCCACAAGGAACTATGAGATTGAACATTAGGGTTTTCTAAGTTGTTCTATCTACTAGTTTCGTTTTAAAAGACAAGAAAAGAAAATTAATTTTAGAGTTTTGAGAAGTTTTGATTTACTAATACTAAAATAAATAAAATAAATTGCAACAATTAAATTAAACTAAAACGAAAGCAATAACACTACGCAAATAATTTAAGATCTTGATTAATCAACAAATCTGGGTGAATACCTTATCCTCATGTTTAGATGTGATTATTATCTTGGTTTACAGCTCATTTTTAGGAAAAGTAAACCGGAAAAATTTTATCGTGAAAGCTTTAATTTCCAAAGTACGGTTTTAAAATCACGTTTAGGATAAATAAAACTGGAAATATTTCATCTTGAAAACATTCTTTGGTCTAGATCTTTTTTTTTTCAAAATATAAAAAAGTGTTAATCATGTAATGTCATCAGGGTTTTCAACGAAATATGATCAAAATTACACGTTTTCGAAGGCTTTGAAAATCAAAAGAGAAAGAAAACCAGAAAATATATCTAAATCTATTTCATTTGTTTTCAAAGTATTAAGAAAGTTATATTCTTGTGTAGTTATCAGTGATTTCAAGGAAATATGATCAATTATAAAAGTTTTCGAAGGTTTTGAAAATATTAGAAAGTAAATTTAGAGAACAAGAATCGTAACATCCAACTTTTATGTTACATGCTTGGATTCGATCACATCCAACATTCAAATAAAGATCCACCCAACGTTGATGGGTTGAATCAATAATAAAAATCTAGCTTAACATGGATGAAATAATAAAATAGTAAATAAAAAGACAATACAAAAGCAAAATAATTTTTATTGAATAAAACGAAATCGTACCGTTCTTCGTAATGAATTAAACTTGAATCCAAAAGCAATCAATCCAAAAATCTTCAAAAACTAAACTGAAAACTCTTTACACTAATCTATTTTAATGAAAAACTAACCTAAAAATTACAGAGAAAAGTGTATGTGAGAAGTCCCCCCGAACGGCCGTACACATTCCTATTTTATAAGCTAGAAAGAAAACTCTAAAAATTAACATAAACGTGCAGATTAGCTTGTTGTGGTCCGAACCAACCGTGGGGGTGTCCGGACCACAGTGTACTTACTCTTTAATTTTTGTCTTACTTTTGATAACTTTTTGTTCTTAACTTCTATTGTGATTTTGACCTTGAAGACGATGGATTCAAGCTTCGAACACAAAACTCGTAGCCCTTTAAGTCTCATTTCCAACCCAAAAAGAATCAGGTCAATCCGAGTTTTGAGTGAAAAGATATGGTCAAAATACTAACAGGGTATTAACCTAGAACTTTAGCTGCATACCACTTCAACCATCTTGAACTTCGGACCATTTTCTTCTCCTTAGCGGCTATGGTAACTGATAATTCCTTGGGATGGCTCTTGGGATGTTGAGGAAATCTTGAAAGTCATTGGATATATCGTCATTTTTGTCTTCAAGCTATTTTTTCCATGCATGCCAAGTGTTTGGTGAAATGCCTCAAAAGACACCAAAGCCTATTCTTGCACTTCCTTACTCCGGTTTGCTTTGGCTCTAGTCTGAACTACTCATCGAGGTGTTCGGACCATAGTAACTTCTTTAGTCTCTTCACCACTACTTATTTTGATAATTTTCGGCTTTTCTCTGTATTTTGAAAACAAAATACCATAAATTACAAAACATAACTAAAACTTTTAAATTAATCGAATAAATGCATGATTTATGTTTTAAAATTATGCTTTGTAATTACACTTTTCAAGTGTAATCACACATATTCCATCCATATGTAAAACATTTGCCTCAGCACATCAAACTATCAACATGGCTCTCAGCCAATCAATGACCACAATATCAAACTAGATGATGCAAGCCCAGCCTATGTACATAATATGCTCAATCATGTAAATAAATATCATTTTAATATAAACATATATTCTTATTAGGCTTGATGATGATTTGAGATTGCCTTTATCCTTAAAAATGCATAATAAATAGGTTTGGGAACAAAACATGCTTTTAGAAATCAAATTATAATAGTTTTAGAATTCTGCCAAACTTGGTGTCCGGACACCAAAAGCTGCGAGCAGGACACCCTTGGTTTAAACACCTTATCCAGTTGATCCAAACACTCTTGGTCCAAACACCTTGTCCAGCCGATCCAGATACCAGAGACTAATGCCTAGTTCCTGATTTCATTTTCAACGACACCAAACTCCAAATCTCCCTCAAATCACTCATCCAACCTAAATCTCAACGATAACTCATATATAAACATTTAAACATATAAATCACATGTTTCTACAATATTTAATCAAAGAATAACTCAAATGCATGCAAGATATTCACATTTATATGCATATATATATACACACATTCATATATACATATATATATATATAAATCTCATAATATTCAACCAAATCAAGCATATATATATATATATATACATCAAAATCATTCTAACAATGTTTAGAGCACGAATATAAGTCCCACCTACCTGAAATCTAAAGAGAAAAAAGAAAAGAGAAGAATTTGGTTTTGGCCTCCAAACTTTTGGTGTTGATTTCTTCCACATTTCACGTGAAATGGACACCACCACAACATTTATGGCGTCCAATACTACTCCGATCCGCCAATCTTCCTTCCTAGAACCATTTTCTCTCTCTTTTCTCTCCCTTTCTATCTCGGTTCTCCCATAGCCGTGAGACAAAAAAGAAAGAAAGAAAAAGAAGAAAGGAAGAAAAGGGTAGAAAAGAGCTGGGCCTTTGGCCTAAATGTCCAACCTCATACCACTTTAAGCCAAACTTGGCCCAAAAAAATAAAATAAATTAACCCAATTTCATTTTAAATATTTTATTAGCCAAAAATGAATACTAGATGTTACATTCTTCCTCTTTCATAAAAAATTTTATCCTTGAAATTTACATAACATACTTTAATCGGAAAATAAGGACAGGTACTTCAACCACATCACCAAATCACGTTCCCAAGTGGATTCCTTAACTCCACATTGTCGCCATAACACACGAACCAAAGGAATGGTCTTGCCACGCAAAACTTGCTCACGTTTGTCCTTAATCTAAACTGGCAAATTCTAAAAAATTACATTCCCCTCAATATCCAATTTTTTCGTATTTAATCACATGAGAAGGATCCGATACATACTTCCGTACTATTGATATGTGGAGCACATTATGAACCGTGCTAACTGTGAAGGAAACACTCATCAACATGCCCCCTCACAAATTCTTCCAATAGTCTCAAAGGTTCTGATATGTCTCGGCAAAATTTTCTAAGTTTCTCAAATCGAACAATACATTGTCTCGGTTAAATTTTCAAAAATATAAATTCATTAACCTAAAACTCCCACAGTCACTTCCTTCTACCAACCTAACTCTCTTATCTATTTTGAGTTGTCAAAAATCCATGTCTGTGATGCCCCAGATTTTCATAACCGAATGCCCAGGGGTGACTTGGGATTTATTTGTTGGGTATAAAAATAAGATGATAATAACATGCTGTCACACCCTAAAATTTTCTTCCAAACTGGGGTTGACCCGCAAGAAAAATTTAAGATATTCAAAATCTATTGTTTATCCCAAACAATATTTATAAGTCATTGGACTGAATCATTTGATGGGATTTCAACTATAGGGCACAAAATAAAGATAGAAAAAAATATTACAGAGCCATCTAAGTGTCCCAACCACGCGATTAACATTATGTACCAAATAAAAATAAATTAGGTCTAAACTTAATAATTACAATCATCCAACAATTATTATTACAGACCACAAAAATAAAGTCTTCCAGCTCTGTGTAGGAAAGAAAAAAAAAATAGATAACTCTTCTGATGGAATATTTAAGAGAAATTAATCTCTTTCCAGCTCATCTTCAGTATCCCTATGCTTAATATCTTGAAAAAAATATTCTCACAAGGGGTGAGTTACTAAAGCTCAGTAATTAGAATCTCCTAGGTGCCTATATGCAGTGGTTGTAATGCTACACTGTATTAAAAGACCCACTACAGTGAATGTGATTAGGTGGCATATTGTTTATGCAACAATTAATTCAATAGATCCCAACTGAATAATGTAAATTATACTTACAATGGTTCGATGAAACCATCACCGTAACTACTATTTTACTTACATGTAAAAATAGTTAAATATTGATGTGTGTACCACAATGAAGTCTGTGTTGCAGTGGTAGGGATCTTAGATTTAGATATTTAAGGTCTCGGGATCAAACCCCGTAGCGATACAGGTTTCATATATATATATATATATATATATATTACAAAATATTCATCAAGAGGAATTAAATATAATTAAATAATTCTAACACATCATTCATACGTAAACAAGAGAGGTTGCTAGTTCACAGTAAAATTTGGTAAAAGAGTTTAATCTAAATCCTCTTAGGATAATCATAATCCTATCCTCCTCTATCCCCAGCCTTGGGAACCAGTGACTTTACAAGCTTAGCATCCAATGCATACCGACGGTGTCACCCACCAAAAACCTAGCCATCGCGACCGGCTACCTGACTGGCCAGGTCAAGAAGGAGCATCTCCCAAATAAAATGCATATGTTTCCATCTCCATCTAAAAGGCCATTTCTACCCACCCATCACCCCATTGCCAAAAAAAAATGACTTTAGTACTGAGTGCCTTAATTTATTTTCAACCCTTGGCATTCCAATGGCATCTTGTATGGCAATTAGACATTTTTAATAACCACTGGCAATGTTCCTGGGTGATGAATCCGAAGTGGGATTATTCAGTCACATATAGTATATTTTAAGTATTTTATCTCAATTCAAAATTTAATAATAATTCACAATAAATTAAAGATTAAACATAATCACCAACATTATTGTCACAAAGGTAGGTACTACATGTAAATTAACAAGTGGCAAGTAACTAGAAAAATTTAGAATTCGAATTAGTATTTTAGTTAATTTTTTAACAAGTTTGCTGTACTAGCCTTGATAAAAATAAAATTATTTCTAATGGTATATTAATTAAGCCAAGGTTGGCAGCTTAGTGGGCGGGCGACCCTAATTGCGATATGAAGTCGCGAGTTCAAACCTCATTGGTTGCGATCTCAATTTTTACCTCTTTTTCCTTTTTATTTTATTATTTTATGGAATATAAAGATAGTAAATAGCTCTTTGGACTTATATTTAATTTTAGAAAAGTTTATAAGTTTTATTTTATTTGAATAAATTTCCAATCATCATCTTATTTATAACCAAACCCTTATCATAGTTTTCGGTTTCAAGATATCCACAAATATCCATAAAATTATTCTAATATTTAGGAAGGTATTAAATAAGTTTCATTAAATTCACTTAATCATAAAAATATAGTTATATAACTTGCTAGGTAGACAAAACAATGTCTAAAAGAATCAATTAAAATAAATCAAATTTATTTAAGAAAAACCAAATGAGGAAAGAGCAAGTCCATTGTTTCATTTGGGCATTTTTATCAAATACTTGGTTCTACTTAACCATTTTAGTTTGAATAAGTCATCCAACTATCTATGATGAAACTAATTGTCTAAGTCAGTTATCATAAATAAATGATACATAATATCCAGTTTAAAATAATTTCATATCAATTGGAAAATAACTAACTAGTATCAACTTAACAGTCCACTTCAGTATTATATCAAATAGTATAAGTGTTTTACTATATCAGGCCTTGTGAATAAAATTACACATCAATAGAATTTATTAACATGACAATAATTAATAGAAGAAAATTGTAAATTTAAATAAATCTTTAAACATAATATAAAAATATCCAAACAAGCATCAATTAAAGGCTAAACAGAGACAGTAGCTTAAAATAAAATTCATATAAAATAGAATAGAACTCCAATATCTGTAAACTTTATATCTGTAGAAACTAGACTTTAAGACCTACAACTTTCATGTTTTACACTTTTTAAAATTTGAAGGTCTAAAGGTGCAAAAACAGTCTTGAATTCAGTTTGTTCAGAAGATATAGTTTTACATGTGCTTAGTATTTTGGGCATAACTTTTGACTCACAAATCGGATTGATGCAAATCTTTTTGGGTTGGAAAGAAAACTTAAAGGGCTACAACTTTTATGTTTTAGCCGAAGCCTAATTCCACCATTTTAGGGGTCAGAAGCATATCAAAAGTTACAAACAGAGAGCTGTCAGCATGCTGAGCTACATCAGTCAAAGTTTTGGCTTCCATACCCCTAATATGCGGGTATTTATTTTTATCACAATCAAGTTTCATACTTCAAACTCAAAAAAGGCATCAAATGCATTTTAGGAGGTTCGTCATCCTACCTCAATGAAGATATTGGTGACCAAGCCTGTGAAGGAAAAAGGAGTTGAGCTTTGAACACCACCCAAATTGGAAAAATTCCAAGCCTTTCTTCTTCCTCCAAACAACACCAAATGTCCAACCACACTTAATAAAAATATATATTTTTTTCTCTCTTATTGTTTTTTTTCTCTTTGAAGGCACACAATTTATAAGAATCGTGGGAGTGTAGAGAAAGTTATTGGTAGAGAAAATAACCTCCACTTCACATGCTTCAAAACAACTAAGGTAAGATCATGCATATACAATAGGTAGCATGATCCAAGAATCATGCTTGCTTTTTGACTATCTAACCATATAATTTAAGAAAGGTGTTGGAGGATGGATGAAGATGGGTGGCATGATCCGGGAATCATGCTAGCTTTTTGACAAATTAAACAAATTATTTAAAAGATGCTTTAAGTGTTTAAATCATGCTAGCTAAGTAATTTGGAAGAATGCTTTAAAGTCATCAATGTAGGGTCTTCTTTTTGACTAATTAGCCACCTAATTTGAGAGATTGTGAGAGATGTATGGAAGATGGAAAATAAAGTTACCGGGAAATAATTTAGAGCTACTATTCATGAGTCAACTCAATGAGTGATAAAGTGAGTTGAAATGAGTTGAGGTGAGTCAAAGAAAAGGGTTGACCCATGGGTTAATGGACTTGGGTTGAACCAATTAGGTAATTGACCTAGGAATTGTTTGGATAAAAGTTTAGAAATTTTACCTTAAACTCTCACATAGGGTGAAATTAAATCCAAAAATCTTTCTAACTAATTTTATCATTCCAAAAATTTTCAAATACTCAATTTCTTAGATTTTTACTATAATAAATACTACCACTACACTTAAGCAAATTAATTAAGAAAAAAAAATTTAGGTTATTACAATGTCAGATTACGTGAATCTTCTATGATGTGTGTCTCACCGAGTCGACCCAATCGTCCCAAATTATCCAGTTTCAAACCAACACAAAAGAGAACTACAAGGTTATCTATACAAAGCCTCATACGGAGCCACATTAATACTCGTCTGAATACTACTATTGTATACAATTTTAACTAATGGTAAATGACCCAACAACTGAATAATCTCTTGAATATAGAGTTGACACCACTCATTCCTAAAATCTTTATTTCACTAGGAAGAAAATGAGCCAATTTACCTAATCAGCTCACAATCTCCCTAATAATGTTATGCCTCTCACGAATCTATGGCAACCCCTCACAAAATACATAATCACGTAGTTTAATTTCTATTGTGCCACGGTAATGACTGCAACAAATCAATCGGCCTCTAGTGCTTGGTTTTCACCTATCGACAAGTTAGGCAACGAGACACAACTTAGTCAAATCAAGTTTCACACCACTCACACAACTTAGTCAAATTATGTTTCACACCACTCCACCAGTATTGTCATCTCAATTCTTTGTACATTTTCGTCCCACCAGGATGACTACAAACTCAAGTGAAGAAACTCTTGAATTATTATTTTCCAAAATTCATCTAATGACATATTACAACATTTAGCCATTTAGATAGAAAACTAGTGGTACCACAATTTCTAATAAAATTAATCTCGTTGCAAGACCTCAATATCTAGTCCATAATATCAGTGTCATTCACAATAACTCATATTCAAGAAAATTACTTCACTCCCCTCAACATTATTGTTCTCAACAATATTAAAATCATTAACATTCTTTCGAATACTTTACTAGACACAAATGGTTGCCAAACTTTACAACCTCTTATGCTAGGTATTAGCCATCACATTGGCGCTACCAAGATAATACTGATTATTAAAACTATAATCCTCTAAATACTCCATTTACTCATAATGTCTCAAATTTGAATCACACAATGTATATAATTACCTTTGAACTCTGGTGATCCTAGAACATCTTAATCCTTTCAGTATTCTATTAATATCATCAAGGCTTCAATCACATCAACCCATATCACCATCTGATCATTCTGTATCAGAACAAAACCAAAGCCTTCATGTGAAGTATAACGACACACAAAACTCACTCATCGTCTGAAAATGACTGACACCAGAGTCCCGGTCAACTAGTGCTCCTGCCCATTGAACTGTTCTCACAGGATTATTTTTTCCAAACAATTTTAATTTCCCTCCAAAATAACTGAGTCAATGGACCCTCCAACCGAGAGGAATCCTAAATCAAAGATTATAACTTACTCAACTCACAAAACTTTGGATATCAATTATAAGCCTCCATTATGCTCAACCACATAACCAAAACATTAGGAAAATTAATTGTAATACTCTAACTAAGATTTAGCCGATCTCAAACTCTTAGCTCAAACAATTAAAACTTAAACGTACTCTTTTTAACACACAAGTTGTCAAACAATTTGCCAAACCTCAGCAACTAATGCTCATCCCTGATTGTTACCAAATTTTACAACCTTGCTTACACAAAATGCCAATTTTCATTTTCCTACTAAATTAAAACTTTATGACGCCTTCATGGCAAAATACTATATTAAACAAAACAATAGAGTAACAAATCATCAAATTAAATTCTGAAGTTTCTCACTTAACCGATGCTATATGACATGGCGTAACAAAATAGAAGAGACACATGACATAGGCCCTAGGAAAAGTTAATCTCCCACTAAGGTAACTCTCGCGTACTTCTTAGGAAACGCATTTGTGAATTTACACATTATTCTTGGAAAATAATATTGATACTCTTTCTCATCAAACATTAAACTGACTATCAAAATAGAAGCTCCATCAACACACTTAACATTAAGTACTAAAGAAAATAACATGGTTTTAGCCTCAACCTCATCCTGAATGACAGGGTCCTTAAGTAAAACAATTGTCACCAATCCATAGTAATAACTAATCATCACATAGTAAGTGGGTAACCTACCAATTCCCACTTTTATATCAATATTATTTACTAAGTAAAACTCTAATATCGTTCAACAATTATCCTTATTTAATAATGAAATATACTCTCAATAAATCCAAGAGTTACTAACTTAGGCTCGTCAAGCCTCACAAGTTCAATTTCAAAACTTTTATCATTTTCACAATCTCTTTCAATTATTATTCCTGATATTCAAAAAATCCTTAGAATACTTCGTAAATCTCATCTCTAGACCCGTCAAACTGTTACCAATCACCTAAAGTTATCATTAACTACAACGTTCCATAAAATATTCATATCATTCACCGGCAGAGCCATTGTTTTGGGCAAAATCATAGTCCTAATCACATTCGCAAACAACTATAGTACAAAATATCATAATCATCAATCCTAAAACCATGAAATAAAAGCTAGGAATTACATAACAAAAACACGTAAGCCTCACTACGCAAGGCCTAAACTACTTGCAACCTAGCACTCTGATACTAATTTGTCATGTCCCTAATCTCATAATCCAAGACGAACGACATGAGAATATGAAAATCAAATAAAACCAATTAAAATCTAGTCTAAGTTAGGTCTTTATCATAAACATTAATTAAAGTATTACCAAATGTCCCTTATGGCCATATAAACTAATATTTGAGCACATTACCATAAATAAAAAAATAATATAATCCACTTTGGCGGCATCCTCAATGACAGCATCTAAGGTATTCACGGTCAAAATATATACTATAATCTTGCTTATATCTTTCAAAATAATGACATCATAAATGTAAACAGCAAACCCACACCTTGGGTCACACAATTTATAATATTAATAATTTAATTCTCAGTTATGAAGAATAAACTCAATTATTATTATCCATAGTTAAGACCAGATTTAAGCTACTCAAGCCTAAACTACCTATGTATCTTACTTCGGGAATTAAGTCACTGTAGTTCCAAATTTATTTCTCTTATTTTATAATCCAACTCATGATCAACTAGATAAACTATACGTCTCATCCATCAATGTCAGTCACATTATATCAACCTCTCAATATAAAAGAATTAAATGTAATTTCATGTAATGGGATGTGATGGAATGTAATGTCAATGCATAATCTAGTCTCCATCTACCACCAACCTTATCCTACGATGTGTGACGCTTAGCAAAGCACGCGGGGTCATTAACCGTACTGTTTACACTTACGATAAGCATATATCTTAATATATATATATATATATAAACCAAATGGGGAACCGTCTTACTCCCCCACTAGTGTAAGTCTCAGGGAAACCATATTACACCCCTTGGTCCTTTTGTTAGGGAACCATGTTTCACCCCTAGTCAGACATTTGCTCAGCTCAAGTAGGGTCTGCCCGTAGTTTAAAGAAAATTTCATAATCATATCTCATAATTAACGTCTCAACTCCAAATGACTAAGCTCTAGTCATATATATTGACTGGTGATCATTCGATATTTTTAAAATTTATTTTGTCATTTTTTTCAAATCATAGATCCCATCCATATATATAACCTGTGTCTCGACATGTCAAATTATCAACATTGCACTCTCAGCTAATTAATAACCATAATATGAAACTGGATGATGCAACCCCAACCTCATGAACATAATATGCCCAATTATGTAAATAAATATCATTTTAATATAAATATGCATTCTCATTAAGCTTAATGATGAATTGGGGTTCTTTTTATCCTAAAAATGAATAATAAATAGGTTTGGGCACAAAATATGCTTTTAGAAATCAAATTATAACATATTTAGAATTTTACTAAACCTAATGTCCAAACACCAAAAGCTGTGGTTGGGACACCTCCAGTCCGAACGCCCCTATCCAGCCAGTCTGGACACTCCCAGTCTGCACACCAGAGACCAGTGCCCAGTTATTGGTTTCGTTTGCGATGAAATCAATTTCAAATCTTTCCAAAATCACCCATCCAAGCGTCAATCTTAACAATAACTTGTATATAAACACTTAAACACTTAAATCATATGTTTTTACAATATTTAATCTAAGAATAACTCAAATGTATACAAGATCTTCGCATTTATACGCATTTATATGTACACACATTCATATATGCACATATATACACAAATCTCATGATATTCAACCAAATCAAGCATATATATACATCAAAATCATCCTAAAAATTTTTAGAACACGAATATAAGTCTCAGCTATCTCAAATCCGAAGAGAAAAGAAGAAAAGAGAAGATTTTAATTTTGGCCTCCAAACTTTTAGCATCAATTTCTCTTATCTCGAGCAAAATCACATGAAAGAAATACCACCACAATGTTCACAGTGTCGAATATTACCCCGATCCGTCGATCTTCCTTCTCAGAACCCACTTTCTCTCTCTTCTCTATCTTCTCTCTCTTTTCTCTCTCTCTCTCTATCTCAGCTCTCCCATGGCTAGGAGCTAAAAAAAAGAAAGAAAAAGAAGAAAGGAAAGAAAAAGAAGAAAAAGGTTAGGCATTTGGCCTAGATGTCCAACCCAATACTACTTGAAGTCAAACTTAACCTAAGAAAAATAAAATATGTTAACCCAATCTCATTTTAAATATTTTATTAGCCCAAAATAGTACATAAATGGTTAAAAATAAATACCAAATGTTACACCATGAGTTTTGAAAAATATTGTTGGTATATGTAAATTTTTAATTACAAAAATAATTATATTATAGTTCTACTTTCTAAGATTTTAAAAAATAATTGATCTCGATCAGGAAAACATCATTGATAGTATATATAAATTTTTGCGTTAAAAAAAAAATTTAAGTTATGGGCCAACCTTTTTAAAATTTAAGTATGTTTTCTAGCTTTTTAATATAATTCAAAATTTGAAAGCAGATCCGATTGTATCATATATATATATATATATATATATTAATTTATTTTTATTTATTAAATATAATTTATAGTATTAGTTATAAATTTTTCTAGACTTAAATTCAACCAAAAAAAAAAAAAATGACTCCCCTACGTAAAAATCCTAACTTGTTCCCAATATAAGACATCATTATTTTATAAACTAATAAAACGCTAGAAATGGAAAACCAAACCAAACCAAGCCTTTTCCCACTAGGTGGGGTAGAAATGGAAAAATCATTAAAATTGAGAAACCCCAATTCTTAAATCGAGATAAATAGATGATATATAAAAATTCAGCTCTTAAATTGGGATAAATCATAAAAGCATTAAAATAGGAAAAGGTGAAAAAAGAAAAAAACCAACTTCGATTCATATCAAAAGATCTGTGATTAAATAGAGACGCGAGGACAAATGGAAATCGCAACATGACTGAACGATTAGAAAAATGGGTCTCAACAAATTTCATTTCTTAAGGGTACAAATGAATTTTTCTAGTCATCCTGATATATATCAACGAGGAGTAGCTGAAAATAAGATATGTAATATTAAGGTTCAACAGTATCGCCAATGGGACTAATTAATATGTTAATTTTTTTTTATTATATATAAAAACCCTCCATGCCTCTCGAGGCATAAGATATCACATTTTCCATTAAGGTGGCGTTTGAAAAAACAAAAAAAAAAAAAAGAAAAAAAAACCAACTTATACTAAATTTATTCAACTTTTTCAATTTTTTTACCAAACATAAAACTAATTTTTTTCAACTTGTTTCACTTTTTTTCAACTTTCTCTAATATTTATACTAAATATTTATCAAACAATATTTAATTTTTAAAGTGTTATGTACGTATCATTTTCATATGCAAAATTGTATTTTTTTATGCGTCAAAACGGTTCATAAACAATAATTAATTTTCAAAGTGTTATGTACGTATCATTATCTTTCTCTCATAGAGATTAAGTGGCATAATTTTTACAATTTAAGTCCTAGCACGTGAAGCACAAGAGAAACTCTAAGAAAAATTGATGTTAAGTGGCCACTAGAGATGGTTGATGAAATTATGAAATTTATAATAAAGAAGTACGAGTGATGATTGGTAAAATTATAAAATTAATTAACTATTTGATGAACACTTTATTTCTTTTCTATCAATATCTTTAAATCACGAGAAATTATTTGATAGCATAACCCATCACGTTATCGTAATATGTGGGGAGCAAGGCCCAATAATTTGTTGCAAACTCGTTAAAATTTTGTCAGGTTATTTATTAGTTTGATTCATTGATTGGATTGATTTCATTAGATGGATAAATATCAACGTGGTTAAGTCAATATTTGTTTTAAAAATTTTAAAAATATATATATTAAAATTATATAACAAATTTTTCTCATATTAAACGGCCTAAATTTTAGCTGAAATTTTAAATTACCTACTTTATGATAGGCTTTACACTTCAGTTGAAATATTTTTCTCTAATAATTGATTTGATTTTAAAATAAAAAATTAATTTAATTTTATTTGACAAATAAAATTTTGTGTTTGAAAAACATATTTGAATTTATTAATTAATTTTATTTAAGAAAAATATCAAATTTGGTTATATTAATAGGAAATAAAAAATATAGTAATAATATGATATATGAAAGAAAATTTATCCACTTACTTAGATAATTTAAGAAAAGAATAAATTCTCATCAAATTTTTTTGTTTTGGGTTAAATTTTAAATAATATATAAATCTTAAAAAATTTAAATTATATAATAAAATCAAATTTAATTCATAAAATTTATTCTAAATCTAAATATAAAAATTAATAAAAATTCTCACAAAATAAAATTAAATTCCATCCAAGTGATATGTTTCCCTCGCCCCGCCAATCTCTTTCCTATGTTGGCAACCAAAATCCCTTTCTCTATCTTACTCTCACATTTTCGTCATCACTTAAGTCTTCGTAGCCGAATGAAATCTTTACTCTCTCTCACTTGTGTCTTCTACCGACTCCGTCCTCACTTAAGGAGCCGCCATCGGCAGACATGTAGAGGCAATTGGTCAATATTCGTTGGAGAAAAAGAGCGAGTATTTGTGGGTTACGAGTATCCGTGAGAAAATATTAATGAATTTATGTTAATTGTGAAAAATACCATATTATATTCACACAACACAAAGTAAAAATAATAAATTAAATGGACAAGAAAAATAACCACAAGGAAGCATGTTCACAGCAAGATTTGATTTTCACTATAAACTTTAATAATGAAGCAAAGAATTATAAGAAAGAGATGAAAAAACTTAAAAAAAAAAAAAAAAACCTTTATAGAATCCTCTCATTTTATTCTTAGTTTTTCTCCTAACTTTTAAAAACTCATATTTGAACTTGGTATAGATATACAATACGTTTAGATAAAAATGAATTTAGAAATAGTTTAAAAAATTATAAATCGTGCTAGTTGCTGGGATGAGGTCCCCAATGACATGTTCTGGTTCCTACCATATTTCTATTTTTCTAGCGAAGCCAGTGACTTTGCCAATGAGCACCTTGCGCGATGTTATACTCTTTGTAATAGCTAGCAAACCATCGAGTAAGCTTTCTATGTATTTTTACATTTTTTAGCTTTCCCAATGAGCTTGCTAGCAAGTCTCAACATGTTTGCTAGCGAGTTACTATATTGTTGTATGTGCCATATAGCAGAATGCAAGCCTTTTATTCTCCCAAACATTCTCTGTGTTCTCGAGAATAAATGTGAACTGAATAGGTAAATGATTTCGTTTCGCTCGTTTCACACACTTCGCTCAGGCATCTGGCCTTGACCAAAGTTGAGTAGCGAGTATGGATACAACTCTAATAATTTTTACCATTTTAAGTTTTCTATTGAATTAATTTAATTTTACCATTTTAAGTTTGTCGACTATCTGGATTGAATTTTATAAAAATTTTAATTATTGTGATTTTATTGAACCCTGGTATATTCTTTTTTTGGGAAATCTTTGTTTAGATATTTTGATTTCATTTGAACTATTGCCAATTTTTGTTCTTAATGATTATATTTGACTTTGTGTTTTCAATGATATTATAGTTAATTTGCAATTTTTATATCTTGGAGATGAGATTTTACCTTTTGTGATTAAATTTCAAGTCTCACTTGTCTTGTGGATTGTTCCATTCACAGTAATGAGTGCTTAATGCTTGTAGGTATAAAGATCTTGTATTATCCATCCACATTAAGTGGGAGTCGATACGAAGAGTCACGCTTTGAAATTTTCACGGCTCTGAAATTCTCATGACACATAGCGTGAACTAATATGCTCATGCAAATATATAATTACAACAATTAAACATATTTCCAATCATAGTCATGGGAACCAACTTAAGCAAATAAAATAAACTTAAAGAATCATAAATGCTCACTCCTAACATCAATCAGATAATGGTACTCCAAAAAGAATAGTATATTGGTTCAACTTGGCCAACCTAATTGAAAATATCTAAAAACATACAATATATATTTGGAGGTTAAAAAATGAATATATGACTCTTAAAATTAAAGAGACCATAAAAGTATCTCAACGTGAATAATCATAAAATGTCCATTGCCTTGACTGGAGGATGTCCATATCTAGTGATCAACAAAAATATCTACATAATAATATGTATAATAATAAGTAATGGGATGAGAATTAAATCGCATGTGCTCAATAAATAAACATAGCATACAATTATGCCCTAGTATATCACTATCGTGAACAATAATTTATCGTCTCAACATAAACAATTATAACAGTTACATCCCTTATCAACAGTTAATTTTCTTTTCTCATTAACAGTAATTTAACATCATCTCATTAATAGTAATTTAACATTTTCAATTATTACTATAAGATAAAATCAAAATACATATGTAGATTAGGTATTATGTCACATGGATATCTGATAATAGAATACCAACCTATATACATCACCTCGTGATGATGTCTACCTCACATGGGCTAAGTCCTAGGGTCAAATATGCAATCTAGTCAACGATACCTAGACCAAGTTTATTACTAACACTACTCCCCATTGCTGCAACCACCAACACTTTCACTACTACAATTTCCTCTCCCAACAATTGCAATAGTTATTTAATTACTACTTTCACCACCACAACTCTCTATCCCAACAATTGCAACAGTTATTGCTCTCGACCGTTGCCACTCTCACCATGATCACCTATCTACTTTCATTAATTGCTGTTTTTATAGTTATAGGGCTGGATCTAAAAATTTTAGAATTTAAGATGAAATATGTGATAAGACCTATCTAAAAAAATACTTAAATTAAATAAATAATAAATAATAAAAAAGTCTATCAAAAAAATGATAAGGCCTATATAATAAATGATTAAAAAAAGGAGTTGAGGTTGGATAAAGTCGGTGCCTAAGGTTAAATTTGGATAAACTGAGAAGATATAAAATTTTTCAAGATTTCAATAATAAATGTCTATTGAAATTCTCATCTAATGGAGAATTTAAGAGTTTTATAAGATTCCAATGATAAATGACTATTGAAAACCTCAAGATGAGAGATAATTACTGGATACTTTTAAGGTATGATATATATTAATATATATATATATATATATACATGGAACCTTACCAAAATTGTGAGCCTAAGGTATTTTTTGCCTTAATGACTAGGTGGTAGGGTGGACTATGTATAGTTACTTTTATTATTTTATACAATTTTGCTATATTACTTAACTTTATTTTTACAATATCTATGCATATCAAATATGTTTTCCCATAAAAGACAAAACAACAAAAATAAAACAAAAAACTAAAAGTATTATCAAACAATACCCACAGTTCCCAAACTCTAATGACCCTAATTAAGATGGACATGCTAGAAAAACCAAAAAAATAAGAACAGCATAAGAATAAGAAGTCATTCAACATAAATACTTCGCTTTATGAACAAGAAGTCGTTCAAAATAAATATTTTGCTTTTCCACATTTTACAGTTTTCTTCTAATTACACCGAATCATTCTATTGTGCGCAATGCCTAGCTAGTTCTATGATTTTTAATATAATTTGTGCCAATTGTGTATACTTGTTTGGTAATATATTTTTTTTTAATTTAAAAAGTCTAATAAAAAAATATAAATGTTGATATCAAAAGTGAGAATAAAAGGGAAATAGAAAACCCTTTCAATCTAAACAAGAGTTCTTTATAGATTTAGTTTCTCACAAACAAATTGCATCATCAACTGCAATTGAGTAAGTAGAAACATATATAACAATCATTAGCCATAAAAATAAAAGATTGCATTGAAAAAATGAAACTAAATAACAATTCAAATGTTTAGTGAAACAATTTTATATTAAAAATTAAATAAAAATATGAAAAAAATATTTTGAATTGAGGCCATTCATCCACCACATGCTAACAGAGACCCTAGCTTCCCCAAACTTCTAAATTGGCTATGATCTGTACTCACATTTATTAATTCACATGCAAAAGGAATCGTCTTTAGCTTCTTTTGTTGAGTCCTTGAATGTTTCTTATATAATTCAACTCATCTTTCGTGAAAATGGGTAACAATAGTACTTTACTTTCATTGCGCATGCATACATATATGCATGATTGGAGGACACTAGCTAGTACACATTAAGTGAGTTATCAACTTCACTTTTCCCCATGTACTAATTACTTCCAAAGCTATTATGCAACTATCAAAGCTAGGAGTATTTCATGGAAAGGGCAACCTTTTGTTGTTGAATTTAACATTTCTTGTATGTAAAAAAGGATGAATGTGGGTAAAACCCATATCACATGTTTGTTGGTTGCTCTAAACATAGAAGTTTTTTCTTTTATGCTTTGCAACCTTGCTTTGAATTATTCAGGTTTCAGGCCGCTTTGGATTGAGGAAGATGCTTTGGACAAAGTTAAAGTCATGATCGAAAACTCTGGAAGAGGATCTATCAGAACTATAGGAACATAACTCTCAAAAAGGGGCAGGGGTTGGATGGAATTGATGATGGCTCAGTTGGCGTGGACTACATGCTATCATGTTCGTTGAGAAATGAAGAATATTAATGTCTTAGAACAATCAGAAAATACCCGATTGTTTCTGCTTGATATTGCTTTCACTTGAGATTAATCACAACAGTAAATTTTTTGAGAAGAAAAATTAGTTAGTAAAGGGTCCTAGCTTGTTAATTGTTTCGATTGGCAATATTATTTAAAAAAAAAAAATATTCACATGCATCTTTATCTGCTAGCTTGCTTGTATTAGTTTAGATATCCTCTTTTGGTAACCTAGCAACGCACCAAGTGCACCACTAACTTGGTGTTACAGCAAATTTGTTTACTGTTTTATTTATTTATTTATTTATTTTCTAATATACCGATTTTATTTTTATTTTTTTAATTTGTTGGAGGCATGCACCACAAGGGGAAGGGTTTGGTAAACAATTAGAAAATATCTATCTCTTATCTAACTCTATATTTCATGAATAGAACATGATTTTACAACTATGGTTACATTTGGATCTTGGATTTATGAAGGGAAAAGGAAAATTAATAAAAAATAAAATTTCTAATTCGTTTTATTTTTTTATATTTAACCAAGTAAAAATTATAAATTTTTCACAAACGTCTATTTATTTCTTTATTTTTTTAATTCAACCATAAAAATGAAATAAATTTGACCTTTTCACTTCATTTTAATTATTTTTTTAATATTTTTTTTATTTTTATTTTCTCCCTACAAATCCAACATAAAACTTTATTCATGGGAGGAAAAGTGTGACTAAATTAGTTTATTCGCGATCTAGCTAATTTTCTGAAATTCCAGTCAGTATAGATATATCGCATTCTTCTCACCTATAGCATGCATCTTGAATTCAACAAGTGGATCGAGCTCCTCAATGATTTACAGACATTATGGATTAACTTCAAGGAAGGACTTTATTCCTCCCCCTCATGGATTAATTGCAGTTTTTGATTGTTAATTCACTTATAATAGTAAATATCCTGCAAGAATCTATGACCTCCAATCGATTGCAATAATACAACTAGCAATCATAATGACTAATCTACTGTGAAGTCTAAAAGGAATTTACAAAAAGTAACCTCACTTGTATAAAATAAATCAAAGTTGAAAACAGGAACACTTAGAATCTATCCACAAAAGTAATTAATTAATATATATATATATATATATATGTAGGATCTTTTACTTTTTTTTTATATATATTTTTTCTTTTGTCTTCTGCACATTTACGTAGCATCCATTAAGCCGTTGATTAATTAAAAAACATAAAACCAAAAATATTTTAAATATCATTGGATGATTTTAAACTTTTTGAGCATCTCATATTTTCGAAAATTGCACATGCGCGTTTCAGAATATCTACAGCTATTACAAAGATCTTTCTTGTGATTGAAGCCTCGGAAATTGAATCAACCCTCGAATAAATAAAATAGTAAAAAATTCATGAATGACATTTCTATAATTAAAAGAAAAATAATTGATGTATAATGTTTAAAGTGACCGACGCATTAGTGGTTTGATTGCTTGTAAAGAAGAGAAAAATAGACCCGGAAAGAGGTATCAAAAATTTTATTCTTTGATTAATTACTTTATGAAGATAAGGGGCCATTGTAATGTATAAAATATTAAGTCAAACAGTATCCCCTACGCCCTTACCCAAAAAAGTAATAAAACAATAGAAAAATAAAAAATAAAAATAAAAAAAGAAAAGAAGCATTTTTGAAAGCTTGTAGCTTAAACTAATACATATTACTTTTCTCTTGACATTTTAGATCGTAAAATAAAAACCGATACAATATAAAGGCTGAAAATATAATTTAGAATTAAGGGAAATAAAAGACATTTTTGGTGTATTAATTGATACAATTAATATTGGTTAGTATATAGCACTAGCCAGTTACTGTCCAAAAATAAATGTTTTCTTGTTCTTGTGTTTTTAATTACAATATGGACAGGTGGTCATTTAGATTCAATTGGACTTGTTACATTATAGTGAGATCTAAATAATTTTAATATTGAAATTTTCATACTATATAGTTTTATCTCTTGTTTATAATTAAACTTAATTACGTTATATATATAAAATGAATAATAAACAATTACTGCACATTGATACTAGTAAAATTTGATTCATTCACTTTACTGCTAGTGATGCAACCATATATCTATATGTTTATTTTAATATATATATATATATATATAAATTTTTTATACCAAATTCAATACTTTCATTGTGTATCCTAATTTATGAGGTTCCTTGAAATTTACATAAAGTCTAGATAATTATAACAGATGAAATTAAAGGGAAAAAAATTCCTGCACATCTTAGTGAATTCCCCTCATGTTTTATGTTGAAAAAGTGTAAAGTCCAAAGTTAAAATCTCGAAAAGGTAATTCCCCTCATGTTTCATGTTGGATTGATGAATGTATAGCAGATGAAATTAAAGGAAAAATTCCTGCACATCTTAGTGAATTATTCCTTTTTTTTTTTTTTTTGGGTGAAAATGATGAATGATCAAAAGGACTTACAAAACACGCGGTAAACTGACTGAAATATAAAAGGTTTACATTTTTGACATAACTACTGTAGACGGGAACAAATTTACCCTACAAAAGTATTACCTATTTTGAGAGTTATGTTTATGTGGTTAAGTAAAATCTCTTCGCTAATGTCTCCAAACTCTCTCATAGCTTAATTTATTTTAGGCAGAGTGTTTATCTCTTGTCTTGTACCCCTAATCTCTTATATGATATATTTATACATTGTTCATGCAGCAAGCGATAATTGAAAGTGTAAAATGATATCTTCCGCGGACATGTAAATTCTTAAATAGGAACTAAAAGGGAGTATGCAAATATCATTAGGGTTTATAATCACTAAGAACAATATGAAGAAAAAAAATTCTTAATAATATTATTAATCTCCAAAAAACTAGAGTTGTTTGTTAGAGACTTCTATATTTAAAGATAAAAAAATGCTAAAAATAAATCCTAACCCTAATTAGGCTCTTAAAAAACAATGAATCTAAAATTTACCAAAATGGTAAAATCCAACTAAACATGGCATTAAAAATTAGAAAACAAAAATAAGATTGCCAAAACAAACGGCAATAAATTTGAGTTTCCTACAAAACTTTATAAAGCATCCAAATAATTCCATAAATGGAAAATATGATGATTTGACAGTCGAGATGATGTAATTGATTTGAAATTTAACTTAAGTCATGGCAAAGCGATGGGTATCAGCCACAAACTCGTTTCCCATTTGTTTTTCAAGTTTGAGACAATTCTGAATGCATTGTTAGCTCCGACTGAGTTATGTCAAAAATGAACTTTTTGTCATTTTTGTACATCCCATTACTCCATATACCTCAATTCTAGGCTCATTGCATCAATTTTATAGTGGATGAGCAAATCCCTTTGGTGATGTAGCCTTCTCGTGGTTTTATTTTGACAAAATGTCAATGTTACATCTCTAATTGTTAAACTCTTATATAATAAGAGTAGGAATTGAAAAGTATGTCCACTGAAGTTAATTAAGTGTTTATACTTCTTGAATTCTATTTTTGTTATATAAGAAGTTAGGGGTTCAAAAACAGGAGATAGGAAACAAGAATTTTGGCTGATAAGAATCCTTTCTACCAACTCAATAACGTATAATATTACTTCCAATACAAACAATATATTTGTTTCTTAGTTACTTCACTAAAACTAAAATTTAAGGTATTTGAATCCTCAAAACAATCAAAAAAATTCTAATTTTTATAAATTTTTTCTTACTTTCTTCAACTAAATTTTATGAGGTGTTATTTTTACACTAATTTTTAATTTTTTTTTTCTTTTGAAAGTAAATACCATATAAATAGGGTTAATCAGTTTGCATATGTGTCGTTCAGTTCAGGAAGGCCACTTTTCTGATCCTATCCATAGATCCCCCGAGAAAGGCATCTAGTATATATAGCCATCAAGCTAACAATCATATAATATAACTGAATGCGGAGCGAATAGACAATACAGACGCCACCGACAACTTTTGGTGGCCCCTTAGTGTCCCAAGTAAAGCAAATCTGGCATCACCTCTGCACAGTAGAAATGGGCAAAATTATGTTCACTGAACTTTCTTGTCCTTTGGAATTGAATCAATTGCTTATAAATATAACCCCTCTGCGCGGTACTCATTGAGTTCTAGCTAGCTCCCCCAAATTAGCAGATGAAAATGAATGGAAAGAAGCCATATCTGGCTGTTATTCTCATACAGTCCATATATGGTGGCATGTTCTTGCTTTCCAAAGCTGCATTTGATGTGGGTATGAACAATTTCGTGTTCGTGTTCTATAGACAGGCCACCGCTACTGTTTTCTTGGTTCCTCTTGCCTTGTTCTTCGAATGGTATTAATTAATCCCAACATCTATGTTTCTTAATTATTTTCCTTTCCATTGATTAATTACAACAACACTCTACTAATTTTTTTTTTCTGATTATCATTATTATTGTAATATTAAATCTTGCCTTTTGTTCCAGGAAAAATGCACCACCTCTCTCTTTTGTGACCTTCAGCAAGATTTTTATGCTCTCTCTTTGTGGGTAAGTCTAATTTTGATTTAATCTTTTGATAACTTTAGATTGTTATATATATATATATATATATATGTATATATATAATAACTATGCATACTATGATTACAGGAAAGTTGAGCTTATTATTTTTGCTCTTATTTTTAATTAATTTCAGGATTACTCTGAGCTTGAATATATATGGTATTGCTGTGATATATACATCTGCCAGTTTGGCTGCTGCAACTACTAACTGCCTTCCAGCCATAACTTTCTTCCTCGCAGTTTTACTCGGGTTAGATTTTAGAATTTTACTTTCGTTTACGGTTTGCTTTCTCCTTAATTTCTCCTCTTTCATTTACATTTAAATCTATGAACATATTCAGTTGCTGGGTGTGATTTGGTCTAATTTGAAGTACACTTGGTCTCCATCAGGTCTGTGTCTAAAACGTATCTTAGTTAATACTATCTCCATCTGTCTCAAACAGCAGGCACAAAAGCTTATCAGTATATATATATATATATGTATATGTTGTGCTTTTGAAGAACGCTAAATGAACGATGCGTTTGAAACATCAAATTCTGAAAGGAAAAGATAAACAGGCAAAGTAAAATAAAATAAAATGTTATAACTATTTTTTTCGTATGATTAAGAAAACAAAAAAATATTTGTCAAACAAAAATTTAATTTTTATGTAATTTGTCATAAAAAGTGTGTATGCGTATATAAAAGTGGCTTCATTTTCCTGGACTTCTATCTATCTTCCACAACTTTGCTCCAAATAGACTCTTAACTAGTAAACGAATATTCTGTTAATAATGAAGTACTTTTATTTAATTTCTAATCAAAATTGCAGTTGAGCCCTTAAATGGGGGTACGTTAACTGTTACAACTAAAAATATATAGACCAAATTAAGATTTGAGGAAAGAGTGTAAAATATAGTTTGTTAATTTTTTTTCATATATATGGAAAACTTCATGGAAAGAGATTATTTGTTAACTCACATAGTAATAGCTCAAAACATTTGACATTTGTAATCAATCTTGTTGGGGTGTTGATTATTAATATTGACATGGGCAAATGAAAATTTGGCCAATATATATAAATGTACATATATGTACAGGATGGAAGTTGTGAGGTTGAGGACGACAGCTGGGATTGCAAAAGTTGCAGGGATAGCAACATGCGTTGTGGGTGTCGTTGTGATTGCCTTCTATAAGGGGCCTTCCTTGAATCTATTGCTCCATCACCACCTCTTCGGGCACCATAATAGTAGTCATGTACATCAAGCTCCTGCCTCCTCTAGCAGAAAATGGATTAAGGGGTGCTTCCTCATGCTCATTTCCAATACCTTCTTTGGTCTATGGATTGTGTTGCAGGTATAATCTCTTTTATTTGGCAATAACTATTTGACCTGATTAGGGGTGCGCATAATTTAATTAAAATTTGATTTTTTAATCGTACCGATCAAATTTAAAAAGTTTGGTAGGATTAATTATTTAGCGGCAATTGGTTTAGTTATTTTTTTATAAAAATAATGGTTATCAGTTTTGAATATAATTTTGAAATTTTAAAACTAGATAAATCGAATTAAATTTACTTAATATTTAATATGTATAATAGTTAACCTAAATATTTACTCCTATTAAGGGTTTTATTTTTTGAAATCTTAAAAGTTATAAGAAATCACTTATAATATTAAATACACATTCTAAGTCTCAAATAACACTTATATATAAATTATTATTTTATTTCTAAAATTAAGTTATAAAAAATATATTTAAATTTATAAGCGTATATAACCGAACCGACTATAATTAAACTGATATAATTCAATTCAGTTAATGTTTGGTTACTGTATATTATTTGGTCGATTTGATTATTATTTCTAATTTTCGAAAATAATATATTTCATTATAAAAATTACTATTTTCGAATCATATCGACCAATACACATCCCTACATCTGATGCAAAAAAAGCATATGAATTCAAAGGAGAAGCAACAAATGTAGTGTTAACTCTATCTATTGATGCTAAGAATATTTAGAGAAATAAGGTAATATGGATACTCTCTTTAAGTAGTAAAATTCTTAATGAAAATACTATTTAGAACCGTTTTGTAGCCAAAAAGTTATTAAAACTAATCAAAAGTTACAAACTTTTATTATTTTTGTTTTCGTGCGTCTACTTTCAAAATTCAAAATTTCCAAATTTTTACAAAGAAGTTTTAAAAAGTTGCAAAAAAATTCACTTTTTTAACTTTTGTTAGCTTTTTAGCATGATTTCTGGCCAACTCTGTTGGAACGGGTTGTTTTTTACTGTTTCAATAAATTTTTTTGATAAATTTTAATTGATGTTTCAAATACTAAAAAGTGACTGACACAAACCACTTTTTTTAACTTTTTGTACTTTTTGATCATTTAAACACTCTCTTAGTACGTTCTCACGCATGCACTAGTTTAAATTTAAAAAAAAAAAATCAATGATAGAATTCTAATAAAGAGGAAATACAGAGAAATAATTAAAAAATAAAAATTTATTAAAAATGACAATTTGATTTAAAGTCAAATTAAATTCGGATAATAAATTAAAAAAAAAATGCCAAAACAAACCATCCTCGAAACCAACCTTCGTAGAAAAAGTTATTACGAATCTAAATTTTTCTTAAAATAGCAAAGATGACTTTTTGGAGCTTTAATGGTGAATTTTTTTCGAAATCAAGCTTAGGCCATGACGAAAAAATCAGTCTTGATTAGACGGTATTATTTAACTTGGACGTCAAGTTTTATGTAATTTTGAGATGCTTGACTTCGTATATTTATCCATACTCTCCCATGCAACACTCCCTCCCTAGCTTTTTTTTTTTTTTTTCATATAATGAAGCGCAATTATACTTGCATCAATTTTCAGCAAATCATTTCTTTTTTTCCTTGACATTGGATGAGTTTGGAGTAAGATAAAATGAGATAAATTAAAAATTCGTAATGCGTGCAGTGAAAGAAAAAAATTGATGTGATATAAAATTAACAGAGATTTATAGAGATTTTTAGAATTTATTTACAAACCAAACTCACTAATTACCAGTATTCCAACTTGTTTGTGTTTCTAGCAAGAGGATTACTTCAGTGGAAAATGCCATCTTTTATCTATAACCATGGGCAGTCCTACAAAATGGGTGTGGGGAAGCCGAAGTGACTGAATTTTTTTTTTTATATATAATTATTGTTATTCTACTATTTATAATTTTATTAATTTGTTCTCACTGTTCATTTGCAATTATCATTTTTTGGTACAATGCACATGTATAAGACTAATTCATTGCCAATTATTAAGATTACCAATTTTATTAGATAATTTTAATTTGTTTAAATTATTCTTCAAATTTTATTATATTATTATAATTATTCTTAATAATTTTATTATAAAAATATTCTTACTTTCTCTCGAGTCATTATGCAATTTTTGCCTCCACTAATTAACTAAAATACTGTGTTCCATGTTATCATAGGCACATGTTTAAGATTATCAAAAAAAAAAAGTTATAAGAAATATAAATCTTATAGTTTTATCACTTTAAATGAAAATATCTATAAAGATACATGCTTGTTAATTTAAAAATATATATTTGTCAATAGATTCTTCTAGTGGAGAAATGTTTTCACTCCTAATAATAAAGTCTAGTCAGCATTCTTACATGTAAAAAAGGAAAATGAAGAAATGAAAGATCCACCTGTTTATAGCTTCAAATCCTTGAAGAAGAATGTAACATTTCCAAAGGGATGTCAGAACGTTGTTTATACATAACTTTTGCACTATAATTTCTTCACAGTCTACTGAGTAAATTGATGAATCCTTGGTTGAAATTAAACAGGCTCGAGTGATGAAAGAGTACTCCTCAAAGCTACTTTTCACCACTCTTCAATGCCTTCTGAGCTCAATTCAGTCATTTTTCATAGCCATTGCTTTGGAGAGAGACCCCCATCAATGGAAACTTGGATGGAATGTCAGATTACTAGCCGTCGTTTATTGCGTAAGCAACACTTTAACCGTTCATTTAACACTCGTCAACTGGTCATCGTACGTGCATGGTTGTTAAGGAGATGAAAAACCCTAAAAAAAAAATGAGGAAAGAATGACAAATTTAGAAAATTACTATTCACTTTTTTGTTTGATTAACTAACTGCATTAATTCTGACAGGGACTTGTGGTGACGGGTGTAACATACTATTTGCAAACATGGGTAATCGAGAAGAAGGGACCAGTGTTCCTAGCCATGTCTACACCATTGGCTCTTGTGTTTACAATCTTCATTTCTGCCTTCTTCTTAGGCGAGATAATTAGTTTGGGAAGGTGACTTACTTTAATTCAGCACATAGTCACATACTTAGCTAATTAATATTTTTAATATATAATTATATTTAGATAAATTTCAATTTTCACTTTTAAAATTTTGACCTTTAATTGTAATAATTGGTGATTTAAAATTTTAATTTATTGTAAAATTAATTTTTGGCAAATCTACCTTAAATAAAAGCCTCACTTGACCATTTAAATAGAGATTAATTTGCTAATAGAAGGTTGACATCGGTTGTAACAAATTAAAAACTTGATCTCTTAATTGTTACATATAAAACGTCATACTTTAAAATGAGATTTAATTAGAATTCAAGGTCGCGAACTGAAATTTATACTTTGATTTAGTTTTGTTCGTTTCAATGTAAATGCTTTTTTTGGGGGGTGATTTAGTTTTGTTTGTTTCAATGTAAATGCCTTTGTGAGGGGGGGGACGTAATTACTCTTGTTTTTTGAAAAGTATTTTATAAAGATACGGAGTAAATGTATTTTCTTTAAGGCAAAAAAAAAACATTTACGTTGAAATAAAGGGAGGTTTAATTTCATTAGTTTTTGAACTTGACTGCAAATTCTGCCGTCGTTGTAGTGTTTTAGGAGGGATTCTGTTGGTTGGAGGGCTTTACAGCGTTTTGTGGGGAAAGAGTAGAGAGCAGAAGATTGCTGATGGGAATTGTTTAACAAGAGAAGCTGCCATAGAATGCTCGCAGCCAATAGAAGCAACGGAAAAGAAGAGCTTACCAGCATAGCATATATATAATTCAACATCTTTGTATACATTGAGCACTTATATATCTCGTATCTCAACCGTTGAAAAAAATTCCTTTTCTTGCTGATCCAGTTTTTAATGACCCTTCTCCTTAGTGAGCTTCCCATGCCCCTAACTTAATCATCCCAAAACATCACAATGCCTTTGCTGAAAAAGTCCCACATACGCTGAAGATGAAGAACTGAATTGCGAAGGCAGGACTCAACACCTCCGCCGTAGTAGTAATTTTGACCATAATTTCAAGGCTAGCAGACAAGGTACAAGGAGGTAATTACTTCATTCTGGAGCAAAACTACAAAGGGGGCAATGAATCTGGTTTAATGGAATAATGCCTTTTTCTCCCTAAATTATCTCTCGTACCTAGATGGTATTTGGTTTATTTTTCTTTTATTTTTCTGTTTTTATTTTCTTTTTTGAACTCGTTTTTTATTTTACACTTTTGAAAATAAAAAAAAATAATTCAAAATATATTTAGTCACTAGTGTTTTCAAAATTTGTTTTAAAAAATAATTCAGAATTTATTTTAGAAAACAACTCAAAACACAATTGATCACTAGTGTTTTTAAATTTTGTTTTAGAAAACAGAAAATAGATTTACACATAAAATAAAAAATAATAAAAATTTATTTTGAACGTTTTTAACCCAAAACAAAGAAATCTTAAAATAAAAAGAACAGAACATTTTCTATTTCTTTATTTTGAGATTTTTTAAATACAAAACACATAAAACAAAAAATAGAAAATAGAAAAGTAAACTAGATGTTACGTAAACTTTCAAGAACAGCCATCCAAGTAAATGTCTCCAGTACTTTTGGAGGAGCGAATCCTCGCCAAACGTAACTTATCCCACTAGGAATGCTAGAGTCTTTTAGATCATCACGATTGCTGCAGAAGGATTTGGGAGTATATTTGCCATCAACAGTTAGTTTCCAAAATATTTATCAAAAAAGTTAGGGGATAAAGTAAGTTCCTTGAAGAAGCATCAGGAGCTCTCCTTCTAGAGTCCTTTCCCATTCGAATACACCTCTTCTCGATCCATTGTAGATTCCATTGCTATATGTGTTCTTCCCATCTTCCCATCATGGCTATAGTAGCAATTTTTTTCCAGTGGACAGTGAAAGCAGTCTTGGGAAAATGGTTTTGACAGAGGTTTCTTCGATTCAATTTTCAGTCCATAAGCTGATTCTTTGTCCAATCCTCTTAATATCGTAATTTTTAACAATATCACTCCCAATGGTATTACGAGAAATCATTTTGAAACACTACCAGAAGTAAATGCTTTAGCGACCGCTTTGTGACCACTGGACTTGGATCGCAAATACGTCGTTACTAAAACTTATTAGCAACTACTTTGGTGGTCACCATAGTATTAGCGACCGCAGGAGAATTTAATTCGGGATGATTAGCGACCGTTGTACATCTTTTAGTAACCACCACCTCCCCGCCCAATGGTAGGAATACATTAGCGACCGCGTTTTTACAATAGTAATCGCCTATAGGGGCCACAGAAGATAATCAATTTTTTAATTTTTTATTAATTGTTATTAATTTATTTTGCACATTATTTTACATTGGCGATTGTTGATGGCAGTCGCAATAAACTTCTTTTTAATTTTAAAAAAATTTATTATTATTTTTTAATTATTGTAATTACTTTTTTATTAATTTATTTAAATTCATCTATTATTTATATTATTTATTTTTAAATATTTATTTTGAAATTAATTTTTGTTATAATTTAAATTGCACCTCTATTACATGCATATGTAATAGAAATTTTTTTGAATAAAATAGAACAAAAATGTTCATATGTATATACAAAAACAATACAAAATTTAGTTACAAAATTAATTATATGTAAATGTACACAACAGGAAAAAAACAAACAATTAATTTACAAGATACGGAAAACAAAAAATATGCCAGTAGCATGAAGATAAAAATTTACCTCAGTCTAGTCCAGGAGGGCTAGCCACCGTCGTTCAGGTCCTACATTGAAACAATAAGGGAATAAGAACGTGACAACAAAACACAAATAAATTTATAAAATTGTAATTAGCGATGAATATGAAAATTAATATTTCCAACCTAAGGAGGGGAAGGATGGCTCTGACTCTGAGATGAGCACCTCTCTATCACGGCCCGAAGCAAACGCCAGGGTTAGTCTCATGACCCTTTCAATGGCTAAATTTAACCTTATTCTTATAGTCCTTCCACATCTTCCGGCACTTGCCGTAACAAATGTCCTAGAAGTCCGAAGGAAACCTAACACATTAGCCTAAAAAAGACAAATTATAGAATATTTTTTAATATTATAAGTTTCAACACATACACCATGTATAATACAAGTAAACTGTGATACTTACACCTCGGCCCAGAGGCCCCTCAAATGCGTCGGACTGGAAGGCGTCCCAATCGAGGGTTGATAGCAAAAATCTAATTGGATTCCAAGCAATGCGTTCGATTAAGGACATGAGGGACTGTCTGACCTTCCCTGTAGTTCCGTTGCAGCAATGCCTTCGAAGGCCCTCTACCGGACCTGGAAGGCCATCCAGAGTGGGAGAATCTATTGATACAAAATATTAAATTTAATGAGTCAAAAGAAAAAATTTTAACGGTAAAAAATATCTTAAACTAATAATTTATACCTGTCATTGTATGGTTAGACACTGAAGATGCTTGACTGTGTGTCGAAGGACACACCGATGTGAAGGGTGATGGTAGGATAACGTCTATCGAGCTACTGCCTGTACAGGATCGTCTGAGATGTCGGCCATCATCCAAGGATCAGATCTTCTCCTAGAGCGTCCGAATATGTCTGCGTACATATTCACAAGATAGATTTATTATAATTTTGAAAAAATAAATATTTAAAATAAACTTTATTTGAATAAAAAAAGTGCACAACCCTTGATTAGTCATATAATTCAATGGTATCTTTTTCGACCGTCTCCCTAACCCAATTAACATCTTCTTCACATTAGACGATTTGTATCTTGGTCAAGAACTTGTTAGGCAAATGCATCAATATCTGGCTCATCGAATTCGATCAGATACACCCCCTTCTCGATGTTTTAATTGCAATTTGCTAGTTAGGATAGGCTCAATCTCTGACATAATAAACTTGCTCTGCTATCAATGCCAATATGTAGGATTCATATTATATTCATGTATCTCGATATAACAAATTTTTAAAGTTTACCAATTTAAACTAGTACTTATCAGTTTTAACCCCACAGATTGGATTGGCCTAGTCACATTTGAACAATAGAAATCTCAAACCGCGATTATGTACGACTTTAATAATGTTCTTCAATTAGCCATAGTAGTAACCACCGTCAACGGATAGACAACTGTTACCACTATTTTGCGTAGCCTGCCTATCGTCTACGAACCTGATGTGAAATTGAAACCCATTAATGTCACAAGTTTTGTAACGTCGAGCCGTCATATAGGGACCATCAGGTAACTGGTTCATTTCATCGGTCAAAGCAAAATTACCAGTACTTAGTAAATTATAAACCTACACAGTTCATGTATTAATGGAATACAAATTTAAAGTAATGCAGTAGGACATATAGAACTACATGTAAATATTTAACACGTATGTAATTCTTAAACTAGTTGTGAAATGATTGATAATGGGACATCCAAATTTGACTTTCTGTTGTGTAAGGCAGTCTTGTTTCAGCTCATTTATGTGTCTCCTGTAACGCAGATCAAATTGTGTTAATAAGCATGATAATTATTACAAGTGTTGCACAATTTACTCTTTATAAGGAAGAATAACTTACTGAGTCAATGGCACCAGTGAGCTTGGATCCACTCGATGTGGTTAAGATCAAATAACATGCCCTCCTTAACAGGACCTTTCTTATCCACTCTGGCCTAATTAACTTCGTTTGGACATTGTTGTTAAGATATGCAGCACAAAAATTAGTGCACTTATCTATCAAATAACCCTAGGCTATGGATGCTTTCGAATGAGCTTTGTTACGCACATACCTCTTCCATGTGTTCATGTACCTCTTGATTGGATATATCCACTTGAACTAGATAGGGCCACCAAGCCAGGCTTTATCGGTTAAGTGTATGGTCAAGTGAACCATTACATTGAAAAATGCCAGTGGAAAAATTTTCTCCAGATGGCACAGTGTCAAAGCAATCCTTTCCTGCAGACCCTTTAAATATTGTGTATGGAGAACTCTATAACACAGTTATTTGAAGAAATTACTAACGTTAATCAACAGCTCCATCGCATTCTTAGGCATACAATTCCTTATCTCAATACGCAGTAGCTGTTGAATGAGAACGTGATTGTCATGACTTTTCAAAGCCTGTAACGTCTTTTCTTTCATGTTCACTCATTTGGAAACATTCGAATAGTACCCATCAAGCACCTTGACATCCTTCAGGCTTGATAGAAATGCATCATTATGTTCTTTTCTCATTGTATACTATGCAGGTAGCATGTATGCCTCGTTGGACTCCCTCTCTTGTAAGTGCAATGGGATTCTTAGCCCCATCTCTTGCAAATTACATTGAGTATTGGCACTGTCCTTTGACATTCCATTAACACCAGGATAGTCTACAATATATTATTGCAAACATTCTTTTCGATGCGCATGACACTCGAGTTGTGCCTAAGTAGGTTATCTTTCTAGTAAGGTAACTTGTAAAAATGCTCTTCTTCTTCCAATTATAATTTTGGTTCCTTTTTGTACCCAGAATAGATGCGAATGAGGGGTAATAGATCCTAAAAATCAAACACTGTTCATATTTTCTCTCACTCGATCTGGGCAAACAAATCAACCCCAGTCATTGTTTGTAGTGCTAGATCATACTACTAACTACTGTCAAAAGAGATTCTACGCCTCCTGAATCTATGCAACGAAGGTAAGAAGTGTTTGTGACCCATGTATGCCACTTTCTACCATACTTTGGCAAGGTTAACTTTCTTGCTTTGGTTGCAACAAAGACATGCAAACTCCCTTTTCATGCTCCAACCAGACAAGTTAGTATACGCGGGAAAGTCGTTGATTATCCAAAGTAATGCTACTCAGAGTCTAAACATTTCATTTCCTGTAGAGTCAAACGTTATCACACCCTCGGCCCATAATTTATGAAGCTCTTCAATCAAAGGCCTTATATACATGTTGATCTTATCCCTGGGACGTCTTAGTCCATCAATCAGTGTTGATAGGATCATGAAAGGTTGCTTTATACACAGTAAAAGCAGAAGATTTTATGGAACCAATAGCACGGGCCATATACTATGATTTGCCCCATTTATAGCCCTAAATGGGCTAAATCCATCTGTAACTAAGCCAAGATGCACACTGCGACTATCAGCAGTAAATTCAAGGTACCTCCGATTGAAATCCTTTCATGCCAGGGAGTCTACTGGATGAGATAACTTTCTGTGCTCCCCACTGTCCTCAGCATGCCATCTCATCAGTTTAAAAATTTTAGAGGACATAAAACTCTCTTCAGCCTTGGCTTAAGTAGGAAATAACGCACTTGTCTTGTAGCCACAAGCCTACGACAGTTTAAAACACCTGAACTGTTCTGACAAACCTAGCTACCCCTGACATCTTTCTGTTAGACTTATATTACATTTATGCCTTGAAAGCATGATTTGTAATAACATTTTATTTTTCTAGTTATAATAAAATATTTATTCATTTATTTAAGCATACATTATTATCCCTTATTTATGAAGTATGTAATTTAAGTATTGGGCATAAGATGCCAATATAAAAAATTTAAATCACAAGTTTTTATAAATAGAAGTAAATTAATAGGTATTAATGAAATGGGCATTTCATTATGTTAAAATTATAACTTTTCTACTTCTTAATTAGGTGATTTATCTTGATCACTAAAGTAGGGACTTTGAGTAGAAACGTTAATTTGTATATATAAGATACACATTGAATGGCTTATTGTAAATTATGAATCATAATTTACTAAAATTCTAATAGGCCTAATAAACCTTAATCCTGAGTTTGTAATGAAGTCACATTCATGAATTAAATCTATTTGAGTTATTACAGAGTGAGACATCTATAAATAGTCAAAACCTCAATTACTTAGAGATTTAATTTCATGAATCATAGGAACATATACTTACAAGATGGAATCCATTTTTTTATGCTCGCTTAAGCTATTTGTTATTCTTGATCATTAAATCTATGATTGTAGTTTATTCACTAAATTGTTTATTAAATAACAATATTTATTTATAAATTATTTACAAATATAGAAATATTGAGAATGATCAAAGTTTGGATAAATAGTGACTTAAGGTTAAATATGTAATTTAAGAGTCTTGACATTTAATATTAGCCTAGCTTAATTACAAGCATGTAACGGAGGGTTAATTAAGTAGATAATATTGGTCTAAGACCAAATTCATTTAATTAAAACATCATTTTATTAAAAAGGTGTTTTAATTAAATGAATTTTAATATGGGGAACTAGAGTGCAGCCCTCGGGATAATTTAAAGGCTGATGGGATATCATGAGATGATAGGGCCCAAATCTTTTAAGATGGAGCTAGGAATCCATAGGCCTTCAGTCCCATGGATTTATCTTTTTTATTTGAAAAAGAAATTATTACGCTATACACAAATATAATGTACATTAGGATACGATGATATGGTTGAGAAATATTCTCTCAATGTTTGAGAGATTTTCTTAGATACCTTATCTTCCATATTTTTAATATACGTTGACGTGTATGGATAACGTGTATTAGTATATGTGAGAGTGGATGAGAGATCTTCTCAGTGGTTGAGAGATATTCTCTGATACAAATACTACATCTCTCTCTCTCTCTCTCTCTTTTATTGATATATACTGAAGTTAAGCCAAAGGAACTGATATATGACCACACACATACAATCTAGAGAAAGAAAGTTGAGAATAGTTTGGAAGGTTGAATTGCTGAGCAGGAGTCTTTTCACTGCGCAATTTAATTTTTGAAACTTTCAAGCTTCAAATTGAGGTATTTACTCAACCCCATGCTATGAAAACGAACATCTTCCACCTCGAAGTCTGACACATGGTGCACATATTGAGGTGGGCATTATTATTCCGAAACAATATACAACTGTTTAGACACGCATCTAGAGTCTCGTTTATGAATCCTAGATTTTTGGTTAACTTGTGAGCCTGGTAGTAAGAACCAGTAAGCTTTACTCCCAATGGTAGAACTCTATGTAACAACTGTAGTAGCATGTCGAAAGATGTATCCGACCACTAATTCAACATGTTAAAATGTAATAACTCGACAATGAATAGCAATTTATTGAAATCCTTGCATCCAGGATATAATTCTGTTTGTGCATCATTGAGTATTCAAAATACCTTAAGGGTTTGTTATCCACACTCGAGCGAGGATTACTCTCATCTGTTAAATTAGTATCACAGCATGTGTTTTTCGGTGCCAATCCACACATGATATCAACTAGCATCGCGAGTATCGGATCAGCCTCCTCTGTAGTCTCGGCCTCTACCTCAATTGTTTCTTGTTGGCGAGAGGAGGCATACTCTTCCCTTTGGAGCATCCAATACTTATACTACTTCAAAATTCCATTACAAATCAAATGCTCCTTGATGAGCTCCCATGTGTAGTAATACCGGTTCACGCATTTCCTATAGGGATAGCTAATGTTCTCGCTCTAAAACTCATTGATGAATGCGATGAACTGGTTAATGCCCTCCATATATTTTGTAGACATCTTATTCGCCAAATCAATCTAAATTTTGTCCATCTCGCTAACTATTTTTGCAAAGCCCTGAAATGAAGAGGTACAACTAGCCTAAGGGATCGAGCATTATACAAGTCAACTAGTCTTACACTTCATCTTCTCACTACAGGGTGGTTGGTCACATCCTATTTGAGAATGCATGATTCTAATTGCACTCAACAACTCGATGCCTTCATCCCCTAGTTAGACAAAATTTTAGCAGCATGTCTGCGTGGTTCTCTAAGGACACGACACAGAAACAACATCAGTTGTACTCTGTGCAAGTACCTGGAGAACAACAAAACGTCGACCCAAACTCCATCGAACATCAGTTATTGTATGAGTTATTAATGACAAGATAGATAGTTGCATTTTCAAACTATCCGAACTAGACAATTCAAGTATCGTGTATGTCAATCCCCTCTTATTCATTATAAGAATGACGAACCTAATGAAAGACTAAATCCATCGCCTAATGATGACCAAATGGGTAGCATACAAGATTCTCGAACGGGTCTAAGTTTCACTAATGCATGCAAATGAATAAAGTAAAAAGCAGTTCTAATTTGTTTCTAAGTTTGAATTCTATCATTGGTAACTCGTATTGACTATTTAATTAACAACACAAACACTAAATTACATCTAAGTAACAGATATATTAAATTGGATTGTGAAATTTTGTAATCTTCTAATGCTAGATATCTCAATCAAACAATCCAATCCTAAAGTAGTAAATAGAGAATAATAAAAATAAAGAGCGGAAACCCACACAAGAAAACTCCTCAAAACTTTCACTAAAATAAAACGTTGGTTACAAACTTAACCTCTTAATAGACTCGACTCCTTGACTCTATATTGTTGAATTTGCCCGACTCCTTAACGAAAGCCCTCTGACTTCTCGAAGGCATAACACTGAATCCTCAATTACTTTTTTACTAAATCCTTAGCGCTCAAAGATTCAAACTCCTTCGAATCACACAAATGCACAGACCTTTGGCTAAGCGATTAAGAGAACAATGGAACTATCTGGCTCACAATCTGATGATTGTTCTCTCCGTATATTGAATCCTAAGCATGTCTGGAGAATATATATTAAAAACTAGCAAGCATCGGTTTCAAAATAGAGCCTCAGAAGGCCCAAAAATAAACCTCACAGGTAGTTTGCTCCAGCAGCCTTCCTGCAGCCTTTACGCAGAGATCCCACGAATGAGTGTAGTATTCCCGCATGGCCAAACTTCAAAAAAATCACTCTTAGCTTTATCTTGCAGCTACTTGTGGTCTTCCTGTATTATGGTGCTTTGGCTCTGTTTATCTTTTTTCAGACTTCCAAGATTATGCAAAATACCTTTCCTAAGGCCTTTACACTTTTATTTGACTCAAGACTATAGTGCCTTAGCCTACACTAAGTCTAGATATTACAAAACTCTTTGTTTGATCAGGAATTTGCCAATTTTGAATCTGATTCCTAACAGATTGGATTAGGCCTAAAAATAATAATATTGGATTGGGCCCAAGTAAGATTAGGGATTTATGTGTCAGTTATTAACTTAACTAATTAAATATTATTAAATATCATTAATTACCTAATTATAATATAATAATATTATCTAAATATTATTAATTACCTAATTATAATATAATAATATTATTCTTAGACCTAATTTTTTATATTATTATTATATTATCTAAATATTATTAATTAACTAATTATAGTATAATAATATTATTCTTATACCTAATTTCCTTATATTATTAATATTAGATTAGACTGAGCTCAAGAAAGATATTGAATTCGGCCCAAGTAAGATTATGGGTCTGTATATCATTTATTAATTTAACTAATAAAATATTATTAACTACCTAATTATGATATTATTATTTAACTTTATTTTACCTCATTTCCCCATATTATTAATGCTAGATTAGATTGGGCCCGAGAAAAATGTTGGATTGGGCTTAAGTAAGATTAGATGTTTGTGTATTAGTTATTAATTTAACTAATTAAATATTATTAATGAACAATCATTAACTACCTAATCATAATACTATTAATTAACTTTATTTAATTAATTTCCTTATATTATTAATATTAGATTAGATTGGGGCCAAGAAAGTACTAGATTGGGTTCAAGTAAGATTAAGAGTTTGTGTATTAGTTATTAATTTAACTAATTATTATTAATTAACTATTATTAATTACCTAATTATAATGTTATTACTTAACCTTATTTTACTTAATTTTCTTATATTATTAATATTAGATTAGATTGGGCCTAAGAAAGATATTGGATTCGGCCCAAGTAAGATTAGGGGTTTGTATATTAGTTATTAATTTAACTAATTAAATATTATTAATTAACTATTGTTAATCACCTAATTATAATATTATTAATTACATTTATGTTACTAAATTTCCTTATATTATTAATATTAGATTGGATTAGATCTAAAAAAGATATTGAATTGGGCCCAAGTAAGATTAGGGGTTTAAGTATTAGTTATTAATTTAACTAATTAAATATTATTAATGAACTATTGTTAATTATCTAATTATAATATTATTAATTAAAATTATTTTACTTGATTTCCTTTTATTATTAATATTAGATTAGATTATGCCCAAGAAAGATATATATTGAATTGGGCTCCAGTAAGATTAGGACTTTGTGTATTAATTTAAGTAATTAAATATTATTAATTAATTATTGTTAATTACTTAATTATAATATTATTAATTAACTTTATTTTATCTAATTTCCTGGTATTATTAATATTAGGTTGGATTGGTGTAATGATCTAAGAAATTTAAATCTTGATTTAATTTTTGTTGAGATATTAATTAAATTTGTATTGCGGAACGCGCAAGTGGTATGAGAATTTTTTTTAGCTTTAAATTTTTTTTTAATTATAACAAGATGGTTTAATTTTAATAAAATATTAAAATTTTTTTTACTAACATAGTGGTGCGCGTTGCTAACATGTATGCATATATGCGGATATATATTAAATATTTATTAAATATTAGTAAAGAGGTAATATTAATATATATATATATATATATATTAAAGATGTTACTTACAGGTTGTAATTTAAAATTTTAAATCTTTTAGAATTTCAATTACGTGAAAGTGACTAGCTTTCTGTGTGATTGCATACTAGTAGATATATATATATATATAGGATAGGTCAGTGTACTTTGGCAGAGAACAATTAGAAAAAAAAAAAGAGTTTCAATCGAAATTGGATTGCAGATTCGGCTGCCTATAGATATATATCCTTTATGTACTTCTAAAACCTCTGGGCATTCGGTAGATAAAAAAAAAAAAAAAAAAAACAAAAGAATATGAATCCTAATGGGATTCCCTTGAGGCGGCTACCCATATATATATATATAGATATGTGCACACTTAAAGGGGCAAACGCCCAGTAAGGTATTCGGCAGAGAGAGAGAGAGAGAGAGAGAGAGAGAAAAAAAAGGAAGAAGAGGAGAAAAGTGGCAGCGGCAGAGCATAGTGAAGACAACTAGCTTTTCGGGGTTTTCTTTTTTGCAACAAATTCAGAATTTATTTGAGGTAGAGGTGGAGTTAAATAAAAATTAAATTTATTACGTGTGGTTTAATTTTATGAATTCTGTAATTATTTGATTTATTGTTACGTGATCAATTATGTGATTGTAATTATCTTGTGAATAGAAAAAATATGTATAACTTGATTTTGATTTGAAAAATTAAATTTAAGTTAATTCAAAATTTTATTATTATTATTTTTAATAAAAAAATTTATTTTATTACGAAACCTTGAGTAAGGAAAATAAGTATTTTTTTTAAAGGGGGTGTTTGGCAACCCAAAAATTAGGAAAAAAATACTAAAAGTTAGTTTTTGTGTGTTTGGCAAAACCACAAATTTTGCCACTTTTTTAATTTGCTACAGTAAAAAGTACCACTCCATCATTACATCTTTTTTGATTTGCTACAGTAAAAAACATACCAAACACTCAAAAGTTGCAACTTTTTTACTAAGTTGCAACTTTTTTACTTTGCTACAGTAAAAAATTTACCAAACACCCAAAAGTTACTAAAAAAATACTAAAAATTTCACTTGATTCAACCAAACACACAAAAAAGTGCAAAAAAAAAAAAAAACACCAAAAAACTACCAAAACTTAAGTTTTTTTTTTTTACTTCCAAACACCCTCAAAGAAGGATTTGGATTCGAATAAATAAATAATTATTTATTCGTTGATTTTTACGATTTTGGTTTTGGGTTTTAAGAGGTGTCAGGATAAGTAGTTGGTGCTGAAAGCTCCGCTGGTGAAAGACCAGGAACCCGCGCGGGGTTGGGTTATCGTGTCCAGTAGACTAGTAACCTACGAAGCATTGATGAGTTGATGTTTTTGGTAATCTATGGCTGAGGCATAGGTTGACCGGATAGCGGTACCTAACCAACTAATTAATAACGGGGTTGCTAAAGTAATATATTTTATTTAATGTTGTGATCAAAATATTTAAATTTAAATATTTTGATGTGTGATGTACGTTGACATGATATGTTGTAAATTTATAGGACACCCATGCATGATTTATTTAATTTTTATTTTTTCTTCGAGCACCAGTTGATTACTTTAATATACCTTGGTATATTGTGCTCATACCCCTACAGCTTTAGATGCAGGTGCAAGTATTGCACAAGACAATGGTCGAGATGGGATCGCTTAGGCAAAGTAGAGATTTTTGTTCGTTAATTTTATTTTAGGAAGAGAACTGTACATTTGTTTTCAGTTTATTTTCTTTATTGGATTTTTATGGTATATATGTCTCGGTTTGGGAGACTAGAGATGGATTTATTTATTTGAAATTTCTTTAAGTTGGGGATTATTAATTCTTATTATTAAATATGATTGGCTCTGGTTAATTTGAATTGATGGTTTTGGTGATTGTAGTTGTTCGTTTATGCTCCCGAGTTTGTGAAAAATTCAGGACGTGACAGATTGGTATCAGAGCCTAGGTTAGAATACCTAAGGACAGTGGGAACTAGAATTTCTATGTGATAAGACATATTTACGTGCCTTATAGGATTTCAAGAGAGTTAGTAGTAATTGGAATTATGAATTGATAATAATCAGTTTCTTAATCCTTTTCTAATTTCCATTCCTAAAGGATGCCTCGACGTGTTGCTAATGCTAGCGGTAGGGGCCGTAGTCGAGGCTGCGGCCAAGGTCGTGGTCACGGTCGCAGTCATGGCCGAGGTCAAGGACAGGGACGAGGAGTCCCTACAATTGAGGATGTACACATGCAACCTGACGTGGCTCGGGATCAAGAGTCACATGCAGGTATTGGAGTAGAGCTACCACCAGGAGTGGCCGATGCACCGCAGGGAGTAGAGGTCCCACGTGGTACTGGAGTTCGACCGAAGTTTGGAGACATGCCTCAGGAAGAAGGCGAGCAGGCAAGGGTGGCTAATACCCCACGAGCTGTCAATGATCAAGCTGGAGTATGCAATGTTTCTCAAGGAGGCTCAATTAACTCTGAAGAATTTCTACGGAATATGGCCACATCAATGATGAAGATGGTGGGAGGAGCACAGAAAGACGAATCCATTTCAGCATTAACTACGCTCAAGAGGATGAATCCACCCACATTTGATGGAGAGGCAGATCCAGATACCGTTGAGAGTTTTCTATCACAGTGTGGGAGGATATTTAATACAATGGGGATTATTTAAGATAAGGGGAAGGTGTCTTACACTGCGTTTCAATTGATTGGAAAGGCGAGTGATCGGTGGACATCAATAGAAGATTCTCAGGATGTGGGCGAAATAACTTAGGAAAAATTTAAGGAGATGTTTAGAGAACAGTTCTTTCTGTTACCAATGAGGGATGCAAAAAGAGATGAGTTCATGAATCTAATTCAAGGTGTAATGACCGTACTGGAGTATGAGCGTAAGTTCTTTGCTCTTTCTAAGTATGCACCAGAGATAGTTTCGACAGAGTATAATAAATGCCGAAGATTTGAGAGGGGTTTGAGGCCAGCAATTAGGGGTAGGGCAGTACTTTTACATTTGGAAGACTACAAAACGTTGACATCCCGAGCTATGATAGTAAAGAAAGATTTAAATGACATGAAGCAGCAGACAGATAACAGGCAGGGTAAGAGTTCAGCTCCTACACTAGACAAGAGAAATAAAAAGAGGCAAAGAGAAGATTCACAGTATCAGCAGAGCAGTGCACCTCCTACTCATTCTACAGCAGGAACGACCTCACAAAGTCCAATTATTTGTTTCCAATGTAAGCAACCCAGACATAAAAAGTCAGAATGCCCTCAAATGGGAGGATCAGGTGGAGTTGAGCAGAGGATTGAATCGAGATCATGTTATCAGTGTGGCCATCAGGGTCATATTTTAAGAGATTGTCCGCAACGGTAAGGGACACCAAGTGTTGTTCGACCACAGCAACCTACTCAGTCGGTTTCTTACCAGCAAAGTTTTAGACCATCAGGGTCACAGGCCATGCAACCGCAATTTTCGAGAGCAACCCAAGGTGGACCTCAACAAGGCCAGCGGGGTAACAAGCCGTTGGCGACGCAAACACAGGGAAGAGTTTTTGCATTGACACGAGATAATGGGCCCGTTGAACCTATTGTGACTAGAGGTACATTTCTTATTTTTACTTCTAGAGCCACAGTACTTATAGATACTAGAGCATCGTATTCGTTTATTTCTGCACATTTTGCTTCTGCATTGAAATTAACTATGGAGCAATTGGTCCCACCTATACGTGTCGAGACACCAATTGGGGGCCATACCATTTTAACTCAAATTTGTAAAGCGTGCGAGATCACCATAATTGACAAGATTTCTACATCCGATCATCGTTTACTGTTCGATTTGATTGTATTAGAGATGAACAACTTTGACATCATTCTCGGTATGGATTGGCTATTTGTTTATCGAGCAATAATAGATTGTGCTAAAGGGAAAGTAACCTTGCATACACCTGAGGGTGACCAAATACGATTCACAGGCGATTGTAAAGATTGTTTGGTCACACCTGTTCTAGATGGACAGAAAATGATTGATTTGCATAGCTTGTTCGCCAGCTTAGCTTTGGAGGAGGAAGAAGTGAGTAATGAAGTAGAGTTGCCACCAGTTGTGTGTGAGTTTTCAGACGTATTCCTGGAAGACTTGATAGAGTTGCCACCAGAATGAGAAGTGGAATTTAGTATTGATCTAGTTCCAGGCACAGAGCCAATATCTGTGGCACCTTATAGACTTGCTCCAGCAGAACTAGTTGAGCTAAAGGCTCAGCTTGAGGACTTGATTGCTAAAGGTTTCATCCGTCCAAGTACTTCACCGTGGGGAGCACCGGCATTGTTTGTGACAAAGAAAGATGGTTCGTTGCGGATGTGCATCGACTACAGGAAGTTAAATAGGGTGACAATAAAGAATAAATACCCACTACCAAGGATTGACGACTTGTTTGACCAACTCAAAGGTTCACAGTGCTTTTCAAAGATTGATCTGAGATCAGGGTATCATTAATTAAGAGTGAAGAAGGAAGATATACCAAAGACAGCTTTTAGGACTCGATATGGGCACTACGAGTTTTTAGTGATGCCTTTCGGGTTGACAAATGCCCCTACAGCTTTTATGGATTTGATGAACAGAATATTCAGTGCTTACTTAGATAAATTTGTGGTAATATTCATTGATGACGTGTTGGTGTATTCCAGATGCAAGGAGGAACATGAGGAGCATTTGAGATTAGTACTCCAAACTTTAAGGGAGCACAAGCTTTATGCTAAGTTAAGTAAGTGTGAGTTTTGGCTTGAAGAAGTGAAGTTTCTTGGGCATGTTGTATCTAGTAAAGGGGTATCAGTAGACCTATCTAAGATAGAAGCAGTTATGGATTGGCCACAACCAAAGACAGTATTTAAGATTCGAAGTTTCTTGGGATTATCTGGATATTATCGAAGGTTTGTTTAGGATTTTTCGAGGTTAGCTGCACCAATGACCAGGTTAACTCGAAAAGGAGTGAAATTTGTGTGGGATGAGGCTTGTGAAAAGTCATTTCAAGAGTTGAAAGTAAGATTAACTTCTGCACCAGTGTTAGTGATTCCAGAAAGAGGATTAGATTACACAGTGTATTGTGATGCTTCTAAGGAAGGATTAGGGTGTGTGCTTATGCAAGGAGGTAGGGTTGTGGCCTACGGGTCAAGACAGTTAAAGATTCATGAGCAAAATTATCCTGTACATGACCTAGAGTTAGCAGTAGTAATTTATGCTTTAAAGAGTTGGAGACATTACCTATATGGAGAAAAGTTTGAGGTATTCTCAGATCACAAGAGTTTAAAGTATATCTTTACCCAGAAGGATCTAAATTTGAGGCAAAGGAGATGGATGGAGTACATGGAGGATTATAACTTTGAATTGCACTATCATCCAGGGAAAGCAAATGTGGTTGCGGATTCCCTTAGTTGAAAGACTTGTAATGTTTTAGCTAGTCTTGCAATGAGAGAATGGGATATGATTAAGGATATTGGGGAGTTTGATCTTCACTTAATAGAAGAAGAAGGACGTGCTACTCTCTTTTCCATGGTGGCACAACCGACGTTGCTTACTCGTGTTATAGAGGCTCAAAGACTTGATGTTGAGTTCGACATGTATCGGGCAAAGGTGTTTAGTGAAGAAGGATTACTAGGCTGGACTTTTGATACAGATAGTGGTTTGAGATATCAAAGTAGATTATTTGTACTAGCATCTATTCGAGACGAAGTCTTAAAAGAGTTTCATCATTCTAAACTTGCAGTGCATCCAGGTGGTACGAAGATGTATCATGACTTGTGCCGACAATTCTTTTGGGTAGGGATGAAAAAAGAGGTGGCGAAATTTGTTAGTAGGTGCCTTACTTGTCAACAAGTGAAAGCCGAACATCAGAGACTGGCAGGTATGTTACAGCCACTACCAGCATCAATGTGGAAATGGGAGAATGTGACAATGAATTTTGTGTTTGGGTTACCGAGATCACGAAAGAGTCATGACACAATATGGGTGGTGGTGGATAGATTGACAAAGTCAGCTCATTTCCTACCTATTCGCTTAACTGATTCTATAGATGCTCTTGCTCGACTTTATATCAAGGAGATTGTAAGACTTCACAGAATTCCTATTTCCATTGTCTCAGATAGGGATTCTCGTTTTGTCTCCAGATTTTGGCAAGGTCTCCAAGCAGCAATGGGGACTCAATTGACACTTAGTACAGCCTTTCACCCGCAGACTGATGGACAATCAGAACGGATTATTCAAATTTTAGAAGATATGCTAAGAGCTTGTGTACTTGATTTCCAAGGCAGTTGGGAGGATTACTTACTACTAGTAGAGTTTGCTTATAATAATAGCTACCAATCAAGTATTGGAATGGCACCTTTCGAGGCGTTATATGGTAGGCCGTGCAGATCACCAGTTTGTTGGACCGAAATTGGAGAAGCTACAATTATTGGGCTAGAGCTTGTTAGGGAAACTACTGAGAAAGTTAAAGTTATTCGTCAAAGACTTAAGACAGCGCGGAGTCACCAAAAGAGTTATGCTGACCGGAGACGAAGACCACTAGAATTTGAGGTGGGAGATCACGTGTTCTTAAAGGTTTCACCACGAAAGGGAGTGTTTCGTTTTGGCCGCAGAGGGAAGCTTTCACCTAGATTTATTGGACCATTTGAGATTTTGGCTAGAATTGGAGATGTGGCGTATCGTCTTGCCTTACCACCACAATTATCAAGTGTGCATGATGTTTTTCATGTATCTATGCTGAGGAAATATAATGCTGATCCATCATATGTTCTTGATTGGACTGAACTCGAGATTGACTCGAACGTGGCATACGAAGTGAGACCAGTGAAGATTTTAAATTCACGAGAGCAGGTTCTAAGAGGAAAGACCATTCCTTTAGTTAGAGTGTTGTGGAAGCATCATGGTATCGACGAGTCCACTTGGGAACGAGAGTCGGAGATAAGGAATAAGTATCTAGAATTGTTCAATGATTCAGGTATTTTCTAAATTTCGAGGACGAAATTTTTTTAAGGAGGGTAGGCTGTAATGACCTAAGAAATTTAAATCTTGATTTGATTTTTGATGAGATATTAATTAAATTTTTATTGCGGAACGCGCAAGTGGTATGAGAATTTTTTTTAGCTTTAAATTTTTTTTTAATTATAACAAGATGGTTTAATTTTAATAAAATATTAATTTTTTTTTACTAACATAGTGGTGCGCGTTACTAACATGTATGCATATATGCGGATATATATTAAATATTTATTAAATATTAGTAAAGAGGTAATATTAATATATATATATATATATATATTAAAGATGTTAGTTACAGGTTGTAATTTAAAATTTTAAATCTTTTAGAATTTCAATTACGTGAAAGTGACTAGCTTTCTGTGTGATTGCATACTAGTAGATATATATATATATATATATAGGATAGGTCAGTGTACTTTGGCAGAGAACAATTAGAAAAAAAAAAAAAAAGAGTTTCAATTGAAATTGGATTGCAGATTCAGCTGCCTATAGATATATATCCTTTATGTACTTCTAAAACCTCTGGGCATTCGGTATATCCAAAAAAAAAAAAAAAAAAAAGAATATGAATCCTAATGGGATTCCCTTGAGGCGGCTACCCATCTATATATATAGATATGTGCACACTTAAAGGGGCAAACGCCCAGTAAGGTATTCGGGAGAGAGAGAGAGAGAGAGAAAAAAAAAAAAAAAGGAAGAAGAGGAGAAAAGTGGCAGCGGCAGAGCATAGTGAAGACAGCTAGCTTTTCGGGGTTTTCTTTTTTGCAACAAATTCAGAATTTATTTGAGGTAGGGGTGGAGTTAAATAAAAATTAAATTTATTACGTGTGATTTATTTTTATAAATTCGGTAATTATTTGATTTATTGTTACGTGATCAATTATGTGATTGTAATTGTCTTGTGAATAGAAAAAGTATGTATAACTTGATTTTGATTTGAAGAATTAAATTTAAGTTAATTCAAAATTTTATTATTATTATTTTTAATAAAAAAAATTTATTTTATTACGAAACCTTGAATAAGGAAAATAAGTATTTTTTTTTAAAGAATGATTTGGATTCGAATAAATAAATAATTATTTATTCGTTGATTTTTACGATTTTGATTTTGGGTTTTAAGAGGTGCCAGGATAAGTAGTTGGTGCTGAAAGCTCTGCTAGTGAAAGACCAGGAACCCGCGTGGGGTTGGGTTATCGTGTCCAGTAGGCTAGTAACCTACGAAGCATTGATGAGTTGATGTTTTTGATAATCTATGGCTGAGGCATAGGTTGACCGGATAGTGGTACCTAACCAACTAATTAATAACGGGGTTGCTAAAATAATATATTTTATTTAATATTGTGATCAAAATATTTAAATTTAAATATTTTGATGTGTGATGTACGTTGACATGATATGTTAGAAATTTATAGGACACCCATGCATGATTTATTTAATTTTTATTTTTTCTTCAAGCACCAGTTGATTACTTTAATATACCTTGGTATATTGTGCTCATACCCCTACAGCTTTAGATACAGGTGCAAGTATTGCACAAGACAATGGTCGAGATGGGATCGCTTAGGCAAAGTAGAGATTTTTGTTCGTTAATTTTATTTTAGGAAGAGAACTGTACATTTGTTTTCAGTTTATTTTCTTTATTGGATTTTTATGGTATATATATGTCTCGGTTTGGGAGACTAGAGATGGATTTATTTATTTGAAATTTCTTTAAGTTGGGGATTATTAATTCTTATTATTAAATATGATTGGCTCTGGTTAATTTGAATTGATGGTTTTGGTGATTGTGATTGTTCGTTCATGCTCCCGAGTTTGTGAAAAATTCAGGGCGTGACAATTGGGTCTAAGTAAAATTAGGAGTTTGTGTAATAGTTGTTAATTTAACTAATTAAATATTATTAATTTACTATTATTAATTACCTAATTCTAATATTATAATATTATTATTTTACTTAATTCCTTATATTATTAATATTAGATTGGATTGGTCTCAAGTATTAAATTGGATTGGACCCAAATAAGATTAGAAGTTGTGTATTAGTTATTAATTTAACTAATCTTCTAATATTTTTACAATAATAATTAATATAATTATTATAATATTAATTAATTAATTAATTATAATTTAGTTAATATTATTATTATGATATTATTATAATCTAATATTATAATTTAACTACTTTAATAATAATAATAATAATAATAATAATAATAATAATAATATTATTATTATTATTATTATTATTATTTAATACTATAGGTTAAATTATAATATTACTTTATTAATTGAACTAATATATTATTGTTGTTGTTGTTGTTGTTGTTGTTATCATTAGGGCTTTGTGGATTATTATTATTGGGATAATTTGATATTATTAATTATTACTAATATTATTATAATTTAATTTACTTATTAAATTAATTTGATTTGATTTATTGTAATTTTATTTAATTAATTAACTAAATTAAATTAATTTACTTCTTTACATTCATAATTGAAAGTAATTCAATTTAATAAATAAAACTATTTTTAACTTAATTTAATTACTCAAATTTATTGAGAAAATTAAATAAATTATCTTTAATATTAAATTAATTAATGTTATATTTCATATTAAAATAATTTGCATATTTTATATTAAAATTCTATATTTGATGTTACGTAACTTAATTGAATTCATTTACTTATAGTTCATTGTTACTTTGATTAATGATATTTATTTAATTCAATTAAATTTTATTATTAATTTACATTATTTATTAAATTTTATTTAACTCTATAAATACAAAATATACTAAATATAATTTACAACAATAAAAACTTAATTATTTAAAAATCCAACAGGCATATTACAATAATAATTTAACAATATTTACAACAACAAAACCCAACATATTTAGAACAAAAAAACCACAATACATTTACAAAAAAAAACTAACATATTTACAACAAAAAAAAAACCAACATAAAAAATCAACATATTTACGACAAAAATAACCCAACATATTTCTACATATTTACAACAAAAAAATCCTACAATATTTACAATAAAAAACCCAAAGCAAAAAACCCCCAAAAAAACTTAATTTGCAGAGTATATAAAAATAAAAATAAAAAGTTTACAAAAACAAAAAAAGAAAAAACATTTTGCAAAAAAAAAAAAAAGCCAACATATTTGCAACAACATATTTATTTAACAAAAAAATCCAACAACAACCACAAATCTAACAATAACCATAATCTCCAAAGTATATACAACAGTAAAAATAAAAATAGTTTATAACCAAAAAAAATAAAAGCAAAAAATAGTTTACAAATAAAAAAAAAACATTATATTAGAAAAAAAAAAAAAAAAAACCATACCTGAAACTAGAGAGAGGAAGAGAAGATTAGCCTAAGATTAGACTTGAACTAGTTCAATCAGACAAAAAATAAACAAAAAAACCAATATTAGCTTTATATGGAGAGAGAGAGAGAGAGAGAGAGAGAGAGAGAGAGAGAGAGAGAGAATAAGCTGGGAAGAGGAGGGAGGAGGAGAGAGAATGAGTTGTAGGGAGAGAGGAGGGTGGTTACCTACAGTGAAGGGTGGTAGCAGTCGGCGATGGGAGGCGGAAGAGCAACGGCAATATAGGGGAGGGAGAGAAAAAGAGAAAAGGGGAACAAAAAGAGAGAGAGGGGGGGAAGAAAAAGTAGTTCTGGCGCAGATTATTATGGCACTATTAGTGATTGCTTTTAGTAATCGCTAAAACTGTCGCGATCATATCTTTAGCGACTGCTAAAGTGATTACGTGAGTTACTTCATCACCAATAATCCTACCACATATTATTTGCGACCAACAAATCAGCGACCACCAAAAGCGATCGCTAATTTTATTTCGGCGACTGCCAAAAGCGGTTGCTCGAATATTCCTAGCGTCATTACTTATATTTCTAATAGTGAAACATGGTTAAATGTTAGAAATAAATCTTCTAGAACTAACATTTTTAACAATTGAAAGAGGATATTCATGTATGATAATGGTACAAGCTAGCTCCCTCTTACAAACCTTCAAATTGAAATTGATGTTATTAAACTATATAGCCCCATCCATCTTTTTTTAGAGAAACCAATCAATTTTTGACATTTCAAATCAACCTCAATGTCTTAATTATTTTTTTAGGATAATGTTTTAAGTGGCTGTATAACTGCTAATCCCATGGGCACTTGAAGCCTTGGGATGTGATTTGCAAGAATTATAAATAGTATAATCTTCATTATTTTTTCTAATCTTCTTTATGTGATTGTGTTTTTTACTAACAAGTGTATTAGTTGTGCTAGGCAAACTAGAAGTACCAGCGGTGTCATTTATTGAATCAATTGAAATAGGAGTAATATCGGACAAGATCCTTTGGTACATGCATGAGTATTTTGTTCATCCATCAGTTACATTATTATGTAATATTATATTAAAAAATTATTATTGCACTCTTATCATGTAACATGAAGTAAAAATATATAAAATAAAAATAAAAATAAATCATGGAGACAAATGCCATTAATACAAGGTAAATTAATAAATAAACCAAATGTAAGGTTTACTTTTAATGAAAAAAAATTTTAAGAAAATGGATTTGGGATACTTCTTTTTTTTTTTTTTGTATTTATAAATTGTTGTAAACCAAACACATGTTAAGAAATTTTGTTTTCAAATCTGCTTCCAAGTGTAACTATCATTTTTTAATTCTAAAAAATTTAAAAAATTGTCAATTTGAACACAATAGAGATTAAGGACTAGGTTTAATAGATTAAAACGCAATTGCTTACAAAATTTTTTATGACCTCAAAGTTTAATAGATTTGATTAAATTTCAAAATAAAAATCAGATATACAGATAACAGCAGCTCTACACACACATATATATAAAGATATTTGAATATTTACAGATGAGGATTATAGAGTGGTGGTGAAGTGATGAGCACAACGATGTGAATTCTCTACATAGTGTTGATCCTAGACGATGGTAGAGTACAGAATAAAACATAGTTACATAAAGGAGAGTTCAGCAACTTCAACAAGGAATGAGATTAGGAAGAAAGGATTTGAATCATATTTGGGGGTTGTGGCAGTAAAACGATAATTGATAAATATACCTAAGGCAAAAGACGACCAAAATCCTTAAATGACGATATCCTCAATTTAAGTAATTTTATTTTAGAAACAAAATTGTAAATTTATAAATATATATTATATTATGTTATATTATGTTGAACGGGTACTTAGCGAGTACCCTACATCTATCGGATACTGGTTACCCCATAGGCAAATTTCAAACTCGTCTTAAACCTGTACGGATATTAAATTTTAATCCTAAATCTGTTCCAATCCCATTAAAATATTTCTCAACATATTTTTATTAGATTCGATCAAGTTGAGTATACTTGTGTATCTATTTAATTGACATCCCTATTAATGAATTTTTAGGATTCAAGGGGTTCATATACTTTGCATCATTTGTCTCTAGAACAGTGGTGTAAATGGGTTGGGTCGGGCCCGACCTACCCCTTGACCTGGGGTCGACCCAACTCGTGGTTGACCTGACTCAATCGCCCCTCCACATTTTCGAGCCAGATCAGGTCGGGCCAGGGTCACCAATCCCCGCCCTTGACTTGCCTTAGCTGACTCAGCCTATTTTTTAATAATTTTTAATTTTTTTAAAGTAAATAAAATACAAAATAAAACTCAACCAAATGCATTAAAATAATTATTGATGAAAATTAAAATTTATTAAACAACAAGTAATTATATATTTAACATTAAATTTAAAATTACAATTTACAAATGTAGAATATAAGAAAAAAAAATGATAAAGTAATAAATAGGTGCATCACTTCACATCTTACACATTTTAACTAGATTGTCACCTATAAGAGTGACTAATTATTTGTAAATATTACTCTATCTATTCATCACTAGATTCACTAGTTTATTTTTCTCTTTCACGTAAATACATTGTATCAAATTCAATGGCAAGTTGCTCTTTTTGGCATTTTCTTGTTGTTTATTTTCAGTGAGACACCAATCTCGTAAACACATCAAGGCTTCTACGGTTAGAGGCGCCAGTCGACTCCTGAATTGACTGATAACGCACCCACTTACATTAAATGCTTGCTTGGATGCTATGATAGAAACTCAAAATACGAGGATATCACGAGCTATTGTTGTCCCTTCCACTAGCCTGAAAGATTAAAATCATCTTCATTTTCTATCGGAGGTATACCAAGATAACGTTACAGGTTGGATGAATTTGAGATGGTACATGTTGATGAATCTGTCCGCTGAGATGTTATTCTTCTACAAAGGGATATATTGTCACCAAAGTCACAGTAAGCGAAGGATGTTGTGGCTATAGTTGTTGGGGTAGTTGTATGATTAATATCATACCGATCCATTAGAACTTGCATTTGCTCTTTAATATTATTTAATTATTCTTGGGCACTTTCAGGCCCATGTATCATCTCTAATAATTGAAGAAAAAGATCTTCTTTATATCTATCTAAAATAGTGGCATTAATACCAAAATGTATGGAAAGTAGGCTAAAATATTTATCAAAATTTTCCTTAATTGTAAGAACTACAGCAGCATATTATTCTTGGACAATATATATTTTTGAAAATTTCATCAATAACCCCAATTAATAAACAACAGTAGAAGAAGTACGATAATAAATCTTACAAAATATTTTAGTAGTAATGTCAAAAACATGTAAAAAATCTCTATAAAAAATTGTATTTGCCTAATTAATGGGCTTAATACTATCTAATTCAATAGCTTGATTACTTAACATAAATAAATCAATTGTTTTTTATATTAAATCGCAACTTTTAACATAATATAGGTTGAATTCTATCTTATATTAATTTCCATTGGTAATTTTCTAGGTTTTAAACCAATTTGAGTACGTATGCCAGGAAATAGATTAACTCTTTTTAGAGAACTCATAGTATAAACTACAACTTTTTTATTTTAACAATAGAAGATTATAAATATCCAGTCCATCCTTTATAATTAAATTAAGTATACGGGTACAACAATGCCAATGAAATAATAGACTCCTCATAGGCAAAGCATTAAATAAGTAATTAAAACAAACATCATTATATGAAGTATTATCCAATGTAATAGCAAATATTTTTTTACATAATCTCCATGATACAAGTTTATTACAAATAAGTTCTCCAACACTCAATCTACTGTAGGGTTGTTCAACTAATTAAAATAAAAAATGCATTTATTTAATTTCTAATTTTCATCAATGTAATGTACAGTTATACAAATATATTTAATATCTTGGCAAGATTTCCACATATCAGAGATCAAGCAAATATTTCCTTTAAAATTGTCAAAATAAATTTTTAATTTATCTTTTTTTGTTTCAAAATCTCGTACAACTTTATTTTTTGAAGTATTTTTTGAAAAACCGCGATATTGTGGCATAAAACTATAGCGAATAAATTCTTCAAAATGTCAATTTTCACTCATTGTGAAAGGTTAATCATCTTTAACAATATATCTAACTAAATTATTTTGTGTTTTTGTAGGGTCATAAGAAAAAATATTTAAATTACCCCATTCATTACCTAATTGAGTTTGTGTAGCATGTGAAAAATACTGATCAATTGCAAAATTGATGCGGAGATCGTGTTGGTACTTTCTATTTGAATGTCATTTTAGGTGACTAGTTTCAAAGGTAGTTCTACGATTTAATAAATGTCCACAAATATTAAATTTAGCTTTATGCATTCCATCATTGCATGAAATTCTAGTTAAAAAAGTCCCATACTTTTGAGAGTCACACTGTTGTTGGCCGCGGTGGGAAGATGATGCACTAACATCACTACTTGTGCTAGCAGGTGTTGGTATTTGTAATGATGCAAATTGTTCCATTTGTTCTTAAGAGGGAAAATGTCACGCCCCGAATCTCGTGACCCGAGGGGTGAGTGATAAACACACATAACACGTACTAATATAACCATCCCATGATCAGAGCAATACAAAGACCTCTAGGTGAGCCCAAAACATAAGATGAGATAACATAAATTTAACCTTAACTATAGCTAGGTCACATACTTCACACATTCTTCCCATTAATACATAACTTAGGCCCTAGGGGCCTTACAACCAAATCGAATAAGTCCTCAATATACAATATTACATTTTCAAATAAAAATTAAACTAAGTAACCAAAAGTTTTGCTAAGTTTAGAAGAGCTCATGCATAAGTACTCCTAATTCAACCCCATCAGTCCACCTGATTGTTATGACCTGTTCCTACATCAAAATCTGAAGGGATGTGAGCACGGGTCCACTTGTGCCCACGATGCCTCCAACAAACATATGTGGTATGTAATCAACACATGCATGCCAATGTACATATATGCATAAATACACCAACATCTTTTTATATGCCATAACAATTCATTAATATCAATTAGTTTTCAACTTAAGTAAGTGTTTACCATTATTCAACATCATCATAGTATTGTATTCAATTCCAATTATTCTTCATTATTAAATTTCTCAACTTATATCCAATTACATTCCATATCACATTATCATATATTCAGCATTCAATCACATAACCGTATCCACTTTAGCACTTATTTATCATTCAATCACATCTCCACATCCACATTTTCACTTATTCATCATTCCATCATATTGCCATAACCATACAAGTCATCGGGGGTTGGGTGCATATACAATATCATCTTTTATGGGTCCAGACCCAACGAAAATGGTAAACTAAACACTATCGTTTAGGATCACAGTCCAGGGCCACGAGTAACCCATATACACAAACAATGTTGTGGGATACTAACCCACTGGCATTGATACCAAACCCTGCGTAGGTTATAGGACTTTCAACCCGAGGGTAATCTCAAAACTCTTCCTATTTCTGCACCCCACCACAGCCCCTAGCACACAACCAATCATTCATCACATTCAATATTCTTTAATCACAATTCACATTCATCACCATAAACTTTCTAACACACATAACCACATTCCATTTCATCATGGAGCACAACTCATTTCATTTATTCCAAGCCTCATTTATTTACCATCATATATCAACAAAGATCAAACATCAACAAATAGTTAACATTTAACAACATTTAATGTTTAATTTCCTTGTTCAAAACACATTTTAATTCATCATATAGCTCATCACACTTTGTCTTTCCATTTCAATTATTCAAAGCCTTATTTAATTTCCATCACTTATTAACAAAAATTCACATTTCAATTCATACTCTCTTATATCTCAAAGTAAACAATACTTATTAACATTTTAGAGTATGTTCCCCTTTCCAATTCATAGAATTTAGACAAATGAAACATCATGTAAAAACATAAAACCAAACTCTTTTTAACTCTATAGTAGGATGTCCAAAATGAACTAAGTCTGGTAACCTTTCTAGGCTCGGTGGGCGCCCAACAGGTACGTTGTTGTGCGCCCAAGATCTTGGGCACCCATACCTTGTGCGCCCAAGAAGGTGGGCGCCCAATTGATACTATCTCGTGTGCCCACAGCTTAGTTCAAGTGACGCTATGTTTTTCGAGTCTTTCATTCTCCACACTTAACACCTCAAATTTGCCAAGTTTATAGCAAGATACTTAGAGTTTCTTGTTTCCAACATTACCACAAGTCTTATAAGTATCAAAAGAAACCATCTATTTGAGTTCTCATCAACTATGAGCTAAGTTATGGATCAAATCCCATGTTCTCTCTCTTAAACCATATATGTGTATTCAACTCCCATTTTCTTCCTTAAATTAAATCAAAACTTGCTAGGGTTACTCAAGTGTTGTTCTAGACCTTGTTACACATCATATATGTAAGATTGAGCATAAAATCCCTACCTCAAACCCAATAGAGATGATGAACAAGGGGTGGTCTCTTCCTGGTTTCAAGCTTCCAACTTTGATTGGTTTGATCTCTTCACCCTTTCATCTAAGTGACAAACAAATTACATAGATGGGCTTCTTGAGTATCCAATTGCATTCTTGCAAAGTTAATTAGCTTTTAATCAAGGCTAGAAGCACTTACCATTCAAACCCTCACTTGGTCCCCTTATTTCTCTTTTTCTTCTTCTCCCGGTCCCTCTCTTTCAAACCAACATTTCTCTCTCTTCCATGCATCATACACATTTATATATATATATATATATATATATATATATATATATATATATATATATATATATATATATATATATATATATATTTGATAATATTTTAATCCCTTTACAGTGCTTTCCAGATTTTTGCACCTTCCTAGCCTAATATAGGGTTTATAGGGGCAAGGCTTGCCTGCACAAGTCAGAACACATCATATCTATCATTTCTGCTAAAGCTCGGGCGCCCAAGACCTTCTCAGCCATGCACCCAAACTCTTGGGCGTCCATGTTTCATGTGCCCAAGCCTTGGGCGCCCACGTTCCATGCGCCCAAGGTGTCCCTGTTAGGGATGTCAAATATACACGTACTTGGTGGGTACCCGTTTCACCCGCCCTATTCGGGGAGGGTATGGGGATGTTAATAGCAGGGACGAAGATGGGTATGGAGATTTAAAATGTTACCCGAACGGGTACGGGGACGGGTACGATAGTCTTTACCCTATTCCGTACTCGTTTATATATTTATTTGTTAATTTTGTTGGCGTGATGGATCCTTTAAAAGTCCCACATCGATTTCTCACAAAGGAGTGGAGGCCTTATGAGGTTATAAATAAATGCCTCTTCCTCTTTGATTAAGTGCACCGGTCAAAGTCAAAGATTTATACATATATTTTTAATTTTCATTTGATATATATGTAATACATATTTTTATTTAATATATATAATATTTATAATAATTTTAAATATTTATTTTATACGTATAATATATAATTTATAATAGTTAGTATACTTAGCGGGTAAACAGGGATGGGGACGGGGAATTCATTACCTCGTGGGGACGGGTTTTTCATTACCTCGTGGGAACGGGTATGAGGAAAACTTTTTTCCCCGAAACGGGGATGAGGACGGGGATGGGTAAGATTATTGTTAAACAGGGACGGGGACGGGGATGGGGAAGATCATACCCGCCCTGTTGACATCCCTAGTCCCCCTCTTCTGCACTTGTGCTAAAATGTCAACTCTCACATGTTTGGATCATCCTTCTCAAAGTTCACAACTCTAGAGTACAATTAATAATGAATACCATTTAATCAACATACTATTACCTCAAAATGTTCGAATAGCCATTTATTTACATTCATGTAAAAGTCCGGGATATTATAGAAAAAATATTGAGTCCCTACCCTCCAATAAAAAAAAAATGGGAGTCTCTAGGATCCATTTAGAAAAAATAATTTGATAGAAAAATTAAAATATGCAAATTAAAAAAATGTATGTATGTAAATTAAAAAAAATGTATGTATGCAAATTAAAAAGAAGAATTAAATACTAACTTGTAATAATTTAAAACTTTGAAGCACTTGATTTTTAAATATTGACTTCACATTTGACAGAATTGGATGCAGTTGAGCACAATTGAAGAGCACATTTGAGAGTTGGTAGCTTGGTAGTGTAAAAATTTAAGAGAGAATTTGTTAGTTTTTTGTAGGTTTGAATGAATATGTGTGTGGGGTATTTATAATGAAAGATTAGAGGGATTTTATAATTTTTTTGGGGAGAAATTTTGTAATAATTTAAAATAATTTGGACCGTTGCGACTACGAATGGCCATCCGCCACCAACAACGGCTGGAAATGACTGGTAATAAAAAAAAAAAAAAAAACAAAACAAAGAAACAATCAAAAGGCAGAAAAAAAATCCCTCCCCCGCAACCGTCATTGACTGGGGAGGGGGATACGGTGCGGCAAGGAGCATGGGAAGAGAAAGGGGTGCCGGCCAGTGGGTCAAACTAGGTTGGGCCAGGCGGGTTAGGCCTCGGGTCAAGCTATACCGACCCAAGCCCTAAACCGCGGGGTAAGGGGGCGAGTAGGGCCAAGTCTCGGGTCGACCTAATCCATTTCCACTAATACTCCAGAACACCAAAAATACTATCCTCCTTTACTTGAGTTGGTTTGATCCATTGAATTCAACCTCGGTACCTAGAAATTTAGAATACACAATTTGGGTACCAGCCTGTATAAAACAAAATAGTCGGCAAAACATATAATTTGAAGCATGGCTATTAAGAAAATAAGCAAACCAAACAATCACCTTCACGCTAGTGTCAACCTTTTTCTTTCCAATTGTTTTACCATCTCCGACAGCAACAACCTCGCCTCCTTGAGGTTACCTCTCTGTGCTACCCCATGCACACGCCTCCCCTTTGTGCGGAACTCTGCTCGCTTTCACTCTCTCTCAACCTTCATTTTTGTTGCTGACTGCCTCATTGGTATGTAGTTGGTTCTGGGTCATATTCATGAGGCTTATCACGTGTTTCGGGAAAATTCTCATTGTCTCACTGTGACTTTGTTTCTTACAATGAATTGATTAATGGGTTTGCGAGAATCTATGTGCGCGTGAATTGTTTGAATAAATACCCAAAAGAACTACACTCGTACCCGGCTATGCAAAATTGAACTAATTCGAGGAAACCATTGAATTCTTTGCTCAGATGGTTGCTTCAGATGTTTGTCCTGACAATACTGCATTTCTTTCGGCTCTCTCAGTTTGTGCACAGCTGTTGGAGCTAGAGAAAAGAAAGTCTAAAAAAGCTTTGAAATTTGAGTGAACCAAAATGGAGATTTAGAAGGTTGATATCTTTGCAAAAATTGGTAAGTTTGCTTAATTTTTTATTTACTTTCCAAAAGTAATTTATGAGGATATCTAATCATGTGGTCTTTAATCTTGATTGCTTACTAGGCAAGTATAGTTCTCCTCTATAAAGGGTGTAACTCATAAGGAAGAGAGAAATCGCATCTTTTTGTGTATTAGATTTGAGGAGCAGTTGCTAGAAGCCATTAAACTTAAAAGTAGTTGCTTTCATTATTAACATTCTTTCTTCTTTAGTCTTCTACCTTGTATCTTATTATATTGGCTTTAACCTTCTCTCTCCTTTCTTTCCCTCTCTGGCTCTATCAATTCCTATGTGCATGCATCAGTTTTGAAACATAGGATCTATGAAGTTTATGGCCTTGTATTTTAGTTTTTTTATTTTGTTTTTGTTTTTATGTTTTTCCTTTTTTATTTTTATGTTCACAAGATAGTAATAGTTTTGAGTTTTATTACATGATTGATGGTAGGTTTCTCGACTTGTCAAGCCTTGAAACTATTTTACACTCTTCTTCTTTAACAATGAAAAACTCATACTTATGTTTGTAGTTGTAAAAATTAGTATAAATTTGTAAAAGTTATAGTCTCATAATTCGTACAGTGAATAAAAATTTTGAACTTTTTATGGAGATTCGTAAAATTTTGTATATCTCCAAGTAAGCCACAGATTTGCAATGGGACGAACTAAACTCAAAATTGAACTCCTAAGCAACAAAAATTCTTGTCACAAAACCTTTCAAAAGAGAATGAATGGTCTGAAGAAGAAGACCTATGAACTGAAAACACCCTGTGTGATGTTGATGTCTGTATGATTGTTTACGGACCTAAAATGGATGGCTGTCCAGATGAGGTGGAAATCTGGCCTTCAAATCGTGATGAAATTCTGACTCTAATTGACTCGTACAAAAAGTAATCCACGGAAGATCGAATGAGGAGGAGCAGCGGCTTGTTTGACTATTTCAAGGATCAGAACAAAAAGGCTGAAGATGCGCTAGCAAAGCTGCGAAAGAAGAACGATGAGTCTGCATATCCCACTTGGGATGATCGTTACAATGCCTGCACAGGGGAAGAATTGAGAGAATTCGGTGCTTTACTGGAGTATAAGATTCAAGATGTAAAAGATAAAGTTGAATTCATCAAGGGCACTCCTAGATTACCAGCACCTGGTACGATCATAAATTGCTCTCAAATGCAGTTAATCCCAAGTCATTCTTATTCCATACATGGCTTGTTTGAGAAGCATCATGCAACCAGAGGTTCTTCACGAGCAGACTGGTCAGATGAACTCACACTACATGCCAAATCATTAACCATCTGAGCAAACCTACCAAGGACTTGATCTTGGTGCAAATTCCATGGTGAATCCGATGCTTATGAGGGATAACCGCTGTGCTCAACTGATGGTAGGCGTGTCTAGAAACAACTTTTTTTTTACAACCCATCAATCAATCCAACTTATTATTATGCTTCGCATATGTCTGGAGTGATGGATAATATGGTGGCTAACATTCCTCAACCCTACTTAGTTCATTATGCTTCGAACATGCAATCAGTAGTGCCATACATGCAGTACGGGATGGTGGCAAATTCTAGTTCCTCTCAATTGCAAGCTTTTCAGATGGACAAATACCGCGAAATCAATGAATTTCATGGGAAGAACCGAAACTGAATTGAGCTGTTCTCTAGACGGTAGAGTTTGATTCAGTTTAGGAAAAAAGGTAGGATTGGATTGTTAGTGATTTTAACTCTAAATATTTAGGTGGCATTTGGTTTACTTTTCTATTTTTTGTTTGTTATTTTTGTTTTATGTGTTAAAAATCTTAAAACAAGTAAAAAAAAAATACTCTATTTTCCATGTTTTGAGATTTTTCTTATTTTTTATTAAAAACTCTCAAAACGATTTTTTACCATTTTTCATTTCATGTGTAAAGTTATTTCTTCTTTTTGAAAAATAAAATTTGAAAACACAAGTAATCAAATGAGTTTTAACATGTTTCTTTTGTTTTCGAAAGCATAAAATGAAAAATGAATTCAAAATAAAAAATAAAAAATAAAAACAAAAAATATAAAATATAAAAACAAACTAAATGAACTCTTAAGTTCTGGATTCAGGTTTAACTGCAGATCAATCTTATATGATTATGCCTTTATGAACTTGTAATTAGCTGATGCCATACAAGAATTCTTTGTTAAAAGATGCAAGAAATTTCTATTGGTATTTGGGATTTAAGTAATAACATTCAAAATTCAGTTGCACTCATTACTTTCCCCAATACTAGCTTAGTGATGTCGTCAGATTGTTTGGATAACAAAATCACAGGCTATGAGTCCAACAGGCTATGAGCCCAAAGATACGGGTTGATTTAGTTGTCTTTGCATTGGACAAGTCACAGTGAAATGACAATTTATCTATGGAACCCAAAGGCAGCCCATCCCACGTCCTGCCCCACGGATAATTTTCTTCGGAGTTTTTGGAAGTCGGTCACTATTTATGTACTTATAATGATTTAAGTCATACCAAAAAAATTTACTTGTGAATAAGTCACACTTGCAACAAAAAGATAAAAAAGGACATCATGCGTTTTTCACCACATTTCAAAACTGCCAGTTTTATCCGAAAATAGTGCACACTTTACTCATAACTTCCGTGACTTTCCATCTTCTTTATAAAGCAAGTAAAACTGATTTTTGGAAACAAAATCAAAACTGTTTGAGAAAAATCTAATTTCACGACTTTCCATCGTCTTTATAAAACAAGCAAAACTGATTTTTGGAAACAAAATCAAAACTATTTAGGAAAACAGTACCACATAATAAAACAATAACGCATAAAAAATAGTACCACATAATAAAACATTATCGCATAAAAACAGTATCGCATAAAAACAGTACCACATAATAAAACAGTACCGCATAAAAAACAGTACTGCATAATAAAACAGTACCGCATAATAAACAGTACCGCATAATAAAACAGTACCTCGTTAAAACAGCACCATTCTTTGCATGATATAGTCATGCGGTACTGTTTTTGAACGAGCATGCATCCTAAAAAAAATAATACCGCAGACATGTGGTATTGTCACACATGCGGTACTGTCGGTCATTCGTTTGATATGTGAACTATTTTTGTATTTAAATGTGATGTTTGCATGATAGAGTCATGCGGTACTGTTTTTGAACAAGCATGCATCTTAAAAAAAACATTACCGCAGACATGTGGTACTGTCACACATGCGGTACTGTCGGTCATTCGTTTGATATGTGAACTATTTTTGTGTTTACATGTGATGTTTGCATGATAGAGACATGCGGTACTGTTTTTGAACGAGCATGCATCCCAAAAAAAATAATACCGCAGACATGTGGTACTGTTACACATGCGGTACTGTCGGTCATTCGTTTGATAAGTGAACTATTTTTGTATTTAAATGTAATGTTTACATGATAGAGTCATGCGGTACTGTTTTTGAACAAGCATGCATCTTAAAAAAAACAGTACCACTGACATGTGGTACTGTCACACATGCGGTACTGTCGGTCATTCGTTTGATAAGTGAACTATTTTTTTGTTTACATGTGATGTTTGCATGATAGAGTCATGCGGTACTGTTTTTGAACGAGCATGCATCCTAAAAAAAACAGTACCGCAAACATGTGGTACTGTCACACATGCAGTACTGTCGGTCATTCGTTTGATAAGTGAACTATTTTTGTGTTTACATGTGATGTTTGCATGATAGAGTCATGCGGTACTGTTTTTGAACGAGCATGCATCCTAAAAAAAATAGTATCACAGACATGTGGTACTGTCACACATGCGGTACTGTCGGTCATTCGTTTGATAAGTGAACTATTTTTGTGTTTACATGTGATGTTTGCATGATAGAGTCATGCGGTACTGTTTTTGAACGAGCATGCATTCTAAAAATAACAGTACCGCAGACATATGGTACTGTCACACATGTGGTACTGTCGGTCATTCATTTGATATGTGAACTATTTTTGTGTTTGCATGATAGAATCATGCGGTACTGTTTTTGAATGAGCATGCATCCTAAAAAAAATAATACCGCAGACATGTGGTACTGTCACACATGCGGTACTGTCGGTCATTCGTTTGATAAGTGAACTATTTTTGTGTTTACATGTGATGTTTGCATGATAGAGTCATGCGGTACTGTTTTTGAACGAGCATGCATTCTAAAAAAAAACAGTACCGCAGACATGTGGTACTGTCACACATGCGGTACTGTCGGTCATTTGTTTGATAAGTGAATTATTTTTGTGTTTAAATGTGATGTTTGCTGTGTTTAAATGTGATGTTTGCATGAAAGAGTCATGCGGTACTGTTTTTGAACGAGTATGCATCCTAAAAAAAGCAGTACCGCAGTCATGTGTTTAAATACGTAATCCAGATCCGTATATATTATTTCGACCGACGTTAATCTCACAGCACAAACTTGCTTAATCCGTGTGTATTATTTCATATATAATTCTTTAACAGATTTTTATCTCACTATATCTTCACGCGATTTATAAGGAATGAAACAAAAACGGAAAACGTGATTCTCAGTTCCATAATTTTTGGCAACTTCTTCTCAATTAATTATAGAAAAAGGGCATTTAAGTCATATTATAAATTATATTTAAAACAAACCCGTGGGACCCACTCAAAAGTATGACTTAAATACAAAACTTTTCACATTAATGTGACTTAAAAGTAATACTTTTTTTTTGGGTGTGACTAATAGTTTTAAAAGATTACCAAGTATGACTTGAATACAATTTTTCGATTTTCTTCTCCGGTCTATTAAGATGAATAATATTTTATTTTAAAAATAAGATAATAAATAAAATATACATTAATTAGCTATTAATTTGAAAATTTATATACGTACATTTGTGAGTATACAGTAGTAAGATTATGATTTTTATGAGGATATTTTAGTTCAAAAAATTTATTTTAAAAAGTTCATACTTTTATATTGTAGTTAGAAAAATAATTATGTGTTAAATCATGGCCGTATTTATGTTTCTTTGCGAGTAAACTTTTCTCCAAAAAAAAAAAAAAATTTCAAGGATTCAAGCTCTTTGGTCAAAACATATGATTTTTGTGAAAGCATTTTTGCCCAGAAAATATTTTTCAAAGTTTCAAACCTTTGTATATATAGTAGAAGATTATGATTTTTATGAGAATATTTTTGTCCAAAAAATATTTTTCAAAGATTCAAACTTTTATATAAAAGTAAAAAAAAATAATTAGAATTTTTTAAGCATTTATGAATTTTATGGTGACATTTTTGTCTAACAAATATTTTTTTTATATTTTTATGAGAACATTTATGTCCAAAATTTTTTTTCAAGGATTCAAGCTTTTTTTCTGTCTAAAAATATGATTTGTAGGAGGACATTTTTGTCCAAAAAATATTTCTCAAAGATTCAAGTTTTTATATAGTAGTAAGAAAAATAATTATGTACTAAATCATAGGGTTGTTTAGGTATTTATAATTTTTTATGAGTACATTTATGTCCATTTTTTTTTCTTTTAAGTATCCATACTTTTATTTTGGTCAAAATAATTATGTATTAAATCATAGAGTATTTTTTTAGGCATTTATGAATTTTATAAGAACACATTTTTGTCCAACAAATGTTTTTAATAAATTCATACTTTTATATAGTAGTAAGATTATTAATTTTATGAGTACATTTTTGTCCAAAAAGTAATTTTAAAATATTTTTCAAGGATTCATACCTTTTATTTTGGTATAAAATATAATGTATTAAATCATAGGGTTTTAGGTCTGTATGATTTTTATGAAAATATTTTTGTCCAAAAAATATTTTTCAAAATTAATATTTTAATATTGTAGTAAGATTATGATTTTTACGAGAAAATTTTTATCTAAAAAATATTTTTCAAAGATTGATATTTTTATGTAGCCGTACAAAAAATAATTATGTATTATTAAATCATGGGGTAGTTTAGGTATTTATGATTTTTACGAGAATATTTTTGTCTAAAAAATATTTTTAATGAATTCGCTCTTTTATTTTGGTCAAAAAATAATTATCTATTCAATCATAAAATTTTTTAGGTATTTATGAATTTTGAGGACATTTGTTCAAAAAATGATCAAAACATTTATCTATTAAATCGTAGGAATTATTTAGCAAGTTATTTATTATTTTTCTAAGGATATTTTTGTTAAAAGCATTGTTTTTCAAAGATTCATACTTTTACATAGTAGTCAAAAAAATTATGTATTAAATTATAGTATTTTTTTATATATTTATAATTTTTATGAGGACATTTTTATCCAACAAATAGTTGAAATAATTATATGTAAATCATAGAAAAAATATTTATTAATGATTCATACTATTATATAACTATAAGATTATGATTTTCAAGAGGATATTTTTTTGTAAAAAATATTTTTAAAAATTCATATTTTTATATATATAGTATACTAAGAAATAAGTATGTATTAATTATAGGGTTGTTTAACTATTTATAATTTTTATGAGGACGTTTTTGTTGAAAAATATTTATCATGGATTCATGATTTTATTTTGGCACACAATTTTGTATTAAACTATAAGGATTTTTTAGGACATTTCATGGATTTAAGCTTTTGTTATGGTAAAAAAATTATGTATCAAATCAAAGGCTGAAAATACGTAATTTGCTGCTAGTGATCCCAATTCAATCAACCACACACACAAACAATTGTAGAAGGCGAGATAAAAAGAACGAGAAAACCTACACAAGGAAACCTCGAACAAAACTTTCACTAAAATCAAACGTTAATTACAAATTCAAACTCTCGATAGATCGACTTCTTGATTTTATACTCTGTTGATGTTTACTCGACTCCTCGATTTACTGACTCCTCGATTTACCAACTCCTTTAGCGAAAGCCCTTCGACTCCTCGAAGGCACAACACCGAATCCTTGGCAATCTCAAGTGCTGAATTCTTAGCTCTTTCAAGATTCAAAATCCTTCGAATCACATAAATGTTAGAAAAGCTTGGCTAAGAAATTGAGAGAGCGTTCTAACTTTTCTGGCTCACAAATTGTGGTATATTCTCTCTGTGTGTAATCCTGAAGACGCCTAAAAGATATATATAGACAGACTGAGGCGATTAGGGCTCAAAAGATAAAAAAATTTACTAAAAGGTGTAACTTGTGGGAAGGGCGCACCCGTGATCTTCCTGCAGCCTTCCCAGGGCTTTTCCGCAAATCAGAGCGGTCTTCCCGCAGGGCAATCTCTTCGTGTTGTGCTCTCAGGATTTTCCTGCGCCAAACCGCGGCCTTCCGTGGGCTTTCTACGTAAATCGGTCCTGGCATTTGTTTGACTTCTTTAGGACTTCCAGCCATTATGAAAATAATTTTTCTGAGACCTTTTAGAATTCTATTTGACTTAAGACTCTAGTATCTTAACCTACACTAAGTCTAAAAGTACAAACACTTCTATTTGCTTATGGATTTGCCAATTTACAATATTTGGTCTTAACAAAGGCTTTTTCGGTATTTATGATTTTTATGAGCACATTTTTATCCAAAAAACAATTTTCAAAGATTAATTCTCTTTTATAGTTTTAAGATTATGATTTTGATGAGAATATTTTTATATAAAAATATATTTTTTGAATATTCATATTTTTATATAACAGTAAGAAAATAATTATGTATTAAATCATAGGATACATAGTTTAGATATTTATGATTTTTATAAGAATACTTTTGTCCAGAAAAAGTTTTTCACGGATTCACTCTTTTCTTTTGGTTATAAAAAAATTATATATTTAATCATACGATATTTTACGTTCATATATTTTTATGATGACATTTTTGCCCAAAAAAGGGTCAAAATATTATATAATAAATCAGAATTTTTTTAGGTATTTATGATTTTTTCGACGACATTTTTGTTCAAAAAATTATTTTACAAAGATTCGCTTTTATGCAGCAGTAAAAGATATTATGCATTAAATTATAGAGTTTTTTTGGTACTTATAATTTTTATAAGGACATTTTTGTCCAAAAAAAGTCAAAATAATTATGTGTAAATCATAGAAAAATGTTTATCAAGGATTCATATTGTTATATAGTAATAAGATCATGATTTTTACGAGAATATTTTTGTGCAAAAAATATTTTTTAAAAATTCATACTTTTATATCGTACACTAAGAAATAATTATGTATCAAATCATATTGTAGTTTATGTATTTATGATTTTTATGAGAATATTTTTGTTAAAAGATATTTTTTACAGATTCACCTTTTTATTTTATTCATAAAATAATTATTTATTAAATCATTGGATTTTTTAGATTTTTATTATTTTTATAAAAATATTTTTGTGCTAAAAATGTTTTTCATGTATTCATTCTTTTATTTGAGTAATAAAACAGTTATGTATTAAATCATTGAATTTTTTTAGGTATTTATGATTTTTTTGAGAACATTTTTGCCCAAAATGATTAGAACTTTTATTTATTAAATCATAGTATTTTTTAGGTATTTAAGATTTCTTTGAGGATATTTTTGTCCAAAAGATATTTTACAAAAATTCATATTTTTATATAGTAGTCAAAAATAATTTTGTATTAAATTATAGGTTTTTTAGGTATTTATTAATTTTATTAGGACATTTTTGTAAAAAAATAATGAAAAAGTTATGTATAAATCATTGAAAAAAGAAGAAAATTTATCGAAGATTCATAGTTTTATATTGTAGCAAGATTATGATTTTTATGAGGAGTTTTTTTATTTGAAAAATGTTTTCCAAAAATTCATACTTTTATATAGGGCTTGTTTGGCACTTTAAAAAATGATGAAAAATATTAAAAATTTTTAAAAATTTCTAAAATTCTCTAACAAATTTTGCACTCCTTGTACTTTTGCAAAATTTCTATAAATTTATATTTATCTACATATCCCAACAAATTTTTACAAACTTCAATAAATTGTTTATAAACCACAATAATATTTTACAAATTCCAATAACTTTTCTACAAATCTCAAAACTTTTTTAACCACTTTTAATCAATTTTGACGCAAAACTGTTTTGATGGAACTAAAAAAACCATTTTCATAGTTTCTCTTTTCAAAAAACTGATACAAAAGTAAAAAAATTTCACTATTTAACTTTGAGAAATGTGATTTAGTTACTGCGCGCTAAATATCAAAAAGTTTCCCAAACCACATATTTTATTATTTTCCGTTATTTTTTGTTGCGCTAAACGGACCCATAGAATATAGTAGGAAATAATTATGTATTAAATCATAGGCTTGCTTCAGTATTTATGATTTCTATGCGGACAATTTTGTCCAAAAAAAATATTTTTCATGCATTCATGCTTTTATTTTAGTTATAAAAGAAATGTTTTTCTAAAAAGTATTTATCAAAGATTCGTACTATTTTATAATAGTAAGAAAAATAATTACGTATCAAATTATAGGGTTATTTTGTTATTTATGATTTTTATGAGAAAATATTTGTCTAAAAATATTTTTCTAGGATTACTTTTATATATTTGTTAAAAAAATTCATATATTAAATTATAAGATTTTTTTAGATACTTATGATTTTTATGAAGACATTTTTAAAAAATGTCAACAAAATAATATATTAAGTAATAGAATTTTTTAAGATATTTATGATTTTTATGAGAAATTTTTTTGGGCAAAATATTTTAAAAATGTTTTTAAAATATTTATTTAAAAAATGTTTTTAAAGATTTATATTTTTATACAGTACATATATATATAGAGTAAGAAAAATATTTATGTATTAAAGTTTTAGATTATTAAAAATATTTATGTATTAAAGTTTTAGATTGTTTTGATATTATATTTTTATAAGAATATTTTTGTTAAAACCATATTTTTCAAAGATTCATATTCTTATTTTGGTCAAAAATTTATGCATTAAATTATAAAATTTTTTTAGATATTTATGATATTTTTGAAGACATCTTTATCTAAAAAATATTTATTTTTTAAATAGTAATGTAATTATTATATATTTTTATTGAAATATTTTTGTCCAAAAATGTTTTTCAAACTTCAATATATGGAACTGTTAGGCTCCTTTTAGCTTAAAGGATAAGCTTAAGAATTAACAAGAAAATGAACGGGATATTTCCTCCCCTTTAACTTAATTACCATCTCTTTAAATAGAGAATACAAATCATAAAGCAAAGCAACTACAATTCAGGACTCCACTAAGGCCTTAACGCCACTAAGTTAAAGTGGAAAGAAACAAACTAACATAACTTCCTATAATTAAGGAACGCCAACTGTTATGGCTTAAACTAAGGGCATACAGCCCCATGTATGCATGAAAATAGGGAGCAGACTTCTTCAACGGACATAATCCTTCAAGTGAGCTGGTGGGTTTCGGACTCGGGTTGGTTGCCTTGCTGGAGAAATAACAGATGGGTCATGGGTGACCCTATCAGTTTCCCTCCTACTCCGAAAACGAACCTTGTCCTCAAGGTTCGGACTATCTTCTTCCAAAGTTGGCAAAGGCTGGGGTTGCACCGAGGTTGGGTCACCAAAGAATTGCTTGAGGATTGAAACATGGAAAACGGGATGGACTTTAGAGTCAGTAGGCAGCTCTAACTTGTAGGCAACCTGGCCGATCTTGTTGATAACTTGATACGGACCATAATAACGCCGAGAAAGCTTATTAGTCACCCGATTCGCCAGCGATTTTTGCCGGTAGGGCTGAAGTTTAACAAGGACCCAATCACCAACCTGAAATTGTTTGTCGACCCGCTTTTTATCGGCCAAGGACTTCATACGATTTTGAGCTTGGAGAAGATTAATTTTAAGCTCACGAAGGAGAACATCACGATCTCGTAAAATACGATCAACTGCCTTATCTTGAATACCCCCAGACACATAGTCGGGAATGGTTGTAGGTGGTCGACCATAGAGCGCCTCAAAAGGAGTCATGCCAGCTGATGAGTGAAAGGAGGTGTTATACCAATATTCGGCCCAATGCAAGTATTTGAACCATGTAGTCGGATGGTCCATACAGAAGCTTCGGAGATATTGTTCAAGGCATCGGTTTACCACCTCAGTTTGCCCGTCGGTTTGAGGGTGGTAAGCAGTGCTAACTTGGAGTTTGGAGCCGGAGTGGACAAATAGTTTTTGTCAAAAGGAACCCATGAACACTGAATCACGATCGGTTGTGATGCTGCGAGGGATGCCATGGAGCTTTGTGATGGTGGACGCAAAGAGCTCAGCTACTGATCGGGCCGTGAACGAATTCGGCAAAACAACAAAATGTGCATATTTGGTAAATCGATCCACTACAACCATGATTGCACCTTTACCATGAGATAACGGCAGACCGACAATGAAATCCATCGTGATCTCATCCCATACTCGGTCCAGAGAAGGTAGCGGCTGGAGTAAACCTTGGGGAGCAGATGTTTGGGACTTGGTTTGTTGACATATAGGGCATTCCCGTACCCATTTTTTGATATCCTTGCGCATATATTTCCAAACGAAAGCCTGAGTAATCCGATACCAAGTGCGCCTAAATCCAGAGTGTCCACCTACCGGAGTGTCATGTAGCTCCTGAAAAATCTCACGACACAAAGGAGAGTTATGAGGAACCATTAATCGACCTCGATAGAACAATATCTCGTTGGCAACATGGTATTTTGGAAATGAAGGTGGCTCCTTGCGAATTGAATCCAGGAGGCTTTGAATGTCAGAATCAGCTAGTTGGGCCTGGCCAACACGTGCGGCTAAGTCAGGAACGGGAACAGATAGAGTATGATAAAACTGATCACCGCGTCATGAGAGGGCATCGGCAACCTGATTATTTTTGCTCAGTTTATACACCACTCGGTACTGGTACCCCATCAACTTGATAAGCCAATGCTCTTGTTCTGGAGTATGAATAGACTAGGTTAATAGATGCTGGAGACTATGATGATCGGTTCTGATCACAAACTCTCTTCCCAGTAAATAGTGGCGCCATTTTTGAACCGCCTCAGTGACTGCACAAAGTTCCCGAACATAAGTAGAAGCAGTCCGCATCCGGGGAGGAAAAACCTTGCTGAAATAGGCAATGGGATGATCATGCTGTAGAAGAACCGCTCCCATAGCAAGACCCGACGCATCAGTGTCTACAATGAAAGTGGCCTGGAAATCTGGTAATTGAAGAACAGGAGCCTCAGTCAGTGCTCTTTTAAGAGCAGTGAAGGCATCTTGTTGTTCGGCCTCCCATTGAAACCTGTCTTTACAAAGTGATTTGGTAAGAGGCTCGGCAATGCGGGTGTAACCATTAATAAAGCGTCGGTAGTAGCCGGCCAAGCCGAGAAAACTACGGAGTTGGTGTATGTTTTTGGGGGCCTGCCAATTATGGACGGCAGAAACTTTTGCCGGGTCAACTGCAAGACCCGATTCAGAGACGACGTGGCCCAGATAATGAACTGATTTTTGGCCGAAAAGGCATTTAGAGAGCTTTACATGGAATCTTTGTTCCTGTAACTCGGTTAGTATAACACGAAGATGACAGAGATGACTCTCCCAACTAGAACTGTATATTAGTATATCATCAAAGAACACCAAAACAAACTTACGCAAATGCTTTTGGAAAACCGAATTCATGGTTGCTTGAAAAGTGGAAGGTGCATTACTCAACCCAAAGGGCATGACGAGGAATTCATAATGTCCCTCATGAGTCCGGAAAGCAGTGGCTTGGATAGATTCCGGGTGCATTCGAATTTGATGGAAACCCGAACGTAGATCGAGTTTAGAAAAGAATGTGGATCCCCGGAGTTCATCAAAGAGTTCATCTCCCATGGGTATTGGGAATCGATCCTTGATGGTCACTGCGTTGAGAGCACGGTAGTCTACGCAAAAGCGCCAAGTATTGTCTTTTTCTTAACAAGGAGTACTGGAGAGCTGAAAGGACTTGTACTTGGACGGATAATACCATCGGCCATCATGCATGTAACTTGTCGTTCAATCTCACACTTTAGGAAGTGTGGGTATCGGTATGGTTTAACATTGACCGGCTGAGATCCCGGTAAGAGGTGAATACAATGATCCTGAGTTCGGCTTGGAGGAAGACCGGCGGGAGGTTTGAACAACAGGGTGAACCGATCTAGTAATTGAGCCAATTCTGGTGGGTAGGCAGGGGTAGGCTGCTGCTCAGGGTTCGATTCGGCCCAAAGGGTGTAGAGAGAAGCTACTGTATGCATATTTAATTGGCGAGCAAGTTGAGAAGGCCGTATAGGTGTCAAGGCTGGTTGGGGTGTGCCATTGAGTGTTACAGGTTTGGTATCGTAGATGAAGGTGAGAGTGAGGGTACGGTAATCTAAGGTTACGGGGCTCAATTGCTGCAACCAATGTACGCCGAGAACAACATCAGTTCCATGTAATGGGAGGGCAAAAAGATCGGTGGGAAAAATGTGATCAGCTAGTAGAATGGGTATGCCGGAACACAAGCCTGAACACTGGAGAGAATCTCCGTTTCCCACGGTCACCGGAAATGAGTAGCTGGCATCGAGCGACAGTCGTAGTCGCAGAACGAGAGACTCTTGAATAAAATTATGTGTAGACCCGCTGTCGATCAGAATTTGAACTGGGGTGTTATGAATCCGTCCCGTAAGTCGGAGGGTACGTGGGGAATTTTGTCCGGCCAAGGCGTGCAAGGATATGTCTGGAGGTTCCGGAAAGGTGATGGGCCTCGTAATAGGAGCTTCGATGGTGTTGGTGTCACCTGAGTCATCGAGGAGGAGGAGAGTAGCCGGGCTCTTGCATTTGTGTCCCCTAGTGAACTTCTCGTCACAATTGAACCAAAGGCCCTGTTCGCGACGACTTCTCATCTCTTCGGCAGTAAGACGGCACACACCGGGAGGGGGCGTCGGCTGTGAGGGGTTCATGGTTGTCTTTTGGACAGAGGGGTGCGGGTAAGGTCACGGTGGGTGGGATGGCACGTGAGATGGAAAGATCCATGAGTTTTTCTTCTTGGAGCTTAGCGAGCCCCTGGGCTTCGATGATGGTGCGAGGTTGGAGAGCTTGTACCTCACGCCGTATGTTTGGTTTAAGGCTGGAGATGAAGTTGTGTAGGAGAAAATTGGGTGGAAGATTGGCAGTGCGGTTGGCGAGGGCTTCGTATTCGGAGATATATGCAATGACGGTTGAGGTCTGGGTGAGCTTGGCTAGGGAACCCATATGATCAGTGTATGGAGAGTCCCCAAACCGAGCATCGAGGGCCTGGACGAAAGCCTCCCAAGTTTGGAACGGGTAATTGGTATGCGTCCATTGGAACCAAGCAAGAGCTGGTCCATCCATATGGAAGGATGCAATCTGTATTCTCTGCGGTTGGGGTGTTTGATGAAACTCGAAGAATTGGGTGGCTTTAAAGATCTAACCTGACGGATGTGTTCCGTCGAAACGGGGAAAGTCCAACTTGAATGGACGGGGTTGATTAACTGGTGGGAATTGGGGTGGTGGTGGATGAGGCGGCGGAAGGTTGTGGTTGAGCGGTGGAGGATGCGGTGGAATGTTGCGACTGAGTTGTTCAAGATGGTCGGTGATGGCGACAAGGGTGGCTTGGATGTCATCGAATTGCTGGTTGACGTGGGTGGAGTGTGAGGATAGATCGTTGATTTGGGTGGAAGCTTTTTGAGAAGTTTCTTGGAGATGAGCTATTTGGTTGAGGGCTTTGTCAGAAATTTCGGTGAGATGGCTAATTTGGGTAGCGTGATATTCTTGGGCTTCTTCCAATTTACGGAAACGAGTTCCTTCAGCCATGGTTTGAGCAACTGGGTTTAGGAGGTCTGGCTGACAATGGAAGTATAGAGAGGTGAGGATTGGCTAGCGGGTGAGGGGTTAGGAAACTCTCAATGAAAGCACCAAAATGTTAGGCTCCTTTTAGCTTAAAGGATAAGCTTAAGAATTAACAAGAAAATGAACGAGATATTTCCTCCCCTTTAACTTAATTACCATCTCTTTAAATAGAGAATACAAATTATAAAGCAAAGCAATTACAATTCAGGACTCCACTAAGGCCTTAACGCCACTAAGTTAAAGTGGAAAGAAACAAACTAACATAACTTCCTATAATTAAGGAACGCCAACTGTTATGGCTTAAACTAAGGGCATACAGCCCCATGTATGCATGAAAATAGGGAGCAGACTTCTTCAACGGACATAATCCTTCAAGTGAGCTGGTGGGTTTCGGACTCGGGTTGGTTGCCTTGCTGGAGAAATAACAGATGGGTCATGGGTGACCCTATCAGGAACCCAATCGTCATTCATTGGAGCATTCGAAACCGAGCTTCGTCTTTTCATGGCCTTCCAACCATGATGTAACCTGATATCACCAGGCTTCTGTTAGACAAAAAGACCGCTTCTCGAGCCCTTCCAATTAGCCCCAAGTGTTGTTCATAACCATCGATGACGAACGGGCTTCTGAATCTCTCAACCATTCAATCCGTGGAGAACCTGAAAATGACGATATTTACAACGCCCGTTTGAAGATTGACAACCCATTTGAGTTTCGACGACCACCATCGATCCGTTTCGGAATCACAGGCCCAGAATTGTGTGCCCAATTGCGATAATAAGGCTGGGGCTGTTTGGGTTGGCTTTATTGATTGGATAGTTGGAAGGACAAGAAAAGCCCAAATGGAGGAGTCAGATCATGCGGGTCACCCGAATTTTTGCTGGACATGTCCTTTTTTCTTTTGGGTAAGTCAATTACTCAATTGGGTTGGTACTGACTAATGAGCTTTTTTTTTTTTTTTTTTAATTTCATATATATATATATATATATGCATCGGCCTTGCAATTGGTCTCTGAATGTTGAGTTACTTGTTAAAAGGTCAGTGAACTAAGAAAACACCGTTAGTCACTTGTCAGCAGTGTGTAGCCAAAGTTGCACATATAAAAAAATTGTACTCGTAACTGAATCTAATTTATTTTCCAAAAAGATAGTTGCATTGTTTTAATCATACAAAAAAAAAAAAAGAAAGAAAGAAAATAATAAACAAAGGAAGATAACACTTGTTTGGGAAAAGAAGTGATGGTGTTTGAGTTAAGTGTGATTGTTGGCAGTCAAGTTTTAAAACCTACCTTAATGGTGTTGGAGGCCTGTGAAATTGACAAGAGCTTTTCTGGATATAATGTGCAAATAAAAATTAGGAAGTGCTAGTAACAATAATGATTTACCGTTTACATGGTTAAGCCGCTGGCATAATGACTTATCGTTTACATGGTTAAGCCGTTGGCACGGTTCAAAGTTGTTGTCATAATTGCGGTCATCGTGTTAGCCTGATAAATTTTGATGCAGCCAGAGTCACTATATCAACTTTAGGAATTTTGATGTGGTCCCAGCATCGCAGTGGGTTATTGGGCAAGACGCAATTTTTAATTTTTTTAACTTAAAAAAATTAAAAAAAAATAAAAAATTATAAATAAAAAAAATTAATATATAACATAACCAAATATATAGTAACTATTTTATTAAACTGTAGATAAATTACTTATGACATGTGAACAGGCTAATTTTTTTTTCTTGGTGCATTATTAACAAACCTATTAATAATAAATATTAGAAATTTATATTTTTATAATTTGTTTTATTAAACATAATTACAAAATTATTGAATAATAGTGTAGTGTTTTTTCAATTAACTATTTAACTAATATGATTCCAATATATTACTCACAATAATTACTATAATTTAGTAATTTGATTGATAAAATAATATTACAATTCTATTTAATAGTGAACATTAGAAATTCATATTTTCTTAATTTGATTCATAAAAAATAGTTAAAAATTATTAAATAACAATGAGTTGTTTTTTTTTTCAATTAGGTATTTAATAATAGTGAAATAATTTTTTATTGCTTTTCAACATTTTCTTGATTTGCTTTTTCATTTTCAAGTATCCTATTAAAACTAATTAATTAAAACAAAAATATAATCATGAAAAAACGAATTAGAAGTAGAAAGAAAAATATACCAATTAAGTTTCACTTTTGCTCATATTTATATAAATGCATTTAATTTTTAACTTCTCAAAATTAATAATAATTTTTAAAGTAATGATTTTATTATACAAGAATATAATTTATTACCAGATTTATATGAATAATTATAGATTTAGCATTTTTGAAATAATAATCTCATTAATATGTATTTATTACACAAATAAAATAAATTTTAAACAAATATTTTTTTTTTGGATAAGTAAGGCATCTAAGGAATTATATTCAAAATAATATCAAAAAATAAAATGAATGTGCATTGCCATTATGCTATATAATCAAATAAACAATATAGCATTTAATGAAAAGGTGTTGTCGTAATGGAAAAAAAATAAAAAAAGATAAAAGAGAAAGTATAGAACGATTGTTAGGAGCTGTCGCAAAGAAGGGATGGTGATGAACAGTGAGGAAGGGACGATGATCAGTGGCAACTGCTTGTGACTGACAAACATTGGTGATCGGCGCCTGTGACAAACACTAGTAGGTCTCTCTCAGAATCTCTTTTTGCTTCAGACATGCAATTTTAGGGGTTTCTTTCATTTTTTTTGGTTCTATCACTCTCTTCCTCTACTTCAGTTCCATTCTTAAGTTAACCTTTCTTCCCTCGGAGAGAGCTCTACACTTTCTCAAGACAGCTTCACTTTTCGAGAGCATCTCACTTCAACATTATCTATGTCACTGAGATATCACCACAAATCTCAAAATTTCGGCGATATCTCGGCATATTTCAGTCGCAAGGAGTGGAGTTAAAATGTTTTAGCAATAATAGTTGATTCGGACTAAGATCTTAGGGTGGTCACTGGCTAAACTAAGCTGAGACAACCAATATCTCAGTGTCTCGGCCGATACCTTGAATCCAGGCCATTGGGGATGATGCAAGAGGAGTGTGGGTTTGAAGTCACGGTTGCGGCCATCGTATCAACGTAAGAAATTTTGATGCACTCACGGTGTTGCGGCAAAGTATTGGGTGACGATCGGTCCTGTTCCTAAGAGGGACTACGACAAACACTTGCAACTTTGGTGAGGCAATGGTGACTCTGATGACACTGCTTGCAATGACAAGGTCCAGATTTGACAAACACTGGTGACTAATTTGGTTAGGTCTCCCTTCCTTTGCTTTAGATTTGGATTTTTTTAGGTCAAAACTTCTCCCATTTTTATTTCAACTTGTTTATACATCATTTGCATCGCCAATATATCACTACGTTTTTTTCTCGTCTCGTGTATTGCCAATATCTCGGACTATCTTAGCCGTGAGAAGTTAATTTACATAATTTTAGCTATACCCATTGTCACACCTTGAGTTTTAACAAAAAAATCGAAGTGTAATAGCCAAACTTATTATATAAGTTATTCCCTACCTAGCTATCTAAAAATATTACACATGTCTCAAACTTTATACTAACAACTAATTGTCAATCTTGTTCAGCCGTTATCATCCAACATCTGCAATTTTTGCTAATAGACGGCTTTTCTGCATAAAAATCTATGAAACGGGGTGACTTGCTAAGCCCAGTAAAAAAAATATTCAAATAATATTAACAAATATTTGTATATGAAAATAAATATTAACTACTCAAAGTAATTGTCAATATCATATAAAACAGATGATAACAGCACAAATCAAATAAATAAGCAGTGAATTACTCACGCAAGGCTAGTCCTTTTTCATCCTTATAACATCTTGCCACCCTTATAACACCTCAACATATTTTTTATGTAAGTACACAAAATCATTATAATATTAACAATAACCCCTTTTCCATCATTGTATTCTCGCACCACTCTTGTAACATAATTTTGTTGCCTCAGCCTAATGGCATGAATTATCAAAACACATTCTAGGAGATTTGTCATCTTACCTTAATGAAGATATTGGTGACCAAGTCTAAGAAGGAAGAGGAGTTGAGCTTTAAACACCAACCAAACTGGAAAGTTCTAAGTTTTTCTTCTTCCTCCAAGCACCACTAAATCTCCAACCAACACTTGATAATTTTTTTTAAAGCACACAAACCTCATAACTCTTTGAAAACCTTAGATATTCTTTTTTTTTTTCTTTTTTCTTTTTTCACAGAGATGTATCATTTTATAAGAAGTCATGGGAGTGTAAGGGAAGTGTCGGTGGAGAAGACAACCTCCACTTCCCATGCTTCAAAGCCTTTAATGTAGGAACTTAAATGTACAATAGGTGGCATGATCTGATAATCTTGCTTCTTTTGACTATTTAACCAAATAATTGGAGAAAAGTATGGGAGAATGGATGGATGCATGATATGAGAATCTTGCTTCATTTGACTTTTAACCAAATAATTTGGGTGAAGATAAGGTTTGTAGGGAATTGATTGAGAGTTACTATCCATGAGTCAACTCAGTGAGTGATAAAGTGAGTTAAAGTGAGTTGAGGTGAGTTGAATGATGGGTTAACCCATGGGTTAATGGGCTTAGGTTGAACTAAATAGGTAATCGGGTTAGGAATTGTTTGATAAAAGTTTAAAAATTTTACATTAAATTCCCACATAGGGTGAAATTGAATCTGAAAATCTTTCCAACTAATTTTATCATTCCAAAAATTTTCAAATCCTCAATTTTCTAGATTTTTACTATAATAAATATCACCACCACACTTAAGCAAATTAATTAAGAAAAAATTCAAGTTATTACAGTACCATTGTCTAATCACTTTAATTGTTATATTTAGCCTAGGAGATTTTGATTAATAATTTTTCTATTACCAAATATTTTATCTAATTTTAGAAGGATATTTGTTTTCTAATTAATTACTAGTAATTTGTTGTTATTATTATTATTATTATTTAAAATGAAGCTCCTATCAACTTAAGTTTATTTAAAATACCTTTTGTCTACTGAATAAATATTTATAGGCATAAAGTAAATATTTAAATTGATGGGCATAAGAATTAAATTAGATCAAAACTTTTTCTCTGAAAAAAAAAAGTCAAATTATGAAAGTGGTGCTAAGGCCTCGTTTGGTAAGGTTTTTGTTTTCTATTTTTCTGTTTTTGTTTTCATTTTTTTGAAAATTGAAAACAAAAATGCGTTTGATAAAAATGTTTACATTTTTTTATTATCAAAAAATGAAAATTGTTGTCAAAATTAGACAAAAAATGGAAACACTGTGGGAGGTGTTTCCGTGTTGGTTTTTTTCATTTTTTTTTCTCATGAAAACAGATTGTGTGCACCAGTTTTCTTCATTTCTCTCTCCATGAAAACAGATTGCTCCCTCTCTTTCTCTCTCTCCCCGATCCCTCCTCCTCTCTCTTCCCGATTGCTCCCTTCCCATCTCTCTCCCCCAGTCTTCTTCCCCCCTCTTTCTCCCCCTTCTGCTCTCTCCCTTCTTTCTTTTTCCCCGAACCTGCTTCATCCCGCTCTCTCTCTCTCTCCCCTCAATCTTCTTCTCCCCTCTCTCTTCCCTTTTTGCTCCCTCTCCCCTTCCTCCCCTTGAATCTGCTCCCTCCCTCTCTCTCCCCCAATCTCTTCCCTCCTCTCTCTCCCCTTTCTGCTCCCTCCCCCCTCTCTCTCTCTTCCTTCCCTGAATCTGCTCCCTCCCTCTCTCTCTCTCTGCCGATCCCTCCCTTTCTCTTTCTCTCCCCCAACTTTCTTCCTCCATTCCCTTGAATCTCTCAAAATTTTTTAGCTGTTCCGTAAATGAAAAAAATTTAAAAATAATATCACATTAACGCAATTAAAATTTTTAGGCATTAAATAAAATAATAACTTTGGTAAGGTAATAACATTAATTAATATCCTTAACGTAATGTTAATTAATTTTAATATCATAATATAATTTAATTTCAATATTAAGGTGACGTTAATTAATATTATTTTTCATGATTGTTTTAGTAAATAATAATAATATATTTAAATTATTTAATAAATTATATTATCTTATTAGAACTTAATTTTAATTTATATTTTTAGTGAACCAATAAGTTTTAATTTAATATTAATATTTAATTAATTCTCATATTTTTAATATTATTGTCTAACATTATAAATATCATAATATAATTTAATTTCCTTAAGATAAGTTAATGTATTATAACTTAATTTTAATTTATATATTTAATGAACCTACAAGTCATAATTTAATATTAATATTTACTTAATTTTCATATTTTTAATATTATTGTCTAACATTATAAATATCATAATATAATTTAATTTCCATAAGGTAAGTTAATCAATTTATTTTTAAAAATTATACATTTATGTATTTATAATTCCAAATATTTTACTTTAATATTGTTCATATTTAAAATTAATTTCTTAATTGTTTAATCATTACTTCAAAAGTAAATCATATTAATATTATTTTTCATGTTTTTATATTTTTAAATATGATAATTATTTCACTCAATGATAATAATATATATAATTTATTAAAGTAAAATTATTTAATAAATTATATTTTCTTACAAAGAGCTAATTTCAATTCACAGTTACCGAAATTTAATTAATTTCGGTAACGTAATAACATTAATTAATCTCCTTAACGTAATGTTAATTAATTTTAATATCATAACATAATTAATTTATTTTAAAAATTTATAATATAATTTAATTTCATTAAGGTCACATTAATTAATATTTTTCATAATTGTTTTAATAAATGATAATAATATATGCAAATTATTTAATAAATTATATTATCTTATTGAAACTTAATTTTAATTTATATTTTTAATGAAGCTATAAGTTTTAATTTAATATTAATATTTACTTAATTTTCATATTTTTAATATTATTGTCTAACATTATAAATATCATATTATAATTTAATTTCCTTAAGGTAAGTTAATCAATTTATTTTTAAAAATTATACATTTATGTATTTATAATTCCAAATATCTTACTTTAATATTGTTCATATTTAAAATTAATTTCTTAATTGTTTAATCATTACTTCAAAAGCAAATCATATTAAATATTATTTTTCATATTTTTATATTTTTAAATTAACAAAATTAAGCACTTACTCTTTTATTATTTTTGATAATTATTTCACTCAATGATAATAATATATATAATTTATTAAATAAATTTATTTAATAAATTATATTTTCTTACAAAGAGCTAATTTCAATTGACATTTTTAAATTTAAAAAAAATAAGCATTCACTCTTTTATAATTTCAAAAAATTATATTTCAATCAATATATTTTTACTTTTTTAATACTGATTTTTAATACTTAATTTTATTATTTTTAATACCTACTTTAAATATTTAAATTTATAAATAATTTTAAGTTTAATTTAATAAAACATTCTCTCCGTTCAACAAAATTACATTTCTCTTTTTAAAACTATGTTCATAATTATTTTAACCAATATTTTGTCGCCTTTCACTCATACTTAATTAAATTTATTTTTATAGTTAGTTTAATAAATGATAATAAAAGATATAAATTGACAAAAAAGTCAAATCTTTATTTAGTCTAATTAATTTTTTTAAAAATTTAAATCTTTATTTAGCCTCCTAAAGTTATATGACATCTTCTAAAGTTTCCTTGAATTCGAAGCTTTTCAGAAAGAATAGTTATTTATCACTTTTTAAGTTTTTCAAAATTCAAACTATATTAAAAAAATTAAAAAAGTAAGGTATATGTGGTAATTCTAAAAAATCCCTATTAAAGTAATATTTTAATTTAAATTTATTCAAAATTTTCTCTCCAAAAATATTTCCCATTCACTAAATTTTTCTTCTAAAATCTCTTTTTTTTTTCCTCCAACACACCAATTTTTATAAAATAAATTTAAAAAATAGAGAAATAAAAAAAACAGAAAAAAATCACAAAACAAACAGCAAATTAAAAAAAAAATTGAGAATAAAAAAATAGCAATATACATTAAAAAAAAACATTACATAGAGTAAAAAAAATTTGACAGCAACATTGCAACAATATTACAATTCACAACCAACAATTCAAAAAAAAAAAAATCCCAATCAATAGCATATATATGAAATAAACAAATTAATGAGTAACTAGAATAAAAAAAAAAACAACAAACAATAATATATACATGCATGCATGGATGAATCATCAAACCCCAACCACAAAAACAAAAAAAAATTTATTTATATTAATCCAATAATAAACATGAAAAATACAGAAAATAAAAAAAATAAAACTAAAAAAAAAAAAAAACCAAACCTGGTGTAGTGGTGGTCAACCTCCAAAAAAACTCTAATACACAAAAAAAAAAAAAAATTAGTGTGCAAGAGAGAGAGAGAGCAAGAGAGAGAGAGAAAGATAGAGACAGAAAGAGAAAGAGAAAGAGAGAGAGTTAGAGAACGAGAGCATTACTGGCCGGCCGGCCGGCGACGGCAGCGGGGAGGAGAGAGAGGCAGGGGGGAGAAAGAAGAGAGCGCGGGGGAGGAAGAGGAAAAAGAGAGGGGCGTTCTGTCCGATATAATCAGAATATTAGCGACCGCTAAAAGCTATCGCCCGAATTTTCTCGTCGCCGATACCTTACCGCACCGTATTGGCGACAGCAGTTACAGCGACCGCCCAAAGCAGTCGCTAATACTCTTATTCAGGCGGTCGCCTGAGTTTTCCACTCGTCGATTGGCCAATCTCTAGTAGTGATATTGGTTGAGCTTTGAGACAATTAAATTTGGGTTCATACAAATGGTGGATTAAACGTTCTAATATGATCGACTCAAGTACGATGATGGTGGAAATTTACCTTCAGTACAAGTAGAATTAATAAATTTATCCTATGCTTACATATATGAAGAAGATCGTGACAAACGTGAGGGAAATTAGAACTGATAAGACAGAGGGGTTTTGATTGAATTAAATTTAAGAGTTTATGGTATGGCGTCTTATGAACTATAACTCTATATGGGGAATCGTGGAATTTGGCCTTAATTACCTGATTGATATGTTAAAATGCAGTTAAGAGAATTATTGATATTTTCAAATGGATGATCTAAGGTTTGAACACTATTAATAGAAGATGAGTTAAAAGAGAGTTCCAGGACAACATTTTGTGATGCTTCTGCTATAGATTAATTAATGCCTTAGTATTTTTCATGGAGTTAATAACGTTGAATGTGTAGATTATCATTTAAACGAATAGCAAAATATGAATGTTCTTTAGTTATTGGGGTGTTGCTCATTTGTTGAAGTCTTAATCATTGGATGAGTATTTATTGAAGTTAAAGCAAAGTTGATATGGTACGTAGACATGTATATGCTTGTGAATGAAATATGAAGGATGGCATTAAACAGTGAGTTAAGGAGTTTCTACATTGGATTGTCTATGGTTTAAGTTGAAATTTACAATAGTAATAATGTATTCTATGGTTAGTTAAAATGTTGGCTTGCCAATTGGTTTATAAGGTTTATGTATCTATGTGGAAGTATTGAATCAAGAGAAGGTAATCATTTCTGGTTGAAAGAATTAATTGAGCTTAGTTTGATGAGGTTTAAGATTAATGGGCAAGTTCTTTTTATAGTTGGGGATAAGGAGAAGGATGAATGTGTGGACTAAAAAAGGGTTCCAAAACAAAATAACCAGCCTACTTAGCTTTATTTGATAGTTTCCATGCTCATGATTAATTATGCTGTGGGTTTTAGTTTGTTCAGAATAAAGTAGTTGAGTTGGATTAAAAGCTTGGTTGTCCAACAGAGTAATGTGGGTATATACCGAAGGGGAGAAACTGAAATGGAAACAATGCTTGGAAAGAAGAGATGTATGAGTGGAGAAGAAGGTTACAAAGTCAAAATAGATAAGGGGTTGGTGGTGTGGTTAGCTGGTGGTTATATCCCGCCGAGGTCTGTTACAATTAAGTACGATACATTCGATAATGCATCTAAATGTGATTAGTACGATTCTATGGTGAATTATAATGTTAATTCTAACCTCGAGTTCAGCATAGTTAATATGTGACCTATTTGGTTTGTGATATAGTTTTGATTGGATGGACCCCACTTTCGATTATAAAGGAATTAAGTGTTAAGGTCATGTGTTTCAGTGTTGGACCCATGGAGAGAAACTTAGAAGAAATAGAAAGGTGACCTTTTTGAGGTAATGGTGAATCTAATGCAAGATAAACTGTGTTAAGGGCAAATTGGGTAAATAAGCGCATTTAGGATATCATCAGTTCTTAACTGGGGAATATTAAAAAGTGAGAAATGTTATGGAAATTTAAGGTAGTCTAGATATTGAGATGTGTGGGAAGATAAGAAGTTCAATTTTATGGAGAAAAGAGAATGGCAGAAAAGGTGATTGGATGGAGTATTATGGGATACCAGATAGTAAGAAATGAAGGATAAAGATTTGAAAACTTGGTTGCTATTATTGGAGAAGCCACTGGAATAATCATTGGTTTTACGGATGCACAGTGGAGGTGTGGTTATTAGTGTTTTTGAATTTTTATGATTAATTTGTAAAGTGATCTGAATATTGATTAATGAATAAAGCTTCAAGTTTTGCAAGTGCAAGAAGTTTCAGGACGATAAGGGACATGCTTAAAGATGTGAGTTTAAGATATAGGTGAGACATCTGTAACTGTTTACTTAGGAATTTAGATAAGATTGTGGTACTAAATTTCGGGGGACGAAATTTTTTGTATAGGGGAGAATGTAATACCCCGGACTTTTTTATTAACACAAATATATGATTTTGGATGCATTCTGGAAGTTATGATGCATTAATTTAGTGGAATGAATCATTAATGGTGTTCTAGAGTTGAGAACTTTGAAAGAGATGGGTTAGGCAATCAAAAGATGACATTTTAGCAAGTGTGCAGGAGGAGGTTACCTTGGGCGCACATGTCATGGGCGCTCAAGGTCTTGGGCGCACATGTCATGGGCGCCCACTTGAGAAGGCATGGGTGCCCAAGGTACAGTAGACTTGATAGGCATGGGTTGCTCTACATTTTTCAGCCGATCCCTCTCCCCTATGAGCCTATATCTAGCAAGGGGTGATGAAGGGGTCTAAAATTCACTATTTGGGAGATTAAAATATTGATTGCATATATATATTTGTATATATGATGTAAGAGAGAGAGAGAGAGATATTGTTGGGAGAGGAAGAAATGGGGTGAAGAAGTAAAGGAAGAACAAAGAAAAAGAAGAAGAAAACCGGGTGGAATCCTTAAGTAAGTTCATCTAGCCTTCATGAAAATCTAATCCCTTTTGCAAAAGTGTAATTGGATCCTCAAGGAACTCTTCTATGTGATTTATTTGTAGTTTGGATGAAGGAGAGAGGAGATTGAGCCCCTCAAAGCTTGAAAGCTTGGAGCCACAAAACACTTTCTTGTTGATCCAACTTTTTACAACTTGAGGTAAGGATTTAATGACTCATTCTTACATATGTGATGTGTAACAAGGAGTAGATTACCATTAGAAAACCCTCTTCAAGTTTTGGTTACATGTATGGAAGATATTGGTAGTTATAAACACATATATATGTATGTATAGGTTGAGAGAGTGAAAATGGTGTTTTGATCCATAACTTGACTTTTGGTTGATGAAAACTCAAATTGATAATTTTGTTTGGTGCCTAAGAACCTTGTGTTGATGTTAGAAACATGAAGCTTTAGGTATTTTTACTTTAACTTGGTCAATTTGAGGTCCTAAGGGTGAAAAATCATGAAACCAGAAAATAGAGCATGAAACCCGTAACCCGGACCAAGTTGTGGGCCACGAGGGAGGCACAGTCGAGCGCCCAAGACAGTGTGGGTGCCCAAGCCCTTGGGTGCACGGCTGAGTGTCAGCTTGGGCGCCCATCGAGCCTAGGTCATTTTGCTGACTTTGCTTAGTTTGGCCTTCTACCTTAGGCTTATGAAAGAGTTGGTAACATGTTTTCACATAAAACTTTTCCTTGATTGATTGCATGGATTTAGAAAGGGAAATGTGTTCTAAAAAATGATTAAGAATTTGTTATCTTAAGCAAATGGGATTTAACTTGTAATGATGAATGAGTGTTACCTTGAATAAAATGAATTGGAAGATTACCTTGAGATAAGAGTCTTAATCGAGTAGAATTGTGATTATGTCTTGATGTAAACTAAACAATGAGGTATATGAACATGTGATTGATTAAGTAAAATGTGAATTGACAAAAGAGACTCAAATTCATAATGATGATAAATGTTGAAAATGTTTAATAAGGTTTGTTAAATGTTAATATGAGATGAATCTTGGGATGAACCGAAAAATGAATATATGATTGAAAGAGATTGAAATGTGAACTTTTGTTAATAAGTGATGGAAATTAAATGAGGCTTGGGTTAAATGAAATGAATAGATGAAATGAGTTGTATTCCATGATGGAATGGAATGTGGTTATGTGTGTTAGGAAAGTTTATTGTGATAAATGTGAATTGTGATTAAAGAATATTGAATGTGATGAATGATTGGTTGTGTGTCGGGGGCCGTGGTGGGGTGCGAAAATAGGAAGGGTCGTGAGATTACCCTCGGGTTGAAAGATCCGGAACCTGTGCAGGGTTTGGTGTCAATGCCAGTGGGTTAGTAGCCCACAACATTGTGTGTGTATATGGGTTACCCGTGGCCCTGGATCGTGATCCTAAACGATGGTGTTTGATTTACCATTTTTGTTGGGTCTAGACCCATAAAAGACGGTGTTGTGTATGCACCTAACCCCCGATGACTTGTGTGGGTATGGCAATGTGATTGAATGATGAATAAGTGAAAATGTAGATATGGTTGTGTGATTGAATGTTGAATATGTGATAATGTGATATATGTTGAATATGTGATAATGTGATATAGAGCATGGTTGGATACGAAGTAGGGAAATTTAATAATGAAGAAGAATTGGAATTGAATACAACACTATGATGTTATTAAATGGCGATAAATATTGTAAATATGGTTATGTGGTCGATTATGATTAAACATCAAAGAGATAATTGAAATGTGATTTGAACCAATAAATAAAATTTCAAAGATTAAGTGTTTAATTGGAATTGAATCCTTCTTATGATATGGTTGTGTGAAAATGTATATATTCTAAATTGGTTATGTAGTTATGTTGATAAACTGTTGTGGCTCTAGAACATATTAAGATAACTAGATACATCATCAATAGCATGCATGTTTGGAATACATTTCATATATGTTTGTTTGAGGCATCGTGGGCACAAGTGGACCCGTGCTCACGTCCTTACAGATTTGGATGCAGGAATAGGTCATATCAATCAGGTAGGCTGATGGGGTTGAATTAGGAGTGCTTATGCATAAGCTCTTCTAAACTTAGCAAAACTTTTGGTTATTTAGTTTTGTTTTATTTGAAATTGTAATATTGTACATTGAGGACTTATTCGATTTGGTTGTAAGGGCCCTAAGGCCTAAGTTATGTATTAATGAGAGGAACGTTGGAAGTTTGTGACTTGACTATAGCCAAGGTTAAATATATGCTATCTCATCTGATGTTTTGGGCTTACCTAGAGGCTTTGCATTGCTTTGATCATGGGATGATTATATTAGTGCATGTTATGTGTGTTTATCACTCACCCCTCGGGTCACGAGATCCGGAGTGTGACAATAAGCCTTCACAAAGGTATATTGTTATACAAATTTAAACTTTAAAATATTTTTGTTTCTTGTTACTCACCACAAAACATATAGAGCATACAATTTGTCAAAAAGGTCACATGTGGCCTTACAAGTTGGTGTATTATCTTTTTATTGACAAGCCTTATGTGGGTTGAGAAAGGATTTTGGGGATAGTAGAAGAATGGCAAACTTTTAAGGACCCTTTACATGTAGTTAAACATATCACCCATTGCAATTTTAAAGGATATAACATATCTTACAAGCATAAAGTTGAAGAGTACTTAAGTTACGAGAATTAAAAAAAACAAAAAAATAAAACAAAACAAAGATAACAAACTACAATAGAATTAGTTTAGGTCTAGCTTGGCATTAAAACTAATAGGATGTCACACAATTTTGGGGTTTTCCTAGAGAGGCATCTCAAGACTTGTATGAAAGCGTTCAAATGGGAAAGATGGAGAAAGGTTTGATGGTTAGCCCCTTTCTGCCACAGAGAACATAATAGGTGGACTTCTCATGATGCTAAGCAAACACTGTCTAGATTAAGTTACAAGAATTAAAAAAAAATAAAAAAACTATAATAGAATCAGTTTAAGTCTAGCTTGGCATTAAAACCAATAGCACGTCACACGCACTTTGGGGTTTTCCTAGAGAGGCATCTCAAGACTTGTATAAGAGCATTCAAATGGGAAAGGCAGAGAAAAGATTGATGGTTAGCCCCATTTTACCACAGAGAACATAATAGGTGGACTTCCCATAATGCTAAGCAAACATTATCTAAATTAGCCACCAAATATATATACATGCACATGCTAAAAGAAAATTTTCTAGATTGAAAGGTACCCTTTTGTTTGCTTTGTGTAGGCTTTTAGGTAGGATTGTTTATAACTTATGTCAATTTTTAGATAATTGAATTTTGTTAGTCTTAGAATTTCTTCTGTTTTAAGATTGCCTCTGAATAAAAATTGAAATTTTTGAATAAAAAATAACATAAGATTGATAATAGGAGAACCCTTACTAACTAGTAAGGAAAAACTTTGGATTCGATTTTAGAGACCACCCAAATAGTTTCAATTATAAAATTAGGTTACAAGATTTGCTTGGTTGGCCCTCTTCTGCCACAGAGAACATAATAGGTGGACTTCTCATGATATTGAGCAAACGTTGTCTAGATTAAGTTACAAGAATAAAAAAAACAAAGAAACCAAACTATAATAGAATCAGTTTAGGCCTAGCCTGGCATTAAAACTAATAGGATGACACACCACTTTAGGTTTTCCTAGAGAGGTGTCTCAAGACTTGTATAAAAGCATTCAAATAGGAAAGGTGGAGAAAGGTTTGATGGTTAGCCCTTTTTTGCCACAGAGAACATAATAGGTAGACTTCTCATGATGCTGAGCGAACACTATCTAGATTAACTACCAAATATATATACACGCACATGCTAAAAGAAAATTTTCTAGATTGAAAAGTACCTTTTTGTTTGCTTTGTGTAGGCTTTCAGGTAGGAATGGTTATAACTTATTTCAATTTTTGGATAATTGAATTTGTTACTCTTGAATAGAAATTGAAATTTTTGAATAAAAAAATAACACAATATTGATAATAGAACAACTCTTACCAACTAGTAAGGAAAAACTTTGGGTTTGGTTTCAGAGACAACCTAAATAGTTTCAACTATAAAATTAGGTTACAAGATTTGCTCTCTCTCTCTCTCTCTCTCCCTCTCCCCATATGTATTTTACATTAAGTATAGATGTGTATATATATAGACTTGACAACCTTTGACAAAATAGGAAACTATATATTCCTTGTGCATGTAGATTTCTTCATTAAGTTTTATTCTTCCTCCAGTTTCCTTTTTCCCCGATTTGGTAGCTCAATAGAATTGGAAACTCTAATGCCTTTCATTGGTTGGAATTCTCCATCTCTATGACTTCTCATTTTAGAATTCAATTAATTAGTACAACATTCAAGTTTTGCTTGGATTTGCCATTGTCCCCATTGACAATTTCATAACAAAACTCAAATCAAATTTGGTTGCAACACTTAAACAAACTGATCAAATCATATAGCAAATAATAATATATTAAATCTACTTAAACTCAAAATAAATTATATCTACCCAAAAAATTAACCATTCTCCCCCTTTTTGAAATGGAATTGGCTACTATAAATATAAGGAAAATGGAAAATAAAATAACTTAATGGAGATGGGTTTATAGAATCAAGTACTCATAATAAAACATCCCCAATGTTATAATCAAAGTTCTGTCATAGGAATCAAAAATTTGAAATTAAATGATATACATAACTATGCAATGACAAGGATTTCATATCTTAATACTTTTTCACGTCATAAGTTATTTCAACTCATACAAGTGAAAATACCAGTGGTGTGTGTAATTTGAATATCCTTCAGCAAATAGTGAATGGATATCAATCAACTTCATTACACACAAAACATGCTCTCCATGGACATCAATTAAAAATTGAGATGAAATTTAAATTTTGTGCACTTTTCAATTAATTTCTCCTAATTATTTTTTTCAACTATACGCCATTTTTTTTTCAATTAAGCATAATAGTTCTAAGCTTATTTCGAGGAATTTCAGATTTTGCAATTTTTTTTCCTAGAATTCCTAACAAACTTAGTGGCTTTTACACACTTTTGCTAAGTAACCTTTTCCTATATATTATTTTTTTCCCTAAATGGTGACTATTTTGATAACCGACATGTCAATAAGATGGCTGCACTTTGTTCAATTGGTAGCCTTTTCCAAGAAAATCTACATGAAGGATCTTAAAGAGCAACCATGGTCTATATAGAGAATGCAAAGCACGTAACAAGATGAATATGTGGATGCACTACATGCTAGATTCAACTTGTGTAAAAAAAAATAAAAATAAAAATAACGATGAAAAATAACAACCATGATAAGAAACAATAAAACATTACTTTGTGTTAATCTAAAATTTCCAAGTTATGACATGTATTTAGTTAAGTACTTCTAATTTTAATTCTACCAACATAGATAAGACAATAGAACATGCAAAAAATATCATTAAGTGCTCAAGACTACTCCCCCTCACTCCAAAAAACCTATAAAAAAATTCCAAAAAGTATGCAAGCAAAAAAAAAAAAAAAAAGCTTATATAAAACTAGATAACCAAATAAACAGGATGCACAACCTAGTCTATGGTAAAACTATAGTATCTATTTATTAAGACACAATTCTTCAAATTTCTTTGGGGTGTGAGCAACATTCAAGTTACTCTTCCTAACTAAATGGCCCTTATTTTTTGAAAAACTTTTTGAATCTTAGGGGCTTTAGGTTAGGTCCATTGGGTTTCGAAATATTTTTCTTTTTATTATTTCTCATTGGCCTATTAATATAAGGTCTAGAATCATGAAAAGTATTGTTAGACCTCAATGGGTTATATCTTTTTGACACCTTAAAATTAGGTTTCATGAAATTCTGTGTCAAGATAAAAAAAGGGACAAACTATATAGTTTATGCCAATTAGGTCAAATATTCTTAATTCCACAATAATGACAAATAGGTATAAAGGTATGAGAATGAAAAAATTACGTACCTTTGACCTTAGGAGGAGCAAATGATTTGGGGATGTTTTTTGTAGTTATCTTTTTTGGTGGATTAATGACTTGCAAAGTTTTCATTGGTTGAGGCCTTTTCGAAGGGTTGGTGACTTAAAGAGTTTGCTTAGGTAGGCTCTTTTCCTTTGCTTAAGAGTTTGCTTAGGTAAGCTAATTTGTTTCTATACCTTTTTGTTGACTCCAGATTTCATCAATGATTTGAGACCCCCTATTCATCTTCTCAAGAATTCCGTTGTTTGATTTCGCTTTAGTCTCAAAGTCCTTGAGTTTTGACCAAAGATCATTAACTTTTTTTCCCCTTTCATGTTTCATTTTCAGTTTTTATGTAAGTTGACGTCTTTATTAGTTTCTAAGGTAGAAACTTACTTGAAAGTTCCTTGGTTTTTATTTTCAGGGTGTTTCTCTCTCTTCAGAACATTATTCTTCTGGGCTAGGGATAAGTTACTTTTCTTCAAGCCATAACATTCTTCAAAAAGCTGGTTGTAAGCCTCTTGAATGTTCCCATCAAATTCATCATCTGATTCTTCATGCTTAGTTGATGTAATTGTCTCTGCGTCACTGAGATGCCAATTTTGTTACCTAAAGAAGAACCACATGAGATCATAAAAGTATTAAAATTACCTTCATCTTCAGAGAAGTTTTAATCATAGTCAAGAGCAGCATTTATCACTTTGACTTGCTTTTTCATCTTTTTGTTTAAGCACTCCTAGGTGAAATGTCCATAACATTGGCATTCAAAGTACTTGATCCCTTGTAGTTGCTTTGAAGTCTTTCTTTTTTTTTTTTTCTAGATTTCTTGATTTTTTTCTTTCTCTAGGTGGATCTAATATTTCTAATGCAAACGGATCACATTCTTTGAACATATGAGTGAACCTACTCTTATGCCAATTGAAATCTTCAAAACACCTCTAAACAATCAATCAATAAAAAATAATGTAAAATTGATAGCAGAGAAATCCTTACCAACTAGCAAGAAAAAACTCCGAGTCCAATTTTAGAGACCACCCAAATAAAAATTCCAATATAAAATGAAGTTATAAGATTTTATTGAACTCTCCACAACTCCTCGCATAAATTCATTCACATTCTTGCTTGACTCCACGATGCATCTAGACCAAGTGGAAATACTTTCTGACTCCTTAAAAAGTTGTCTTGAAATCTTCCAAGATTTAAAAACTTTTTACAAAGTGAAGAAATTAGGAGAAAGACAACAAGCACAACTGCAATGAAAACTCTCTTTTTTACAATTCTATAGTATGCTCTCTCTCTACATCAGTATTTTACATTAAGTATAGACATATATATATATACACTTGACAAACTTAGACAAAAAAGAAACTATGTATTCTTTGTGCATGTAGACTTCTTCATTAAGTTTCATTCTTCCTCAAGTTTCCTTCTTTCTCAAGTTTTCGTTTTCCCCAGTTTGCCAGCTCAGCAAAATTGGATATTGTGATGCCTTTCATTGGTTAGAATTCTCCATCTCTAATACTTCTCATCAATTTAGAAATTCAATTAATTAGGGCAACATCCAAGTTTTGTTTGGATTTACCATTGTAAGACTATATAATCTCCCCATTGACAATTTTATAACAAAACTCAAATCAAATTTGTCTGCAACACTTAAACAAACTTATCAAATCATATGGCAAGAAATAATATATTAAATCTACCTAAACCAAAATTAAATTAAATCTACCAAAAATTAACCATTCTACCCTTTTTTGAAATGGAACTGGCAAACTGTAAATGTAAGAAAAATGGAAAATCAAATAACTTAATGGAATCAAAGTTATGTCATAATCAAAGTTATGTCATAGGAATCAAAAATTTGAAATTAAATGACATACATAACTATGCAATGATAAGGATTTCATATCTTAATACTTTTTCACGTCATGAGTTATTTAAATCATATAAGTAAAAATACCAGTGGTGTGTGTAATTTGAATATCCTCTAACGAATAGTCAACGCATATCAATCAACTATATTGCACAAAAAAACATGCTCTCCATGGACATTAATTAGCAATTGAGATGTGAAATTTTGAAATATGCTGATAAAGATCCTAATCAATCAACCACACACAAAGAATAACAGAAGGCGAGATAAACAAAACGAGAAAATCCACAAAGGGAAACCTCAAACAAAACTTTCATTAATAAACAAACGTTGGTTACAAACTCAAACTCTCGATAGATCGACTCCTCGACTCTATACTCTGTTGACATTTGCTCGACTCATCGATTCACCAACTCCTTTAGTGAAAGCCCTCCGACTCCTTGAAGGCACAGGACTGAATCCTCGGCAATTACACGTGCTGAATCCTCAGCTCTTCAAAGATTTGAACTCCTTCGAATTGAACACAAACCATGTTGGCTAAGTTGTTGAGAGAATAATTGAACTTTCAAGCTCTCAATCTGATGTCAACTCTTTCTCTCTTCTCTGTTTACTTTTACCTTGAAAACACCAGGAGATATATATAGAAAAACCAAGGTAATTGGGGCTTGAAACAGATAAAACAGGCTGGAAAAACCTACCTCACGGGAAGGGCGCACCCACGACCTTTAAGTGACATTCTTGCGGCCTTCAAGCACTCTTCCTGTGGTCTTCCCGCAACTCAGAGCTGCTATCCCGCACGGCTTGTTCTCCAATTTCAGGTCTTAGTATTTTCCAGCGACAAAGTGTGGTCTTCTTGTGTTAATCAATTCCGAACCTTGTTTGGACTCTTTAGGACTTCCAGCCATTATGGAAACTTGATTTTCTGAGGCATTTTCAAATTCTAATCGACTTAGGACTCTAGTGTCTTAGCCTACACTAAGTTTAAAGTACATACAATTCTATTTGATCATGGATTTGCCAATTTACAATTTTAGCCTTAACAAGATGAAATTTAAATATTTTTGCACTTTTCAACTAATTTCTCCTAATTATTTTTTTTCAACTATACACTATTTTTTTTTTCAATTAAGCATAATAGTTGTCCTCTAAGTTTCTTTCAAGGAATTTTCACGATTTTGCAATTTTTTTCCACAATTCACAACAACCTCAGTGGCTTTTACACATTTTTGGGTAACTAACCTTTTCCTACATATTGTTTTTTCCTAAATAGTGACTATTTTGATAACTGACACGTCAATAAGGTGGCTGCACTCTATTCCATTCGTAACCTTTTCCAAGAAAATCTACTCGAAAGATCTCAAAAAGCAACCATGGTCTATGTAGAGAATGCAACTTATGTAACAAGATGAATATGTGAATGCATTGCATGCTAGATTCAACTTGTGTGAAAAAAAATGAAAAATAACAACCATGACAAGAAACAATTAAACATTACTTCATGGTAATATAAAATTTTCAAGTTATGACATGAATATATTCAAATACTTCTAATTTTAATTCTACTAACATAGATATGACAATAGAACATGCAAGAAATATTATTAAGTGCTCAAGACTACTCTCCCTCACTCCAAAAAACCTTTTTCTTAAAAAAAAAAAGTCCAAAAAAATGCAAAAAAATGAAACCAAAAAAAAAAAAAAAAAAAAAAACAAAAGTCTTCATAGAACTAGGTAACCAAATAAACAGGATGCACAACTAATCTATGGTAAAACTATATCATCTATTTATTGAGACCCATCCCTTCAAATTTCTTTAGGGTGTAAGCAACATTCAAGTTACTTTTCCTTTCCTAAATAGCCCTTTTTTTTTTTTTGAAAAACTTTTTGAATCTTACAGGCTTCAGGTTAGGTTTGTTGGGTTTTAAAATATTTTTCTTTTTGTTATTTCTTATTGTCCTATTAAAGTGAAGTCTAGAATCATGAAAAGTATTATTGGACCTCAATAGGCTGTATCTATTTGACACTCTAAAATTAGATTTCATGAAATTCTTTATGTCAAGATAGGAAAGAGACAACCCTTATAATTTGTGGCAATTAGGTCGAATATCCTTAATCTTATGATAATGACAAATAGTATAAAGATGTGAGAATTAAGAAATTATGTACTTTTCATCTTAGGAGGAGCAATTGATTTGGAGATAATTTTTGTAGTGATCCTTTTTGGTGGATTATGACTTACGAAGTTTTCTTTGTTGAAGGCCTTTTCGAAGGGTTGGTGACTTAAAGAGTTTGCTTTGGTATGCCCTTTTCCTCTGCCAAGGAGTTTGCTTAGGTAGGCTATTTTGTCACTATGCCTGTTTACTGACTCTAGATTTCATCAATGATTGAGACCTTTTGTTCATCTTCTTAAGAATTCTGTTGTTTGATTTCGTTATGGTCTCTAAGTCCTTGAGTTTTGACCAAATATCATTATTTTTTTCTTCAAGTTTTATCTTCAGTTTTCCTGCAAGTTGACATTGAGTATCTTTATCAGTTTCTGTAATGTCCCAAATTTTTATATTGATATAAATTGACGGTTTACAACACATTTTGTGTGTGATAATAGGTTATGTAAGAAATATTAGTTGTTAGGGATGACTTATGGCTATAAATTTTGGAAGTAATGGGCCAAATAACCTAAAAATTGGCATTTTGACTCAGAGGCATGCATAGGGGCACCCTAGGTAGAGGGCAGGCACTTGGGGTGCCCAGGGGCGTGCCCGGTTTGTGTAGTAGACTGACAGATTGAAGTAGTTCTGGCTTGTATAGCTAAGGGTTACCCCTAAAGTTAGAATCAGAGTAAAGGAAGGTCTTAGGCACTGTAGCTTGCTTGGGGAGCAAGATAAGTGTTCTATATAAGTGTAGAAGAAAGATAAAGAGAGAGAGATAGAGAGTTTGGAGATTTGGAGAAGAGAACTGGGAGAAAGTAGAACCGAGAGGAGAACCAAGAAGCTTGGTTTTGGTAAGTTGATCTAAACTTAATCTAATACAAATTAATCTTGTAAGAATAAAATTAAGCACTCAATGAACTTTTCTATGGGATTTCTTTGTTGTCTGGATCAAAGGGAGAGGAGATTAAGCAACTCAAGTTGGAAGCTTAAAATCAGGTGTTTAATACCTTTGTGTTCAAAGCTTGAGATAGTAATTTTTAGCCTTTTACTAGCATATATGAGATGTATTGAGTTCGAAAATATTGTTATGATGATTATTTAAGAATTTGGAGGCATGTAGATATCATTCAAGTGGTGTGATGTAGGTGTATATGTGTATGTATAGGTTGAAACCAAGATTTTTAATTTGATATATTAAGGGAATTAAAACTTGTTTTATTGACTTTTTAGAGTCTTTTATGTCCTAAACAACATAAGAAAATAAGATTTTGGGTTACACATTGGATTTGGGTAAGTTTGAGATACAAAACCTTGAGTTCCAGCTCAAACTGAAACAGAGTATGTTCTCTAGAACACAGGGGGCACCCGGGATGCCTTACCCAACCCTAATTGGGTGGTGGGGGCACCCGAGTCCCTCAAGGGGGTGCCCGGACTTCTCTAGAAACTTTAGATTTTCTTATTTAAGTTTCTCTTTTCTTGAATATACAAGGTTGTAAACTTGTTAACTTACTCAAGTAAGGTTTATAAGTGTAAAGACTTGGTTATAGAACAAGTTTTGGGATAGAACATGAGAAAACTTAGAAAAACTTGAGTTTGCCCATAGAGGGGCACCCCAGTGGTGTAGAAAGGCGCCTCAGCCCTTGATATGGGTGCCTAGGTCCCTTACAGAGGTACCCCGAGTGCTCCAAAACCTTAGTTTAGGGCCATTTGAGATGTAATTCTTCATACTTAATAACTTGTCTTTGATATATGTTTCATGTTAAGTTAAAATGCATTGAAAATGTGTAAGAAAATGAGGAAATGTTATAATATAATGATGGTATGTTATTGTAAGGTTAAATTGGATTGAGATTGCTATATTGGTTGTTATGATTATATAAGATGTTCCTTGACTGAATAAGAGGATAAAAAGAATATGATAAGGGTAATGGAAAGGAAAAAGGGATAATTGACAATGTGAATGATACAGTGATTAGATATTATGAATGAAGGAGAAATTAGTGATTGATTATTTATAATAAATGTATTATAATCAGGTGTTTACAATGAAATAATTAAAATGAGATATTAATGGTGGAAATGTTTGGACAGGAGATGTTTAAGAGATAAGATAAAGGATACTGGTTTATTGAAGATATATATAATTTAGTATTCGTTGCTTTATGAATGATTTCATTATTATTGATTAATCATGATTACTGCAATATGATTGGTTGTTTAAATTAGATGATACTAATTATTTGATCGTGATAAGAACAACTTAATTATGATGAAAATGAAATGATAATTGGGTTTGGAATATTTTGAGTTGTTGTTGAAATTGATAATGAAAGTGAAAGGAAATGATGAGATGATATGTTATAGATAAGATGATTAAGGATGATAGAGACAAAAAGATAAAGTGATTGATGCTGTGGTACGGGGATGGAGGGTACCAAAAATTAGGAAGGGTATGGAGATTACCTTAGGGTTGAAAGACCCCAAAACTTGTGTAGGGATTGGTATTCATGCCAGTAGGTTAGTAACCTATAACATGATGTGTAATGTGGCTAATTGTAATATCTCATATTTTTATTGGTATAAATTGATGGTTTCTAACATGTTTTGGGCATGATAATATGTTATTTAAGCAATATTAATCATTAGAGATGACTTAGGGGTGTAAATTTTGGAAGAAATAGGCAAAATAGCTTAAAAGTCAACATTTTGACTCGAGGGTATGCAGAGGGGTGCCCGAGGTAGGAGGGCGGGCGCCTGGGGTGTCCATTAGGGCACCCTGCCTGTGCAATAAGTCAAAGGTATGGTGTTGCTCTAGTTTGTCAACTGAGGCTTTAACCTAAACTTTAGGTTTGTAGGATAGGGGCGAAATGCTAGGCTTCTGTAGAATGCTTGGGGATTAAGCCAAGCTTGTATATAAGTTTATATGAGAGGAGAGAGAGAGAGATTTTGGGGTGTTAGAAGAAAACCGAAAGAGGAGAAGTGGAAACTAAGGAAAATTGGAGTGATTGGTAAGTTGCTCAAACTCTAACAAAATGCAAATTTATTTCACAAGAATGAAATTGAGTTCTTAAGGAACATTTCCATATATTTTGTTTGTTGTTTGGATCAAAAGGTGAGAAGATCAATCAAGCCAAAGTTGGGAGCCAAAACCAAGAGTTCATCACTTCTATCGATCCACTTTGTTCAAGCTTGAGTTAGGGATTTGAAGCCTCATTTTTGCATATATGAGATGTAGTTGAGCTAGCAAACCTTCTCATAAAATTTATTTTAGATTTGGAAGCCTTGGTAATGAATTTGTGCAAGAGATATATAGGTGTATATGTATATGTATAGGTGGTAACCAAAACTTGAATTCTGATGAAATGAATAGATTAAAACTAGTTTTGATTCATTTTCTAGAGTCTTTTAGACCTTAAACAACTCAAGGAAACAAGGTTTTTGGTGGAGTTTGAGACCCAAATACACAAGTTAGAGCATGAACCGAAACAGAGTATCATTCTAGGTATTAGTAGGGCGCCCGGGGTCCCCAATGGGGTGCCCGAGGAGCTTTGGCCAAGTCTAGAAGATTAGTGGGGCGCCTGAACCCATCAATGGGGCACCCGAGGTTCCCCAGAACCCTAAACTTTGATTTTTCCAACTTATATTGCTCTTTCTAGTGAGAATTCCATATTTAAACATGCTCAATCACTCAAAGAAGATTTGTAGGTATAAAGATTGATTATGGAACAAGTTATTAAGGTTCTAAGTAATTTTTTTTAGTTAAGATTTAACAAAGTTGTCAAATGCAAATTCAAAGAAGCTTGAGTTATGATAAATTGAAAATGTTAAATGAAATGAGAATAGGTCATGATAAGATGATAATATGATTATTGTGAGCCTCTATTGAACTTGGATGAGTCATGGTAAATGAAATGAGAATAGGTTATGATAAGATGATAATATGATAATTGTGAGCCTCTATTGAACTTGGATGAGACATGGTAAATGAAATGAGAATAGGTTATGAAAGATGATTATATGATTATTGTGAGCCTCTATTGAACTTGGATGAGTCATGATAAATGAAATGAGAATAAGTTATGATAAGATGATAATATGATTATTGTGAGCCTTTATTGAACCTGGATTTGTATGATGGTTATTATAATGACATTGTTACACGATTGAATAGGATGATAGTTGAATGATATGATGATGTTGGAATAATCATGTTGATAAGATTTCTCCCCCTTGGCAATTCCATATCAAAATTTAAATTAAATTTCAAAATAAAATCTGCAACGCTTGAACAAACACATCAAGGTATCATACGGCAAAAATTAAATTTTAAAACAACACTCAAGTTCAATTTCCAAATCAAGTTCCAAGATCACAAGATAATAAAATCACCCAAATTTTGAAATTTTCTACTCCCCCTTTATGATATGAATTGACAAGGTCTCAAAATAATAAAAAAAATGTAACAAAAATAGTCAACACTTTCCGTGTGAATCTCTGTTGGAAATTCTTGTATGGTAGATTTTGTGCACAAAAAAAATTCGAATATTAAAAAAATACTAAAAATTGATAGAAAGTTCATAAAATGGATCAAAGAAATTTTAATTCACTTATATCCAAATATGTAAATTTATCATCCAATCCTTATAAATTTAAAAAACTAAAATTCATCTTTCCAAATAAATCTCCAAGTCCATGCCATGAGATGAATTAAGCCATAAAATCGAAAGAAAATGCTTGTGCGCGTGTGTGATTATGACTAATCAAACATATAGGCTCCCCCTCAATAAATCACTAGATCAAGATATTATATTTGATGCACCAAATGAATTGAGAGCAATTTTTTTTTTTTTTTATCCAGCCACAATTCTTCTTTTCTCTCTTTTTTTTTTTTATTTTTAATCCAGCTACAAATCTTCATGCATATCCCTTTCAAGGTCCTAATGGCTTTCACACGTTTATGAGTAGGTAGCTTTTCCCTTAACAAGCAACAAGTCATTAAGGGGCTTCTCAGTTATCCTACCGGTAGCCCTTTTCAAGACAGGATATATATATATTTTTTACTCTTCAACATTTTTTAAACGCATCAAACAGTAATTCAAGATCTAGGAGGAAAAAGATATATGCAAAATCAGTCAAGTGTTTAAAGAAGCACATCAAAATTATGGCAAAGTTCACCAAAACACGTCTTTTCAATTTACATTGAAATACAAAATTTTAATCCATTACAAATTTATTTGACTGAATGATTGATGCACATAAAAAGAAATAGAAGTCATAAAATATCTTTAAAACAAATAATGAACTCCTATCCTTCTTTTATTTTTGAAAATTAGGGATGTGCACAACTACCTAAAGACTTCCTAGAAGATTCAAAGCGGAAGTCGTCTGAGGGTTTATTAAAAAGATCAAATTTTCTAACCCAAATTGCCCTAGTTTTTGGAAAAGTGACCTTGACAATATTTTTCTCACGCCTTTGCTTTTTATTAAAATTTGAACTCTTTTTCTTTAAAAGGTTTTCATATTTTGGTCTTGAAAAATTCAAGTTATTAGACTTTTGAAATAGATGTGGATTTTCAAAATTATTTTCAAAAAAATTAGAAAGAGTTTGAAACCATGGAAACTCTAGGATTTTGACCTTTGGAAAAATTTTTCACATAATTCAAGAGAAGACCATAGAGTTTGTGACAATTAGGGCGGATATATCCTTTGATGCCACAATGGTGACACACAAGTACAAAAGATTGGGATTTAGAAAATTGTGTACCTTTCACCTTTGGAGGAGGAAACTGCTGATATACAAACTTTGGAGAACTTTTCTTTGGTGGTGCTACATATTTTGGGGCAACTTTTGGAACTTTTGGTGATGATGAAGATGCTACTGATGTGGTCTTTTCACCTTTGTAGCCTAATCCAGACTTATCTCCATGGGGTTTTTGCTTACTCCAAATTTCATCAATGACGTTGGAGTTAGCATTCATCTTATCAAGGATGCTTCCATTTGTCTTCACTTTGGCTTCAAGTCCTTTGATTTTCTCCATAAGATCTTTCACTTCTTTTTCTTTCTCTTCTAACTTTGTTTTCCATTTTTCTACAAGTCTACATTGTGATTGTTTATCAGTCTCTAAAGTAGATAACATACCTGAGAGTTTTTCGTTTTGAATTTTCAGGACATCTCTCTCTTTCTTCATCACATTGGCTTGTTGAACAAGTATATTGTTGTTTTTCTTTAGAGCACAGTATTCTTCACAAAGTTGGGTGTAGGCTTTTGCAATGTCACCTTGGAATTCATCTTCTGATTCTTCGTCCTCAGACTCGGTATCACTTAGGGTTTTAGGCTTTGTCTCTTCAGAAGAATTGTGAGAAGCTACAAAAGCAATAAAATTACCTTCATCTTCAAAAGTAGAGGAGGAAGATTCATCGGTGTCAGAATCATCATCAAGAGTGGCATTCATCACTTTGACTTGCTTCTTCTTCTTTTTATTTACGCACTCCTGGGCGATATGTCCAAAACCCTGACATTCAAAGTACTGGATTCTTTGGGATTGCTTTGATGATCTTTTGTCACCTTTTTTGATTTTCTTCTCCTTCCCTTGTAACTTTGAATCTGATGTTGCCGATTTCTTGATCTTTCTTGCTTTGTTGAGAATTTTTGTAAATTTCTTTGCTAGTAAAATCACTTCTTCATCATTGAATTCGTCATCATCAGAATCTTTTTCTTCTTCTTCTTCCACAATTTTGAATGCAATTCCCTTTGAGACCTTTTTTGATTTGAGCATATTTGCTTCATAAGTTTGAAGAGATCCTACTAAGTCTTCAATTTTCATCTCATCTACATCCCTAACTTCTTCAATTGCAGTAACTTTAGCACCAAACGAATGAGGAAGAGAACGTAAAATTTTACGTACCACTTTGAAATTAGGAATAGGTTCTCCAAGGTTGTGGCATGAATTCACAATATGACTTAGACGAACATAGAAATCATCAAACGTCTCATCACTATTCATCTTGATGGCTTCAAATTCCGATGTAAGTTTTTGAAGTTTGGATTTCTTCACTTGTATGTTTCCTTCGTGTGTATTTTGAAGAATAAGCCAAGCTTCTTTTGCACTGAGACAACTTGAGATTCTACAAAATTCATTTGGACAGACGGCAGCAAAAATATTGTTCAACGCTTTAAAATTCCATTCGGAACCTTCTTGTTCTGACTTAGTCCAGGATACAATTGGCTTTGAAACAATTCTACCCTAAACTTCATGTGTAGGTTCAGTCCATCCTTGGATAACAGACAGCCAAACTTTATAATGTATGGATAATAGATGAGCTTGCATATGTACCTTCCAATACGAATATTTAGTACCGTCAAACCATGGTGGTCTTGAACTAGAGCCTCCTTCACGTGGTGGATCCATTGTTTCGAATTGAAGATCTCACTCAAGAACATAGAGTGACCTGCTCTGATACCAATTAATAATTTTCGAATCACCCAAACCGATCAACCAATCAAAAAAATAACGAACACAAGATTGGTAACGAAGAAACCCTTTACCAACAAGTAAAGGTAAAACTCCGGGTCCGATTTCGGAGACCACCCAAACTTCCACTATATAATTAGGTTACAAGTACCCACTCGAAATCTCTACGACTCCTCGCACGACTTCTTTCAAGCATTTGCTCGAATCCTCGACACACCTAGACCAAGTGGAAACAAACTTTCTAACTCCTTAGAAAGTGAACAGACTTAACCAAGAATAATAGAAATAAGAGAAAGAGCTATAAGCTCACAAGGAAAAATTCTCTCTCTCACAAGACTCTATAATATGCCCCTCTCGTTCCCCCTTGTACATTAAGCTTGGGTGCATACATATAGACTTACACATCCTATTCCAAGCAAAATCCTATTCTAATTAGGACTCAAATAAATAAGCTTTTCCTATTCTAATTATGACTCAAATATACAAGCAAATTTCCTAAACGGAAACAAAATCTTCTATAACTCGAACCATCAGTTTCCCTGCGTGCTCCCTGCGAGCTCTACTGCCAAAAGGTCGAAGCTGCGTACATCCTACAGGCTCCCGGCGCCATGTGGCGCAGCCGCGCGCTCCTTGCGTATTGCCTGTGAGGTACACTGGATTTTTACGCGTGTGTTTCCTAATCTGTGTAGTCTTCTTCTTTATTCCTAATTGGACTTGGATTGCAATATTGCGGTTATGATCTTTTGGAAACTTGCCCATTTTGAAAAATCTTCAATTTAGGAAATATGCAAATCTGCCATATTTAATTTAAGATTTTGTATGGATTTGCCACTAAAAAACCTTACAAGATTGATAAGTATAAAAAAGGAAATGTGAATGGTAATGAGACTTGAGGTTGGTGGATATATCAAAATAGTAAGAGTCAAGAGATACCCTTGGGTCGAAAGACCCTAAACCTGTGCAGAATCGGGTAATCGTGCCCATGGACTAGTAGTCCAAAATGACGATGTGTAAATAAGGCTAATCGTGGCCTGGATGTTATAGCCTTAATGACGACGTGTAACTAAGGCTGATCGTGGCCTGGTTGTTATAGCCTTAATGACGACATGTAAATACAGCTAATTGTGGCCTATAATGACGATGTTAATTGTGTAACTGAAATAAGAATGGGATACGGATAAGGATGATTATGTTGAGATGATTAAGTGGAAATAATTGAGTAGGAAGAAGAGAATTAACCTGATGAAGTATGACATGTATTTATATAAGGTTTAATTTGATAATATTATAATGTGTTTGTATAAGAGGATTTGAGTTTTACTTTGGCTTGATTTTGATAAGATCTGTTGACTTTATAACTGTTAGTTTTATATTATGGCTTTACATATTACATATGCTTTTATGATGCTTTGTGAGCATAAGTGGATGAGTGCTCACGTCCTTATAGATTCTGTTGCAAGGGCAGATCCTAACAGTTAGGTGGGTACTTGGTGGGATTAGAAGTACAATTGCTAATGTGGATATTTCATTTTTTATTTGTTAAAGTTTTAAATCTTCATTTGGGTCTGTAATATTAAATTAAAGAGTGGAGATTATTTGATTGGGTTGTAAAGGCCATAAGGCCTATCCTATTTATTAAGGTTATGGGATTGTTGGAGCTTTATATCATATCCTGGCCACAGCCAAGGCTTTGTTTGTATTATGTTGCATAGTTATCTTATGCGGATGTTACTCTAGGGGTGTTGGAATGCTCTGATTAGGAAATGGTTAATCTATGAATGTCATGTATGTATTTCACTCACCCCTCGAGTCAAGAAATTTGGGGCGTGACACTAATTGTGGCCCTTACGTACAACATATGATGTGGTTAATCGTGGCCCTTAACGATAATGTGTATTGTGACTAATCGTGGCCCTAAACGATAACGTGTATAGTGCCTAATCGTGGCCCTTAACAATGACGTATAATGTGCCCACCCCGTGGATTTAAATAAAAATGAAAATGTGATGGTTAAACATTGGTGATAATGTTAAGAAAAATAATAAGTGGAGTAAATGTTAAAGTTTGTAATGATGATTGTAATATGATGGTATAGAGAGATGTTTTACTTATTTGATTATGTTGAATCTTGCTGTTTATGACTATTTAAGATAAAGTTGAAAATGTTGATTTACTTGTAATCATATTGCATGCTTTTATTTTACATATTATATAGGCTTTTATGATGCTTCGTGAACACAAGAGGAATAGTGCTTACATCATTGCAGATTTTGTTATAGGAACAGATTATAAGGATTAGGTAGGCAATTGGTGGGATTAGAAATGTATAAGTTGATACAGACATTTTATTTTCATTTTCTTAAGATAAAATTATATTTGGGATTGTAATATTATATTAATTTAGAAATTTATTTGATTAGGTTGTAAAAGTTATAAGACTTATGTTTGAGTATGATGGTTATGGGATATATTGGAGCATTCTAACCTGGTAATAGCTAAGGCTTGTTTTATATTATATTACGTTAATATCTTATGTGGATGTTGTGCCAGGGTGGTGAATGGCTCTAATTAGGATATACTTTGTTAGTGCATGATTTGTATGTTGAATCACTCACTCTTCAGGTCACGAGATCTAGGGCATGATAGTTTCTAAGGTAGACAACTAACTTGAAAGTTCCCTAGTCTTTATTTTCTGGGTGTCTCTGTCTTCAAAACATTATTCTTTTGGTTTAGGGACAAGATACTCTTCTTCAAACCACAGCATTCTTTGAAAAACTGGTCGTAAGCATCTTGAATGTCCCCATCAAATTTATCATCTGATTCTTCATGCTTAGTTGATGTAATTGTCTTTATGTTAATGAGGATGCCAATTTTTGTAACTGAAGAAGAACCATATGAGATCATAAAAGTATTAAAATCACCTTCGTCTTTAGAGGAGTCTGAATCATAGTCAAGAGCGGCATTAATCACTTTCACTTGCTTTTTCATCTTTGTGCTTAAGCACTCCTTGGTGATGTGTCCATAACCTTGGCATTCAAAGAACTTGATGCCTTGTAGTTGCTTTAAAGTCTTTTTTTTAAGATTTCCTAATGTTCTTTCCTTCTCTAGTTGGATCTAGTATTTTAGATGTAAAAAGATCACATTTTTTGAACATATGAGTGAACCTACTCTGATACCAATTAAAATTTCCAAAATACCTTTAAACAATCAATCAATAAAAAAATAACACAAAACTGATAACGAAGAAATCTTTACCAACTAGTAAGAAAAAAACTTCGGGTCTGATTTTGGAGACCACCCAAATAACTTCTACTACAAAATTAGGTTACAAAATTTGACTGAACTCTCTGCGACTCCTTGCGTAAATTCACTCGCATTTTTGCTCAACTCCACAATACATTTAGACCAAGTGAAAATACTTTTCGACTCCATAAAAGTTGTCTTGAAATCTTTGAAGATTTACAAACTTTTTACATAGTAAAGGAATTAGGAGAAAGGCAATAAGCTCAATCACAATAAAAACTCTCTTTTCTACAACTCTATAGTATGCTCTCACTCTCTCTCTCTCCCTCTCTTTCTCTATCTCTCTCTCCCCTGGCATGTGTATTTTACATGAAGTACAAACACATATATATAGACTTGACAAACTTAGACAGAATTAGAAACTATGTTCTTCCTTGCGCATGTAGACTTCTTCATCAAGTTTCCTTTTTTCCTAAATTTACTTCTTCCCAATTTGGTAGCTCAGCAAAATTAAAAATTCTAATGTCTTTCATTGGCTGGAATTCTTCTTCTGTAAGACTTCTCATCAATTTAGAAATTCAATTAATTAGGACATCATCCAAGTTTTGTTTGGATTTTCTATTATAAAAATTTACAAAAATTATATATGATTTTGTAGTACCTTACATTGTATAACACATGTAATTTGATTGAAACTTCTTACAAAAATAACTTCAGTTAATATCCTTGAACCTTTTTTAGTTTCCCTTTGCTTTACTGAACTTGTCACTACTCTATATTTGGTTTTTTTTCTTAATTTTTCAGTATTTTTTATTAATTTTTATTGATAAATAATTTATTGGTGCTTTTAATAATATTACAAATGGTTTTTCAAAAAGTAAATAAGTGATTGCTTGCTGAATTTCAAGAAATATATTTCATCAATTTGGTGCTTTTTTTTTTTTTATACAATCTCTGACGTTGAAGTGTTATATATTTTTAATTGTTAACTTATTCTTTAAATTTACACATATAAAAACATAAACATGCATGTGCAACGCATATTTTTTAAAAAATATATTTTTAATAAATAATTAAAATATTATTACTATATGAAAGTATAAATAGTTAAAAAACTTTTATTAGACAAAAATGTCTTCATAAAATCACAAATATCCATAAGGTTCATAATTTAATACATATTATGATATTAATATTATTATTTAATATTACTTGGATCGACAAAAATATTCTTACATAAATTACAAATACCTACAAATTACATGATTTGTACATATTAGTATTACTATTTTGTACTATTTATTAAAATATGCAAATTTTTCTATTTTTTATTATTTAAAAATTCAATTGATATTGATTGTTATGCTAGTTTTATTATTTTATATGTAAATAAAATAAATTATGACTTAGAATGTAAATAAATGTTTTCTTAGTATAAAATTTATAAAAATAATAATTTTTTAATTTAATTAATTTTAATTTCTTAATTTGTATTTTTTTTCTTGTCACGGCTCAAACAAGAACATATATTTTGAATCGTTATTTCCTTTCTTTTTCCTTTATAAATTATTAACCTAACAAAGTATAAGTTTAGACTTTCAAAATGAGTTGTCTCGAAAGAGAGATAGAGAGGCATTTCAACATGAGTTGTCTCCAAAAAGAGAAAGAGAGGCATAGTGAGAGAAAAAAGAAAATCGTATAATACGAAATAAAGTAAAACAGAGAGAGAGAGAGTGGGTTATAAAAAAGTTCTCTGCTTTGTTAGAAAGTAGAATGAGATATAGGGTGTATTTGAAATTGTATAAAAGTGTATAAAATAAAATAAAATTGTAAAAGTAAATATTTCGTAATTCGTGTAGTGAGTGAAGAATTTAAATTTTGTTATCTCGTAATTCGTATTGATAGAGATTTGTAAGATTTTATTTTATTTTGTTTGTCACCAAACAGAACCATATCTGTATTTTTTGTACTTTTATATTTACTGGTTGAAGTACACGTACGTTATATGTATAAATATAATTAAACATGTAATTCGATTTAGACTAAAATTATATATAAAACTTTATCTAAGATAGTTTATTTTATATTTATTTTAAGTCTATTTTAAGCATATACCAGAAAAGAGGTTCAAAATTCCAGAAACCGTAGTATGTCTCTGTTTTCGTCCATTTTCTAAGTAATCGGGTAGAGAACTAGGATTTTGTGAACAACTCAAGTTAGTGCAACAGAAAAGCAGGTCAATACTCCCCCCCCCCCTCCCCCCACCAAAAAAAAAAGGCAGTGGAACTACAGAACAGTAATCCAGATTATTGGATTGTACCCCTAACTCTAATGGTATATTTGGAACATAAATTTATGGAGAGAGAAAAAGATGAAAGGAAAATAAAATTATTAATTTGTGCAATTTTTGTATATTTAACGAAATAAAAGTTAAACTTTTTTTGACAAATATTTATTTATTTTATCCTCATTTTTCTAATTCAATCAAAAAAAAAATTTTTTGATTTTTTTTTTCAACTTCATTTTACATTCCTATGATTTTATTTCACTTTTTTTTTCCCTCTACAAATTTATGTTTCAAACATAACCTATAAAATAAGCAAACAAAGGCAAAAACATTAAAACATTAATGCTTCTAATTGTAAAAAGTAATAGTAGCAGCAGCAGTAGAAGAAGCCGGGAAAATAAAAGGTAGAAAAATAAAGGGAAACCGACTTTAACATGTAATATGAAAGCATTTGTCTCATTTTTCTTTCGGTAGGTATCCATATCACGGATCATCTTCCACAAAACAACTAATAAATTGTTCAATCAGCTAGTCTTAATTTCGATGCTATAAACTCTAAAGCCAAAAGCAGAGATAAAATGGCCAATTATGCGTCTATCGAGAATCATTAATATTGCTTGTTCATAATGGGAAAACTAGCATCCAGCTCCACAATTACATTCGCCTATTTGGAAAGGATGACACCCTCCCCTTGCCTGCTTCTTCTGCCTGTTTGTCTCTTCATCTTCTTCCTTTCTTTTTATAGTTTGCTAACATGATCAACCGTCATGATCCAACCAAGAACTCGTGCCGCATTCATATTGTCTATGAAGTAAATAAAAAATAAGCGACACTTTCAATGTTCACATTGGTGGGAAGCTTATTTAAACAAATCAGAGAGAATCGAACCAACAAGAAGATTTGTACTTCTTAGGTCGTCATGTGCAATGAACGCTTGCCGAATTGATGATAGGATAAGACTTGCCAAGTCAGAGAACCATTAATTTATTTAATGGATTTAACAAGTCTCACAAAGAACATCTTTAGAAAAAGACAATACCCAAGAGCTGGTATTGAAACAGAGGAACATAAATCACGACAAATCGTTCGAGGACTAAAATAAAAGATACCTGAAGATATTCTGTTGCTGTTGGTATAAATAAAGAAAAGCTCCATTCATAAAATCCGGATCAAATATAGCTTAGACTTCATTATGCAATTGTAGGAAAAATGAAAAATGAGAAAATAATGAAGTTTGCATACAGTACAGCCAGGGACAGAATCAAGAATTTAAGAATTTAAGTAGGGGAAGTCAATTCTTATAAATTTTAATATTTCACTCCCAATCTCAATAATGCATTATATCATAATCAAACAGTCTATTTGAGGGTTACGAGCTTAAAAAATAAAGCAAATATATAAAACTCATTCACAAACTTACTTAAAAGTTATTCAATTAATTAGGTTAGACTATTAATGGTCCAATTTAAAAATAAAGTCTCATATGTTATTAATAATTCAAAATAAAATAGATGGTGTGACCATTTTGAAAAAAAAAATATATATATATACTATATTTATAAATAATTTTTTTAAAGGTAAAATAATTGAGAACCAACAATGCAGAGGGAGAGAGAAGCAAATTTGAAACTTCCAATAGCACAAAAACTTGAAAAGTAAACTCTTCACCGTTAGGCTGCCCCCACTTTGTCACTATAGATATACTCATACTATATATATAGATTTTTTTTTTAATATTTTTATTTTAGGGGGGGATGGCCCCTATAATCAGAGGATAGCTCCAGTTTAAGCATAACCACATGGAATACGAGGGCAGCTAGTGTTGTATTATTAAAAAGAAAAAGAAGGAAAAGTACTTCACATCAGCCCAAAAAAAAAAAAGAAAAGAAAAAAAAGGTTGGGATTTTATGAGCAGGTAATGGCATCAATGGACACCGGATGAATGCGGCGCTAGTAAATCAAGTTGAATGCAACTTAAATGATCTAGTAGCAAGTTCTTAATTTGTAATGCATCTCATAGTATTAAACTTAAAGAATTAGTAATTACAGGAACCCCAAGAAGTTGGTGTATTGTTCACTTCAGCTGAATCCCAAATGAAGCTGTGTATCACTGTAATTGAACATGGCTATGATGAGTTGTGATTTGACTTTGATTAAAAAGTTTTCCCCTTAAAACTAAATTGAAGGAGGATTCCATTTCTCAGGCTTGGCAGTAACAAAGAGGGTAGTCATGAATGTCACGAGGATATTTAAAATGAGGTGTTAATTCGATTTAATTCATATTGAATCATCAAGAAAATAAATTAATGCGAAAGCGTACCTGAATCCATTGATGTAATTTTGTGGTTCTTAATCTTCCAAGACTATACGTAGGTTTCTTTTCCTAATTCTCTCTGATGATGGGATGTCAGATTGATTAGAAAACCCTTACGTATGACAAGGGAACCATAACCTATTTATAATAACTGTAAAAACCATACTTCTATTCGGTCCATCATAAAATAAAAATATGGGCTTAGGTATCTACACATTAAAGGCCCATACAAAATTGAGATGTTATAAAACCCAAAACCTTAAAATTTTAACAGACTACTTTAAATGGGCTTAACCTTTATGATAGCCTATAACACACAAATAACATATTTGGCCCACAATTAATTATTTTTTCAACAATCTCCCACTTGGGCCAAATATATTAGTTTGTGCATTATAAAAGTAACCTTAAGAGCTTAAAATTTGCTATCATTATCAAACTTCTCTATGCAATTTGGTCCATCAATTATATCAATATAGGATTAAAGCGGCTTTCGTTATATGTATTATAACTAAACCCATCAATAGTCACATATATCAGTACAATCAACGACATAGATCAAGTATGGATGTGTAACATGGAAATTACATTTAATGTGATCTAAACATGCCTATTTCCAACTGGTCCTACTTTATTCTTTAGTGAGATCACAACAAATACATTCAGAGTGCAAATCAACCAAATATCTTATTCTGTAGAAAATAAATCCATAAAATGTGTCTACAACTGAAAAGTATCCAAATACAAACTCTTACTAAACCAACATATCATCAAATGATACAACACCCATATAAGCTACGTGCTCATGAAAGACCTTGGGTGGTAAGCTTTTAGTGAGCGGATCTGCAATCATGGAGTTAGTGCCAATATGCTCTATAGACACCTGACCACTCTGAACTCTCTCCTTAACAACTAGGAACTTAATGTCTATGTGTTTAGACTTCGAAGAGCACCTGTTGTTGTTGGAATATAGCACAGCTGATTTATTGTCACAAAATAACTTTAATGGTCTTTCAACACTATCCAAAATTTGCAGCGCAGTGACAAAATTCCGTAGCCATGTTCTATGATTGAATGCCTCATAACAAGCTATGAATTCTGCTACCATAGTAGAAGAAGCTATGAGTGTCTACTTGGCACTCCTCTAGGATATAGCTCCTCCAGCCAGCAAGTAGATGTAACCTGATGTGGATCTTCTACTATCTTGGCATCTAGCAAAATCAGAATCAGAAAACCCAATGATCTCTAGTTGATCAGATTTCTTATAAGTGAGCATGTAATCCTTTGTTCTCTGTAAGTACCTCAAAACTCATTTGGCTGCTTTCCAATGATCTATCCCAGGATTGCTTAAATATCTGCCTAGCATTCCAACAATGAATACTATGTCTGGACGTGTGCAAACTTGAGCATACATTAGGCTCCCAACAGTTGACGTGTAGGGAATCTTCTGCATCTCCTTAACTTCAAGGTCATTTTTAGGGCACTGATTGAGACTAAATTTGTCTCCCTTAACGACAAGGGTGTCACCTGGTTTACAATCCTGCATGCTAAACCTTTTAAGTACCTTATCGATATAGGCCTTTTGTGATAATCCAAGAATACCCCGAGAGTGATCCCGATGTATCTGAATCCCTAATACAAAAGATGCATCATCAAGATCTTTCATCTCAAAATTTTTTGATAGAAATCTCTTAGTTTCATGCAACATGCCTATATCATTTGTGGCAAGCAATATGTCATCAGCATATAAAACCAGCAAAATATACTTACTCCCACTAAACTTATGATACACACAATCATCCACAGCATTTACCTCAAAACCAAATGAGATAATTACTTGGTGAAATTTGTGGTACCATTGACAGGAAGCTTGTTTGAGTCCATAGATGGATTTCTTTAATTTGCAAACTATATTCTTTAAGTCTCTTGATACAAAATTTTCTGGTTGCACCATATAGATCGTTTCATTAATGTCACCATCAAGAAATGCCGTCTTAACATCCATCTGATGTAACTCAAGATCAAAATGTGTAACAAGCGCCATAATAGTTGTAAAAGAGTCTTTCATAAAAACTGGAGAGAAAGTCTCTTTAAAGTCAATGCCTTCCTTTTGGGTAAAGCCTTTTGCTACAAGACGAGTCTTATATTTTTCCACATTACCATTCGAATCCTTTTTGGTTTTAAATATCCATTTACAACCAATGGGTTTCGCACCTTCTGGTAATGGGACAAGATCCCAAACTTTATTGTCTTGTATAGACTTATACTCCTCATTCATGGCATCAATCTACTATTGAGAGTTAGAACCCTTCATGGCCTGATGAAAGTTGATTGGATCATCTTCCACTATTCCAATATCTTCCTCACGTTCTTGGAGAAATACTACATAATCATTTGGAATAGCACTTCTCCTTTCTCTCGTGGATCTCCTTAGTTCTTGAGGTTGTTGATTTTGTTCTTCTGGAATAATTACCTCATTCTGGATGGGGGGTTGTTCAACATTGTCTTGTTGAGGTTCCTGATTTCCTTCTTGATCAATGACAGGTATAGAAGCCTGCACATTATCATAAAGGATAGTAGGAATCGAAACTGATTTCTCCTTAAAGGCAATGTCTCTAACTTTATTTCTCCCCCCAAAATCAACATCCTCAAAAATGTTGCAGTTCCCGTTTCAAAAATTGACCTAAGTGTGGGATCATAAAATTTGTAGCCCCTTGATCGCTCAGAGTAACCAATAAAGTAACTGCTCACTGTTTTGGAGTCCAATTTATTTTCATATGGCCTATAAGGCCTTGCCTCAGCTAGACATCCCCAAATGTGAAAATGCTTCAAACTAGGCTTTTTGCCTGTCCAAAGCTCATAAGGTGTTTTGGCAGCTGCTTTAGTGAGTACTCTATTAAGAATGTAAGCTGTAGTCTTAAGTGCTTCTCCCCAGAGTGATTCTGGTAAAGTAGAATGACTAATCATACTCCTTACCATGTCTTTTAGAGTTCTGTTTCGTCTCTCAGCTACACCATTCATGCTAAGGGATTCTGGCATGGTGTACTGTGGGACGATTCCACACTCCTCTAGGAATTTAGCAAATGGTCCTAGACGTTGTTCTCCTAAATCGTCATATCTGCCGTAGTACTCACCACCACGATCAGATCTGACGTTCTTAATCCTTTTGTTGAGTTGATTCTCAACTTTGGCTTTAAAAGCTTTAAACACGTCCAGTGATTGAGATTTCTCATGAATAAGATATAGGTACCCATAGTGTGAGTAATCGTCTATGAATGATATAAAATATTGTTGACCATTCCAAGAAGCCGTAGGGAATGGACCACAAATATCCATATGTATCAATTCTAAGACGTCTGAAGTTCTGTTGGCACCTAATCTCTTAGTTTTGGTCTGTTTTCCCTTAATGCAATTAATGTAGACATCAAAGTCTGAAAAATCAAAGGAATCCAAAATGCCATCAGACACAAGTCTCCTAATTCTATCTTTTGAGATATGACCTAACCGCTTGTGCTATAATGACGCTGAATTTTTTTTATTTAATTTGCGTTTAGTACCACGTGATTGCACATGCAAGGTTTCATTATATGATGCAATAGTATCAAGCAAGTATAGGTTATCATATGCAGATAATGAACCAGTACCAATAACATTTGAATTTAACAAAAGACTAAACTAATTGTTTCCAAATGAACAATAATATACAGATTTATCCAACAAAGAAACAGAAACCAAATTCTGCCTAAAAGATGGTATAATAAAAGTGTCTTTCAAATCCAAATAATAACCAGTTCTTAATAATAACTTAAAAGTGCCTATTGCATCAACTTCCACCGACTTGCCATCTCCCACAAAGATGTATCTTTCGCCATCATTTGGCTTTCGGTAGCTCAGGCAACCCTACATAGAAACACTTATGTGAGTAGTAGCACTAGAATCTAACCACAAAGTGTTTCTAGGTACTGAAGCTAAATTAATCTCAGAACATGTCAAAGTAAGAATTGTACCTTTCTTTGCATGCCAAGCGTGATATTTGGCACAATCTTTCTTGAGATTTCCAGTTTTGTTACAAAAGAAGCAGCTGTCAATTTTCTGCTGCTGTTTCTTTTGTGCTGGACCCTTAGTAGCAGCTTCATATTCTTTCTTTCTTTTCTTGCCCTTTTCTTTAGAGGTGCTTACCAAGTGAACACTTTCAGTTCTGTCTTGCTTCAACCTTTCTTCCTCTTGCACACAATATGAAATGAGCTCGTTTAGAGACCATTTATCTTTCTAGCAGTTGTAACTGACCTTAAAGTGACTGAATTGTACAGGAAGCGAGATTAATACCAAATGCACAAGCAAGTCATCAGATAGCTCAAGCTTTAATCTCTTAAGTTTTGAAGCAATGTAAGACATCTCCATGATGTACTCCCTTATGTTGCCCTTACCTTTATACTTCATTGAAATCAAGCTTTGCAAAAGCGTGCTTGTTTCAGCCTTATCATTTTTAACAAAACGCTTTTCAATCTCGGTAAGGAACTCCTTGGCATTAGTTATCCCGTCGGATACTGCGCCCCTAAAGGCTTCTGGAATGCCGCGCTTGATGATCATGAGACTCATGCGATTTGAGCGATCCCACTTCTCAAAGTTCCTCTTTTCATCAGGTGAACTTTCAGCCGTAAGAGAAGCGGGTTGCTCAACCCTGAGCGCAAGGTCAAGATCCATGCAGCCAAGAACAATTAATATGTTCTCTTTCTAATCCTTGAAGTTTGTTCCATTTAGCATAAGAATCGAATTTCTGTTGACAGATATAGTAGTAGCAGACATATTAGTTGTATAGAGGACAAAATAACCAAATAAAAAAAAAGATAAATAAAATCATGCTCACATCAATAAACATAATTAATAATCAATAAATTCAAATAATGGTAAACCCATCTCAAGATACCCAGCACAACATTAATATCAAGTCTTTGGACAGTAATATTAATTGTAAGCGGTACTCTTGTTGTAATAATCAAACATTGACAATAATTCCTGTCAAATAATAAGCCTATCTTTGGATTGACTTACTATTCACATGAAAACCTAATAATTGTCACATGTTTACCACCACAGGTGTGTATATAATTTTGCCAAATATTAGCCTTTCTTTGGGCCGACCAATACCCGCATGAATAAATACATACACACAACCTTCTAATATTCAAAATAAAATAATTTCCACAAGAGAGGTTGTTTTGGCAACATGTTGCTTCCATTAAATTATTGTTGAATATTATATATCCAAAAATTAATAATACCAAAATTTAAATTTAATTGATTTTTTTAAATCAATCCCTTTAAAATTAAAAGAAATTAAAACTCTTTAAGGGCCCTTTTTGAATAAGAATAAACCTCTGGGGGCCTTTTGGAATAATTCCAAAATAATCTAGAACTTTAAAGAAATTGCGAAACAACCCCACGGATCCAAAATATTTTCAAAATTACCATCTTACCCGACCAAAACTTGCTGCACAGTAGGTGCAGCGGCCAAACCACTGCTGCCGCTGCGGGTATCGCTCGCCAGCGCAGGAGTAGATTCCGCTGCAGGCCCCCGCCCCCACGGATCCCCATAGCCGCGACAGACTACCGCAGGCGCCTCCCGTCGTGGGCGAAGCATCGCTGCCTCATGCTAGTGCCCCCTAGAGCAGTTCTCTGTCGTCGCAGGTCGCCGCTCGCCAGCGGCTGCCCACAGGTACCAGCTGGGTTTCCCGCCGCTTGCGAGTTACCCAGATCTGGATCTGAATTTTTTTTTTATCTATTCTCGGTTTATATATATATATATATTATTAATCTCAAAAAATACCAATCAGTGCCCAATTGCAATCAATCCAATTTGTATCGCCACAATTGCATGGATAATGGGATGTGTTCAAAGCAATTAAACTTGAATCCATTTAATCAAAACCTGATGGGTTCCACGCAATTAACTATTCGGCCATGTTTCACCAATTTTAATTATATACAAGTGCAGCAATTTCAATTACAGTGTGCATTATCACGTCAATTTCAATTACGCATATATATATATATATATTAACTTGTATCCAATGACAAAACTGAATGGAATCAGCGTGAAGACCTTTTATTTAACTATTAAATAACAAAACCCATGGCCATTCAATGCAAATATTTTATCTGTTTCTAACAGTACGTGTATATATATACAAGTATATATATACAAAAGTATATATACGTGTACTATTTACATAAAGGGAGATCAAAATAATCCCAAAAAAAATTTCAGAATTTTGAGAACAATAATTAATCCCCAAAATTTTAAACCTTACTCATCAAATCTTAATCCATAAAAAAAAAAAAAAATTCTCAATGATTCAACATGAGTAGGCTCTGATACCACTTGTTAATTAGATTTAATTCATATCGAATCATCAAGAAAATAAATTAAATTAATGCGGAAGCGTACCTGAATCTATTGATGTAATTTTGTGATTCTTGATCTTCCTAATTCTCTCTGATGATGGAATGTTTGATTGATTAGAAAACCCTTACGTATGACAATGGGACCATAACCTATTTATAATAACTATAGAAACCCTACTTCTATTTGGCCCATCATAAAATAGAAATATGGGCTTAGGTATCTATACATTAAAAGCCCATACAAAATTGAGATGTTATAAAGCCCAAAACCTTAAAATCTTAACAGATCACTTTAAATGGGCTTAACCTTTATGATAATTTATAACACATAAATAACATATTTAGCCTATAATTGATTATTTTTCTAACATGAGGATGATCAAAATTTACACGCGACGGCCATTGGAGCTGGTATTTATAATCATTTTACAAATAAAATTAGGAATCCAATGCATTCACACCAATAATTATTATACCTAAAAGTCTTGTGGCGGGTCCATTTTACCGAATCCCCTATTTTTTCTGAACAAGGAAGAGCAAAATTTTCTCACAGAATGTTAACAGATGACACTATCTTAGATTGAAATATTACCATAAAGTTTGGGTATTTGTCAACATAAGTAAGCCAATTCCAAATAGATAGATGTACGTATATATTCCATTTAAGATACTGTTTATACGAGTTGATTGATTTAATTGAAATAACTGCTCCATTGCAATGAAATAAAATAAAAAAGTTGCTAATTCAAATTGAACTTGAGCATAATTCATGGACACCTGAAAAGAATATCGAAGCTGGACAATAACAGGATGCACGACTTTGGTGGGTGTATCCCTTTCAGCCTTCATACAATCGACATGATTGATCTGGATTAAAGTCTCTTTCCTCATCGCCTTCTTCACGAAAATCCATCACCATCACCAATTCCACCTCCCATCTTTCTTCCTCACTTGAAACATTACCCGTATGCGCCACTCTTATAACTCTTAAAATCTCAAAATCCCCCGCCCCAATCTTACCTCCTCACAATCCTCTACCTTTTCCATCCCAAAATTAGCTTTAACGTTCCAATTTTCCCTTCATCTTCTTCGGAGCTCTCAGAATTGACTTCCGAATTGAATGCCCTCAAAGGGAGAGAGTTGGATTGGGCGAATAACCCAGTTGGTCAATCTCAATATTGAAAGCTAGGTTCAAGCATAAGAGACGGTTCGCGGTACATTTTTTGAGGTACAGACTAATTGATTTTATCAATCAATTAAAAAAAATAAAAAATCATTTAATTTAAAAAATCAGTTAAGTACAGTTTCGAAGTACATGCAAGATTTTCCATTCCTCATTTCCATCCAATTGATAGGAATTGATGTACAAGTCAGAACCACACATAAAACTTGCCTGTAAAACAGAAAAATGACAACCTATGATCACCTTGTATTGTAGCAATTCAACAGATCCAAAAGAAGGAACAGAAGGGAGGATAAAAACAAGAAGAAAAAATGAAAATGAAATTTAATGAACAACGACACAAGTCTGTTCTAACCATCTCCCGTAAATAATAGTAATAATTCAATCTCGACTCTCTGATCTTCTGCAAGCAGACTTCAACTATGAAATATACAAATGCTAGTGCTTCTTGTTGCATATATATATATATATATATCATCTATAAGGCCCTTTTATATCACACTGGCATTCTGAGACACACCTCACTTCTCTTCTCCCTTTGTGGTCTTCTCCTCGGGGGTTTCAGTTTTACCTTCCAACAATTGCTTTCCCTCTAGGATTTGCGTCTCTGTAGCAGCTGGAGGTTCAATTGCTTTGTCGACTGTAGTTGGCGCAACCTCAACTTTTTTCTCTACTTCCACCTCGACTTCAACTTCTTCCCTTAGCATCTGCTCAGCTTGAGTTTCGATTTTTTCATTCACTGATGGCTCTTCTTGTTTCACTCGGTCCAATGAAGTCATATCATGTTCAGTCGAGTCCTTCCCTTCATTCTGTAAGAAGAGCAACTCATTGTTCAATTTGAAAATCTATCCCAACACGAAGGCTTTCAACATCTGATGATCCAACTAATTTACCGAAATTTAGCATGAGATTTTCTGACAGAGAGTTCACGAAGGATTGACATTACGACAAGTAAAAAACATAAGCCCTTAATGGTTGCAATTAAAAGGGCAGAACCTGAAATGGGGCTTGGCCAAAAATTCAAGCGTGCAAACCATAACTTACCCAAAAATAAATAAATAAATAAAAGATGGTGGATATTTAATAATGACATTGCAATAGTTGTCACTGACCATTTTTCAGATCTCAAATTAAATATCCCACTGAAGAGATCAGCTGGATCAGTTGATCATACGTTTTGGAAACCCAGTAAAAGAATGTCCTCTAGAACTTTCTATATGCAGTGTAAACTAAAGCAATCAATGCTATCATCCTATCCCACGGTTCCTACTTCCTACCAATGATATTGCAGTCATTAACATTCATTCTCTATGTAATAAATCTCTACATTCAACCCCACAGACAGACAGTGTTCGGGGAGGCAAATCTACTATTATTGAATTTTTTTGTTCAAATCTAGATCTGGCAACCAAGATTAGTCTTGCAAGTTTTTATGTTGTCAAAATTAATAATAATTAACTTTTTCACTGTTTAATACCCGAAAAACAAGAATCTAAATTAAGAAACAGATTAAATAAATAATATCAGAAATGTAGAACTCATAGTTCAGATTTGCAGAAAAATCAAAATTGAAATGATTGAGTCTAGCATTTGACGTTATCTCTTTAAAACCAAATTTGCTTTCCACATGTTGCTTCTGGATTGCAATGAACCTTAATCTACTAGCATAATTTGATCACACCAACACAGAAAGAAGCAAAGAATTAGTGTGACCTTCGAACCAAACAATGAAGCAATCTGTAAGAACTTTAATATGGAGAGAACAAAAGAGAATATATCTAGAATTTATTTAATTTATAGAGAATTGGTGATTGTCCAAAATAGCCTTAGAGGCAAACAACCACCAACCACCATTGACAAATAGAAGCTTCTAAACAACATAGTTTTGGAGATTGGTCACTTATTTAAAACAGAGTGTTTTAGAAAGTTGATTTGGACAAAAGTTTGGGTTGGCCCAAAATTATCCAAATATATAGGATAATGATTAGGTAGGCCCATGCACAAACTGAACTGACCGAACGGTGGCGGCGCACGTGTGTTTTGGGTCAAACATAATTCTATGTAGGTCTTCTCTCTCTCCATAAAACTTGAAGTGCCCCTTGGGGCCTCCCTCTTAATCCAAACTTAGGACATATATGCCATACTAAACTTCCTCCTCCTAATGTAGGACACTCCCACTAAATCCATTACCAAGATACCGACTTTGAAACCATTTTCCATTCACCCAATTGATCGTTTTGAACACGTGAATGAATAGAATTAATGTCCATATGTAACACTATTAATTCCACTATGGTCTGACAAAATATGATGTGTGGACCCCACTCTAATTATGGCTCAAAGTTTAATAAAAATTATGTTAAAAAACAAGAATTTCCAACATTTTATTCATCTATAAAATGTTGTGTACTTTGAGAAATTTGCAATTGAAATAATTAATCTTCTTGAATATTGCTTGCTAGCAGATATACATCACTCCCAGTCTTTAGCAAATAAGTAGACTGTGACAGCCACAACCAAATCAGCATACTTTTCATGACAATAGTGCATTTTGTAATACTTAAGCATAACTAATTGATAAGTTACTCTTTAAAACAAAACTTATTTACAAAGTTGCCAAACTTTTCTGAGAGGATGCCTTTTATAGCTTTTTTAACTCTACCATTGACAAGAGATATCCCACCAGACTTACAAGAAATATTCAACCACAATGACCAAACTCTATATCATATTTTCATTAAATGGCCAAACTAACACACACCACCACCACCACCAAATGGTGTATAAAAAGCTACAAGATTGTGATCACCTTTTTTTTTTCCCCCCCTTGACTCAATTAGCAACACCGTATTACTTTCATAATTCAAACAACAGATGCACCTAAGCAACCCCATTCAACAGCTTCTACCTCAGACCATCTCCATCATTCCACGGTTGTTCTAAATATGTTCTAAATTCTCCCACTATTGGAGATAACAGGCAAGACATTAAAATGTAGAGAATTCTTAGTGATATATGTGTTTGGAGTAACGATTTGGTGAGAGAAAATAAAATAGAAGTGAAAAGACAAATAACAAGATAAGAAAAATATTAAGGAAATATAAAATAAGAAAAAATATCTTCATTTAGATGGACTTACAAAAATATAGTAAAATAAAAGGTATTTGTCAATATATTACTTTTTAAATTTAATTATTTTTAATTTTCCATTTCTCATATCTTTTTCTTTTTTTTTTTTTTTTTCATTATAACCTGAACATGAAAATGAAATTTGAATTCCTATCCCTTTTCTTTTTCAATGACAAATCTCTTATCCAAGCAAAACTTTCATGGAGTGGAAAATAAAAACAATTAAGAACAAACAAGTGGGTGGGACACCATACCTTACACCACTTTCTTTGTAGCCAAAAGAAGATCCAATGGAATGTCAAAGACCTCTCCATACACTGATTCTCTAGGGCAATAGATTAACTTATTGCAATTATGACTAAACAAAGTATTTTGCACTGTTTTACAGCAAGAAAGTTATATATAGGCCCAGGCCAAAAAAAGATCCAATGGAATGTCAAAGACCTCTCCATACACTGATTCTCTAGTGCAATAGATTAACTTATTGCAATTATGACTAAACAAAGTATTTCGCACTGTTTTACAGCAAGAAAGTTATATATAGGCCCAGGCTCCGGAGATTCTATGATAAAGCTAAGAGATGCAAAGGACACCCTTGGACAAGAATAATAGAGAGATGGACCAGCACTTATAATGGTGGATGCACTGTACAGCTATAATGTTAAATATAAGATTAACAAACTCAATTTTTGGAAAATTATAATAATAATTAAAATTAAAATTAAGATAAGCATACTTAACTAACTCCATAAAACATTTGGCATGAACTGCGTGACTACGATGAAATTAGTAAATAATAATCCTTAGCTTCAACTTTGAAAAACCCCATTTCGACGAGGGCTGATTATTAGGTTATTCAATTCTATTCGAATAGTCCAATATATTCAATTCTTTAATAAAAAAAATCAAATTATTCGAATAGAAATTAAGGAAACATAGAATCAAATTAATCAAAATTACATTTATATATATAAATATTTAATATTTAATTTTGTTTTTACAAATTTATTATTATTATTATATTAACCAAAATTATATTTTATCTATATAAATTTTTAATTCCTGATTTTTTTGGGCACAAATTTATTATGATTATTATACATGCTTGTATTTATATATATAATATTTCATTCGATTTTAGTTCTGTCAATACAAAAACTAGAACAAAACCGAATTATAATTTGGATATAAAAAATATAATTGGACTAAAATTTAGGTTCAATTATTCAGTTCCTTCGGTTTTGCACACCCTTAATTTTGGTAGCATTTTTTTTCTCGTTATGATTTTTTTATTCATCACTTATCCAAAAACATACATGATTAAAATAAATTTCATCACCCGAAAAACCAAAGGACCAAAATTTTGTCATAAAATTCATTGCAATTTTATTAAATTTTTTCAAAAAAAAAAAAAAAATCACATCTACAGGATCATAGAAAATTGAATTATTTCGAGGGAAAAAAACATATTAAAATTATCGCCAAATTAAAATTGGAAAACAAGCAAAAGACGAAAACAAAAGTGCCAAAGACAACTAATTTCTTCTAAGACCAATTAAAAACTTCAAGAGAAGGAACTTGAAAATAAGAACCAGAGAAAGAATGAAATCAGAGTCATTTCCAACAAACCGCAGAAGTACTTAGCACGCTCATCACACACACACACACACATATATCAATTCCTTAGATGTATGTGAACTGAAGTGATACCTCCTTGAACAAGTTACTGAGAGATCGGCGCTTGTTTCCCTGCTCGTCAGCCGCATCATCTTCAACAATCTCCGTCTCTCCGTCGATCTTCTTTACCTTCTCTGCAACAACGATCTCTTTGGAATCGGGCAGATTGCCGACTGCCTTATCCTCCTTTTCCGGCACCAGAGCCTCCGCCTTCATCTCCTTCAGCTTGGTGGCACATCCCCCCATTCTCTCTCTCTCTCTCTCTCTGTATATGTTTGCAGTGAGAGAAACAGAGGAGAAATAGGTTTTTATACAGGGCGCAAGCGAGCTCATTCTTTGTTGTCCCTACATGCGTTCTGACGAGGGGAGACAGCTAATACTAATTTTTTTTTATTTATGCTTTTTTTGGATCATTAAAAATTACTAAAATTAATAAATTTTAATTATTTTTTATATTTTTTTAATTAAAATTTTTTATATTTTACTTTTATATCACATTTTTTTTATTTTTATTATACTTTTTACATTATTTTTTACCAACTAAATACAACCCAACAAATTAAGTTAACTTGGCGAGAAGGTTGTAAAAATACAAATACACACCCAAACTTATGACGTGAAAGCCAATCTCAACTCTTCCGTCTAAGCCGAGCTCGTAACCCCAAAAAACTGCGTAGCCGACGTAATGAGAGAGACCACCGAAAACTATACTTTTTTTTTTTTTTTATTGAACACGAGACAGCTAATTTAAGGCATAGCTTTGTCTGGGAGAATGAGAAGGGACCTAAAGGGGTTTCAAAAGCTACAGCGAATAAATACATGATAGGAATTGCAGTGTAAAAATATGAGTTGTGATGTAATCTTAATTTTTTTCTAATGATTTAATAGTTTTAATTTAACTTAATTTTTTCTAAATAATATAATAACCATTTAGGGCCTATTTAGTTTAGTTTTCTATTTTTTATTTTTATTTTTATTTTTAATTTTCTGTTTTAAACGTATTTACTATTTTATCCTTTTGAAAATAAGAAAAACAGGAACAACGCATTTGGTCACTTGTATTTTTAAAATTTGTTTCAAAAAATAGAAAATAAGTTTACACATAAAATATAAAATGATCAAAGATCATTTTGAGCGTTTTCAACTTAAAACAAAGAAAATATCAAAATAAAGAAAACAAAGTATCTTTTATTTTCTTATTTTGAGCATAAAACAAAAAATAAAAAACAGAAAATAAAAAATTAAACCAAATGCCACCTTAATGGTTCAAATTATTAATGGTGCAAATCTCGTAATAATTTAATGATGTGTATCTCAATCTTTTATTTTTACACTGCAGTCTTACAGTGCATTTATTTACTGTGGCTCTTGAAACCCAACCTAGAGTAACTAGGGAGGAAAGAGGGGGAATAAAAAGTTAGATAAAGTGATTAGTTAAAAATATTATTATATTTCTTAAAATATATTTATTTATGATTGATATTTGTGAAAATAATAATATGTATTAATGGTAAAATAAAAAAAGAAAACATACTTTAAATTATTTTTACACCTAAGCATATTTTGGTTAACTAAGGAAAATAAAAGTAAATGATGTGCCTCTACTTATTCACCTTCTCTTTTTTTTTTTGGTAAGTAGTTATTCACCTTCTCGCAAACAATGTATTAGTTCGGAAAGTAAAAAAAAGTTAATATTTGGTAGTTGATCATTAGCTGATAACTAAAAATTTATTAAAAAAGACTGATTTTTATTTTTTAATTAACATATTTGTACTTTATGATTTAACAAAGTTTAAAATAGAGAAGGTTAATTTTCATCACTTTAAAAAAAAAAAAAAGAAAAAAGCAAAAACAAAATGGTAGAAGTTGAGAATCTACGCTATCTTCCAAACAGAGCTAAAGAATGATACAGAGGGGAACTCGGGTTCGACGCCGATACCGTAAACAAGTCAGTGGGTCCAGGCATTATACATAATTATACATATTCAGCGTTAAACAAGAACATCAACTTGTATTATAATTAATTTAAAAAATTAATGTAGAAAGGGAATAAACTCGTGACACTGTTGCGAGCGAATGAATTCTGAGTTAGACCTTTTTGTTTTTTTAATATTATGTTTAAACTTAAAAATTAGGTGAATAAAATAATTTCTGGTTTAATATGCACCCTGCATCTTTTCGTCTACTGATCTTTAACTTTATCGAATTCTCATGACAACTCCTTTTTCATAAAATAAAATTATTTTTATTTTTTTTAATCTTAATTAAAGACAATTTAAGGTCAAAAGTGGTATATGTAAATGAGAGATTCTAACAATGAGAGAGAGAGAGAGAGAGAGGGAGAGAGGGAGAGAGTTACTGGCGTAGTTTTAGAGCATTGTAAGTAAATTTTCTATCCTATCCCTATTATGCAGTTCTATAGTATCATTCAATAGTATAGAGAGTCATTTTGATCCTTGTTTATCTAGTAGATTTTCTGTTTAGATTCTTTATGTTAGTAGATTTTGTAAATTAACAAAGTTAGTGTTTTTTTATTAAAATTTTAATATCGAACAAACATTTTTTGCAATTTGAATTTAAATGTACATTTTTGAGAATATAAATTTTAATAAATATTTTTTGAAATACAAATTTTAATAAATATTTTCAAATTTTAAATTAATAAATATTTTAATGAATTTTAATAAATTTTGAATATGTTTTTTGAATTTTTAAATTTAATAAATATTTTTTGAAAATATAAATTTAATAAATATTTTTTTAATTTTAAAATATTTTAATGAATTTTAATTAATTTTAGTAAATATTTTTTGAAAATATAAATTTAATAACTATATCCAAATTTTGAATTACAACGTATACTTTTTTGAAATTTAAACCCAATAGTCATATTTTCAAAATTATGAGTGATGTCGTAGAGAGATGATGTATAAGGAACGTGTTTTTCATTCTCTGGATATTGAGAACTAAATATGTTATTGGGATTGAAATAAGGAAGAGATATAGGCATAGGGACACTATTGGCTGGTGTTCTTTTACTAATAATTCTTATATTTAAGGATAAGAATTAGGATGGAGAAGGTACTGGCAATGCTCTTAGAGAGAAGGAAGAATAAAGAGTATGAGTTACTTTTGACTCTTAGTTTATCCCAAAAAAAAAAAAAAAAAAAGCATGAGCGATTAGTTGAGAATAAATGGTTGAAAATGAGTAGGGTTTATTAATTTTTTTTTTTAATTTGATGCGATCTTTGAGTTAAAATTTATCTTTTATCATTAATATTTTTTTAATTCTTAATGTTAGGATTGGACCATAAGTATTAAATTTAATTTTTTTATTCGGCCTATATTATTATAAGATTTTTTATAAGGCTTAAAATATTTATAGATTTAACTTTTTTTCTTTCTACATAGATCATTTAATTGGATGATTACTACGTGGGTTTAATTAACACCAAAAATTGAGATAAAGGTGGTCACATAATAGTCAACATTTAATTAGTTCAAAATCATAGTTGAAGTATGATAGTTAAGTTAGAATTGGTCGTACATCCAAAATATGATAAAAATGAATTATGGTGGAATTGAGATTACTATGATAAACTGATGGGTTGAAAGAAAAATCATGAATTTATATTATATTGATATTAATATTAGTATTATGATGTTATTATAAAGTTAAAATTATGACAAATCCAAACAATTGAACTAAAATTGTAATTAAAGACAAATTTCTAATTGGATGTGGATTCAAGTTTCCTAATCAGATAAAGATTGAGTTTTCAAATTGAAAAGGATTGATTTTTCTGAAATATTGTTGATATAATTGAAGAAGGAAACTTAAATAAAAAAGGAAACTAAATACAGATTGAGTCCTTATAAAATTTGAAGTCAAAACAAGCTAAAAAAGATGGACAATGAGCCTTGCAGGTAGAGCGAGGGTTCGAACCCTAGACAGTGCAACTCATAGGGAACCCGAGGGTTTGACCTACCAGATATGCTGAAGATCTTGCTTGCTAATTAGACTAGAATTGCATTGTCTATAAATATATACTTCTGTATTTATTGTAAAATAACAATTACCAGAGTGAAAGAGAGTATATATAGGAGAGTCTTGAGAGCAAGAATTATTAGTTTGAGAGCGTAAAAATTTTTCTCTTTTATTTACTCAATTTGAGTCTGCAAGTCTTGGTGGATTCCAAGGCATACTTCTTGAGGAGTCAAAAAAATTTCTACTTGGTCTAGGTGTGTTGAGAATTAGAGCAAAAGGTCAAAAGAATTTGTGCGAGGAGTTGTAGAGAGTTCAAATAGAGTCTTGTAACCTGAATTATATAGTGAAAATTGTTTTGAGGTTTTTCCCTGGATAAGGTTTTCCTCATTAATTTTCTGGTATTCTTAATTATTGTGTGGTTACTATATCTCTTAAGATTCAAAAAAATTCAATTGATATTAGAGCAAGTTCACTCATCGTTGAAAGAGTGTGATCAAGTCCAAATCAATGGATCCACCATGTGAAGGAGGATCAAGCACTAGGCTTTCATGGTTAAATGACACTAATTACTGATTGAGCACATATAATGTTATTTCACCATGATTTTGCAATTGGTTTTAAGTGTTTTAGGTACATAAATCTCATAAGTTATAACGAAGTGAGCTGATTTACTACTTGTGGATGTTTGGATGTTTGGTGTTTCATTTGAGGAAGAAAGATGAAAAGAAGAGCTAAAAGAGCAAGGAACCAAAGTTGTGGACGAAGGTGGAGAGGCATGGGCACCCGACATCAATCATGGGCGCCCCACTACAGATTAGATGGGTGGCCACTGAGAGCATGATTTGGGCAGAAAAGCTGGTTCTCAAAAGAATTTTGTCAAACAGTTGGAGTGCACTTACCATGGGCGCCTCACCTCAATCATGGGTGCCCCACTTTGGTCACGGGCGCCCCACTGTGAATTAGATGGGCGCCCACCGAGAGGAGGTTTTGGAGCAGTTGATTGAGGACTTCATCAAACACCTTGGGCAGCTAGGCTAGGGGCGCCTCACACTTACCTTAGGCGCCCAAGACGACTCTTCTAGCAAACCTTTACAATAAAGTTCGAATTGTAAATTTACCATTATAACCTTGAGTTATGTACTATTATAAATAGGATGAATTCTGATGTGTTACGGTTCCAAAGCCTACGCAATTTTTGACGCTTTTGTTTTCAGAGAGTTGACTGAAGGTTTTACACTACTTCAGCACCTAAGGTTTAGTTGTTTTTCCTTTTGTTTTGGATTATAGAGGCTTCGTTTCATCTTAGTACTAAGATTTTCTCTTGGAAGCTCAATTTTTATTAAGTTTAATTGAAGTTCATTACTTTCTTATTATTCATATTCGTCGTTTACGCTTTCGCAATCACTTCGTAATACTTCATCTTCGCTTGTTTGTGTTTGATTTGGTTTCGAAAGTGCTTAAAACTACTTCGATATACTTCGTTTTCGTGTTTTGTTGCATGATAAAGATGATTTTCTTTTCGAAAGGCTTGTTTATGCTTTCGCAATACTAGGCTAGTTTTTCTTGGTTTTAACCTAGGAATGTAATTAAATCGAAGGAGTTGAATTCGGATAGTTCGAACTGAAATTTGTTTATCATCTTTTAAATAAAAATGTAAGGATCATAATTCTAGATTAATTTTTGAAAACGAATCACCCAAAGTTGAACTTCGGTTACAATCGTGTAAATCAAAGGTCAATTCCATGTCTTGGTGATTTCGAACTTGATTTCAAAACCCTAGAATAGCGATTTCCTTGCGAAAAGGGTTTTCTAACATTGAATCTTCCGGCCTAATATTACATGTGTAAGGATTAGGTGTTAATTATATATCCAAATTCAACCCTTCGAAGACATTACAGGATTAGGTTAAAGCCAAGTATTCTATTCACATAGTTTATTTAAGATTAATTCACTATTTCATTAAGTTTACAAAGTGGTTGATTTTCTTAGATTTTTTTTTTTTTAGCTTTTCATGTAACTTGTTTTTTTTTTTTTTAATTTTTAAGTCATAGTTACAATTCCCTATTCGAAAAATCCAGAAAGATTTTCATATTCTCTTCTTACAACTTTTGCAAGGGTTTTCAAAACCACATTTTTCTAAAGATTTAGTCACACCCTTGCTCCCTGTGGAAGATGACCTAGGACTCACCTAGACTAAACTCAACCGACCTTTTATACTTGAGAGTAAGCCACTACCAAATTAGAGAGTGGTCAAGTTTTTGGCACCGTTGCCAGGGAGCAACGATGTGTGTGCTAAACTCAGAGAGCTTGTGGATGAAAGGACTTGCTAACGTGGTCACATTTGGACTTCCAGGTGACATCGCTTCTTATTTCTTTTCTTGTGTACATTGCATTTTCATTTTGTTTTCTTTTCTTTAGTTCTATGATTTCTTTTGGATAACTAAAAAAAAAAACTTAGCAGACTTGTTAGTTGCATGCTATTAAGGTTGGTAGGTTGGTTCTAGCTGAGTCTGAACTAGGAGATCCCTCATACCTTCCTGAATCTCTTTCACCAAATTCACTTTCCATAGTCTCACTCACCACATCATCTTTTCACTCAATGGCAGAAGTAAGAGAGGAGGGTAGTATTCACGGGGACAATGATCCCCAAGAGGTTCCATGTTTCATTCCCTTGAGAGATCACCTCAATCCTGTTAGGCAAACTACACCTTCATGTATAATCTTGCCTTTGAATAGAGGGAACTTCACTCTTAGACCAGGAATCATCCAACTTCTTCCCACCTTCCATGGTCTTGATTCTAAAAACCCTTACAACCATCTTAGGGAGTTTGAGGAAGTGAGCAGCATGTGTGTCAATCACAATGCTAATGAGGACATAGTGCATCTTCAACTTTTTCCCTTTTCCCTAAAGGACAAAGCTAAGTTTTGGCTTAATTCCCTTTGCCCCCGTTTTATTGGAACGTGACATGAAATGCAGACTGAGTTCCTTAAGAAATAGTTCCCAACTCAGAAAACTCAGTACTATAGGCGATAGATTACCAATTTCTCTTGCAAACCCAATGAGAATTTCTGTTGAGCCTGGGAAAGGTTTAAGGACCTTTTGATGGCTTGTCCTTACCATGGTTTTGAACCATGGAGGTTAGTGAGCATCTTCCATGAATCTTTGACCCCTAGTCTTAAGCAATTAGTCTCTACCATATGCAATGGTACTTTGTTTGATAAGACTGTGGAGGATGCCATGGACTTCTCTAATATGGTGGCCGAGGACTCCAATGATTGGGAAATTGGACCACCTTCTTCTTTAGAGCACAGGAATCCCACACCTAATAGACAATTGGAGTTGAGTGAGAATGATGACCTGCGGGCTAGGTTAGCTGCATTATAGCATAAGTTGGATTCTCTAGAGTTTAAAAACAGGGAGAAATTGGTTGAGGCAAAGGTGATATGTGTTGCGTGTGACCAAGTGGGGCATGATGCTAATTTGTGCCCCGAAATACCTCTGCTTAGAGAGATTGCCTATGGTCAAGCCTATATGAACAACTCCCAAAACCGCTCATTTCAAAATAAGGGTCAAGGCAATGTCTATTTTCCATAAGATGGGAATGTCACTTATCCAGGGGGAAACCAACCTTCCAATGCTTATCCTCTAGGATGGAGGAACCACCCTGGTTTGTCGTGGAGAAATGATAATCCAGGTCAATCATTTCAACCATAGCCTCCTTTGCCACCACCCCAATACTAACAGCCCAACCCTATTGCATACCAACCACCACATAAGAGGTCTCTTGAGGACACTCTCAATCAATTTATGCAACAGCAGCTGAACATCAACAACCAAGTGACTCGGGCCTTAGATGACATTAGGGGCCAAGTTTCCTAATTGACACAGGCCATGAGCACTACTCAGAGTGGCAAACTCCCTACACAACCGTTTCCTAACCCAAAAGGCCAAGCGAACATGATTGAGCCATCGACCTCGAGTGCCACCCCACATGAGCAAGTTCAAGTTGTTACCACTTTGCGGAGTGGTAAAATCATTCAAAAGCTTACGAACCCTAGAGTCAATGTCACTAGTGAGAAGTTAGGATCAAAGGGTAGTGGAGAGGTTGAAAAAGTGAGTGATGGAGAGGGAAAAGAGAAGGAAAAGGGGAGATTAGAGGATGAGAAAGAGAATGAAAGGACTGAAAAAGAGAGTGAGGAGGAAACTAGTGAGGGGCCTTTGGTTAGACCAATTGACCATCTTGTTGAGCACATGCCTTGACCATCTTTTCCCCAGAGACTAACAAAGGGTAGGAATGAGATGTTGAACTCTGAAATTTATGAGATTTTCAAACAAGTGAAAATCAACATCCTATTACTTGAAGCTATCAAGCAAAATCCATCTTATGCAAGGTTTCTCAAGGATATGTGCATCGTGAAGAGGAGGTCAATGTCAAGGAAAAAGCTTTCTTGATAGAACAAGTGAGTGCCATAATCCAGCGTGACACACCTCCTAAGTATAAGGATCCTGGGTGTCCAACCATTTCATGCATCATAGGGAACCACATCATTGATAGAGCTCTACTTGACCTAGGTGCTAGTGTTAACTTTTTGCCTTACACTATTTACCAGCAACTAGGCTTAGGTGAGCTGAAACCTACTAGAGTGATATTACAATTGGCCAACCGTTCAGTCAAAATGCCTAGGGTTGTGGTGGAGGACGTATTGGTCCAAGTAGACAAGTTTTACTTTTCGGTTGACTTCATCGTGTTGGACACCTAACCAGTTCTAAACCCTACCCAATCTATTCCGGTCATTCTTGGTAGATCCTTCCTTGCTACGTCTAATGTTGTGATCAATTGTAGGAGTGGGGTCATGAAACTTTTTTTTAGGAATGACCATGGAGATGAATATCTTTCGGATAGGAAAGCAAATGGGAGAGTGTGAGGATATTAGGGAGGTGGATGTGATTCATACCTTGAGTGAGGAATATTTTGAGAAAACTTACTTTGAGGATCCCTTAGAGCGTGCCTAAGGGAGGAAGTATTGGATGGGGAAAACTTCATGAATGTTGGAGAGTTGATAGATGCTAGGGAGGAAGTTATGACAGTTACTGGCTAGGTGCCAGTGTTTGAACCTTTAGAGCCATCTTTGATCAAACCTAAGCCATCAGTAGAATGTCCTCCATGCTCTTCTAGGAAACCATTACCGAGTGAACTTAAGTATACATTCCTTGGGGAGGAAGAGACATTTCCAGTAGTTGTGTCTGTAAGTTTAGAGAAACACCAGGAAGCGAGGTTGTTGGCCGTGTTGAGTGCCCACCGTCGAGCACTAGGTCGGATTGGCAGATCTTTGAGTTATTAGCCCATTAATATGTTCTCATCATATATACCTTAAAGATGATGCTAAATCGGTGAGGCAAATGCAACGAAGGCTAAACCCCAACATGAAGGAAGTTGTGAAAGGGGAGGTGCGTAAGTTACTTGATGCGGGTATCATTTACCCCATCTCTGATTCGAAGTAGGTGAGTCCCACTCAAGTAATTCCTAAGAAGTCTGGTGTCACTGTGGTTGAGAATGAGAAAAAAGAGTTAGTGCCTCAACGCACCCAAACTGGGTAGCGTATGTGCATTGATTATAGGCACTAGAATGCTGTGACCCAGAAGGACCATTTCCCATTTCTCTTTCTAGACAAGGTGCTTGAGAGAGTAGCGCGGAGGTCTTTCTATTGCCTCTTAGATGGGTACTCAGGGTATAATCAGGTTGAGATAGCACTTGAGGACCAAGATAAGACCACTTTCACATGCCCTTTTGGCACCTTTGCGTATAGACGCATGCCATTTGGGTTATGTAATTGATTACACTTGAAAAGTGTAATTACAATCTCTATATTTAGATACATTTTAATGCATTTGAATGGTTAAATTTAAAGTTTTGACATGATTTTGTAACTTACAAGTTTTATTATCTTATTTGTAGGGAAACAGATGAGAAAAGTAAAGTTAATAGTGTTGGAGAGGGCTTAGAAGACGAAGGAGAAGTTGTGGTTCAAGCTTCATCAAGAATGGTTTGGACCAACCCAAGGACTCAAAGCGAAGGAGAAAGAAAAATGGAGCAACCTTGATGTTCTATGGTCTAGGCCCCTCCCCAAAAGGTCCGGTCCACAGTGAAGGAATTTGAAGAAATTGATGTTATAGGGTCCAGACCCCTCCCCAAAAGGTACGGACCCCAGCAAAGCCCTGGGCACACATTTTATTTTGCTTTTCTAGGGTTTTTCTTAACATATATATAACACCTTTGTACGGTTGAACAAGGGATGCCTCTCCAATACTTTTTAGTTTATTTCTTGAGAGTTTTGAGTGGTTTTTACATTGTTTTTGAGAGAAGATTTATGGATTTGTTGGATGTATGCTTGTTTTTGGTCGAACTACTTTTTCATTACGCACTTTCAGAGTTACTTTCTATGTAAGTTTATTTTCTTTTCATCTATTTAATATATGATTTCTTGGTTTTAAGTGATAGATCGAATGTTTATGCTTACGTTTGTTGCTTTCATTTTGTTTAAAATCATGTTCGAGTAGGTTCATGAAAAGCTCTGGGATGTATGTAGACCCTTTGTTTGGGTTGCGAAAGCACATGCGAATGTCTCTACAATTTAAAACCTATTTTTACTTATTTCGAAAACATTCAAAAACCAAAATCTTTAATCATATTCATTTGAAATCACTGATACTGATTTTTGGTTTAAATGTTCTTAACATTTTTGGAACAAGTAGTTAATAGGATTCAATTTCAACTTTGATCGTGTTTGTTTAGAAAACATTCGAAAACGATGATCTTTAACCATATTCGTATGAAATCACTAGTACTGATCTTTAATTTTAATGTTCTTAACACTTTTTAAACAAAACCCTAATTCAAAGTTGCATCTAAAAATCCCAGAGCGAATTAGTGAATCACCCGGACTTGTAAGTTGAATCAAGAACCCTTTTATTATCAAATTTTATTAGTCACTTCAATTCCTTGCAATAGTTAATTTGCCTTGAATTTTAGCATAATACGTTGTTGCACTTTCGAAATTAGTTAATTAAGTTAAATTTGAAAATCAAACATTTGAATTGTTTAATTTCTTAAGTAAAGTTAATTTAGTTTTAATTTAAATTTTAATTCTGCAAAACCTTAGAAATTAGTTCCAATTGAATATCAAACTTTAGTTACGTTAGGTTTTAAATTTGTCTTACAACCTGGAAACTGAATAACATAGGCTCCCTGTGAATTCGACCTCGGACTCACCGAGTTAAAACTGTGACTACCCTCTTGCACTTGAGAGGTAAAACATGAACACAATTTAGGGTCGGTCAGTAATGCACCTGCGACTTTTCAGAGGTGTGTGATTGAGCACATATAATGTTATTTCACCATGATTTTGCAATTGGTTTTAAGTGTCTTAGGTACATAAATCTCATAAGTTATAATAAGTGAGCTGATTTACTACTTGTGGATGTTTGTAGGTGTTTGGTGTTTCATTTGAGGAAGAAAGATGAAAAGAAGAGCTAAAAGAGTATGGAACCAAAGTTGTGGATGAAGGTGGAAAGGCATGGGCGCCCCACATCAATCATGGGCACCCCACTGGTGGCATGGGCGCCCCACCATAGATCAGATGGGCGCCCACCGAGAGCATAATTTGGGTAGAAAAGCTGGTTCTCAGAAGAATTTTGTCAAACAGTTGGAGTACACTCACCATGGGTGCCCCACCCCAATCATGGGCGCCCCACTTTGGTCACGGGCGGGCACCCCATTGTGAATCAGATCGGCGCCTACTGAGAGGAGGTTTTGGAGCAGTTGATTGAGGACTTCATCAAACACCTTGGACAGCTAGGCCAGAGACGCCCCACAACTACCTTGGGCGCCCAAGACGACTCTTCCAGCAAAGTTTTACGATAAAGTTCGAATTTAAATTTACCATTATAACCTTGAGTTATGTACTATTATAAATAGGATGAATTCTGATGTATTAGGGTTCCGGACCCTACACAATTTTTGACGCTTTTGTTTTTAGAGAGTTGATTGAAGGTTTTGCACTACTTTAGCACCTAGGGTTTAGTTGTTTTTCCTTTTGTTTTGGATTACAGAGGCTTCGTTTCATCTTCGTACTAAGATTTTCTCTTGTAAGCTCAATTTTTATTAAGTCTAATTGAAGTTTATTATTTTCTTATTATTCATATTCGTCGTTTACGCTTTCACAATCACTTTGTAATACTTTGTCTTCATTTGTTTGTGTTTGATTTGGTTTCGAAAGATCTTAAAACTACTTCGATATATTTCATTTTCGTGTTTTGTTGCATGATGAAATTGATTTTCTTTTCGAAAGGCTTTGTTCATGCTTTCGCAATGCTAGGCTAGGGTTTTTCTTGGTCTTAACCTAGGAATGTAATTAAATCGAAGGAGTTAAATTTGGATGGTTCGAACTGAAATTTGTTTATCATCTTTTAAATAAAAACATAAGGATCATAATTCTAGATTAATTTTCGAAAATGAATCACTCGTGATAAAGTTGAACTTCGGTTACAATCGTGTAAATCGAAGGTCAATTCCATGTCCCGGAGATTTTGAACTTGATTTCAAAACCCTAGAATAGCGATTTCCTTGCGAAAAGGGTTTTCTAACGTTGAATCTTCCAGCCTAATATTACATGTGTAAGGATTAGGTTGCGTTAATTATATATCTGAATTCAACCCTTTGAAGGCATTGCAGGTTAGGTTAAAGCGAAGTATTCTATTCACATAGTTTATTTAAGATTAATTCATTATTTCGTCAAGTTTACAAAGTGGTTGATTTTCTTAGTTTTTTTTTTTTTTAGCTTTTCACGTAACTTATTTTTTTTTTTTAATTTTTAAGTCATAGTTACAATTCCCTGTTCAAAAACTCCAAAAATATTTTCATATTCTATTCCTACAACTTTTGCAAGTGTTTTCGAAACCACGTTTTTCCAAAGATTTTGTCACACCTTTGCTCCCTATGGAAGATGACCTAGGACTCACCTAAACTAAACTCAACCGGCCTCTTATACTTGAGAGTGAGCCACTACCAAATTAGAGAGTGGTCAATTACTCTTATTGGAAGGTAAGAAAGCAAACCTGTCTTTTATCGTCAACTTACAAAGTCTAGATGGCAATTGTTCAAGGATCTCATGAAGTAGACAACAAGATGGTGACAAAACCTATACAATCTTGGACAAAATCAGAACAAGATAGCTTTGAGTGAGACTTCAAGGTGCTAAACACCATCTTCATTACAGTCTGTCCAAGTGAGTTCTGTAGGATTTCAAGCTATGCCAGTGCGAGAATAGAATGGAACATATTACATAATACACATAAAGGCAATCTTTAGGTGAAAACATCTAAAATTCAAAAGCTCATGTCTGAATTTGAAGCTTTGAAGATGAATGATGATTAGAAGTTTGATGAGTTCTATGTTCGCCTGAGCCACATTGGAATTCCTATCACAACCTTGAAGAGTGAATTCGAAGTTTTAAAGTGTTACATAAAATCCATTGCTCTCTTTCTCGTTCTTTTGATGCTAAAGTTACTGCTATTGAGGAAGTCAAGATGTGGACTCAATAAGAATTGATGATCTCGTGCAATCATTACATACCTATGAGGTAAACGTGTTCAAACTAGTAAAAGAGCTCAAAGGGAATTGCTTTAAGGCTATACAAGAAGAAGAAGTGAATGATTCTGATGATGAGAAGATAGATTTTAAAACAATGGTCGAGTTAGTAAAGAAATTCAAGAAAATTTTCAACAAATCAAAAAGTTCAACTTCAACAAAGGAAATAAGTTAGACTTGAAGTCAATAAAAAATAGGAAGAGGTTCAAGAAGGCTGACAAGAAAACATCAAAGCAACCTCAAGGAATTTGTGCTTTGAATACTAGGACTATAGTCACATTGCCTAGGAGTGTGCAAACAAGAAGAAAAAGAAACAAATTAAAGTCATGAACGCCACTCTTGATGATTTTGATTCTGATTATTCCAACTCACCTTCATCATTTGAAGAATATGGTAATTTTACTACTTTTATAGCCTCACTTGATTCTTCTACAAGTATGAAGTTTGGTATCCTCAGTGATACAGAGACATCTATTGCATCTGAGAATGAAGTGTTTGACGATAAATTCAACAGAGATACTCATTTGAGAAATGTTGCAAGTTGAAGAAGAGCAATCAGTCCCTAGCCAAAAAGAATACCCTCAAGATTAAAACTAAAGACCTCTCAAGTAAGTTGTCTACTTTAGAAACTAAAAAAATTCTCAGTGTCAACTTGCAGGAAAATTTAAGACAAAACTTGAAGAGAAAAAGAAAGAGATCAATGAACTTCAATCAAAACTTAAGGATTTAGAAGGTAAAGAAAAAAAAACAATGGAATTCTTGAGAAGATGAATGAAGGCTCTCAAATCATTAATGAAATTTGGAACTAGCAAAAGAGGTATAGAGACAAGTCAGGGCTAGGCTATAAAGTGAAAAGATCCTACCAATAACATCTCCTCAAGCTTCTAAGGCCCTGAAAGCTAAACCTCATGCTGAGATTCGAGAGAGGGATAGCTAAAGTCATGGTTCAACTTCAGCAGTTGAAGTCAAGGAAACACTGTCATTTTTTTCTTTTTTAATGGCAATTGGTGGCTTTGTGTTTGACCACCTCACAAATGTACAGTTAAACTTAACCCCCAAAGTATAAGGATGTGCGGTGTAGTTTTACTTGTGAGACTAAGATCATATATATAGGAAAACTAGATCGAAACCTAGGATTACCAAGTTATTCTAATTTACTGTTCTTCCTTGAAAGTAAAAAAAGTAAAATCAGGTTTGATTTTGATGAGATTTTACTTACCACTACTAAACATTGAATTTAAATGGCAAAAATTAATTTAGCCTGAAAACAAGTACTCAAAATAATTCTAACCTAGGTATAAAAATTACAAGATTTAAAGTACTTAAATTAAGGTAAGGTAATAAAAACTAGAGTTTTAAATGAATAATAAATAACTTAACCCAACCTACAAATCCGGGTGGATACCTTATTTTCATGCTAGATGTGATAAAAAGATATCATCGTTAAAGTATTTACTTCAGATTGTTTTTTAATGATTTCAAAGTATGAAGAAAGTTTTAATCAAGCAAACGTCATCAGTGATTTCATCGAAATATGATTGAGGCTATGAGTTTTCAAAAGATTAAAGAAAGTTTTAATCACGTGAATGTCAGCAGTGATTTCTGTGAAATATGGTTGAGGTTGCTTGTTTTCAAAAGTTTTGAAAAACAAAAGAATAAGAGAACCTAGAAAACCCTAGATCTCATCTTTATACTTTCAAAGTGTTAAAATAGTTTTAATCATGCATGGGTAATAGAAATTTTGAAGAAATATGATTAGCCACGTAAGTTTTTAAAGGTTTTGAAAGATATAAAATCGATCTAGGAAAGCAGAAATCTCAGGATATAAGTTTTATATTGCATGCATAGATCTATACACATCTATCATTCAAATAAGGATTCACCTATCATTGATGGGTTGAATTAAGTATAAATCTATACTAGCATACTAAAAAGAAGAATAAAACCAAAAATAAAAGTGAAGGTTAAGAAAGCAAACTCCATTGAAACGAAATCAGAAATATAGCATCGAAGAATAGTTGCATAGTTGAGACTTTAATCCAAACTTCATTACATACTCATTGCAAACTCTCTGAAAACTAAGGAAAAACACTTAGAAAACTAACCCTAGAATGTGTAAACGGTCTCCCTAAAGTCTAATACAGCATGGGTATTTATAGAGAAGCCTGACAAAACCCTAAAGTTAAAGTGTCGGGGATGCCACGTTCGAATGCCAGAAGTTAGTGTTAGATTTACTTTTCAACTTTTGGACTTTCAGGCTTTTGGAAGTTAGCATCCAGATGGCGTCCAAATGCCAGCTCAGATCCACTCTTTTTAACTTCCTTCTGGTCCTTTTCTGAGTCTTCAATCTCTCTAAAGCTTATTCCTGGTGTTTTCCTTGTTTTTTGTTCCTTTTTCTGCAGTAACAGATGAATTTCTATAAGTAATGCAAAACCATATCAAAACACATGAAATAATAAGAAATACTAATTAAGAACAAGAAGAATTAGAGCTAATGATTGCACCTTTTAAGTGCAATCACACCCCCTAACTTGCTTATTGCTAGTCCCTAGCAATATTTTATTTAGTAACAAAGTAACTATCTAACCTAGTTTCTCTTTTCGTTGGAAATACGACTGCACTTAGCTACGTGTAGTAAGTTTTTAAATCACTATGTTTCTCCTAGTGGACGAGTGAAGTCTCGCGAGGGTTTCCAATGAATCTACCCATAAAATTCTAAAATTAGATTCCTAAGTTTGATATTAAAGATTTAAAAGGACTCCTAGTTCAGTTTTGGTAGCAAACAAGCTACAATATTCAAAAACCCAATAAACTCCTTTTTACATTGGTGTAACTCCAATAAACTCCTGTTTGCATTGGTGTACCTCAATCATTCTCAGTTGTCTCAACTCAAATGCATCAACTAACATCACCTATGCGAACCAAATGTCAAGTATAGCTTAAAACGGCACTTTAGATTCCAAATCTCACTTAAGGTGTTCACTCAACCAAAGAATTCACTCTAGACATGGTTCATGCAAGGATGCAAAACAAATTAAGCATTGAACCTATTTAAGACATGAATGAAAGAAGTTTAAAATATTTGAGTGTAGCTTCATAGGAGAATGTATTTATGCTTTTATCAAGATAATTTTACTTAACATACACATGAGTCTAATCAATGTTCCTACAGGTGCTCTTTACCTAAAGTCAATTAGCTCTTTTACTGGGTTGTAACTTGGCCACGGGGTGCTAAGCTAATAAAAGAAAGATAGGGAAATTAAAATGCAGTATCATAGGAATTAAATGTAAGGTGCATTACTTCCCCCCTAACTTCACCTTTTCCACTTTCTTTCACACCATATTAAAGAACTAAACTCTAAAACTTTATTGATTATGAGCCTCCTTTTTATTATTATTTTTTTAATGGGAATAATGATAAAGACTTTTTGAATTGCAATATCCCAAAATTTATTTTATTTTATTTTTTTTTTGAGAAAGCTCATACAACTCTTCTTCTTTGGCCACTCTATTATTTTTCCTTCTCCCACCTTTATCCACGTTGCTCAATTAGATTGCACTAGAATCCCATGACATGTAAGGGTTGGCTCACCTAAGTAACTAAGGCTAGGGGTCATATTCATTGTGGTTAGACAAAAGAAAAATAAATTTTATTCAAATTTTTTTTGGCTTCAAATTGGCTCTTAGGGTAGTGTAATGAAAGAAGGGGTAGAGGCTTCAAAAATTCCAAAGATGGCCTAACATCACTTTAAAGGTTATAATCATCTTTTAGAGACATTAAATCAACTATGTGCGCCTAGCAAAATATCTTATGCATGTAATACCAAAGCAAATTGATGTTTATGAAGCTAAAAAAATATGAGATGAAAGAAAAATATAAAGATTTAATGTAATCCCCCATACCAAGAAGACAAGACTCTAAAGTTCACTAAATGTAGGGTTCATGAATCTCCACCTATGTTTTGACATACTTAGACAACTAATTCTTATAAGCTTTATTCTTTAACACACTTACATTTCAACAATATCAAATGTCAATTTCTTAATGTGCTTTAAAAGATTTAATTTCATTTTGAATTTCGTCGCTTGTCTAAGATTGAAACCAAATCATTTATCTTTCTAAAAGTCAATATAAACTCAAGACTAATTTACAATTATGTTGATATCTTCACTATGTCCCCAGTCAAGTCTCTAAGTTCTTACTTTGCCTTAATCTGAAAAAATTTCATGCATGATCATGCTACCATGTACTCATCCCTCCCCCTAACTTAACATGCACATTATCCCCAATGTGCTAAAGCTAAAGTGTGTAGGTCTGTGGTGTGCACAAGAGTATCTAAAGGCAACAAATATCTTGACAAAGAATCGGAATAAGTTACCAATAGATACCAACGTTATTTCTTTTCCATCTCAAATATAACATACCAAAATTAAAATAACGATTCGCATGGCAGACAATATAGGAAGAAGAAACAGTAGAGTAGATAGTACCATATGAGCATGATAAGCTAGGGTAAGATGCAAAGTGAGGCAAAAAGCAAAAGTGAATGGGAAATCCTCCTCCTCGTCATCATTGAACTTGGCTATAGAAGCATCTTCCCAAAATAAAACCTTATACTCAACTAGTTCTTCCCTATTAACATGAATGTTACGGCATCCACAGATCTCATAAGGTAACCCAAAGAAACAGGTAGGGGCTTGGGATGTGGGGGTCAACAAATAAAATGATCATCTCCCTATCACTCCAAGGCCATGGACGCGTCCCACTCATCTACATCCTCTATTAGATTGTAGAACAATGTGAAATTAGCAACTATCCCTCCCCAGTCAATATAAGATTTAGCATCCTCCTTATTAGAATCAGTAAGCCTAAGGTCATCAATGTCTTCGAATTCTAACATGTCTGTGTACTTGATCTTACAATTATTATTCAATGACACATTATAATGCGTGCATTCCCCATGAAGAATATAACAAAACAAAGACACATAGAATATAGTTCCCAAAAAAAGAACAAAGAAAGAAAGTATGCAATTATAAATATTACAGACCCAATGTAAAATCACATATACCAAGTCTAGGAGATTTAAGTTACAACACCCAAAGTAACATGTTATAGTACACGTACATAGGAAAATAAAGACAAAAAGATAATGAATGGTGCTGCCAATTGTCATTGTGGTGAAAGAGGTAGAAATGATACCCCTGGGCCAAGGTAATACTCATAGATACTCCAAAGGATACTTGAATTTTCATCTTCGATGACTTCCATGCGGGACATCCATTCATCCAGCCTTGCAATAACTTCTTCTTAGACCTGCAGTTTTTCTTTTCCTAGTGGGTCCTTGTGGGTGGGCTCTATTGAAGGTTATATAATTAATCGGTCCCTCAGGTTAGGCTCATTGAAGGTTATCTCCTGTGGCTACTCTTTATCTATTGAAAATCTGAGTTAGCATTCCCTCAAAAGGTATTCCACCCTGTCGCTATGCTACTCAACAAAATCATTTAACTCATCCCATAAGAGTTGGCGTAAGTTACTATTAGTCTTATTTCCCGTAGCATACAACCATCTTTTCACTACATTCTGCTGTTCTATGATATGGGATCAAGTTATGATAACTAAACATGTGTAACGAGTAGTAACGATCATTGATGTCAGAGATTTTCACTTGGTCGGCTTGTGGCCATTCTACTCCTCCCATTAATTCCTTTGCATTCACCCTACCTAGGCCAGGGTGATCCCCAGGCGTAAATGGATATTATGGAAAATTAGGATGAGGTAGGCTGAATAGTTCAACAAAAGAATTAGGTGCAACTTTAATGTTTCGACCCTTCACATAGCTTAGTATTTCATAATTTCTTTCTTCCATATCCTCTGGTGGAATTAAGTTAGAACAAAACTCTCTCACAACTTTAGGAACACATTGTGGTTAGAAAGCGGCAAAATAAAGCCACCTACGATCGCTAAAGTTTTGACACCACCCAAAGTTGTTTGCTCGAAAATATTCTAATTCCCATTTCCGTTCAACTATAATTGGTTTGTTGTCTCAAAATCTATCAAATTCAATCTTCACTGTTGAGGACCTAAACCTATGGTGGCTGTAAGTATAAGACGTACTGGCTGGTCAAGTAGGTCTTTATCAGGGACCCATAACTATTTACAAAAACAAAACCAAGGCAAGAATCAAATTTAATCAGTTTAGTTGATTTTTGTTTGCAAATGTCATTTTGTAAGAAAAACTTTTAGAGTGATGAGAGTATGTGGCAAAACTTTTCAAATTCTAGTGATTACATTTGAGAGCCACTACTTTGTAAGTGGAAAATCCTAAGCCTAACTATAAATGGTGGCCCAACTGTAAATGGTGGCCCAATCCTAAGTCCAACCATAAATGGCAACCATCTAATGCACTGCGTTTGAACGCCAAGATGGGATTTTGGGCTAATTTTGGGACTGCCAAATGGCATCCGAATGACATCTAAATGCTAGGACTCCTTCAGCTATTTTTAGCCTTTTTCTCTTTTTTCTTAGCCCAAGTTGATTAGGTCTTTAAATTAATAAATAAAATCCTACCTAAAAGCTAAAGAAAACTAATACAATAACACATTTTGAGGTTCCAAAAATGATTTATTCAAATTGTGGGGGATCTTAGAGATCCCATGTCTCAATTGAGGCCATGAAATTCTCAAAGTAAGGTATTAGGCGATGCCCATTGACTTTAAAGTGGTCCTTATTCCTTGGATTTTCTATCTCAATCGCTCCATGTTCAAATATGTTAAGGCTAAACTTGTAAATTGGCAAATTCATGATCAAATTGAATTGTTTGTACTTTAGACTTAGTGTAGGCTAAGACACTACAGTCTTAAGATGATTAGAATTCTAAAAGGCCTCAGAAAATCAAGTTTCCAAAGTGGCTAGAAGTCCTAAAGAGGTTCAGAATTGAATTACGTAGGAAGACTGCAGGAAGGCCACACTTTGCCGCGGGAAAAAGCCGAGACTAGGATCCAGAAGTTTGGCCATGCGGGAAGGCTGCTCTGATTCACGAGATGGCCACTTGAAGGGCATGGGAAGGCCGTGGGTGTGCTCTTCCCACGCTGCTAGTTCTGACAGCTTTCCGTTCTCAAATTCCAAAGCGATTTTGACCTCGAAGACGATGGATTCAGGCTTCGGCTAAAACACAAAAGTTGTAGCCCTTTGAGTCTTCTTTCCAACCCATAAAGCATCAAGTCAATCCGAATTGTGAGTGAAAAGATATGGTCAAAAAAGGGACAGGGTGTCAAGCTGGAACTTCAGCTACACACAACTTCAATAGCCCCAGCTGCCTCTAATGGTCTATATATATCTCATGGCATCTTCAAGAGGATAGAGAGAAGACACACAGTTAGAGAGAGAGAGAATATACAATAGTTTGTGAGCTAGAAAGTCTGATGATTCTCTCAATTACTTAGCCATCATGTTTTGTGTTTAATCCGAAGGAGTTCGGGTTTGAGGTTTGTGAAGGCTATGGATTCAGCACGCTGTGGATTCAGCAAAGCTACTGAGGAGTCAGTAGTGTGCCTTCGAGGAGTCGAAGGGATTTCACTAGAGGAGTTGGTGCATCGAAGAGTCGAGCAAAGGTCAACGAGAGTATAAAGTCGAGGAGTCAATCTATAGATAGTTTGAGTTTGTAACGTTCATTTATTCTAGTGAAGTTCTTTTGGGGTTTCCCTGCGTGGGTTTCTTTGCTTATTCTATACTACCTTCTATTCTTTTGTGTGATTGTGATTGATTCGTTGGGATCCTTTAGCAACGTATTACGAAATTTCAAAATACATAGTGGATAATGAATGGACCTACCCATTTGGATTGATGCTTTCTAGGAAATAAATGAAGGTAGGATTGATAACATAAGACCTTTTCTCCTTTGTAAAATGCCCATCTTCTAATACGTTTATGATGGAGATCTTTCATTCTTTCCTTTACAATCTTTGCATTTTGATAAGCATCATTTTTGAGCTCAACCATTTCTGCAAGCTGTAGTTTACGGTAAAGCCCTGCCTCGTCAATGCTGGCATTAAACTGTTTAATAGCTTAATAGGCCTTATGTTCTTACTTAATAGAAGGATGGCATGGTTTTCCATAAACTAGCCTATATAGTGACATCCCTAGGTTTGTTTTATATATGGTACAATTTGCCCATAGAGAGTCTACTAATCTCAAAGGCCAGTCTTTATGGTTAGGATTAACCGTTTTCTCCAAGATTTGCTTTATTTCTCTACTTGTGAGCTCTACCTGCCAACTTGTCTATAGGTGGCACGAGGTGCCCACTTTATAAATTGCACCATATTTGTGCATGAGCACACCCATTGGTCAGTTACAAAAATGTTTACCACTGTCACTAATGATGGCACGAGGAAATCTAAAATGAGAGAAAATATTCTCATACAAGAACTTAAAGACCACTTTATGATCGTTTATTCTTATGGCTATTGCTTCAACCCACTTAGATACATAATCTACTCCAACAAGGATGTATTCGTATCCATTTGATATAGGAAAAAGTCCCATAAAATCAATATCCCAACAATTAACTACTTCCAATACAAAAATAAGGTTAAGAATCATAAGGTTTCTCCTAGTGAGACTCCCCAGTCTTCATCACAGGAAGTATAATACTTCTATACATCCTTAAATAATGTTGACCAATAAAAACCACACTATAGGATTTTTGCCGATGTCTTTTGAGAAGAAAAATGACCACCACATGCATGATCATGACAAAACTGAATGACTCCTGGGATCTCTTAGTCAGGAATACATCTTCTAATCATTTGGTTGGGGCAATATTTAAAAAAGTATAGATCGTCCCGAAAGAATACTCTTACATTCCTTAGAAATTTTCTGTGATCCTTTAATTTCCAATCCTCTGGCATTTTTCCTTTCACCAAGTAATTTGCAATGCTGGCATACTAGGGAGGTAGTATTAGCGAAACTACAGATACATTAAATAATTGCTCATTAAGGAAACTATCATCAGTTTGAGTTTTATCTTTGAGAAATGCTCCCTTTGGTGAGTGTGACAGGTTATCAACCACTACATTCTCCACACCTTTCTTGTCTCTTATCTTTAGGTCAAATTCCCGTAGTAACAAAATCCATCAAATCAATCAAGGTTTAGCTTCAGGCTTGGTGAATAGATATTTTAGAGCACAATGATCTATAAAAATGATTACCCTTTTACCCTATGAGATAAGATCTAAATTTTTCTAGTGCAAATACAATGGCTAATAGTTCTTTCTCTGTAGTTGAGTAACTTCGTTGGGCACTGTTTACTATTTTACTTATATAATAAATGACATGTGCCTTCTTTTCCTTCCTTTATCCCAATATAGCACCTATGGCATGGTCACTGGCATCGCACATGAGCTCGAAGGGCAATGACCAATCATGGGATTGTAAAATGGGTGCTATTATTAAGAAATCTTTCAGTTTTTCAAACACATCTTGACACTCTTATCTTCATTCAAAGGGTATATCTTGAGTTAATAAGTGATATAGGGGTTTTGAAATAGCATTGAAAGGTTGTATAAAATGTCGATAAAAATCAGTGTGCCCTAAAAAAGAACAAATGTCTTTAACATTGTGTGGGGTTGGAAGTTTTTGAATTAGCTCAACCTTTGCTTGGTCTACTTAGATTCTTGACTTTGAAATGATATGACCTAGAATGATTCCTCTTGTTACCATAAATGGAATTTTTCCCAATTCAATATGAGGTTTCATTTTTCATATCATGTCAGTACTTTCTCTAAGTTCTTTAAACATTGTTAGTATGAATCACCGTATATAGAGAAGTCATCCATAGATACTTGGACAATGTCCTCTATCATTTCACTAAAGATGCAAATCATATAGCGTAAGAAAGTAGCTAGTGCATTATAAAGGTCAAAGGGCATTTGTTTACATATAAAGGTACCAAAAGGACAAGTAAAGGTAGTCTTTGCTTGGTCATCTAAAGCTACCTCAATTTAATTGCACACTGAGTAACCATTTAGAAAACAGTAATAGGTAAGACTAGCTACTTTTTTTAGGACTTGTTCAAGAAAAAGCAATAGAAAGTGATCCTTTCTAGTGACTGCATTTTTGCTTTCGGTAATCGATGCATACTCTCTACCCAGTTTGAATGCGAGTAGGTACTAGCTCATTATCTTTGTTGCAAACAATAATCACTCTAGCTTTTATTAGCACCACTTGTGTGGGACTTACCCATTTTGAATTAGAAGTAGCATAAATAATGCCCACATCAAGAAGTTTAAGTACCTCTACTTTTACTACCTCTTTCATATTGGGATTAAGACGCTTTTGTGTTTGTCTCACTGGTTTTTCCTCCAAATAGATGTGATGAGCGCAAAGCAAAAGGCTTATGCCAATCAAATCAGTGACAGTCCATCTAAAGCTTTTTTGAGTTTTCTCAACAGATTCAGTATTTGAATCTCCTAAGACTCTGTAAGTTCAGTTGAAATCACAATAGGATAAGTCTCGTCCTCACCTAAGAATGCATATTTTAGATGTGTGGGTAATGGTTTTTTCTCGCTTTGGGACCTTAATTTGAGATGATTCCGCTCTCTTTTATAATGGCTCAAGTTTTTTAAAGAGAGGTATCCATTTACCCACTGACATGATTGGGCACGCCTCAAGCCAGTCAAATACTAACTCCATGACTTTTTTTAATTTCTCCTTCTAATTTCTCTTCATTGAGGCAAATTGCTCCTTCTAGTGGATCTTGATAAAATTCACAGTCCATGTAATCTTGAACAATAATCTCTATTACATCTACAACATGAACTTCTGACACCTCCCTCGGTTGTTTACTAACATTAAAAATGTTAGTTTCAAAAGTGATGTTTCCGAAGGATAGTTAGTTTCAAAAGTGATGTTTCCGAAGGATAGTTTCATTTCACCTCTCAAATAATTTATTAAAGCATTAGAAGTTGCTAGGAATGGTCTTCCAAGTATAATTGGTGTTTGGGTTGGAGTTGAATACTAGTTAAAGGTTGTGTATTGAGAATGATAAAATCAACAAGAAAGCAAAAACTCCACAACTTTGACTAATACATCTCCTAATATTCCATGCAGAATCTTAACTGATCTATCTGCCAACTATAGAGTTATTCATGTGGGTTTAAGCTCTCTTAAACCCAATTGTTGGTAAGCTGAGCAAGGCAATAGATTTACACTAGCACCTAAATCAATGAGTGCCTGATTAATGATATGGTCCCCAATACAATAGGAAATCATAGATCATCCTAGGTGCTTATACTTCGAAGGAGTATTACCTTGTAAAACTACACTCGCTTGTTCAGTGAAAAGTGCATTTTCTTTCAATTTCAGATCCCTCTTCATAGTATAAAGTTCTTTTAAGAATTTGGCATATGAGGGTATCTGTGTCATAGCATCAAGTAGAGGTATATTTAATTTAACTTTCTTAAACACTTTCAATATTTTCACTGCATGTACATTCTTCTTCTATTAAATGAACCTTTGGGGATATGGTGGCTTAGGAACATACTCCTTGGTGGGTGCCACCAGTTCAATTTTATCTTTCTCCTTCTCTACTTCATTTTCATTTTTTGATTCATTTTCCTTCTCATTCAAAGCTTGTGTTTCATTGGGTCATTTTGTCTTGTCTTCTTCTTCCTCCATCCGCTCATTTCTAAGCTTAACTTCCTTAGAGGGAATGGTCTTATTTATATTCTTCCCAATCCTAAGCGTGGTAATGGATTGCACCTTTTCATGGTTCATAGGTACTAAGGAAGAGGCTTCAACTTGGTTACCTTGAGCACTGAGGTTGAGTAGGAAATTGACCTTTCACTTATGTGCTCAAACTCTGAGTGATAAAAGTCAACTGACTTTTAATATCATCTAGTGTTTTGTTATTCTGTGTCTACAGTGTAGACTGTGCATTTATAGATTGTTGAAGCTAATATTCTATAGGCCTTTTTAGAGGGAGAATGTAGTTATGTTGTGGTGGTCCCATATTCTATTGTGGTCCAGGATATTGGAATGGAGCTTGAGGTATTAGAGGTGGATGCATAATAGGGTATTGCTGAGCTACTGGTGGTCTATTATTCCTCTAGTTTAGATTAGAATTGCCCTTCTAATTCTGATTAAAGTTATCAGGGTATGGGTTCCCCCTCGGTCCTGGTCCCTGGAATTGTTGACGAAATGGATTAACTGCATGAATTGGAAGTTCAATAGTTTGTTTAAGAATAACATCTCTATATGTTGGCATCATGGGACAATCATCAGTTTTGTGGGTTTAGCTATCACATACTACACAATAGATAGCTGCAATTGGTTCCCAGATGATTGGAGCTTCTTTTTTAGTTTTCAATGTTTTAATTTCTTAGAATAAAGTAGCTAACTTTGCTTTTAAATCATCAGTTTCAGAAAGATGATGCACTCCCCTATTATTGTTAGTTACTACCCCAGTTGATTGAATTCCAGAAGCTTCCTATGTTCGATCATTCTCTGCTAGGAAATCAAAGTATTCATATGCTCCTGCCGTTTTATCATACAGCCCTCCATTGCAAATCATTTCTACAAAATATTTGAGTTCCAAAGTCATAGAGTTATAGAACTAATTAGTTATTCAGCACAACTCTAAACCATGATGAGGGCAAGAATAAAGAAGAGCTTTATATCTCTCCCAACATTGATAGAAAGTTTTCTCAGTTTGTGAAAAAATTGAGATTTGATGCCAAATAGCATCAATTCTATGAGGTGGGAAGAATTTTTTCAAAAACTTTGCCTCTATTTCATCCCAAGTGCATATGGAATTTGGCTATAAAAATTTGAACCATCTTAATCCCTTATCATGTAACGAGAATGGGAAAAGTTTTAACAGGGCAAGATCTAGAGGGTAGCCTAGATCTTTGCCAATAGTGCAGATATTTTGAAATTGTTTCAAATAATCATATGGATTTTTTGAGTGTAACCTATGGAAAGAAGGTAAAAGTTGAATCACTTCAAGTTTAAAATAGAAAAGGTCTTTGATTTTTGGGACAAACAATGTAAGACTCGAATGTTTGTCTCTGCTGTTGCACCAGATCTCTCAATCTTACAGGTGCTACTTGAGCTTGACCATTGCTAGCCTTCGGAATTACTTCATTTGCTCCACTAGCTCCACCTTTCATTTTTGGTGTGGTGGATGGTGAAGTAGTTGAAGAAATATTTACTATTAGGTCGAAAGTTGTAAAAGGGTCCACAAACTCGGAATGCCTAGGTCTGCCTAATTCTCTTAGTTCCCAAGCACTCACAAACTAAAGAGAGGAATTCTCTGGATGTTAGCATCTGGATGGTGTCCAAACGCTAAAAAGAAGAAGGAATTTTTTTTTTTTTTTGAAAAATAGAAGAGGAATAACCTAGGGTTATCCTAAAGAATCAAAACCAAATATCCCCTTAGTGCCAAAAACTTGACCGCCTCGTAAATGCGTAGTTAAACTTAACCCCCAAGTATGAGAGTGTGCGGTGTAGTTTTACCCGGTGAGACCAGGATCGTATCTACAAGGAAACTACATCGAAACCTAGGATAAGAAAAATACTCATGAACTTATACCTGAACCTAAAGACCATAAGGCTTAAGACGTTTTTCCAAAAAACTAAGGTTGTTTGGGTTAGAAAGTGATTTGAATGTCATGCACACCCTAAAGGATGTTGAAGGGGTAAGCCTTGATAAGTAAAGACAAATTTTCCATAGACCAAGCTATGCATTATTATTATATGGGTAAATTAGATCTATCTCCTCTTAATATTTGGACAATTATACTTAACACTCGCAATATTTAAAAGTTACACTTACTCCCTTATTTTGAAATGTTATTAACATTAACTCCCTTTCGATAAAATTAAGCTATAAAACCTAACAGAAAATGTTAAAAATAACTAAAATTTTAAATATCTTCTCTATTTTATCCCTTCATTTCTCACATTTTCATTAGTTTTCTTTATAAAAATCTTCAAAAATAAGTTAAAAAATAAGTAAAAATATAAAATTTTTAAGGATTTTAGTTAAAAAAAAAAAGAACTAACAAAACGTGAGAGGGGGTGGTAAAATAAGAAAAATATTTAAAATTTTGGTTAGTTTGACATTTTATGTTAAATTTTAATGACTGATTTTATCAGAAGAGAGTTAATGTTAACAACATTTTAAAATAAATGAGGCAAGTATAACTTTTAAATATTGTAGGTGCCAATTGTAATTATTAAATATCAAGGAGAGGTAGATTTAATTTACCTTTATTATGTTTTATCATAGTTTTATGAAATCACGAAGATTAGTTTTTCCTTTTTTAAAATTCTTTGCATAACTAATTTCAATTTTACTTAACTTAAAAAAAAAAAGTTTTTGGTGTGAGGGGAGTATTTTTTTAAGTAGTGAAAATCTTTGGGTATTTGTACTCATTTTTAATTAAACTTGACAAAAATTAAAAAAGATAGAAATTCCCAATTTGTTAACCACATATTTTATGAATTCTATCTTATTGCATGTGCATCGAACATTCAATCTATCAATTGTATTGGATAAAAATCTTTGATTTCATGGGAATTGAAAAGAAGTGTTTTGATGAATGTTGCCATAATTTTGATGTACTTCTTTAAACAGTTGATTGATTTTGTGTATATCTTCCCATCTACTTATCTGTGAAAACTGGATTAGTACTTGACACATTTAAAATATAATGATGAGCAATAGAAAGAAAAAAAATGTATCCTGTCTTAGAATGGGCTACCAATGGACTAGAGTGAAGCCACCTTATTAACATGTCAGTTATCAAAATAATCATTTGTTGGGAGAAAACGAAATAGAGGAAGATATAACCTACCCATAAGTCTATGAAAAGCCGCTGAGACTTTGAAAGGGATATTCATGAGGAAAAAAATATTTTAGATGGTTAAAATTTAATTAATGCAAATTTTAAAAAATCCAAAAAAAAGATAAAATCAAAAAATTGCTAATAATTCATTTGGTGCTTCAAGTTTAATTTCTTTATCTTGTGACTTATTGAGGGGGAGAATACATGCTTAACTGGTCATAAATTCACATGAGTATAAGTATTTGTTCGATTTTATGACTTTATTTATCGAACGACATGATCTTGAAAATTAATTTGGGATGATGAATTTTTGTTAATTAAACTTTAAACTAATCGGGTGATTAGTTTACATGTTTGAATATAGGAAAATTAAAATTTCTTTGATAAATTTATTATGAAATTTTCCTTTTTTTTAATTTATGTCATGTAATTTTTTAAGCACAAAATTGTCATAGAGGACTTTTTCCAAAGAATCTCGAATGATAGAGGAACTGGTGGTGGAGTGACTATTATTGAGCTGTATTGTGATTATGTTTCTTTACTTTACTTTAACTTTGTCAATTCCAATAACAAAAAAGGGGGTAGAATTGATATTGTCTTATGGCCATGTCCAATCCTAACACATGGTGCATTTGATGCTATTTTGCTTAAAGTGATACAATTCATAGATGAAATTTAATTTTAGTTTTGTTATGGGATTGCTAAGGGGAGAGATTGTAAAGTAACAATTATGGAAGAAAGATTCAAGTTTCCTAATCAAATAAGGATTGAGTTTCTTAATTGAAAAAGGATTGAGTTATCTTGAAATATTGCTGATATAATTAAAGAAGTAAACCTAAACAAAAGAAGGAAACTGAATGAAGATTGAATTTTTGTAGATCAAGAAGTTGAAATAAGATAAAAAAATTTAGACAGTGAGTCTCGCAGGCAAGACGAGTGTTCAACTCCTGGACAGTGCACATCATAGGGAGGGCACAGAGAACCCAAGGGTTCAACTTGCCAGATATGCTGAAGATCACGTTTCCTAATTCAACTAGGATTTCAGTGTCTATAAATATATATATGCTTTTGTATTTATTGTAAAATAACAATTGTTAGAGTAAGCGAGAGCATATATTATAGAATCTTGAGTTTTCTTGAAATATTTACGTAATTTAAGTCTACAAGTCTTGGAGGATTCTAAGGCACACTTTTCGAGGAGTCAAAAATTTTTCCACTTAGTTTAGATGTGTCGAGAATTCAGGTAAAAGGTCGAAAAAATTTGTACAAGGAATCATAGAGAGTTCAAGTAAAGTCTTATAACCTAAATTATATAGTAGAAATTGTTTTAAGGTTTTTCCCTAGATAGGGTTTTCCTCATTAATTATCTAGCATTCTCAATTATTGTGTGTGGTTGCTATATCTTGTGAGATTTGGAAAATTTTAGTTGTTAATTTGATATGATTTAACGTTTATTATTACTATTTGATACCTTAAGAATTTTACATTTAAATGATTTTATTGATTTTCTTTTATATTGTAATTATTGGGGAAGGTTATGACTCAGGGATTGTATTAGAAATAAGGGATATTGCAATACCCAATTGTTGAAAGTCTTGAAACTTGCACAAGGATAGGTTCACACACCTTGTAGGTTAGGAACCTACTAAAATGGCAAACATTGGATTAGTATGGTTTTGCCTGAGGTGAATTCTAGGTGGCAAATGTAAAATTATGTATTTCACGTGTATTTGCCAGAAGGGGCACGGGTTGGTAATTTATGGTTACGGGCCTACCTGAGAGAGTACCTATCCACTTGGTTTTAATATGTTATATATATGTTGTATTTATATTGTTGATAATGATAATATTGATATGATAAAGGTATTAGGAACTGAAATGAAAGATATGTGTTAAGATTTAAGATAATGGTTTCACTGACAAAGTTCAGATTCTTGAGCTGCTATTCGACTGGGAAAAAGATATGGTTAAAGAGATTCAGTAAGGATTATAATATGTGTTGAAATGGATTAATGAATAAAGTAGTGGATAATGAGAAATTTAAAAGAATGTGATAGATTCATGGATAACAAATCTGGCGGGAATTGTAAGGTGATTAACAAGAGGATTGAAATATATGTGAGTACTACGTTTATTAAATTAAACAAGAATGATTAATAATTATTGAATACAAAGTTGAGATGAATAAGATTTTGGTATATTAAGTTAAAACCAATTAGGTGGAGTAAGGATACCAGAGGTTGGATAAATTAATGGAAATATTAATGATTGGGATGGTGATTATAAGATAAGATGATCCGTTGAATATTATGGTTGAGTAAACCACATCAAACTTGATCTAATATATGTTGTGTAATAAAATGATAGGATCATTTAAAAGAACGAAGTGTCAATTTTAATAATTGAACTAGAACTTGATAACGTAAATGATCATGGTAGAAGCATGTTAAAACAGGTATTGCATTCTTGTGTGTTAAAGTAGGCACATCTGATATGGTGCTTATTCCCCTACAGCCTGTGTGAAGCTTCAGAGGTGGAAGTGCTTAATGGACCGATTAGTTGGAAGATGTAGAGATTCAGTTCAGTATTTTATTATTATGTTTGTAATAATTTTAATCACTTGTAACGCTTATTATGTGAATTCTATATAGACCAACAATCACCGAAGGGAGATGATTGTTTGGTTTATATATATTTGTATCTAACTAGAAATCACCAGAAGGAGGTGGTTATCTAGTATATATTTTAAATTATATTTTTTTGGTATAAAGAGGGACATCTGAAGTAGCCTGTGTCCTTCCTAATTATACACATATACATATATATATCATATGTGTATGCAAGGCAACGTCTGCTTTGCTACGACATGATGTAGCAGTTTGGCTTGCCACGCCGTAATTACGTTGTAATATAGTAAATATTAAATATTATACTTTCTCATTGTAACCAGCTCTGGTCATAAATGAAATTATTGTAATGAACGGTCGTTGTGAATGATTGTATGTGTTTAGATTGGTCCGTTACTCGGTTGTGGAATTTGGTGTGCAATTAAAATTTATTTTTTTTATTTGATAACTTTTGGACATGTCATCTACATTTATAAAAAAATTATAAATCCTTCCAATTAGGAAAATTTATGTACGTACGAAAAAATTTAACTTAATTTACGTACATACGAAAAAAAGTTAACTTTTTTTTTTATCCGTATGTAAATTTTTCTATTTTTAATTATTTCTTGCAGTTCTTTTATAGATATCAATAACTCCTTAAAATAAAAAAAAATTAAATTTTGTACGTAAATTAAGTTAACTTGTTTTTTATCCGTATGTAAATTTTTCTATTTTTAATTATTTCTTGCAGTTCTTTTATAGATATCAATAACTCCTTAATATAAAAAAAATTAAATTTTGATAAAAAGAAAGTCATTAAGACCAAAAAAAATTAAAATAAAAAATTAAAACTAATAGCTTCTGAACCAAGCCTAAACTTCAAACTCTAATTTAATTGAAAAATGGGTTGTTGGAGATTATGGATGAAATGAGGAGTAAAAGAGATAAATTAAAGAAAAAGACACTGAAGAATGGCACAAAATAGAGGTCCAAAAGTAGAGGAAGCCACATCACATGTGGGTGGAATGAACTCTGTATCTTTTTGTCTAGAAGGATTCAATAATGACAGGGTGAATCTATTAGAAGGATGCTAAAATCTGCGTTAGGCTGTCAAGCTTTTGGGTCCTTGGGCCTTCCACAAAAGACTGGTGGGTTAGTGGTGGTCTCCCATTAGCTACATCGTGTTGGCCATTTATGTAAATTATATATACACACACTTGTATTTAATATGTTCATATAAAATATGCTTATTTATCAAAATTAGTTACAAAAGTAATGTCATAATAGAGATATAAATGGATATGGTACTCATCTAATTAATAATTATTATATTACCAAATCTATTTATTTTTTATTTCGGTATTATTCTACTAATTAATAATTATGAACATAGTTATGTATAATTAATGACTCGAATTTTAAAAAATCTAGTAGAATTAGCGGCGCACATAATGTGCGCGACTTCTTTTCTATCACATGACATTCTTTCTTTATTTTTAAATTTATACTCTTTTATCATTTTTTTTTCTTTTTCAACTTTATGAGTTGTTTTCTTAATTTCTTTTTCTCCTTCACCTCTTTTTCCACAAATAAAAAAAAGTTATAAGCAGTAATTTTTAAAGAAGAGTGAGTAGTTAAAGAGTATTTAAAGAATTAAAAAAATGTAACGGAATACAAAATTGAGAGAAACACTAAAAGATGTTCTCCTTTTATATATTAATATAGATAAATAAGTAAAACACGAACAAAATACAACATAATTTATGTTATAACCTTGTTTTAGTACAAATTAATTCGTAATTTTTCCACCATTTTCTTCTTGTGATTGTCTTGAACGTGCTTGAAAATACTTCAACAGCATAAAACATTAGTTATTAACAAAAGCTTTAGGATAGTGGACCATATTTTTAATAATTATATTGTGCATAAACAATTGACAAAACTTATTAGAGAGAGTTCATGAATTTCTTTTTTTTTTTTGGAGAACAGCCTAATTTAGTTGTCTTACTTGTAGGGTACCCTTCTTTTGGGTTGGGCTAATAATGTAAATAAGGGAATACTTTTTCCTATGACGTGATAATTAATGAAGAAAAAGGCTCTTACTTTAAGCTAATTAAAGTTAAAGCTAGCTCTGTTTCTTTCCAAACTCAAGTTAGGAGCGCTAAATTTGATGAAGGATTGCGCAGTAAATTTTTATAACTATGTGATATATAAAAGAAGTGTATCACCACATACTTGATTAATTTTATATAAAACGAGTTGTTCTTTGGTCAGTGAGAGATGTTAACGCTTGGCGTATGTTAGTGTATATATGTGTATGTGCTGGAGGCAGTTTAGTCCTTTTCTATTTATTGTATAATACTTTAACCCAAGCTGTTGTACTACTGTAATATAGTAGTACTTTAATACTAGTCTATATATACTTGTACTCTATTCATTAGAATATACACAATTCTACTTTCAATTCATAGATACTTCTCTTTGCATCTTCTTTTTTTTTTTGTCTTCTTGAATTATCTTAACATGGTATCAGAGCAAGGTTTAAACGCATAAACATCTCTTTTGTTTCCACACTGCTACATCATTCACCAGAAACAATTCTTCTCAGTTTCTGTGTTAAATACTGCTAAAACAATATTTTCTTCTATGCATTGCTGCTTGTACCTCTGTTTCGCTGCCACAATATACCGTTGGATTCGTCTCTTCATTACGAATTCAACTACACAAAAATCAGTCCGATCTGCCGCTGCACATGCCCTCAAGCGCGGCCAATCCGCCGCCGCACACGCTCTCACGCGCCAGATCAGCACAATTCAGTTCAGCCCTCTTTCTACAGCCGGTTCAGCCATCTTTTGGCCGGTTCTCTTCCGGTTCAGACCGGTTCCTAACTATTTCGACCCTTCTGAATCTGATTTTGTGGTCTATTTTTCTTGAATCTATCCGGTTTTTGCTGTTTCTACTGTTCAAGCGTACTTTTCACCTATTTTTGGTGAGTTTAATTTCTTCTTGACCTGTTTTGATGTGGTTCACTGTGGTTCTAAAGGATTTTGGATACTCTAATTCTGTTTCTGCATTCAGATCGTTATATTTCGCCTTTGTTTCGGCTGTGATTGCTATTTTCTGCACACTTTTTTACTTTTTTTTTCTATGATTTGGATTAATTTCTACTTCTGCTATGTTATTATGGATCGTTTAGAAGTTTCTAAACCTATTGTTATCACTTTGGAGGGCCCCAATTATATTCCATGGTCTCATGCAATGTCTAGTTTTCTCAAGGGGCGAAAACTTTGGCGCTATGTCACTGGCAAAATTATATCGCCCATTAAAAATGTTGATGAGACAGATACTGCGTACACTGAGCGTCTTGAGGAATGGGATAGCAAGAATCATCAGATTATCACATGGTTTCGTAACACCTCGATTCCCTCTATTAGTTTACAGTTTGGGAGATTTGACACTGTGCAGGCCATCTAGAAGTTTCTGGCCACTAGATACACCACTACTGATTTGTCCTATTAGTATCAACTTTTGACTTTTCTTTGCCGACAACGACAGGAGCCTAGACAATCTATCAGTGCCTTCCTGTATCAGCTTTATTCTTTGTGGGACCAGTTGACTCTTTCTGAACCTAAGTAGGTCTCTCCTGTTGATTCTCCTCTATTTGCCACTTATCGAGATCAGCAGCATTTGATTTTGTTTCTCATGAGTCTCTCTGATGTGTATGAGCCAGTTCGAGCCTCTCTTCTTTATCGTAGTCCTCTCCCTATACTGGAGTAGGCTATCTCTGAGCTCTTATCTGAGGAGACTCACCTAGGCCTTGTTTCGATTACTCATGTAGACACTGCTCTTGTAGCACCTAGTTCTAGAGCTCATGGCTCTTCTGGTGGTTATCGGGTTCCTTCAACCTCCGGTGGATCTCGAGATTCCTCCATTTCTAGTGGTCAATTCTTAGACACTGTTTCTCGACATGATGCATGTACCTTTTTGACATGCTATTGATCATCGCTTGCTTACCTGTCTTGTTCGGATTTGCAAGCATTGCCGCCAGAAAGGTCTTGGCCATTATCTGTCTGATTGCCCCAAGAATCCTACTCGCCGAGATACTCGTCCCCAGTTCACTGCTGCTGCTACTGATAAGACTTCTTCTACTGCTGCTGTTTCTCCTACTTTGATTGATGTCAGTGATCTTCCTGCTCTCGTTCAGCAGATTATGTCAGCCTCTGGTAATCCTTCTACTGCCTTGTCTGCTCCTTCAGGTATACCCTCTTGGTACTTTGATTCTGGGTGCAGTAACCATATGACTTCTGATTTATCTATTTTTTCTTCAAAGTAGTCCGAGTCTTCCTTTCCTATTATTTATACTACTAATGGCTCTTCTATGATTGTTGATCATGTTGGGCATGTCTCCACTTCTACTTTGTCACTCCCCCATACCTACTATATTCCTAAACTTTCTCTTAATCTTATTTCTGTTGGTCAATTATGTGACCTTGGCCTTACTATTTTATTTTCCTCTACTGGTTGTGTTGTGCAGGATTCGCGGACGGGACAGACCTTGGGATAGGCCGTAGACATGGTCGATTGTTTCAACTTGTGCATCTTTACCTTTCAGCTCCTACTGTTGCCCCCACTATCACCACCTCCGCAACATCTACACCATCATCTTTTGGGATTTGGCATTCTTGTTTAGGTCATGTGTCTCTAGGTCGTTTATGCTTTATTGTGTCTAAAGGTGTATTAGGTCATGTCCTAATGAACACCTTGATTGTCAGTCTTGTCAACTTGCTAAACAACCAGCTTTATCTTTTAATAAAAGAACTTCTATTTCTTTTGCTCCTTTTGATTTAGTTCATTCAGATATTTGGGGACCCTCTCCCATTCCTACAATGGAGGTTCCTCGTATTTTGTTATTTTTGTGGATGATTTCTCTAGATTTACTTGGATTTATCTCTTAAAGAATCGATCCCAATTATAACAAACCTACTATGATTTTGCCTTCATGATTAAAACTCAATTTTTTCGTGATATTAAGGTCTTTCGCTCAGATAATGCTCAAGAATACTGTGATACCTCCTTTCATGCCTTTCTAAGAGCCCAAGGCACCATTTCCTACTGCTCTTGTCCTGGTACTTCTTAACAGAATGGGCGGGCAGAACGCAAACACCGTCATCTACTTGATACTACTTGTGCCCTCCTTATTTCCTCTGGTTGTCCTGAAAAATTTTGGGGTGAAACTGCTCTCACAGCTGCCTACACTATTATCAGAGTCTCATCTCCTCTTCTTGATAACCTCACTCCTTATGAGTGTCTATATGGTACTCCTCCAGATTACCATTCCCTCCGTGTCTTTGGTTGTGCCTGTTTTGTTTTATTGCAGCCACATAAACGTACTAAACTAGAACCTATATCTCGTCTGTATTGCTTCTTAGGGTATGGGATTGAGCATAAAGGTTATCGTTGTTGGGATCCTTTATCTCGTTGCCTTCGTGTCTTTCGTCATGTTGTCATTTGGGAACATAAGATGTTTTCCTCTTTGTCTTCCTTCCAGTTTCCTCTTCTCCTACATCTCCTTACCTCACTGATCCTTCTGTTAAACTGTTTCCTGAGGATGCAGATGTTCCTGCTGGGCTTCAATCTCCTGTTCCTGAAACTGTTGATGCTCCTGATGATCTCCCTAATGAAGTTGTGCCACCTACTACAGTCTATCCCGTGGAGTCCCCGTTTGATGATCCTGTACCTCCTGCTGCACCTTCTGTCCCTCCATCTAGTGATTCTTCTGTCAGAGGATCTACTCGGGTAACACAAGTTCCTTCTTATCTTCGAGATTATCACTATTTTTCTACTGTTTTTACCCAATATGAGCCTCGTTCCTATCACGAGGCAAGTTCTAATCCAATTTGGCAGCAAGCTATGGCTGAGGAATTACAGGCTCTTGATAAGACTCACACTTGGGACCTTATTGATCTACCTTTTGAAAGTCTGTCATTGGATGCCGTTGGGTTTATAAGATCAAGACTCGATCTGATGGTACTGTGGAGCGATACAAAGCCCGTCTAGTTGCTAAGGGCTTCACTCAGGAGTATGGTATCGACTATGAGGAGACCTTTGCTCCTGTAGCCAGACTTATCTCTGTTAGGAGTCTTATGGCTGTTGCTACGGTTCGTAAGTGGCACTTATATCAGATGGATGTTAAGAATGCGTTTCTTAATGGTGATCTGACTGAGGAAGTCTATATGCAACCTCCTCCTGGTTTCTCATCTTCTGCTCAACAGGTATGCTAGCTTCGTCGTGCTCTTTATGGTCTTAAGCAAGCACTGTATGCCTAGTATGCTAAGTTTAGTTCTACCATCAATACTATTGTCTTCTCTGCTACTACCTATGACTTTGCTTTATTTGTTCGCCAGTTTGCCCATGGCATTGTTCTTCTTCTTCTCTATGTGGGTGATATGATACTTACAGTAGATGATGTTCATAGTATATCTGAGCTCAAGAACTTTCTTCATCGTCACTTTGAGATGAAAGACCTTGGCCCACTGAGCTACTTTCTTGGCCTTGAGGTTTCTTCTGGATCTAATGGGTATTATCTTACTCAAGCTAAGTATGCTTCTGATCTCCTTACCCGTGCTGGACTTACGGATAGCAAGACTGCTTCTACTCATTTGGAAGCTAATGTTCGCCTTAATTCTATTGATGGCGAACCACTATTTGACTTTACACTGTATCGACAACTCGTCGGCAGCCTTATTTATCTGACTGTTACTCGTCCTGACATTGCTCATGCTGTCCATTTTGTTAGCCAGTTCATGTTTGCACCTCGCTGAACTCACTATGCTACTGTACTTCGCATTCTCTGGTATGTCAAGGACACCCTTTTTCATGGTCTCTATTTCTCCAGCCAGTCCTCTCTACAGTTACATGCCTACTCTGATTCTGATTAGGCTGGAGATCCTACGAATCGACGTTCTACCACCGACTTCTACTTCTTTCTAGGCGACTCCCTTATTTCTTGGCGTAGTAAGAAACGGACTCTGGTTGCTCGCTCTAGCACTGAGGCTCAGTACCGTGCCTTTGCTGATACTACACAGGAACTTCTCTGGCTTTGGTGGCTCCTTCAAGACATGGGTGTCAATCATTCTGGGGCCACTATACTTCATTGTGACAATCGTAGTGCCATATTGATTGCACACAATGATGTTTTTCATGATCGCACTAAACATATTGAAATTGACTGTCACTTCATTCGACAACATGTGGTCTGTGGTACCATTCATCTTGCTCCTGTTTCTTCAACTGATCAAATAGCTGATATCTTCACCAAGTCTCTTCTGCTTGGCCGGTTTGATGCTCTTGTCACCAAACTTAAGTTGGTCTCTACTCCACCATCTTGAGTTTGAGAGGGGGTGTTAGTGTATATATGTGTATGTGCTAGGGGTAGTTTAGTCCTTTTCTATTTATTGTGTAATACTCTAACCCTAGCCGTCGTACTATTGTAATATAGTAGTACTCTAACCTTAGCCGTCGTACTATAATACTAGTCTATATATACTTGTACTTTATTTATTAGAATATACAAAATTCTACTTTCAATTCTTATATACTTTTCTTTGCATTTTTTTTTTTTGTGTCCTTGAATTATCTTAATAGCGTAAAATGATCTTATACATTGGTGTTCACATCTCGGGTTGCATAAAAAAATCAAATAACTAAAAAATTAAATCAATTTAATGACTTTGGTTTTGGATTAAAAAAATTAATAATCTAATTTTTTCATTCGGTTTTTAGGTCAATAACAAAAGAATCGAACCTAAATCGAAAACAACCAAGTCAAACTAACCTGAAATCAATTTAAAAATATAGTAAATAACACAATTTGAACCAACTCAAAAAAATATAATATACGATAGGCTCTTTTCCCTAAATCTCTTGGGAAACGAAGAGGACAGGTTTTAAACTCGTTCGGTAAGATTCTCCCGAAGGTAGACATTTACCCAAGGCATTGATATTCTGAGTCTCTCAATTATACGTGTTTTAGAGAGTGGAACGTCTTATTTTTATAAGTGGCCTATAATAATATAATTGGCGCGTTTGGAGTAATAAAAAATAAAAATAAAAAAAGATAAAACATGGTTTGGGGTAAAGAATAGTGTTTTGTGCTTTTTTTCAAATTGCATTTTTTGGAGATGGACAGTGCCAAAACCGTTAAAATAGTTTCCCAAATCTGTTCTAACAAATTCAAAAAATTACTACTCAATGTTCTGCACAATAATTCTATTCTTTCTCTCTCGACAATAGTAAATCATTAGAGCGGTTTTTCAAATCTATTTTAACAGATTTAAAAAGTCTCACATAGTACCAAAACCGTTAGAACAGTTTTCTAAATTCGTTCTAATGGATTTTAAAAAATTGTGTAAAATAGCGACAATAGTATTTGTTTGAAAGTTTTCGACTTGATGAAAGTTTTCGATTCGAATAATATGATTGTCAAAAAAAATTTATACGCTTGGTTAACCTTCTTTCGAATTTTTTATTTATTTTAACAAATATTGAAAGTTTTTGAAAGTAGCAAATGTGACAATATGTAAATGTGTAATAGAGGATTTTTATAATTTATAGACGTTGTTGGAGATTTATTTTGTTTTGTTTTTTTTTTTTTTTTTTCTGTTTGTCAGCACTTCAAACGGTGCCAATATATAATATTACAAAGTTAAAATAGCATGCTTGCGTTTCAAACGTTTTTGAATTTTTAACATTAATTATTTATTTGGATGTCTAAGAAACGAAAATAAGTAAGCGGCCTATTTTAAAACCAAATTGACACGACTTGTTTTGAGGTAAATTGAAAATTAAACAGAGCCAATTGGATATTTTTTATTCAATTCAATTCAGTTTCAAGTTAAAATATATTTTTTTTCAAATTTAAATTTAAAGCTTCAAAAAAATCAGTTTAATTATGAGTTAAGTATAAATTCAAACAAACCCGATCCATCCACACTCCAATAACGACACCCACGATACCGCAATGATAAGTAAAGAAACTACTATACAGAACTATGCTTTCCTTGGACGAAACCTCGTTGGCAGAACTGAATGCTAGATCAATTGATTTAAATGGGAGCTCATTTGAGACATCAAATAATAATAGAAGGGTGGACATGTGCATTGCAATGATGAGACATATCCAAATGCTTTCAAAGTAAACAAATTTAAAGTAAAACATGCAGATGATGTAAGTTAAACAAAAAGAGGTGGTGGTATTTTCCATAGTCATTTCAGCAACTAGCAGGGGAAAAAAGATGAATTGATTGTCATCATTACACATGCCACTTTTAATTTCTCATGTTGGGCAGGAAGGTTCCTCATAATTGGCCTTTTAAACCAATTAAGCACAGAAACCAATTTTTAGACATTCACGTTTAATTGTTAGTCTTAAAGTATTAAAATGAAATTATGTATTGGTTTTGATAATAACAAATAAATATAATTAGAGTGAATATTTTTTATCTATTATTTATTAATTATTTATCAAGATATTGAAAAATAAAACTTATAGTTTCATTCCTTAGGATAATCATGTTAAAAGAGATCGTATAAATACAAACACAAGAAACCTATAGCAATAGAAAAGAGTCGATTGTAAATCCTAAAGCATAGGAAAGTGATCTTGCAAATTATGAAGGCAAAATCATGAGCTAGTAATCACCAATGGTCATATGAAAAATATGTAAATTAAAAACATATTAGTGACCACAAGTTTAATGGCATTAGTCTTGATTGAAGATACTGTTTGAAATAGCCACCAATTCAGCAAAATTGTTGAGGCAACTGTTCGGCAATAATTTTTATCCTCTTCTCCATAGACTTCTTCTCTCCCTACTTCTTTGAGATCTCCTGCAAGCAAGAAAATAGTGAAATAAAGCAGTCGGAGTTGGTCCCCGACCGAGGGCACTCCGATACTTAAGTCAGTAAAACTTATAAATAATAAGTTCATGTAAACGAATAAAGAAAAAGAGAGAAGATGAGAGAAAAAGGAGCCGAAGAAAGAACCCCTCCCTTATCTTGATTTTTGGTATTTATAGATAGAGTGTCTGTCTTGCTTTCTGCTGATTTGATAGTTACTTTATCTTGATAGGACTTAAAGTAGGAGTAGGTGGCTAACATTAAATGCCTGATGATGTAAGCTGTAGGAACCGTATAAAGGTGACGTGAGTGTAGTACGTAAAGTAATTATACAATGTAATTGGCAAACTATTTATTCCCATTTAACCGGAATATATCCCATGTTCCGGGGGTGCAATTTATGGTCGGCGGGTCACTCTTGTGGTCGGGCAAGCTATTTTTATGCCTCACAGCAACAATCATGTCTTTCCAATTTGGTGGAAGCTAATGACCTGTCCTTGGTTGTTGCTAAGTATTGTCTTTGTCCTATTCACCCTTCCTCAAGCTTGAGTTAGCAACTGAGTGTGCACTCAGTTTGTCTCGAAAATTTCTAAAAGGTAGCTAGGGAAGAGGGTTTGTGAAGATATTAGCTAGTTGATGTGTGGAAGGAACAAGCCTTGGGATAAAAGATCCAGTTGCTACTTTTTCCCAAACAAAGTGGTAGTCCATATCGATGTACATGTATATTGAGCGGGCATGGAATACCAGGTTTACTGGCATGTATAGAGCACTTAGATTATCACAAAATACTTATAGAGGTTGTTCCAATTTAATTTCAATGTCACGACGAAGAAAAGCGATCCAAGTGAATTTTGCTATAATTGATGCTATGGAGTGGCAATCTACTTCAAAGCCTAATCTAGATGATCGGAATAAGTCACGTGACCAAAATTAATTTGGTCACTGAAGTTATACATTTTCAAACCAATTGATGGTTAAAAATTTAAATAAAAAATAATAGTTGTATTTGCTGACCGATTTGTCGATAAAAGTAAATCATTTGCCAGCCAATAAGTTAAAGGTTCATTTTTACCCATCAAATTAAAATTAGTTAACAAAGGGTTTATTATTGATGATCAAATAAAATAAAATTAGTTGGTAAAAGTATATCTTTTGCTGATCAATTAGTTGCTAAAAGTAATAATATTTTATTATTTTTGGTGCTCAAAAATATTTATTTTATTTTATTTTTAGCTACCAAAAATTTCCTTTTTTAGACCAAACTTTGGTCAGTAAAAAGTTTAATATTACAAATTTATTAAAATATACATATATACATGTATGCACAAATAATGACTTTGCCTAGTGGTTAAGTTCTTTAAAATTGAAAGAGAGACCTGAGTTTGAGTCTCAAGAGAAGAAAATTTTATTGCTGTGCAATAATTTTTGTCGACCAATTAGTCGCTAAAGATCCAACCATCAAGTATGTTTTGATCGTCAAAAGCCTACCTTTTAATGACTAGTTAGTCGCTCAAAATTTGCTCTTTAGCACCAAAGTTTTATTGGTAAAAATCATACATTTACTAACCAAATATATTTTTAATCGTCAATATCTTCTACGACAAACCTTTGCAGATCAATTGATAACTGAATTATATTTGATCAACAATGTCTTTAGCGACCAAAAAGTAGCCATTACTATAGAAGTGTTGATTGTTGTAGTAGTTCCTCCTAAATAGTGGTTCAGTGATGAGGTTAAGGCTCCGAAGGCTGCTAGTTATCACCCTCCAGTTCCGATTATAAAGCAATGTAAATTTCCCTTTTCGACTCGTTGGAATGAGTTTTGGATTCAAATTTATTAGAAAGTTCTCTGGCAATGCAAAGGGTTAGATCGATTTTTCTACTCGTCTAAGAAGAAGAAGGCAAAGGAAATTTATTCCCCATGATTCAATGTTTGTGGTTTTGAATTGAGCTTATGTTAACCTCCTCACTACAAGATATAACGTTGGCAGAAAATTTTAAGTTTTGTATCAATATAGAACTAACATTTTTGCAAGGAAATTTACTTTTAGTCACTAAAGATCCATTGGAGGAGATGAAACTTGAATTTTCTCGCTAAAAATCTCATTGTAGTTGAAAAAACTAAATTGGTTGCTAAAAATATCACCATAATAATAATAATAAAATAATTTGATAATTTGATCACTAGAAATATTGTTATTAAGCAAAAACAGTTTCACTCCTAAAAGTCTACTTTCTTAAGACCGTGCTTGGAAGTTTTAAAATATAAATTTTGAGGTATTTTTAAAATATGGGTTTTTATGTGTTTAGATGGTATGAGTTTTAAAGTGTTAATGAATATGGGTTTACAAATAAAAAATACATGCCTAGGAGTTTATTTTTTAATGGATTCTAAGGTTTTTATTAGTATATATAATAACACATGTACGTACCCATATTTATTTATCATGAGTTTTAAGGTATTTTTAAAATATGGGTTTTGATGCATTCAGATAGTATAAATTTTAAAGTATTAATGAATATGGGTTTAAAAATAATAAATACATGCCTAAGAGTTTATTTTTTAATGGGTTCTGAAGTGTTTATTAATGTATATAACGGCATATGTACCTATTTTATTTGTCAAATAGCAAACACTACAATAGTTATTAGTGTTTAGACACATATAGATATAAAATAGTATATTATGATATATATTGAATTAATAAAAATAAAATCAATAATTAAATTCCAAAGTACTTTAAATCTAAATCGGTAAAAAAAAAAACAAAAAGAAAAAAAAACTTTCAAGGCTACGATAATAAAAGATGAGAAATATGAGTAATATAATTTTGTTAAAAAATGTCAAATTTGAATTTTAATATTTTCATGAGGGTATTATTGTTCAAAATTTTATAAACACAAAAGAACCCCTCAAATTGGTAAGTTTATAAAATTAGAACAAAACACATACTCATAAGTTTTGAAGTATTCCACAAACTTATGAGAGAGTACCCCATAACGCATCACATAAAATCTTTACCAAGTATGGTTTCACATAAATATCTCAAAAATCGTACGTTTTAAAACTTCTTAGAATGAACTTTTAACTCCCAAATATAACCTAAGGTGCTTATTTATAAAAGGGTCAGGTTAACGGATGCTAGAGGCACTTATTAAGTGCTAATTAATATATATATGCCATCTAATAATATCTCACACTTTGATAAAGTCGTGCATTAAAAAAGTGTAAAACAATATTATGTAATATTTTTATTGGTTCTTAATAGATATTCCCGAATCACTTGTTAATAAATGCTTTATAGTATGATGAAGTAGGATATGCCTTGAATATAAAAAAATAAAAATACATTAAAAAAAAAACTAATATTCTAACCATTACATGCCTATTTTAAATTCTAGGTGAAGATTCTGGTCCTTTTTACAGATCATGGATGCCTAAAACTAAATCGCCTTACTGCGACTCCAACATAGTCATGATTTGCACGATAGGTTCCTATGCAATAGGAATGGACGGACTAGATTAACAATTTTAAGTAATCATCTTATTAGTAAAATTGTAGAAAAGTAAAATGTGATAATCAGTTTAAGCCTTCTGACTCACATCCTTCCCCCCCCCCCCTCATAAATTGCCTCTATAATGCCATAGCCTAGGGCTACGGTGTTAAAGTTGTCAGCCACTTTTGATCATTTTCTGGGAATAACTTCGTGTGAGTGTAAGTGTTTTTGTTAATCCAAATTTATATTAAATGGATACAAGATACAATAATGTAAAAATATTGAACGAATTTAGAGATTGATATTGCGATGTCAATTTTTGAAAAACGTTGTTTAAATTCATTGAATTAAAAATTAATGGTATAAATATATTTACGTTTTTTTTAATTAAAAACAAACAAATACTTCTGAATAATTGAATTTTAATCGTATAACTCCCAACTTTAATATCAACTTCTGCTTTCATACCGAACCAGTAAAGTTAGGATTTCAAGTTCTTTTTCCTTTTTCTCTGCATTGAGAAATTGGTATTGAAGCGGTCAAAGCGAGACGGCTACAATCATGTCAGTGTATCAATATATATATATCCATATATTCCAGGCCAAAGAAAGAGTTAGGTCCCCCGTCACGCCCTCCCCCAACAGGGGGAAACGATCCCAACCTATAAATGGCACCATGCCTCGCCAATCTTGCTTTGGATTCATCATCTCCTCTGTCCTTTTCTGTTTTTCTTTTTGTTTCCAAATTCCTTCTCCATTTGTCTGGGTTTTGATATAGTTTAATTTAAGTTGTAGGAGTGCAAACACTTTGTAATGGGTGTTACATTTGTATCTAATTCATATTATACACATACATTTTCTTAAACATTATGAGATATTTGTGGATATTTTATTATTTTATTATTTTTCATTAAAAATATATAATAAGATTAATTAAAATTAGATCAGTAGCCCGAAATTTTTGAAATTATAAAATTATACATTTTTTATTTTGTGAATTTCTTTATATTAAATTAATTTTTTTGAATGTCATTTTAATATTTATAACTAATAGAATTATAAATTTTTTTTTTGGCCATATTATTGTTATATCTGTATTTTAATTTTATCAAAATTATTATTTCTATCTTTGTACTTCTCTAATTTTGTATCTAATCGTGACAATGAATATGCTTACTCATATTACGAGCTTTTCTCACTAATTAATACTATGAGTTTAAGAGGGAATTGGTGGTTTCTCCGGTGGTTGTCCACTTTGGTATCAATCTGTTTTGATGATGGATTAATTGGTGCCCAAAATTGCAGGCTGTATAGACTTGTTTTGTTATTCTTATAAAAGTGAAAAAAACCTAAGTATATATTTGAGCTTATTTGTTGAGCGGTATTGTTCCTACGTGAATTTTTTTTAACTATTTTTTTAAATGCACGTAAAATGTAAAAAATAACTAACTCCAAGAAAAAAAATCACATTTTAAGGAAAACTCGTATAAAATAAAAGAAAAAGACAAAAATAAGTCATTTAGAACTTAGGGTTTGAACTTCAACGAACACATAATTGTGCAGTTGCCTTTTCACTTTAAATGAATTTATGTGAAATTTTCTAACAAATCACTCCCAAATTTTTGTTACTTTAGTAGTAGGTTGCATTATTAGAAAAAAAATAAAAGAAAAAGAAAATATTATTTAATTAAAATATACCTAAACCAAAAGTGGAGCCACGCTGAGAGTAGGGGGCGCTCCTCTTATTAAAGTTTCTTGACGCAATTTGTGTCAGGGTTAGTTTTTAGCCGAGGCAACATAATTCAAGAGCGCACCTGGTGAGGGGCACAAGAGACCCTCGGTAGTTGTTATACAAGTTCGCGGATTGTTCTGCTTGGCAAGTTTCGACAATGATTCTTCCGCAGGTTCACCTACGGAAACCTTGTTACGACTTCTCCTTCCTCTAAATGATAAGGTTCAGTGGACTTCTCGCGACGTCACCGGCACCGAACCGCCACGTCGCCGTGATCTGAACACTTCACCAGACCATTCAATCGGTAGGAGTGATGGGCAGTGTGTACAAAGGGCAAAGACGTAGTCAATGCGAGCTGATGACTCGCGCTTACTAGGAATTCCTCATTTAAGACCAACAATTGCAAAGATCTATCCCTATCACAATGAAATTTCAAAGATTACCTGGGCCTATCGACCAAGGCTATAGACTCGTTGAATACATCAGTGTAGTGCGTATGCAGCTCAGAACATCTAAGGGCATCATAGACCTATTATTGCCTCAAACTTTCGTGTCCTGAAAGGCTATAGTCCCTCTAAAAAGTTAGTTGTGGAGGGTCACCTCCACATAGCTAGTTAGCAGGCTGAGGTCTTGTTCGTCAACGGAATTAACCAGATAAATTGCTTCACTAACTAAGAACGGCCATGCACCACCACCCATAGAATCAAGAAAGAGCCCTCAGTCAATCTCAGTCAGGGTGAGTTAGAGAGAGAAGATCTCAGTTGGGGTTCCTTGAAGCCTCGCGATTCTAGTGAATTTCAGTTGCTCATCCGCTTGTAAACTGGTTTAATCTACTCATTTCTGTATTTTGAGGCTGGTGAAGAAAATTGGAAGACGTTGGGGGAGATATTACTGCGAACTCACTGTGACAAATTGCGACCTGGCATTCCTTTGAACTGCAGCAGTTCTATGCTTGTATAGGCCTTGGTAATCTGTCCACAACTCTCAATCTGGCTATTGGTGATCAAATTAAGGGTTCTTGCTATTGATATCTGCAAGTTGCTTCCTGTTACAGTAATTTTTGGGCTGAATTTTGAATTTTGCTGGGCGAGATTGTTGATGCTGTGAGCAGAACGAGCTGAACCTCCAAATCAGGTACTCTTGTGTTTAATTTGGTGTTTCATTGAAGTTTTATTAGATTGTAGAGAAGTTGTGGTGATTCATGGGTTGAGCTCGATTGATTCAACACGAGTGAATAATAATTCATCAGATATAGGGAAAAGGAGTAAAAAATTGTAAATAGGGAACACTCCATAGTACCAAATGAAGAAGAACAAGTTGGATATGAAGACACTAGTAGAGGAGGCCATGAGAGAGGCTCAAGCTAAGAGCTCAGGTAAGAAGGTTCCCCGCTGGGGTGAAGAACTAGAGGAGAATGTTTTAGATTTTGAGGCAGAATCAAAGTCAATCTCTGAACCTGTGGGGGAGGATGATACTATTGAAGAACCTCCCAAAATACTAATTGAAGAAAGCGAAGGAATTTCATTGGTTCTAGAAACTGAACATTCTGGAGGTGCTACCAGCAAGAAAAAAGCTAAAGCAATGAATAAGCCAACATTTGCTAGTCTGTTTGCTGGGAACAGACAGCCAGGCAATGGAATCAAATTGCAGCAGTTGAAAACTGAGGAGGGGCCGGTGCAGATACTAAATTCAAACCTTGAAGAGGAACATGATGAATGGAAATTCTGCTTAGTAGGATATTTTGTAGGCAAATTTCCCGGTAAAATAGCATTGCAGAAGATCACTACTTCTTGGAAGGTTAAAGTAGATATCCATTACCACAGCAATGGATGGATTATCTTTAAATTTGAGGATGAGAACAGCCAAGTCAAGGTGCTGCAAAAACGGCCATATATGGCCTATGGTAGGCCTCTCTTACTCAAACTAAAGCCGAGATTCTTCAAATTTGACAATGAGGATCTAAGAAAATTTCCAGTTTGGGTGTAGCTGAGGAATTTACCATTGGAACTGTGGACCAAAATGGCATTGAGCAACTTATGCTCAAGAATTGGGAAACCTGTCTATACTGTTTAGCTCACATCATCAAAAGCTAGGGTATCCTATGCAAGGATTCTGGTAGAGATTGATGTAGCTAAGGAAGTATTAAAGTCTTTTGAAGTTATGCTGCCCAATGGAGGAATAATAGAGCAGTAGGTACACTATGAGAACCTTCCTCAATTCTATGTGCATTGTAGGAAGGTAGGTCATTCCAGTGAAGACTGCAAGAATAGAATGGATGCAAACAAAGGGAAAGGCATGGCTGACACAAGGAAGCAAGATGATATTGTAACAAATAATAATGGCAATAGTGTATCTGATCCCACTCCAAGCAATGGAAAGCACCAGGGAGAAAAGGAGCAAGGTAATTCCAGTAATCCTGAACTGCAAGCCACTGCTATAGTTCAAGAGCAAGTCAAGAAACATAGACCTAAGAAGGATGGAGCATTAAGGGGTGGGAATGCCACAAAGGCAGCTAATACTCACACTAATGCAGAAGGCCAAGGAGCAGCCGCACCACCAGTGAAAAGGCTAATGGCCAGTGGGAAAACTCCTATGAAGCAAGATGATGAAGAACAAGAAGGAATTGATGGACAGAAGGATAGGGAGGGAAAACAACTGAATGCTGATGGCTTGGAGCTGGAAGACTTTGTTCAAATCAAGAAGCACAAGAGCAAGCAAAAGTTAAAGAGGAAAAACAAGGAGCTGAATAAGACCAGCTCTAGTGTCCTTGGCATTCAGTTAAAGAGCAAAGTGGCAAGTGACTCTCTTGCCACGCTGAAGTGAGTCCTACTTTTATAAAAAAAAATTAAATTAATTTAAAATTAGAGTAATTAAGCCTTATTGAAAAATTAAGATTAATTTAAAAATTTTAACATAAAAAGTGACTAGAAGAATCAAAACCAAGTTTTTTTTTTTTTTTTTTTTTTTTTTGTGAAGTAAAGTATACTCTCCCACCATACTACTAAATATTTTTGTATATAACATCAAAAAATATAACATATAATATAATAAATTCTATAAACAATTAAACTTAATAATAATTCTTTTTTTTAGTAATGAAAGATATCCTTAATAAATTTTTACTAAAAAAACTAGTTAAATTATTAACCTGTAAGAAATATATTTATGTTCAAAAATAATTTTTTCTCTTCTTAAAGTAATACTTTTTTCTCTCTTATTTTAAACTTTGGCATAACTCATTGATCTTTTGTTGAATACTCAGCGTTCCCTAATGAAAATCTTGGACATACGCCCCCACCATGAAATGTGGGACGTATGGGCTCAATCTTTCGCAAGCAAGCCGGCTCACCATTTTAAGTAATCAAAGGTTTGAGCCTTTGACTAATTAGGGGCTATTTGATAACCCTATCATTTTTTTTATATTTATTTGTTTATGTTTTGTGTCTTTTTATTTTTTTATCATTTTTTCTGAAATGAAAATTGAAATTGTGTTTAGAAATGAAAATTTTTTACAATTATTGATTTTTTATTTTCACAAAATATTCAATTTTATTACTCTTTAAAAAATGAATTGAATTTAATAAAATATATTTCATATTAATTTAATTTAATTTAATAGATTAATTAAATTAATCAATTAAATTAATTATTAAAGTCATTTAATTCAATAAATATAAAATATATAAAATTATATTTTAATTATATTACTTATTAAAAATAATTGAATGAAATATAATTATTATCTCATTTTATTTATTAAGTATAAAATATATTAATTATAGTTTAATTTTATTATTTATTAAAATAATTTCATAAAATGTATTTCACATTAAATAAATAATTAAAGTAGATTAATTATTAAATTAAATTAAATTATTTATTTTAAACTAATTAAATTATTTATTAAAATAATTTAATAGAATATATTTTATATAAATTAAATTAATTAAATTATAAATAATTTAATTTAATTATGATATTTATTTAAAATAATTTTATAATAATTAATTATAAGATTAAATTAAATTAATTATTATTTTAAATTAAATTAATTAAATTATTTATTTCAAATAATTTAATAATAATCAATCATATTATTAAATTAAATTAAATAATCTGATTATTAAGGTATATTAAATTAATTATTAAATTTAATTTAATTTAATTAATTAATTTCATTTTATTATTTATTAAAATAATTTAACAACGTATATTAGATATTAATTTATATAATTAATTCATTTAATTGAATTTAATTATGTTATTTATTAAAATAATTTATTTTAATATGAAGTAACAAAAATGGACAAAGTTTTAAAATTGACAAAATGCTTGGAACTAGAAAAAGAATAGAGTAAAAATATATATTTTTTTGGTTTATATTTTTCTGTTCAAGTTTTTATTTTTTGAAAACAAAAAAATATAAACGAATTTAACAAATATATTTCTATTGTGAGTCCATAAAATTTTAAAAATATAAACAAAAAAATAAAAAATAAAAACGTTACCAAACGAAGTCTTAGTAATCCACTTTGCTTAGTGATTCTCGTTTACCATTTTGACTTTTCTATTTTTTATGATAACTTTTTGTCTTATTTTTCATGCTAGTCGTTGTCTTTTTCATTATTATTAAATACATAGCCGATTGGCATAGAATATATATTGACTAATTCGCCTTGTAAGAGAGTGTTTTAAATCTTCATAGCAAATATAGGCAAGCGCGAACCTAGGAATTTTATTAACTGGGAGCAAAATTAAACATAAATAAATATTATAAATTTTTAAATAGCAACTAAAATAAGACAAAAATAAAAGTTATACACTTTTAAAACGTACATAATATTTTTACAAATGACCCTATGACTTTTATTCGTATAGATATCGTGAATAAAAAAATTTTCAATCTTTTTTTTATTAAAAAAATGATGCTAAACCCTAGTTCAAATATGTATTAATAAAATTTTGAACCTAAATAAATAAATCAACAATTCTTCAAATAACACAAGTAATAAGCAAAACAAACTAATATAAACAATCAATTGTCATAAAATATAACCATAAAAAATTATAGGGTTAATTGTTTTTACAACCCTTATACTTAGGTCAAAAATCACTTACACCCCCTTAACTTCGGTATTATGCACTAATACCCCCTTGTACTATCGTCCAAAGTGTAATGTTTGATAGCATTACATTAAGTGCTAAAAAGACCCAAATACCCCTTATATATTAAAAGCCCCAAATCGATTAGTCTCTATCATTATACTTTGAAAAGCTTCAGAGTATGAAAGCTAGGGCTTTTTACAATTTTGACAAACGACTTCGATCCAGGCCAACAGAGGCATTGTTTGAGAGATTGAAGAGGAAGAGATTGGGATGCTACGATTTCTTGGTATCCAGTGGCTAAAAAGTGTCCTTTGATTGAGAAGAAAGACCAGAGGTAAGTGTGTACATATAGTTTGGTGCATTTCATATATATAAAGTATGATATTGGAATGGTGTGCTATAAAAGGTGTCTTTTTGCTTCTAAAATCCCCATTTTTTTTTGTCGGTTGGAGACATATGTGGGGAACAAAGGACATCCGTATGGCCCCATGTGGGGTATCTGTTGCTTTGAAGTCCCTATTTACTTTGCGTTGCTGATTATAAAACTAGTTTTTTGAATTAATAAATTGGTTTTGTCAGTATGCAATTGCTTTTGTAATACTGATAGAATTTTTCTAGTTCATGCAAGGATAGCTGATACAAAAACAGTTGAGTTGCATTTCGGTGGAAGCTTTAAAGTGACTCCCTGGGGATCATATACAGTGGGGGCACTGTTGAATATACAAACAGGTGTGATGTAGACTATCTCAATTTTATTGATTTATAATACTTATTTCTAGAAAGAGGTTACTGAAGCACTAGCATAATGTATTATAGTATACCTGGGAGCGGTTTAAGTGAGGGGTTTCGAGAAATTAGAAGTGACAAAGATGTTTTAGAGATGATTAGTTATTATGATAGACTTTCAGTAATTGTCATATATGTTGTCAAAGGTAATGAACCAGAACCATTACATGTTCTGGGGAAGGATGGGACACCGTTGAAGGGGTTAAATCCATTATCCATAGAAGGCCCTAATCAGAGTCTAGCAGTTGAGATTGAAATAGAGGATGAGATTCCTAATAGAGTGACTAAGGAGAATCCTATAGCTGAGGAAACTTCAGCAGCTGAGCAATCTCGTGCAGTTGAGGAGACTTCTGCAGTAACCAATAAGGTTTGTCAAGGAAGTGATATACCACATAGTAGTTGTCCAGAGCATAATTCTGTAGAAGTTGAAGAAGAAGAGAGTTCTAAGAATGAAGAATATGTTCTTGGTCGTAATGAAAGTGATTCTATGATGATAAGAACTCTAGTTAGTTATTCAAGGACTTAGAGGGTGTGAGTGATGACGACACTTTTGTTGAGAAAGAGACTCTTACTCAAGCAGAAACACATGAGTAGTCTAAGAATGAAAAAAAAAAAAATAAGATGAACAATGGTGGTTTGATAATGGGATAGATAATGAGTTACAGCCCATAAGGGGATCAGACGATAAGGGAGATAGAGTTCATTATACAGAGTTTAACAAAGACGTTGACATGGAAAATCTTGATTTGAAAGTTGGCATGAGGTTCAAAAATATTTTTGTGTTTAAGAATGCCTTAAGGGAGTGGTAGGTGAGATAAGGTTATGATTTGAAATTTATAAAGAATGAGGCTGCTAGAGTTACCACCATTTGTAAGATGGAGTGTGGCTTTAGAATTCATACCTTACCTATGCAAGGTGAGAGACTATTCCAAATAAAGTCACGCCAACCTAAGCACAATTGTGGGAGGTCAAACCACAATCACCATTGCAACTCTAGATATTAATCGAACAAGTATTTGGAAAAGGTAAGAGACAATCCTTCAATATATTAGTCTCACTGCATTTTAGAATGAGATTAAGAGAGACTTGGTTGTTGATGTAAGTAGGAATCAATTGCACCGAGTGAAGCGAAAATCAAAAGATGCCATTAATGGGGACATTAGGGAACAATATGCTAGAATGAGGGATTATGTTGCTACTGTTAGGTTTTATAATCCATGCACTTGGATTAAAATTCAAAATAAAAGACGAAGTTCGGAATTACCTCAAACATTTGTTAGGATGTATGTAAGGTACCAAGCTTAGCTCCTTGGATATTTGAATGGTTGTAGGCTAATCATTGGCCTTGATGGTTGTTTTTTTTAAGGGGTTTTTATGGTGGGCAATTGTTAAGTACAATTGCTAGGGATAGAAATGACAATATATTTCCATTTGCCATTATTGTGGTGGAAGCTGAGAAAAATGAATCATGGACTTGGTTTTTGGAGCTGCTAACTGGTGACATTGGAAGTGTTGATGAGATAGGGTGGTGCTTCATTTCAGATAGACAAAAGGGGTTAGAAGCTACATTTACTCAGTTAATGCCAAATGTCGAGCACAGATTTTGCTAAAGGTATATACATATGCCAACTTTGAAAGAAATTTAAAGGGAAAGAGTTGAAAGACTACCTTTGGAAGGCTGCATCTGTTGGGACAGTTAGAGAGTTTGAGTGTCAAATGTTGGTAATGGAGAATATGGATAAGAAGGCTTATGAGTGGTTGAAGAAAATTGATCTGAAATTATAGACTGGGTCCCATTTCAACTCTAGGTGCAAGTTAGACATTCTGGTTAACAATCTGAATGAGTCCTTTAATAGCTACATCCTTGAGGCAAGAGACAAGCCGATCATTAGTATGCTCAAATGGATAAGAAGGAAATTGATGATTAGGTTTCAAGTTAAAATGAAGGGAATGGAAAAACACAGTGGGGATTTATGTCCAAGAATACAAGAGAAGTTAGATAAAAATAAAGTTGCTAGTAAAAACTGTTTTCTATTTTTTGCAAGTGAAATGAAGTATGAAGTTGATTGTAGGAACACAACCTACATTGTTGATTTGGGGAGGAGGAGTTGTGGTTATAGGATGTGAGATTTGACTAGAATACCTTGTAAGCATGCAATCGGTGCTATTTACATGTATAGGCAAACTCTTGAAGATTTTGTTTATCGGTGCTATCGGAAAGAGACTTACTTGGCAACTTACAATACAATGATCCATCCTGTGCCTAAACAGTATGACTGGTTGCACACTGGATTGGATGCTAACTTTCCTCCTTTTATTAGAAAACAAGTTGGCAGGCCAAAGAAGATGAGAAAAATGGATGCAGATGAACTAGCCAATCCGAACAAGGTTTCTAGGACGATACATGGTGTGTAAAATATGTTTGTCAAGAGGCCACAACATAAGGTCCTGCGAGAATAATTTACATCTAAAGTCAAATTTAATAAAAGAAACATCATCGACAAGGACTGATCAAGTAATGACCTATTTTTGCTATGTCATGTTCTATAATTACAAAACTAATTGAGTTATATTTTGCTACTTTACATTTTGGATTGATAGAGAAGATGCTTTCAGAGTTAGTAGTGTTTCTCTCACACAACCTACGTCTACTGTTGAGTCAACTTCGATTGAGGAAAACCACACTTGAAGTAAATCTTATTCGTAGGTAAACGAAGTAGTAGGTGAATTCCTTGTGTAGAATATTTATAATTTCATAGTCATTAATTAAACCATACTTGTGTTGTAGCCAACAAAACTGTCATACTATAGTGGAAAATCAACTGCTCAGGCTAGAACTGCTCAGACTAGAAATGCTCGTGTTGGAAATGTTTGATCTAGAAGTGGGTAAGCTAGAAGTTAAAGTGGGCAAGCTAGAAGTTAAATGCTGGACATGCCATTCTATCTTTTTTGGACATGCTATTTTTTGGTTAGACAACATATTTTTTTGGCTAGCAGTCAAACTATGCAAATAGACTGGAAATGCTATCTTATTTTTTGCTAGAATTGTGTTGTCATATGTGTTGAAGTGCAGGTTAGCTTGTGCGTTTGCAATTTGCTTCTTTGGTTAAGAAGGCCTAAGCTAGGCATATGTTTGCATGCTGTTTTTGGTGCATGGTTTACTATTATATGGTGGAATGGTTGACAATTTTTTATGAGTAGTTTGCATATTGAACTGCTGGGCATGTGTTTGTATGAGCTGCATGTTGGACTCCTGCTATTCAATGCAGTGGTGGACTGACTACTGCATGGTGAATGGTTGGCAGTTTTTTGCATGCTGCCTGGTGCATGAGTTTGTTTTGTTTTTTTATTTTTTTTTATTTTTTGGTATGCTGTTGTTTTTGGTATGATGGTTTTGTTTGGTATGCTGCTTTTGTCTGGAGTCAAAATACCAAAGTTTTTTGAATTACTTTTGTTTGCCTATTTTGGAGTCAACATACAGCATTTAGTTTAATTGAATTGCTGATTCAATGTTTTTGGTATTATGCTTTTTTGTCTTCTAATGCATTCCATATGCACTGCCATTCACACAAAACTCTAATCATCTCCTCTTGCAACAAATCCTCTACTCAGATGCTAATAAACTCAACTCTAATAGGTATAGGCATCTAATGCCAATGGAAGGTATTAGTTTCATCTGTTTAAAACTTCCATCTTCATAGTGCCATAATCAAGTCATCTGGAAATAGAAATTCTTTGGTTTCACCAAATAAAAGCATCTTACACTAATTACCTAATACCAAAAAGGTCCTCCAAATAAATTAAAGGATATTGAGTGCATTAACGAATTTATCATTCTTTATTAATAATAACTTCATATTTATTAGAGTAAAAAAAAACTTTATATTTATTAATAGGCAACAAATTATAGTAAATCCCATTAAAGGATATAGCTTATCCTTATCCAAGTTCCAATAAAAACTTGGTTGTATATCTTTTTTATTGCACTGTATTTTTTCACCTCCCTCTCCAATCAATCAATCTTCTCTGAAAGTTTTGGAACAACCTCCTTTCCACATTCAGACATTTGTGGGTCAATCCATCTAAAAAAATCACAATTTGACGCACCCTACAAATCAAATCAATATAAGCTATAAAAAAATAAAAAATATATATTGTGCATATATAATTTTTAATTTTTTGAAGCTCTATTAGGTTTCAAAATTTTAATTATTTTTGGGTTTAGTTTTGTTTTCACCTTCTGATTCTAGGGAGTAATCAATTTGAACCAGAAATTTTATCCTAAAATTTCATACATATAACATAAATACACAATACCTAAATCAAACCCAAAAAAGTTACCCCAAATCATCCATATCTTCCACAACCTAGAAACCTCCTACCCATGTTTGTTTCAGTACATGATGTTCGTACTAAAGCTATTATATCATAATAACACTTTCGCATCGAAGATTTTAAAACTTCAGACCCAGATTAAGAAGCATGGTATGAAGATGACATCCCCACTTCTTTACCTCTCCCTACACCTCAACGTCACTCTGGCAAAGACACTTTATAGATGAAGAGGAACAAATATAGAAATGGATGACTTATTCTCTTAGACTCCAAGGGCATTCCTGTCAATTCATAACATTTTTTCTTGTTGGGTATAAGACACTTGCGCTTTCCAAGCGTGTGCATCACACTGACTATTAACTCCAACAGTTCTATCAAACGTTGCACTTTAGATAACAATACAGAGGGTATTAGTGCATAATACTGAAGTTGAGGGGATATAAGATTTTCGACCTAAGTACAGGGGGTGTAAAGACAATTAATTTTAAATTATATAATATCACAAAATTTTATATTTTTAAACTAAGCATGAATAATATGTGCAACAAAATAAAGTATTAAAATATTAAATTGGAATCAAATCATAATTTTTAAGCAAAATACCTTAGTTATTTTTTAGAAGGATGAAATTGAACCTTGATTCTTGAGATAAACTTTTTACAACTTGAATATAGAATTTTAACATTTATTAAAATGGTGTCTTGATTGAAAGAGAATGAGAATTTGAGAAACTAGAAAGAGTGGGTTGAGAGAGAGTGAATGAGAAAGGTTGGGTTAAGAGAGAGAGAGAGGAATAGAGAGAGAAACATAGAGAGGACGGTGTAAAAAAAATAAAAACTGCTGCAAATTGATGAGTTTGATGAGGGGGAGAGGGAGGGTGAAAAAATAAAAATAGAGAGAGAGAGTGGTGTAAAAAAATAACAAAACTGCTGCAAATTAAGTTTAATGAGAGAGAGATTGAGAGAGAGAGAGAGAGGTGAAAAAATAAATATAATAGGCTTTTGGGTTTAGAGAGAGAGAATGAAAGAACTTGCTTGAATTTAATGAGAGAGAAAGAGGAGGAGGAAATGAAAGATGAAAAGTCTATTAAATATTAAATGAAGCAAAATTTGAATTCAGTGTGGGCAATTTATTATGCATTAAAACACAAAAAATCAATATAAAATATATAAAAATTTTGCAATCAGTTAGGGCAACTGCTGCCCCCTCTTGCCCCTTAGCAATCCGCCCCTGAATATAAGGAAGCTAATAGCCCGGGGTAGACTTAAGATTTGGTATTAATCTCGATTGATATAAAATTTTATTGTAAAAAAGGTTTAATATTTGTTCATATAAGAAAAATATAATAGAAATAGAAGAAATAAGTAATTGTAATGGATAAAGTAGGTCCGGTTAAATTTAAAAAAATAATTAAAATAAAAATAAAATTTTTGAGCTAAGGTCCTGGGTTTTAGCCCAAGTCTCGTTCTGCCCCTGAAAAAAAGGATAAAGAAATCATATATTAATTAACCAACTAAACTTAATTTATTGTTTCTATTTTATTTTTAATTTTATAGTGATTACTCATTAGGGGTCTACAGCAATCACCTAGTAAATAAATGGTCTATGGACGTAAACAAAATTTATAAATAAATAGTCTAAAGATTAATGTTCATCCTGATATTTTAATTTTGAGAAAGAATTCTGATTGCATAGTTCAATAGTGTAAATAATAAACTAAGAGGAATTTGCAGGCTGCAAATTAGCCCATTCGATCGACCACGTAAATTCGTCAAGTTTAGTGGACATGTGGCAATGCTACATAAATCAAATTGCATGGAGCCATTTTTTGCTAATTAATTTTTTGAAAAGAATAATAAAATAAAAAATGAAATAGATACCCAAACCACCTACCAATTAAGCGGAGACTCCCCTGCTAGGCCAGCCACCCTATCTAGGATATATATTGTAACAACCAGAGTTTGTTATTCACAAAAGCACTCACAAATCCCTCGATTCCTAAACCCTCATAAAATGACTTATTGTCTCTCTGCACTCGTATGGGATGGTCTTATACATGGGATGGTATTGGACTGGGACTTAGGGGTTAAATGGGATGGTTTTGGACTGGGACTTAGGGGCTTACCACCCCAAGGTCTCAAGTTCAAGTCTCCTCTCTAGCAAAAACTTGGGGCCAGCCTCCTGGGCGCAAAGCGTAGTAAAGGTTGGTAGGACGGGCCTCATTGGCTGGACGAACCGTATCCAGTTCTTGGGTGTGGGTCCGACTCCCCGCCGCTACGCGAGTTTGCGATTTACCGCTATACATGTTGAGGAGCCGGTATGTGTGGCACAAACCAAAAGAGATTCACTCTCTAGGGGTTTGGCCTAGGGAGTGAATCTCTCGAGGTTAAATCCGTATGCTTCACTTTTCTTCTTTAGCTAATTTTAAACCAAGCAATGGGTTCGAAACGCATTGATCCCACCAAAAGGGTTCATCTCCCTCCCACTCAGTAAATCAAATCTGGTAATCCGAAGACCTTATGATGTCCCTTAAAATCAACGGTACAGCTTCAAGAATGGAGCTCATGAGTTGTGGGTGTTCAAGACAGAGAAGCCTCACACTATCACCAGCAAGCCTAGGCCCCGGACGGAGATTCGTATACAAGTAAGAAAAAGGCGACCCAATACTTGGGCTGCTAGCCCGGTAGCTTGGGCCAAACAGTTTTTTTTTTTTTTTTTTCAAAAGTTTATTATTATTATTTTTTTAAATTTAATTTATTTTAATTTTTTTTAACCGACACACTTGTTCAGTACAAATTTTGTAACTTAATTTATTTTGTCTTTAAACTATTTATTCAATCAAGAGATCTCCAAATCTTGAATCTCACTCCTAATTAAAAACGCACGATAAATATTTCAAAGTGGATTCGGGTTTACAGCGTAAATACACTGCCAAAACAAATGTGTTAAATCTCAGCAGTTGATCATCCAATGGCTTAGATGATTAATTCTCATGACCCTTCTAGTATTTTTCTTTAATCTTATTCTTATGATTCTTCCACATCTTCCGACACTTGTCATACATAACGTCTTGGAAGTTTAGAGGAACATCAACTACATTGGTCTAAAAATAACAAATTATAGAATATTATTTAATATTACAAGTTTCAGCATAGAAACCACATACAAATGAAATAGGAAAATTTCATACATGCACCTCAGCCCAGAGACCCTCAAATGTAGAATTCGAGAAACGATCCCACTCGAGGGTGGTCAACGAGACTCTGATCGAATTTTGGACCAAGTGTCTAAGCTGGGAAATGAAGAACTGTCCATCCTTCTCCATCGGATAGGGCGTGTCATCCTACTATACGGTCATCCATTGTGACCTGCAGTTCCATTACGACAATCCCTTCAAGGCCTTTTTACCGGACCTCGAAGGCCTACTCGAAGTGGGAGAATCTGTTACAAACAAAATGTTAAATGACAAGTTTTTACGGAAGAAATATTTATAATGAATAAGATAAAATCTTAAACTGACAAACTTTACTTGCCCCTGTATTGTCAGACACTGAAAGTGTCTGACTATGTATCGAAGGACACACCGGCATAGAAGGTGATGGCAGGATAACATCTGTTGAGCTACTGCCTGCATAGGATAGGCTGAGGCACTCAGCGATCGTCCCGGGACCAGTCCTCCTCTTAGAGCATTTGAACACTTCTCCCTAACTATTCACAAGTTAAATTTATTACAATTTAAAAAAAATAAATATTTAAAATCAACCCTTTTTTTTTTGTAACGGGAGAAATCACCTAGCGGTTTTACCCATTGAGTTACAAACCCTTGGAGGAACTAGTGCAACAACCCACCGCCAAGTCCCCCCACTTAAATCTTAGCCGCTCTAGGTGAGAATCAAACCTACGACCTGGGTATATCACCCAAGCCTTAGACTTGACTCCCACTCTACTGGACCAACCAGGGGTGGGTATTTAAAATCAACTTTGTTTGGATAAAAAAGTACATAACCCTGTCTTAGGTATGTAAATCAACCGTATCTTCTTCGACTGTGTCCTTAACCCAATTAATATTTTCATCACATTGGACGATTACATCTTGGTCAAGACCTTGTTAGGTGAATGCATCAATGTCTAGCTCATCGCACTCAATCTGATACACCCCCTTCCCGACATTTTAACCGTAATTTGCCCATTAGGATTAGTTCGATCTCCAACATAGTAAACTTGCTCTGTCATAGACGTTACTATGTACGGTTCATCTTCTATTTGTACATCTCGATATAACAAATTGTTAAAATTTAATAATTTAAATTGGTACTTCTCAGTTTTAACCTATTTGAGAAAATTGGTCCCATCTCATTCGAGAATGTACGATCCAACTTGCACTCAACCACTCGATGCCTTTGTCCCCTAATTAGATAAAATTTCGGCAGCATGTCTATGTGGTTCTCTAAATACACGACACAGACACAACATCAGTTGTACTCTGTGCATGTACCCGGAGAACAACAGGACGTCAACTTAAACTCCATCTAATATAGGACATTACATGAGCTGTTGAAGGCAAGGTAGATAGTTGCATTCCTAAACTATCCGAACTGGACAATTCAAGAATGGTGTACGTCAATCCTCGCATGTTCATTGAAAAAATAACAAACTTGGTCGAAGACCTAATTCGTCTCCTAAGGATGACCAAATGGGTGGCATACGAGATTCTCAAACGGGTCTAAGTTTCACTAATGCATGCAAATAAATAAAATAAAGGACGAACTTAAGTAACTACCTAATTATAAGTTAGGGGTTTGTGTATTGCCTATTTGGTTAACTAGTTAAATATTATTAAGTACCTAATTATAATATTATAATATACTTAATGACATAATTACAATATCACTATTTTACCTATTTCTCTTATCAATTAGGCCCAAGTAAGATATTAGATTGAGCCAAAACAAGGACATGTATTAAGAAACATATTTAATTGGGCTCAAGTAAGATATTGGATTGGGCCCAAGTAAGATTTTGGATTGGGCCCAAGTAAGATTTTGGATTGGGCCCAAGTAAGATTAGGGGGATTATGTATCAGTTATGAATTTAACATATTTGATTGGGCCCAAGTAGGATATTGGATTAGGCCCAAGTAATAAGGGATTTACATACTAATTAGTAATTCAAGTAATTAAATATTATTAATTTACCTAATTATAATATTATAACGTTGTTATTTTATCTAATTTCCTCAAAGTATTAAGAGTTGATTGGATTAAGCCAAATAAAGGCCCAAGTAAGATTAGGGGATTGTGTATCAGTTATGAATTTAACATATTTGATTGGGCGCAAGTAAGTATTGGATTGGGCCCAAGTAAGATTATGGATTTAAGTATTAATTAGTAATTTAACTAATTAAATGTTATTAAGTAACTACTACTAATTATCTGATTAATTATAATATTATTACTTAATTTACCTACTTATAATATTATAATACTATTATTTTACCTAATTTTCTCATAGTATCAATATTTGATTGGATTGAGCCCAAGAAAAATATTGGCTTGTGCCCAACTAAGATTAGGGAGGTTGTGTATTACCTATTAATTTAACTGCTTAAACATTATTATTTAACTATCATTAAGTATCTAATTATAATATTATAATACACTAAATAACGTAATTATAATACCACTGTTTTACCTAATTCCGTTATTAATTGGGCCTAAGTAAGATATTAGATTGGGCCTAGGTAAGATTATGAGTTTACGTATTAATTAGTAATTAAACTAATTGAATATTATTAATCAACTACTGCTAATTATCTAATTAATTATAATATTATTACCTAATTTATGTAGTTATAATATTATAATATTATTATTTTACCTAATTTTCTCATAGTCTCAATATTCGATTAGATTGGGTCCAAGAAACATATTGGCTTTGGTCCAAATAAGATTATAATATAATATTGAAATATTATTATTTTACTTAATTTTCTAACTATTGTTAATATTACATTTGATTGGGCTCAAGATTTATATTGAATTGGGTCTAGGTAAGATTCAGAATTTGTGTATTATCATCAGTTTAATTATTATTATTTAAAAATTACACTTAAATAAACTATCTAAAAATAAAAATCTACAACAAATAAAAAAATACGACACAAAATAAATAAATTAACAAATCATTATTTAGTCATTATATCATAAGTCGAATAACTATTTAGTATTTCAAATAATAATAATATTTTTAATAATTAACTTAATCTAACCATTACGATATTAATCGAAGCAATTTAATTTTTCCTAATGTAATGAAATGCTCAATTTTCTAATTCATTATTTAGTATTTTAACTAATATTAATATTTAATGAACCTAATATTTATAATTTAATATTATTATTTACCTAATCTTAATATTTTTAATATTACTGTTTAATATTACGAAGATTATAATATAATTTAATTTCCTTAATGTAACGTTAATTAATTTATTTTAAAAAATTAAACATTTACGTATTTATAATTCCAAATATGATACTTTAATATTCTTCCTATTTAAAATTAATTTTATAATTGTTTAATCAATACTTCATAAAAAATCATATTAAATATTATTTTATAGTTGGCTTAATGAATGATGATAATATATATAACTTTTCCAAACAATCTTAATAATTTACTCCATTAGGAACTAATTTTGAATTCAACAAATTAAACATTAACGAGCTTATAATTTCAAATTTTTAGCTCAATAAAATAACATAATTTGTTGAAACCTTTAAAATACTTTTTATTTAATATTTTTCATAATTGTTTTAGTGAATAATAATAATATATATAAATTATTTAATAAATTATATTTTCTTATTAGGAGTTAATTTCAATTTACTTTTTTAAATTTAAAAAAAATTAAGCATTCACTCCTTTATAATTTCAAAATACTATAGTTCAATAAAATAACATACTTTGTTTGAAATTATTTTTAATACTTAAAAATATTTTTATATTTGTTTTAATAGATTAGGTGTCAAAAATTACTCTTTTCTATATATTTAAAATCATTTTGATAGTTACTTTAATGAATGGTAATAATTTATATAAATCACTAGAAAATAAATATATACGTTAGGAGTTAATTTAAATTTAAGTTTTCAAATTTAAAAATAATTTTAAATTTAAATTAATAAAACATTCGCTCGGTTTCAAATTTTTAGTTCAACAAAATAAAAAAAGTCCAAAATTATTTCTCTTTTTAAAATTATGTTCATAATTGTTTTAACCAATGTTCTATCAACTTTTACTCATATTTATTTAAAATTATTTTTATAGTTGGTTTAGTGAATGATAATAAAAGATATAAATTAACAATAAAATTATATTTTGTTATATTTTTTGTTACACATTAATGTTATTATAAATTTTTTAATTTAAAAATACTTTTCAATTTAAAAAAAATTAAGCGCTCCTCAATAAAACTGAAACAATTTATTATTTTAAATAAATTTGGAATCACTACAAAAATAAATTGAAAAATAATTCCCACCTCTCGACACTGCCATAATCCAAAATATTTCCAAAGCCTCTTTCACTTCCACCCATTAACCTAAAAAGAAAAAAAAATGGCTCAAAAAAAAAATACTGGAAGCAAAAATTCCAGCCAACATCAACCAACACACCAACAACAAAATCTAGCCAATATACATGATCACCACAATAAAAAAATAAACAAATGAGTAACTAGAAATAAAAAAAATAAACAAAAAATAATATACAAACATACTTGATGATCATCACTATCTCCAACCAAAAAAAAAAACCCAATAACAAACAATATAAAAAAATGTTAGTACATAAAAAAATTCATACCAAAAGTTCACACCTGAGTAAAAGAATGGGAAGGTGGTCGATTTGAGGCTCAAAACAACCTTAGCAAAAAAAAAAAAAAAGGCTAAAACAAAACGGTAGAGAAAAAGAGAGACCTAGAGAGAGAGAGAGAGAGAGAGAGAGGGAGGGACCTGACAGCGGCGGCAGCAGCGGTCCGGCGAGAGGAGAGATGGGTAGGGAGGAGGGAGGGCAAGGGGAGAGAAGAGAGAGCATGGGAGAGGGAGAGAGCGAGAGGAAAAAGAGGGAGGGAGGAAAAAAGAAAGGCGTGTTCTGCCTGAGTATAACTATAGTATTAGCAACCGCTTCAAGCGGTCACTAAAGCCACTGCGAAACAATTATTTGCGATTACCATAAGCGATCGCTCGAATTTTTCCATCACCAATCCCTTGTCGCGCTGTAATCGCGACGACAAGGTCAGCAACTGCCAAAAGCGGTCGCTAATAATCCTTTGCGACCGTAAAAAACAGTCACCCAAAATTTTCTCTCTCCAATAATGCAATTCCTAGTAGTGATATCATAAAACAAAAAAGTTATATATATTTATTTATTTGGAAAAAATAAAGTATTTTTGGAAATGAAGTTTGAAATAAAAAGAATTTTAAGTTTAATATTGAAGGGTACAAATGGACTAGTGTTGAAACAAACCAGAGGTAAAATGGTTTTTTTACAACTGAAATTTGAATTGAGTCAAAATTTACTTAATTAATAATTACAAATATGTTAATTAATTTATCAATCTTTTGGAAAGTTTAGAATGCATAGATGCCATGAAAATGGTCCCAGATGTCTTTCTTAACCTCGAGTTTCATTGGTCCGAATTGAAGAGATGATAGGTTTTTTCCTAGATTTCCATGAAATGCAATTATCTGCTAAAAATATGCATGACCTAGATGTGCTTTGTCTTGTTTCTTGACATCCTTCCCAATCTGCATCACAAAAAGCATATAACTTATGAGTACTTTAGGTTAGAAAAGCTAGACCATAGTGTTGAGTCCCTTTGAGGTACATAGCGCAAGATTCTTTTGAGTCCTTTCATGTCTCCTTCATTTGGTATTTGGAGATGTTGGCACACTTTGTTCGCTGCTTGCACTATTTCAGGCCTAGTATATGTGAGGTATTGGAGTGCTCCATCCATAGTTCTATATTATGTGGCTCTGGTTACTTTATTGTCTTGTGGTGTTGGTTGAGATTTCAAAGCCATAGGAGTGTTGCAGTGAGAGCTCTTTAGGAGCCCTGCTTTTTGAAGGAGAACCTTTGTATACTTTGTTTGGGAGATGGAGATTCCTCTTTCAAATTAACGAACTTCCAAGCCTACAAAATAGTAGTGAGCTTTCACAAATTTTTTAGTGCAAACTCTAAACTTAGTTGTTGGATGCGCTCTCAATATATGCCTCGTTGTTTCTTGTAATCACTACATTGTCAACATATACCAACATTAGTGTATTAGTGTTATATATTTATTAAAAATTCTCTTAACCAAGCAATTACAGACAATAACATGAGATTTATGAGAAAACCCTTTCACATGGAGAAAAATCTCTATTATAAATTACACTATCAATGGGTTACAAGACTCTCCTCAGACCCTTAATGATTCACTCGCACAAATCCTTTCATCGCTCTTGCTTGATTCACTCGATAAACTTTACAAGTGGAGTTCCTACTTCGCATAGAAAATAAAGATGGAATAAACTAAAACAAAGGCTACAGAAAGATCATAAATACCCTAAGAATGAAAAACTCTCTCTAGATCTCTATAATATGTCCCTGTGTCTATTCACTGAGGTCAAGTCTATATATGTAAAGTTACAAACGGTTGCCCTAATTTGGTAAAATAGAAAACAAATTCATACACCAAATATGCAGCTCGAACCTTCAAACATCCAACGCCGTGCCTGCGCCAATATGTCAAACTCTCGTGCATCCATCTTTCAAGTTGTGGGGTTTACTGGATTTTGTTCTGCACTAGATAATAAAAGGGGTACACCTGCGAGCTCCCTGCGCGGTCTCAGCGCCATATTGGTACAATCTTACGCTCCCCGTGTGCTACCTGCGATGTGTACTAGAATTTTTGTGGCTCTGCTCAACTAAATCCTAAATCGTGTAAGATTGTGTTTTGTCTAGTTATGTGTCTTGAATTTGGAGCATCGTAATCTTTTGGAACTTTGCCAACTTTAAAAAAAAATCTTCACTTTAGGAAACTTGCAAATCATCCTTGCAAATCATCTTTTTTCTCCAAATTGAGAAGCATTCCAGTTTTTCATATTTGGCTTAAGATTTTGTATGGATCTGCCATAATAAATTTTATAATCTCTCCCTTGGTAATTCCATATCAAAACCTAAGTTAAATTTTAAACAATAATTCTTTGCACTTAGAGCAAACATATCAAGGCATCTTATGGCAAAAGAAATCTTATATGAAAACAACATACACAATACCAAGTTACAAGTTTTGAAAACATAACAAATCAATAGTAGAATTATTACAAGCCTAATTTTACTTCCCATTTTAGTTATGGAAATGACAAGCACAAAAAAGATAAGGGGGAATAGGCATAAAACAGGTCCAAAACATATCCAAAACAAATAATATCCCAACAAATCAATAGAAGCCACTGCTACCATCAAATCCACTCCTACCATTTGCATTGCCACCTCTAAAAGTCCCACCACCAAATCCTGTGTCGTCCTCGTCATCATCCTGGTGCAACTCATCCTCGAAAGTACCAAAATTGTCGATCTGCTAGTGCAAAGACTGGAAGTTGGTAATGCAGAGATCAGTCAAAGCCTTAATATTGCATTCAATGGTATCCAAGCGTCCACCAAGTGCTGTTTGATCAGCTCGAATACACTGTACTTCCCCATGAAGCCTAAACAATGATAAGGACATAGAGTTCATAGTGTAAGGATGAGTGCTACAGCTAAACTCAACCTCAATGGACTCGTCAAATATGTCATATATAGCCTGACTCATGGATTTACGTACAGTGAGTCATGTGATGGCAGAGGGATGTGGTGTAAGTCCAGAGGATGGTAACTCAATTTGATTGGCTTGAATGATTTTGGTGACAACAACAGCAAAAAGTAAAGAATTGATTTCTCACAATCATTATTAATTTAAATCTTATTTCACATTCCTTTCTTGGAAAATTTTATCAAGTAAAATTCATTTCTTATCATGTTTTGATTATTTATATTGTTTTTGTGTTTTATAGTGGTATGGAAGGAAAACACCCAAAGAAAGGCAACTTGAAAACTTAAATAAGAAAATCAATAGAGAAGTGGGAAAGCTTGTTAATTACAACTTAGGGCATATCTTAAGCTTCTGGGATCCAATTGAGGTGATTCAAAAGTCCAAAATCAAATACACATTCTAAGCTACAACTTTCATGTAGAAGCCAAGTCCAAAAAAGGTCTACATCTACCTTGAAATCAGCTTGCAAAGTTACACAATTTAGAATTCTTCAGATGGTTTAGCATGACATCCTGTCAGTTTTTTGATCATAACATTTTACTCACAACTCCAATTAATGCAATTCTTTTTGGGTTAGAAAGAAAACTCAAAGGGCTACAATATAGCATTTGGAGCTGAGCACTATCTCCTGGTGTCCCAACAGTGTTGGGACAAAAAGGACTATTAGGTTTCTAACTCTAGACTGCAAAGTAGACATCTTCACTTCTCAATGGCATCCCGACGAGACGCAATGGCCTTGATGGTTTAGATTTTAGGGTTTTTCTACATTCTTCTACAAATACGGATGTTGTATCAGACTTTGGGGGCTGTTAATACATTTTAAGGTTATTTTTCTAATAGTTTTCTTTGAGTTTTAGGGAGTTTTCATTATGTTTGATTTGAAGATTTGGATTCAAGTATTAGGTTTAGTTGAAGTTTCGTAAGGTGTTCGCTTTTTTCTCTCTTATGGTTTACACATGTAAGTTACTTTGTATTTAATTATTTCAATTCCATGCTTTAGTTCAGATTTATTTCATATTTCTTTTGGTTTCTTTAGACTTTAATATCTTCTTTTGTTTTCACCTTTCATTTTACATCAATGGATGGTTTGTAAGTATATTTTTCTCTTCGAAGTTCAAGATGTTAGGCTAGGGTTTGTTCTTGGCTTCAAGCCATTGAAAGTTGTGTGGTAGTTTGGTGAACTCATATGTAAAAGAATATTTTTCAATGAAATATCTTTTTGATTTTTAATTGGCATCTCATAGTAAGTTATGGTTCCTTTGAAATCAACTCCCCTGTGTTACAACCATAACTTAGTAACAAGTTTTCACTTGTGCGCACCAAGTATTTGCTTCAATGTCCCAGTGACTTGGAAACATATTTCTTAGAACCCAAATTAGGTTTTCTTACAAAATCAAATCACCCGTGTTATAATCATAGCTTGGTTATGATTGGCCACCTATGTATACCAAGTGTTTGATTCAATTGCTCGGTGATTTGAAACTTATTTTCCTAAAACTATAACAAGAGGCTTTCTTTAGAAATTGATTCACTCGTGTTACAATCAAAGCCTGGTTATGAGTTGATGCTCGTGCACACTAGTTGTTCGATTCAATGTCCTGGTGAGTCTGAAACTAATTTCAAAAGCCTCCGCTTGCCTTGGGTTCCATAAATTAGGTTTCAATGAAATATCTTCTGACCTAGCAATGCATGTGCATTTGCTAGGTTGAGTTATCAATGTGTGCTTCAGTAAACCACTACCCCATTACTGGATTTGGTTCGAAGCGAAGATTATTTTAATTATTTTATTTTTAATATTTTCATTTTTATTTAATATCGTAATTTCTTCACTCCATCATTCTTAACCCAGCTCTACTCAAGCAACTTATAAATCCAAAGTTTGTTTAGATTAACTTAGGTTCACCTATTAACTAGGAGAACAAGCGTAGAGCTTTTAACAAAGCCCTCCCTATGGAGATCACCTCAATTCCCACTGGGTAAAACTACGACTACCCTTTTGCACTTGAAAGGTAGAACTCAAACACATATCAGGGTTGGTCAAGAATCCTTGGTACACTTAAGTTGTTAGGTAGTGAAAATAAGTTGAAAGATGAATAATGTAAGATCAAACTTAAGATCAATGAAGATGGCACAAATGACACGACCATGTCTTAGTATAGCTCCAGAGTAATTTGAAGTAGGATCAATGGATGCAGACACAAAAAGGTTCAACATGCAATGATCAATCTTAAGATGTCCATAAATATAAGTCTCACCTCTCCAAGGTAGAGAGCTAGTAAGGACACTAAAAATGTTGGTCAGATCCTCTTTAGTGGGAGAGACACCATCTTGAGTAGGATAAAAGAGAGTATGTCAGGTATAACCATTATTGGGACTCAATTGATAGAGGTCATAAAGACAGCATTTTCAAATCTATTTCATGGAAGTTTGCATAAAATTCTTTGACCAATTTAACAGGCACAAATGCAGAAATGTCTATGATAGATTCCTAACCTAACTTTGTAAATAGTGAGCGGATCAAAAAAAAAATCATTCAGGTCTAGTTTTCTTCCACCTTTTTGAGAACAAATTACGAAATTCATTTTGATTTAGAAAACGGTTCCCAGATGAAGATGCATTTCCATTCCTTTTAAACATTTTTATAGAAAGTGAACCCAACAGTGATATGCAAATACAATCTACGACACAAAATGCAATAAACTAAAGAAAAAAAGTTAGACGAAAAGTACCTAGAACATAAATATGCAATCCTATGCACCAGAGAGGAGATGGATGGTCGCATGTGCAGAGATGGGGCTCATGCAAATGAAGACCAGTGCTAACCATCCAACTTATATAGAGGGGTTAGTCCCTCACGCTCACTGCGCCTTCGGTGTGCCAACTGCCTAAAAGGAGACACTCCCTACACCTTCCTTGCGAGGTGCACTATAGTGTCCCGAGGATACAGCCTCCTTGCTCTTTCCTACTAATCTCTCTAGAATGTGCCTGTAGGTGATTTTATACCTTAAACAAAATAAAGAATTGTTTTTAAATATAATATATGTACGAAAAAAATAAGAGGAAGGTTCATTAGATAGATTAAAGAAATTTTACTTTGCTTATGTCCAAATATGCAAATCAATCCTTCAATCTTTATAAATTGAAATGAACAAGAATGCATCTTTCCAAATAAATCTCCAAGTCTACGTCCTCAGATGAATTAAGCCATAAAATCAAAAGAAAATGGTTGTGTGCGTGTGAAATTATGACTAATCAAGCATTTATTCTCCCCCTCAAACAAATCATAAGATCAAGAGATTAAATTTGAAGCACCAAATAAATTGAGAGCAAATTTTATTTATTTGTTTATTTATTTATTTTATCCAGTCACAATTCTTCATGTATACCCCATTCAAGATCCTAACAGCTTTCATGCATTTATGGGTAGGTAACTATTCCCTTAAAAATTAATAAATCAATGAGAGGTTTCTCACTGGTCCCACTGGTAGCCCTTTTCACGATAGGATATATATATATATATATATATATTATTTGCTCTTCAACATTTTTCCAATGCGTTAAACAGTAATTCAAAATCTATAGATAAAAAGATGGAAAGATATATATAAAATCAATTAAATGTTTAAAAAAGCACAACAAAATTACCAAAACATTTATTTTCAATTTAGACAGGATTACAAATTTTTAATTCATTGGAAATTTATTTGACTCAATGATTGATGCACATATAAGGAAATAGATGTTATAAAATATATTCAAAACAAATAATGAACTCCTATCTTTTCTATTTTTAGAAAACTAGGGATGTGAATAAATATCCAAAGACTTCCTAAGAGATTCAAAGTGAAAGGCATCCAAGGGTTTAGTAAAAAGATTAGCAAGTTGATTTTCAGTTTACACATACCCTAAGGAAATCACATTCTCCTCAACCAACTCTCCAATAAAATGATATCTAATGTCAATGTGTTTGTGCAAGAATGCAGGATAGGGTTTTTAGAAATGTTAATGGCACTCATATTGTCACAAAACAATGTAATAGTATCTTGTTCTAACCATAGTCAGCATAAGAGTTGGGTACAATAACTTCCAGTTGCAATATATTCAGCCTTTGCAGTGGACAAAGATGTGGCATTTTCCTTCTTACTATGCCAAGAGACTAAGTTATTACCAATGTAAAAATATCCGCTGAAAGTACTCTTATAATCATCTACACGACCGCCTAATCAGTGTCAAAGTATCCCACAGGATTAGGATTGGTGTTGCAAGTGAACCAAATCCTAAAGTCTAGTGCGCCAATGACATATTTTAAAATTCTTTTAACATCATGCAAATGTGACTCCTTAGGATTAGTCTAATATCTAGCATACACACCTATGCTTAATGCAATATCAGGTCTTCTAGAAGTGAGATATAGCAGACTCCCTATCATGCTCTTGTACATGGTCTAGTCAACATTTTTACTACTGGGGTCCTTATGAAGTTTAGTGCTTATGCTCGTGGGAATTCTAGCATGTTTAGTATTAGAGAAACCAAACTTTTTCACTAAGTCTTTAGCATATTTAGATTAAGAAATAAAAATTCCTTCATGCTCTTGTTTAACGTGAAGACCTAGAAAATAGTTCAATTCACCCATCATACTCATTTCAAATTGTGTAGACATTAATTTTTTACCAAATTCAATAGCATATTTATCACACATGGATCCAAACATAAAATCATCAACATAAATCTATGCAATCAAAATGTGTTTAGAGTCAGTGCGAATAAACAAAGTTTTGTCCACATTCTGATGCATAAAACTAGACTCAAGTAAGAAGGCAATGAGTCTCTCATACAAAGCATGTGGTGTTTGTTTTAAAGCATAAAGAGCCTTTTTTAGTTTATACACATGGTTAGGAAATTTTGGGTTCTCAAAACCTTAAAGTTACCCAATATACGCTATTTCTTAAAGAAAGCCACTCAAAATTGCACTCTTGACATCCATTTGATATCATTTGAATTTTAAAAAAAAGATGCAATGACTAAAAGTAACCTAGTGGATTCAAGTCAAGCAACAGGAGTAAAGGTTTCATCAAAGTAAACACCCTTCACTTAAGTGTGATCTTAAGTAACAACCCTAGCCTTCTTTCTAATGACATTACCAAATTTATCACTTTTGTTTTTAAATATCCATTTAGTTCCACACATTAGATTAAGTAGGTCTATCCATACATCATTCCTAACAAATTGATTTAACTCTTCATGCATGGCATTTACCCAATTGTCATCAAGTAAATCTTCATTAACATTCTTAGGTTCAACTAAAGAAATATAACACGCAAAAGTTACCTCATTCCTTAATTGCTAGCATTTTTTCATTTTATCAGTTATCTTTCCAAAGATTTGACTAGCCGTGTGGTTTAGCTTTACTTTAGAAGATAGTTCCAATTGTGGATTATTTTCTATTATGGCAAGGGAATCATCTTCTCCTTGCTTAACTTTATTTTCTTCAATTCTTTCACTTGTCTCGCTGGTCATCTCCATAGTACTATTGTCTTATTTAACCTGCTAGAAAACAGTGGAATCAATATGATCATCTACAACTACATAAATGGATTTCATCATTGAAGAAGTTTTTAAATTATAAACATAAAAAGCACGGCTCGTAGTAGAATAGCCTAAGGAGATTCTTTCATCACGTTAGGAGTCAAATTTCCCCAGGTTTTCTCCATCCTTGAGAATGAAGCACTTGCTCATAAAAACTTAGAAATACTTAACATTGGGCTTCTTAATATTCCATGGCTCATAGGATGTTTTTGATGTACCAAGACAAAGATACACCTTATTGGTTATGTAGTATGCAGTGTGCACAGCTTCAGCCTAAAACTTCTTTAGAAGTTGCTTTCCATGTAGCATTAAGTGTACCATCTCTTGTAAAATTCTATTTCTTCTCTCCATGACTCTATTTGCTGGGGGGTCTTTGGCACTAAGAACTTATGCTTAATTCCATTTTCATCACAAAAATTAGCATACTTTTGATTCTCAAACTCTCTTCCATGATCAGTTTTGATTCTTGTGATGCATCCAATCACTTTATTGCTTCTCTTGTTATAGCTTGAAACATAAGGACTTAAAAGCTTCAAAAGTATTATATTTTTCACATAAGAAATTAATCCAATCAAATCTAGTGTAATCATCTAGAGCAATAAAGATATACTGCCTACCACTAAGATTTTTAGTGTGTGTGGGTCCCATTAAATCCATATGAATAAGTTCTAGAGGTTCAGAAGTTCTAATAGAATTTATCCATGTGCACTCCAAACCTATTTGCCTAATTGACATAGACCACACACAATACCTTTTTGTTTTATAAGTTTGGGTATTCCCTTGATGAGCTCAGATTTGGACAATTTATATAAATCTTTAAAGTTCATATGCCTTAGTCTTTGGTGCCACAATCTTATGCCTTAGTCTTTGGTGCCACAATCTTGTCTCATCTAGGCTGGCCGTATTGCAAATGAACCCTTCAAAGTATGCTACCCCGTAACAATTATCAAATGTGTGAATAACATGCAAGACTATTTGTCGTTTTTTATTAAAAACATTATATTCAGTTTTGAAAAATTAGACAACTTGGTTGGCATTGCACAGTTGACTTATGCTAATTAAGTTTGTTTTAAGTCCCTCTATGTATAAAACTTTTTTCAAACATTTAAAAACAATGGACTTAATCTCACAAGTAAACATACCACCCTGATAGGATTCAAAATTTGAAAACAAAGATTTATTACCACACATATGGTTTGATATCCATTGTCGAGGCATGATATATTAGAATTTAAAGCTTTTGGGGCAGTTTGAGAAACACAACAATGTAAATTTGATTTTCAAATTCACGTAGCCTTGGTTTTTGGAAAAGTTGTCTTGACATGATTTTTCTCACGTCTTTACTTTTTATTTGAATTGTTTTTCATTGAGAAGTTTTTAGTATTGGATTTTTGAAGATTTAATTTTTTAGGGTTTTGAAACTAACGTGGATTTTTAAAATTATTTTCAAAAAGATTTGAAAGATTTAAAACCTATTTATCACAGAAGCTTTAGTAATTGGGATTTAAGAAAATTTTTTTCATGTAATTCAAAGGGAATCTATAGAGTTTGTGACAATTAGGGCAGATATATCCTTTAATGCAGCAATGGTGTCACACAAGTACAAAAGATTAGGGTTTAGCAAAACATGTACCTTTCACCTTGGAAAGAGGAAACTGTTGAGGTTTAAACCTTAGAATGCTCTTCTTTGGTGGTGCTGCTTATTTTGGAAAGGTCTTTAAGGCTACAACTGATTTAGTAACAACCTTTGAAGCTTTTGAAGAGAATGATGATGGCGTAATTTTTATCTTCTCTCCAGTGTAGCTTAGGCTAGATTTATCCCTGTGTGGCCTTTGTTTGCTCCAAATTTCTTCAAACACATTTGAACTGGAGTTCTTTTTTTTTAATTATCTTCTCATCATGCTTTATCTTCTCTTTTAGTTCATTGGCATTTGCTTGCAGTTCTCTAATGATTTTCTCTAGTTCTTCAATCTTCTTACTCTTCTCTTCAAGTTTTGCTTTAAATATTTTAGTGCTACAACACTGAGAAATTTTATCAGATTCAAAAGAGGATAATTTATCTTCAAACACATTTGAATTGGAGTTCTTTTTTTTTAATTATCTTCTCATCATACTTTATCTTTTTTTTTTTAGTTCATTGGCATTTTCTTGCCGTTCTCTAATGATTTTCTCTAGTTCTTCAATCTTCTTACTCTTCTCTTCAAGTTTTGCTTTAAATTTCTCAGTGCTACGAGACTGAGAAATTCTATTAGATTCAAAGAAGGATAATTTATCTGCAAGTTTTTCATTCTCAATCTTCAAGGCATCTCTTTCATTTCTCAGCTTGCCGTTTCTTTGATGTTGTACTAATCTTTGTTTCTTTAGATCACAGCATTCTTCAAAAAGATTATTGTAGACTTCTTAAAGGTCATTATTGAAGTCATCCTCAGAGTGATCATCCACATGGTTTGACGACTCAGTATCACTCAAGGATCCAAAAGGTGCTCCTGTAGAGGAAGTGTGAGAAGCTAGAAAAACAATAAAATTACCTTCATTGTCTGAGGAGGTTAAAGCAGAGGACTCGTCAGAGTCGGAATCATCGTCAAGTGTGGCATTCATGACATTGACCTATTTCTTCTTTATCTTTTTGTTACCATAGTCTTATGCAAAGTAATTATAACCTTGGCATTCGAAGCAATGAATTTGTTTTGACTTTTTTTGATCTCCTTCTTTTTTATTCTTCTTGTATTTCCTTAAGGCTTGAACTCCATGTTGTTAGTTTTGTTTAATGTTCTTAGTTCTCTTCAGATATTTGACAAACTTCTTTACCGTAGAAGATAACTTTTTGTTGGATTCTTCTTCTTCTTCTTCTTTCTTTTCCATAGTCTTGAGTGCAATAGCTTTATAGGCTTTTCAACATTTGAGCATGTTAGCCTTATAGGTTTGCAGTGATCTCATAAGATCCTCAATCCTCATAGAATCTACTTCCCTGACTTCTTCAATTATATTAACTTTAGCATCAAAAGCAGGAGAAAAAGATCTTAAGATTATATGTACCACTTTAGAATCAAGAATGGGCTCTCTAAGATTGTGGCAAGTATTGACAATATGGCTCAGTCAGACATAAAAATCATTAAACTTCTCGTCTTTGCTCATCCTCAAGCTTTCAAATTCGGTAGTAAGTTTTTGAACCTTGGAAGTTTTAACTTGAATATTACCTTCATAAGTATTTTGTAAGATCATCTAGGCATTTCTTACACTAGTGCAGCTTGAAATCCAACAGAACTCGTTTGGCCATACAACAGCAGATGTGGCGCTCAAAGCCTTAAAGTTCCACTCTGAATAGTCTTGTTCATCTTTCAACCATGTTAGAATTGGCTTAGGCTCTATATGACCATTAACTTCGTGCGTTGGCTCTTCCCATCCTTGAACCACAGAAGTTCAGACTTTATAGTTCAAAGATAACAGTTGAGCTTGCATTCATACCTTCTAGTAAAGTAGTTTGTGCTGTCAAATTATGGTGGCCTGGAACTTGAACCTTCTTCACGCATTGGATCCATTGATTCAGATTAAGATCTTCACTCAATGATGTAGAATGACTTGCTCTAATACCAACTGAAAATTCTCTGAATCGAGCAATCACACAGAATAACATAAAAGATTTATGAGGAAACCCTTTCATGTAGAGAAAAATCTTCATTACAAATTTCAATGTCAATGGGTTACAAGACTCTATCTAGACTCTCTACGATTTACTTGCACAAATCCTTTCGTCATTCTTGCTTGATTCACTTGATAAACCCCGCAGGTGGATTTTCTGCTTCACATAGAAAGTAAATAAATAATAAACTAAAACAAAGGCTAGAGAAAGATAGTGAACATCTTAAGAATGAAAACCCTTTCTTTAGATCTCTATACTATGTCCTTGTGTCTATTCATTAAGGTCACTTCCATATATATAGAGTTACAAACGATTGCCCTAATCTGGTAAATTAGGAAACAAATTCGTATAACTAATACATAGCTCAAACCTTTGAGCATCTAGTGCTCTGCCTACACCAATATGTCAAACCCTCGTGCATCCATCTTGTAAACTGTGGGGTCTACTAGATTTTGTTCTGTACTAAATAATAAAGAGGCACACCCATGAGCTCCCTACGGGCTCTTAGCGCCATATTGCCATAGCCTTGCACTCCCCGTGTGCTACTTGTGATTTATACTGGAATTTTCGTAACTCTGCTCAGTTGAATCCTAAATTCATTTAGGATTGTGTTTTGTTCAGTTACGTGTCTTGAATTTGGAACTTTACCAACATTGAAAAAATCTTCATTTTAGGAAACTTGTAAATCGTCCTTGCAAATCATCTCTTTTCTCTGAATTGGAAAACATTCAAGCTTTCCATATTTAACTTAGGATTTTGTATAGATTTGCCATACTAAACTTTACATTTATGGTAAATGAATAAAGATGAGTCAAACTTGCCCCAACAAAAACCAAGATGTAATAAAAAATGAGATAATATGTCAAATTATGCTCTTGTGCTTATTTTACTATATAGAGAACAGGTTTTAACTTGCACACTTGTGAGGGTAGTTTCTCATCCTTGAACCTATAGAGAGAACATTTTTACTTACAATGGAACAATCATTACATGTGCATGTTAAGCACACCCCATGCACATGAACAAGAGGATCTCATGCGCATACCAAAAGATTAGACACTTCATATGGACAAGAATATAATAGCCATGCACACAACGGAACCTCGTCTAGGAAAAACCAGTTAAGTCCCAATCCAGCTTTAAAACACACCCCAAATGTTCTAAACATAACTTAATCATTAAAATGAAAATTAAGTGATAAAATGCATGATGATGACTTCATAATTGAATAAATAAATAGTCAAAGTAGTTTTGGTCATGGAAAAAAATCAATCAACCTCTAGACCACCTTCGTTCAATGGTACACTTATTAGAAAGCAAGGATGAGAATTTTGATCCATGGCACTAACTATAAAATATGAAAGGTCATTGTTAATGGACCTTGTGTGTCTACTCAGGGTGAATCCAAATGTGATGAGTCTAACTTCAAAGGTATTCAATGTAAAAGCCATCAACTTATCAACTTATTATATTGTGCTTTGGACCTAAATGAATTTAATACAATTTGTACTTCTACTTTGGCTAAGGAAGTATGGGATAGACGTGAGATAAATTACGAATGTTTTAGCCAAGTAAATGAATTTAAAATTAACATGTTAGAACATTATCGCGAATTGTTTATGATGATGCCTAACAAATCAATTTCTGGAATATTTGTTCGATTCATAAATACTTCTAATGCAATTAATTCTATTTGAAAGAATTATTTAAGAGTAGAGATGGTTAAGAAAATTTTATGATCATTACCTGAAGAATGGGAAACAAAAGTCACCACGATTCAAGAGCTTAATGATCTACAAAGATGAGTCTTGAAGAGCTCTTGGGATCAGTGATAACAAATGAATTAACATGAAGACAAGTGATGATAAAAGTAACAAAAATCAAAATGAGAATGATACGATTGTTACATCGTACGAAAATCAAGACATACTTAAGTGATGAAGAAGTGGCAAATTTATGTTTAAACGGTCTAATGATGAATTTCCCTCCTATGTTCCCCGAGTAAGCATTTGAGGAAATGTATGTGTGGAAGCTTCAAGAAATGGACTAGAAGTCTCAAGAATGTGTGCATCTATTGGAAATATAGGAACTCTCACAAGCATTAATTATAATATGATTTTTTTCTTTTTGACCATCATCTCTCCCTCACCATAAATACCTATACTTACCTTATGTTGTGGGCATGCAAGTGTGAGCAAAACCAAACAAAGTGAGGTGTGTGTAGTGTACTGTGAGTTAAGAGAGTGAATTATAGAATGAGTGAAAATTTACTTTTGTGTTTGTAAAAGTCTTTAAGTGTTAATAAAATTATCTTCTATCCTTCAATTAATTACTTCTTGTTTGTCTTAATTTGTCTGTGCATTCTGAGCTCAACAACTGGTATCAGAGCCAGGTATGTATTTTTTTGGGTTTTTTTTTTTTTGGGTCAATTTCATTTTTTGGCCAAAATTGTGATTTGAGAATACTCAGAGGAAAAGCTCGGAGAGATGAATTGAATGCCACCAACTGGAGTAAAAACAAAGGCCTTATGCTTCCTCACGAGCTACGCTAGATTTTTGCCAAAAAATCCACTACAAACTAACGGGGTTTTTTCACCATTCTAAACGCATTGGTAAGGTCTAAGATTTCAGATTCTATTCCAAAAAAAAAAAATCCAGTACAAACTAAGGCAGTTCTATCTAGGAGTTTGGATTTTAAGTAGAACCAATGTGACTCTTCCATCTTTCTTGGGAACCTTGAAGCTCTGTCTAAGGAGATTGGTTGCTAATCTTTCTTGGGAGCTTACTTAATGAATATGGAATTAAATAGAGTAGATAAACATAGAGAGCTTTGACTCTGGAGCTATGATTAAATTAACAACAACAAGCTATACTCTCTGGAAGCCCCGCATGGAAGATTTACTCAATTGCAAAGATTTATTTGACCCAATTGAAGAAAAATGGGATAAAGCCAAGTTCCATGGAGGAGAAAGACTAGGTGAAATTAAACAAGAAAACTATTGGTCAAATCCAATAGTGGATCAACCATAGTGTTTTTCATCATGTGGCATAAGAAACAGATGCCTATTTACTCTGGCAGAAATTTGAAAATATGTATCAAGCCATGACTGCGAGAAATAAAGCCTTGTTAATGAGACGACTTGTCAATTTAAAATTCAAGAATAATTCCTCTATGGCAGAGCATACCATTGAATTTCAAAATTTAGTAAATCAACTCACAACTATTGATCTCCCACTCAGTGATGAAGAGCAAGTTCTATTACTACTCAATTCTCTACTTGATAGCTGGAAGACATGGGTTGTATCTCTTAGTAACTGGGCGTCAAATGGAAAACTTACCATGGTAATGGTAAAGGATGCACTATTCAATAAAGAAGCCAGAAGAAAGGAGGTTGGCATTGAACATTTACAGGTCTTCGCAATAGAAGAGAGGTAGCCACGAAAAGCTAGAAAAAGGACTAAAGGTAAAAGCAGAAGCAGTAGCAGAAGCAAGAGTAAAGGAAGATCTCAGACTCCCAATTATCAACAACGGAGTCAAATAAGGTGTTTTCATTGCAGCAAGGGGGGCCACATAAAAAGGAATTGTCGCCAGTTGCAACAAGGGTAGTCTCAGTCAAAAAATGAAAAAGAAAGAGCTTTAATCACTTTACTAGGTGAGTGCTCACTACTTTCACCTATTGAGGAAGTCTGTTCACATGTTGCTAGACAAGATGTAGAATGGTTAGTAGATACAGTAGCCTCATATCATGCCACCTCTTGACGTGACTTTTTCACAACGTATAAGGCTGGAGATCATAGTAAAGTAAAGATGGGTAATTCTAGTTTCTCTCCAATAATTGGCATTGGCAATATCAAGATAAAGACCAATACTAGTTGTACGGTGGTGCTGAAAGATGTTCAACATTTGCCTGATCTTCGGTTAAATCTTATTTCTGGTGTGGCCCTTGATAAATTGGGCTTTAATAGTCATTTTAGCAATGGCACTTGGAAGCTAACAAAAAGTACCTTGATCATTGCATGAGGGCATATTTGTGGCACACTTTATAAGACCCATGTGAAATTATGCAATAATAGCCTCAATGCAATCTTGGATGAGGCTTCACCAAACTAATGGCATAAGAGACTCGGTCACTTAGGGGAGAAAAGGTTGATGACACTACAAAGGAAGGCACTAATCACAATAAAAAAGAATGAAGCTCTCAACCCTTGTGAACATTGTTTGTTTGGAAAGCAAAAATAGAGTCATTCAGCATCACCACCTAGAAAAGATCAAAGCTGTTAAGCCTGGTGCAGTCTGATGTGTGTGGTCCCTTTGAAGTGGACTCCCTTGGAAGTAACAAGTACTTTGTTACTTTTATTGATGATGCTTCACTAAAGATATGGGTGTGTCTTATTACATCAAAAGATTAAGTCTTTGAGCAGTTCAGAAATTTTCATGCCTTCGTTGAAAGACAAATTGGGAAAAAGTTAAGGTGCCTCCGGTCAGATAATGGAGGTGAGTATACTTCCTGAGAATTCAAAGCATACTGCTTGAAGTATGGTATCAGGCATAAAAAGATAGTCCCTTACAGTCTACAGTTTAATCATGTAGCTTAAAGAATGAATTGCACTATTATTGAGAAGACTAGATGTTTGCTTAGCAAGTCAAAGTTGCCTAAGCCATTCTAAGGTGAAGTAGTTTGCACAGCCTGTTATCTAATCAATCGAACACCATCTGTACCATTAAATTTTAAGATTCCAAAGATGGTGTGGACAAGCAGAAGGAAGCTATCATATGCCCACTTAAAAGTGCTTCGATGCAAAGCCTTCACACATGTATCTAAAGAGTAGAGACAAAAGTTGGATGTGAAGTCCATTCCTTGTATTTTCATTGGATATGGAGATGACAAACTTGGATAAAGGTTATGGGACCCAAAGACCAAAAGGTTGATAAGAAATAGAGATGTTGTATTCTATGAAGACCAACTCTACGGTAGCTTCGAGAAAAATCTAGGCAAAACCCAAGCTAGTTCTCCGTCAATAGTCCTTGATTCTGTATAACCATAAGTTAATAAAGACATAGAAAATGTGTAATATCACTTTCCAGATGAAAGGGAGGAGGATGACGAGAATGAAGAAAGTAATGAGTAGAAGGAGCAGGTACCCACTCCATAAGAAACTGCGGAGTCATCACCTTTAGTAGAAGACCATCAACCAGACATGTCCTTGAGAAGTGGGATACTACAGAGTCATCACCTCCAGTAGATATCTGGAATCCAAATACATTCTTCTAACAGATAAGGGGGAGCCAGAAACATATCAAGAAGCACTATCTAATCCTGATAAGGATAAATGGATGCAAGCAGTGCAAGAGGAGATGAGCTCCTTGTACAAGAATTAGACTTATGAACTAGTAAAGCTTCCAAAAGGAAAAAGAGCACTGAAGGCCAAATAGGTGTTCAAGCTCAAGAAAGATAGTAGTGGCAGACTGGTAAAACACAAAGCTAGGTTAGTGGTCAAAGGCTTTCAGCAAAAGCAAGGTATTGACTTTGATGAAATATTTTCACTAGCTGTGAAGATGACATCTATTAGAGTTATCCTTAGTCTAGTTGCTTGTTTAGACTTGGAGCTTAAACAAATGGATGTAAAGACAGCATTCCTTTATGGGGATCTGCATGAAAAAATTTATATAGAGCAGCCCAAAGGATTTGTTGTTCCAAGAAAAGAAAACCATGTTTGCAAACTACAAAAGAGCTTATATGGCCTCAAACAAGCACCAAGGCAGTGGTATAAAAAGTTTGATTTCTTCATAGTGAGTCAAGGGTATAAAAGGACCGCTACAAATCAGTGTGCATATTTTCAAAGGTTTTCTAATGGAGACTTTGTTGCACTAGTACTATATGTTGATGATATGCTGATTGTTGGGAAGGATGCAACAAAGATTAGACAGCTGAAGAAAAAGCTCTCCAAATCCTTTGAGATGAAGGACTTATATCTAGCTTAGCAAATTTTGGGCATGAGTATTACTCGAGATAGGAAAGCATGAAGATTATGGCTATACCAAGAGAAGTATATTGAACGAGTGACCAAGAGGTTCAAACTAGATGGAGCTAAGCTAGCAAGCATCCCACTGGCTAATCATTTCAATCTGAGCAAGAGTTTGTGTCCCTCATCAAAGACAGAGATTGAGACGATGGCAAGAGTGCCAAATTGTTCAGCAGTAGGAAGCCTAATGTATGGTGTGTACGAGGCCAGATATTGCATACACTATTAGAACGGTGAGTCGGTTTCTGTCAAATCTAAGGAAAGAACATTGGGAGGCTATCAAATGGATTCTCAAGTACGTTAAGGGTACTTCCATGATGTGCTCATGTTATGAGGGAGCTGAGCCAGTCTTGGAGGGTTATACAGGTGCAATATGGCAAGAGGTCCTGACAGTAGGAAATCTACTTTAGGATTTGTCTACACTTTTGCAGGTGGCACCAAGTCATGGCAATCAAGACTGTAGAAGTGTGTAGCTCTCTCTACAATAGAAGCAGAGTATATTGCTATAGCAGTAGGAGGTAAGGAGATGTTGTGGATTAAGCACTTTCTCCAAGAACTGGGCATCATGCAAGCTGATTAAAAGGTACACTGTGACACTCAGAGTGCTCTGGACTTGAGCAAGAATTCAGTGTACCATTCTTGAACAAAGCATATTGACATTTGCTATCATTGGATACGTGAAAGGATGGATTAACAGTTGTTGAGATTAGTGAAGATCCACACAAAAGAGAATCCAACAAATATGTTGACAAAGGGAGTGACACGAGAGAACTTCGAGCTATGTAAAAAGCCAGCAAGAATGAAGCCTCTCATATAGTCCGGAGGGGGAGAATTGATGAAATGGACTAGAAGTCTCAAGAATGGTGTGCATCTACTGGAAACATAGGAACTCTCACAAGCATTAATTATAATATGATTTCTTTTCTTTTGGACCACCGACTCTCTTTCACTATAAATACCTATACTCACCTTGTGTTGTGGCCATACAAGTGTGAGTGAAACCAAGCAAAGTGAGATGTGCGCAGTATACTGTGAGTTGAGAGAGTGAATTGTAGAGTGAGTAAAAAATCACTTTTGTGTTTGTAAAAGTCTTAAAGTGTTAACAAAATTCTCTTTTCTCCTCCAGTTAATTATTTCTTGCTTGTCTTGATTTGTCTGTGCATATCGAGCTCAACATATAAGATAATGACAATGATGTAAATGATTCTTGTGATGATAGTTCATTATGTGATGAGTTGTTAGATGCATTTAATGAGTTGCATGATGAGTTTAAGAAATTAGGATCTAAAAATTAAAGTCTTAAAAATTCCATGATTACTATTGTTCAAAAAATGATATTTTGAAAGAGAAAAATGAATTCCTTTTAGAGGTGAGATTTCTAAGGTAACATTTAGTTCGTATTTCTATTTTTTATTTTTTATTTTTTGTTTCTGCTTTCTATTTTTTATTTTTTGTTTTGAGATTCATGTTTTAAGAATACTAAAAATGCATTTGATTTGTCCCTTTTTTTTTTTTGTATTTTGCGATTCTCCTTATTTTTAGCCAAAAAAACTCAAAACGACTTTTGATCATTTTGTATTTCATGTGTAAATCTATTTTCTATTTTTTAAAATAGGTTTTAAAAACATGAATGTCCTTTCAATTGTTTTAGAAAACTTAAGTATAAACTTAAGTGTCATTTGCTATAATTGTTTTGAGTCTATTTTTTATTTTATATTTTTGAAAATAAGAAAAACATAATTTTTCAAAGATTTCTCCAAAAGATGAAACTTCCATGATAAGTGATTTAAAAAAGAAAAAATAAGGCTTTGAAAATTAAAATTGGTATATGAGTTACTAGCCCAGTAATTTGCTGTGATTATTATCGTAGAAAGTGACATATTTCACATTGATGTTATATTAGAAAGAGTCACTATGTTGAGGAGGTGTGGGTTCCTAACAATAAAGTTGATGCAAAAGTTTCAAAGACTAACCATCAAGGACCAAGAAAAAATGGTTTCCAAATTATTCTTCTATGGATATATCAATAATGAAAGATCAAGTGAAATGATTTAGACAAGTATTAGAATGCAAATCCACTGGCATTGAGAAATTGGAATTGAAGTGGTCAAATTAAAGGCGAGATGGTTAGTTGTTCTGCACAGTCATGTCAGTACTAGTGTATCTATACATCCATATGTTCCATGCCAAAGAAAGAGTTAAGGTCTCCTCCCACAGGGAATCGATCCCAACCGATAAATTGCTCCATGTTTCGCTTAGCTTGCTTTGAATTCATCATCTCCTCAGTCCTTTTTGTTTTTATTTTTTTTCTCCAAATTATTTCCCCATTTGTCTGGGTATTGATATAGTTTAATGTAAGTTATAAGAGCACCAACACTTTTACAATGGGTGTGATGTTCAAAAGCAAATCCAGAATTTTTATTAAAGAATACAATAACTACTTAAAAAAAGTACAAGTTAAAAGAGAGAAATGATATTATTTTTAAAGAGAGAAAAATATTTTTAAACGTTAACCTATTAATAAACTTTTTACAATTGAATAATTTAACTAATTATTTTAATAGTACTGAGATTTATTAACATCCATATATTAAAAATATATATATAGTTATTAATCCCTACTAGAAGTGTTGGAATAGAGGACCAAAAATGGATAACCACCCGTAGGTGGTCATTAATAGAAAAAACAGTCGACCGCTTATGTACTTTTCCCGACCTCTTAAGAAAATCGCCAAATCCTTACCTCCATTATCTACGCTTCCTCTCTCACTCAGTATCTCACTCTTCCCTCTAATCCAAAAATTCCCAAATCAACTCCCTCACTAACCCATTCCCCAGCGAACGCCACCACCATCAAGCCTACGCTGCCATTGGTGACTCCGACCACCACCAGCGACCTCCCACTACCAGCAATAGCACCAAAGAACCACCCCTGCTGCTTGATCTTTGTGTTTTTCAGCCTACCCACTGCCACAGCGACACCACCGTTGCATTCTATCGGCACCTCAGGTTTCTCTCATTCTTTCTCTTAGTCCCCATTGAAGGACGCTGTCGATAGGTGAACTGAACTCTTTGAAGCAATTTTTTCTTTTTTTCTTCCTTTTCTTTTTTTAGTCTGTCCTCGCAGTGGTCCTGAAATATGCATTGTTAAAATGCCTTCCCTTCACTGTTGAAAGAATTAATTCACTCCAAAAGTATTGGGTCAATTTCTGATACCATTTCCTAATTTCGACTTTTATTTTCCGATTTCAATTCTTTTGCGTGTAAATTAAATTTCTAATTTTAATTTGTTTGTTAGATTTTGGATTAATTCAATATATTTTGTGGATTGTTGTGAGTTGAATTTGTGATTTTAAAGTCTTCATTGTTGAACTATTTGGTCTAAAGATATTCTAATATCTCTTCGTACTACTCTAACATCCACTTCTTGTCTATCATAATATCAATTGAAATCAAACTGACAATACTCTGAATCGAGAAACAATTGTTGGAATTTTTTCATATGTTGAGCATACATTAATTAATTTTTATTTTGTCAAAAACGGGTTAGAACTAAATTAAAGATGAGAACGTACATGATAAGGCCTATATTGTTGTGATCTATTTTGTTGGGCTTATGTGCACCTAATAGGGGTAATGAGGATAGACGGTTAGTGTGGGCCAATTGTTAAACCCACTGCAGGCCTTTTATGGGAAGGCCCAGTAAGACTAGGGTTCACCCTCTATATAATGGCTAGGTCCCTTCTCTTCACAATATGCAGACAGTTGTTCCAATTGATAACCGTCATATTGATTGTGATAGAGAGGAAGACCAAGCCCTAATAATTTTGATCTTTCAGAGTTGAAGATGGAGCAATCACAATCCGGTACGCTTCCGCATATTTTATTTTTTATGTAATCAATATTCCAATCTTTGCATACAATTGTTTAAAATTTATTCCAACAATTGGTATCAGAGCCAATTGTATGTGAATTTGGAATTCTTGTTATTATTATTATTTTTTTTTATTAAACTTTGATTTCAAAGTTTTTAAACCGGATCTTGTATTGATTGATACAAATAATTCATCTGCTGTTTATGCAATCCAATAATGTGCTTTTGTTCCTCTCGAAATAAGAAAAATTTTGATATAAAATTTGTAATTTAATTTGTATTGTAGCGATAAAAAAGTCTGTACACAATTTGCCCTGAATCATAACCTAGATTTGTACTTAGGTTATTAAATCCATCTGGTTTTGTAATAAATCTACCATGGTTGAGTCTTAAGATTTCTTCAAAGTTGATTTTGTAAATTTTTGATTTGAAATCTTTCCAATTGTGTTCTGCGTGTCAATTCGGTTGCTTGAATAGATTAATTGGATCTAACCCACGGCTGGATTCCAATTTGGCAAAGTTTTTTTTTTTTTGTTTTGAGGTTGGAATTCCGTGAGGCAAAGAGTCCCTTCCTGAGACTTTCACTTTAATTCAAATTAAAAAAAAAAAAAAATCCTGAGACGTTTGCACTTTTACTTTTCATTAAATATACATATATACACATATATAAAGTGACCTGAACACTTATTTATCTAAACCGAGGCTTTTATATATATACACACATACATGATTTGCATTAAATGTCTCCAAGTCCCCTGAGACTCGTGGACTTCTAAGACCCGATTGACTTTTATTTTGATTTAAAGTTAATATATATATATATATATATAAAGTGCATTAAATATTTCCAAGTCTCCTTGAGACTCGTGGACTTCTAAGACCCGATTGACTTTTATTTTGATTTAAAGTTAATATATATATATATATAAAGTGCATTAAATGTTTCCAAGTCTTCTTGAGACTCGTGGACTTCTAATTATATTAAAATATATATATATATATATCTTGTAATATCTTAACAATCATAAAATATTTTTTGGTGAAATTTTATTAGTTACCTAATTTTGATATTCTGATTTTAATGGTAACATCTATTTTCGCTGATTTTAATTGCATAATAATAAACTTTTTTTTTGGCTATTTGATGGCCTTAAAAGTGCCTATTTATATATTTATTTTTTTTGGGCACATTTTTAAGGGTATAAAATAATAATTACAATCATGGACAATTTATGTATAATTATGTCATGGCAAGAAATATTTGGTTGATACTAGCGTTACTGCTCAAAGGGGTACGCTTGTTGATTCTTGATATTTCTTGCATGTTTGAACATGACGAGCCATTGTATTATTACATAAAATAACCTGCCCAAAGGGGGTTATTGTATGTACTAATGACAGGGTTAAAATCAGTGACTGATCAGAGAATATTTGGGTAAGAATGTTTTTTCTGCCCAAAGGAGATTGAACTTTCTAATCTAGGTATTCTCATTGGTGGTTTACTGAAGGGATCTCATAGCATGTTGCACTCTCTGCCTAAAGGGGAGACGGCAATGATGCACCGAGCCATCCTTTATAGTTTATGCTTGATTAAGTTTAAAGCATATTTGTTTTTTGCCGCTGATTGCTAATCATTATTTTATTTTGTTTTTTATTCAGTTACTTTTGCAGTCAACAATAACAATACTACTGTTGTCTTACTTAATGGCTCGAATTATAAGAAGTGGAAACAAGACATTGAGTTTGCCTTAGGAATTGTTGACATAGATATGGCCTTGAGACAGCCTGAACCTGCCGCACTTACTGCCACTAGTACAGCATCTGAAAAGGAGTTGTATGCAAAATGGGAGAGATCTAATCGCCTAAGTCTTTTAGCGATTAAGAGATCTATCTCAGAGCATCTTTTGAGTGGTTTGCCTGAGACCAATAATGCCAAGACACTGTTTGATGCTGTGGGACAGAGATATAAAGTATCCAGTAAGGCTGAAACTGGGACCCTAATGAATGAGCTTACCACTTTGAAATATGACAGTGTGAGTGGGGTACGAGAGTATATCCTCAAACTTGTGTTTATCCAGTCCAAACTTAAAAACCTTGATGTCACAATCTCTGATGAGTTTATTGTTCACCATGCCCTTAATTCTCTTCCACCAGAGTTTAGCTAGATAAAAACTGCCTACAATACCCAAGATATGTCCTGGAGTGTGAATGATCTTATTGCCAAATGTGTTTTAGAGGAAGAGAAACTTAAGAAGGAGAAAACCATTACTGCCATGTTTGTTTCTCAAACCAAACCTAGTCATGGAAAGGGGAATTTTGGGAACCGTAGGAAACTTAAGGGGAATACTCCTTATAAGGGTCAGGACACTTACAAGCAGGGTAAAGGTAATGGTCAGCCTCAAAATGTGTTAGGTCCAAATGCTGTTATAAAGAAAGCGGTCAAGTGCTTTTTCTGTAGAAAGAAGGGCCACATTAGGAGGGATTGCACCAAATTTCAAGCTTGGTTAGAGAAAAAGAAAAATGAATGAGGTAACTCACTTGCTTTAGTTTGCTTTGAATCCAATTTAATTGATGTCCCATAAAATTCTTGGTGGTTTGACAGTGGTGCAACTGTTCATGTTGCTGTATCCTTGCAGGGATTCAAAAGCAAACGGAAGCCAAGTGAGAATGAAGCCCAGCTCAAAGTAGGGAATGACGAAGTAGTTAGAGTCGAGTTCATAGGAGATATTTTTTTAAATTTAGAGTCCGGTTTTAAACTTATTTTGGAAAATACTTTTTATGTACCATCTTTTAGACGAAATTTAATCTCTGTTTCTTCTTTAGACAAAATTGGTTATTGTTTTCAATTTCATAATGGCATGGTTGATTTATTTCATAATTCTCAGATTGTTGGGCGTGGTATTTTGAATAATGGTTTATATAAGTTGAATTTAGTCCATAATTTTGAGTATGCCTCCTTTCATGTTGATAATAGTGTGTCTAAGAGACCTAAAATTAAAGATAAGTCTTCTTTCCTATGGCATAAAAGATTGGGTCATATTTCTAAGGAAAGAATCCAAAGACTTATTAATGATGATATTCTAATGCCACTTGATTTTGGGGACTTAGACACCTGTGTTGACTGTATTCGTGGAAAGCTAACTAAGACTAAGAAAAATTGTGCAACCCGCAGTAGTGGCCTACTTGAAGTTATACACACTGACATAAGTGGACTTTACACTACTACCTTTTGTGGAAACAAATATTTTCTCACTTTCATTGATGATTTCTCTCGTTTTAGCTATATTTTTCTTATAAAAGAGAAATCAGAGACTCTTGAAAATTTAAAATTTTCAAAAATGAAGTTGAAAAACAATTGTCAAAAGTTATTAAAATTGTGAGGTCCGACCGTGGTGGTGAGTATTATGGTAAACATGATGTCACTAGACATCATATGGGACCGTTTGCCAAGTACTTACAAGAATGTGGGATTGTTGCCCAATATACCATGCCTGGTAGTCCTGAACAGAATGGTGTGGCTGAAAGGCGTAATCGCACCCTTAAAGATATGATGAGGAGTATGATGAGTAGGTCTAACTTGCCCACATACCTTTGGGGAGAAGCCATTAAGTGTGCCCTTTATATCCTTAATAGAGTCCTTAGTAAATCTGTTCCCAAAACACCTTTTCAATTATGGACTGGTAGAAAGCCTAGCCTTAATTATCTTCGTGTTTGGGGTTGTCCAGCAGAAGTGAGAATTTATAACCCATTTGAGAGAAAAACTGATCCCAGAACCACCCGTTGTTACTTCATTGGGTACCCAGATCATTCTAAAGGATACAGGTTCTACTGTCCCACACCGGGTGCTAGGATTGTTGAGTCTCAGATAGCAAAGTTCTTGGGGCTTGATACTGCTGATGTGGTGATATCACAACCAATCGTTGAGGATAGGGAAGTTGGGGTAATTCCTATTCCTTTACCTACCATTCAGCAAAGTGTTGAGTCTGCACCTGTTCACAGAGATGATCATAAGCAACTTGAGCTGGACACCGTACCTGCCCCTACTATTGTTCCTACTCCTGCACCTATTGAGTCTATTCCAGAAGCTCCTGCTAGGAGATCTGGAAGACAGAGAAGATCTGCTATTTCTGATGAGTACATTGTTTATCTTGGAGAGAATGACTATGATGTGGGTCCTGTAATTGATCCAGTGAATTTTGCTAGTGCTGTTTCGAGCCCTCAATCCAGCATGTGGATGGATGCCATGTCAGATGAAATGCAATCTATGGCACATAATGAAGTATGGGAGCTCGTTGATCCACCCATAGATTGTAAGCCTATTGGTTGTAAATGGGTGTTTAAAACTAAGAAGGACTCTAAAGGGCAGATTGAGAGATTTAAGGCTAGATTGGTTGCTAAAGGTTTTACTCAAAGGGAATGAGTCGATTATAATGAGACATTTTCACCTGTTTCTTCAAAGGACTCGTTTAGGATTATTATGGCTTTGGTAGCTCATTTTGATTTGGAGCTCCACGAAATGGATGTTAAGACTACCTTTTTGAATGGTAACCTAGATAAGGAGATTTATATGACACAATCAGAAGGTTTCAGGGTAAAAGGTAAGGAACACATGGTGTGTAAGTTGAAAAAGTCCATCTATGGTTTGAAACAAGCTTCACGGCAATGGTACTTGAAATTTGATGAAATAGTCACTTCTTTTGGATTTGTTGAAAATAAGGTTGATCAATGCATATATCTCAAGGTCAGTGGGAGAAATTTTATCTTTCTTATTCTTTATGTTGATGACATCCTTCTTGCTAGTACTGATTTGGGTCTTCTGAGAGATACTAAGTTACTGTTGTCTAGCACTTTTGATATGAAAGATCTTGGAGAAGCCTTATTTGTTTTGGGCATTGAGATTATTCGTGATAGATCTCGTGGTATGCTGGGGCTTTCTCAAAAGGAATACATTAATCGTGTGCTTGAGAAGTTTAATATGCAAAATTGTCGACCTGGTGAAGTTCCAGTTGTGAAGGGACATAAATTTAGCAAGAGTCAAAGTCCGAAGAATGATCTTGAGGTGAAAACCATGCAGAACGTACCCTACGCCAGTGCAATTGGTAGTCTTATGTATGCACAGGTATGTACACGGCCGGATATAGCTTTTGCAGTCAGCGTTCTTGGAAGGTATCTCTTGAACCCTGGAATGGATCATTGGATAGCTGCAAAGAAAGTTATGAGATATTTGCAGAGAACTAAAAGCTATATGCTTGTTTATAAAAGAGTTGACAATCTTGAGGTTATTGGTTATTCAGATTCAGATTTTGCTGGATGTGTGGATGACATGAAGTCTACTTCAGGATACATATTTATGCTAGCCAGTGGAGCTGTTTCTTGGAAAAGTGTCAAGCAAACTCTTACAGCATCATCTACTATGCATGCTGAGTTTGTAGCCTGTTTTGGCGCTGCAACTCATGCTGTTTGGTTGCGAAATTTTATTTCAGAACTTAAGGTAATTGATTCTATAGCTAGACCACTAAAGATTTTTTGTGATAATAGTGCGGCCGTTTTCTTTTCTAAAAACAACAAATCTTCAAGTGGGTCTAAGCATATAGAGATCAAATATTTATCTGTTAGAGATTTTGTAAAGAAAGGAGACATTATCATTGAGCATATTGATACCGATCGAATGATGGCAGACCCCTTGACCAAGGGACTTAGACCTACTGTTTTTAATAGGCATGTTTCTAACATGGGTGTTATAGAGTCCTTTGATGTATTTGGTTAGTGGGAGTTATTTCTTTACATTATGTAACAATTTTTTTTTGTTATTATTGAGACTTATAATTTCTCATTCTTATTGATATTGAATGAAAGTTATCATTTATGATCTTTTGATAACATTGGTACATGAATATATTCATGATTTTTTATATATGTTATATTTGAAGTCTTAAGTTCTTGTTACTTAAGCATTTTGGAATATGTCTTACCTTACTTTTGAGATATTTTGTGTGAGGCATATTGGTTTTCATTTGAAACCTTTGAATTCTCTTGCTTGTTTGATGAGCATATCTAAAGAGAATTGGACTGATAAGGGATTAGCACATCTATGAGATCACCTATTGAGTGCTAATTTCCACCACACTACCTCATTTGATCCATGTCGATAAGATCATTGATATTTGTAATCATGAGTAGCATTACATGTGTTATAAGTGTAATGTCTGCCTTGGTTCGATGTTAATTATCTTATTGGACGGGATTGTTTTAGGTGTTGTTTCTCATCTTACTTGGAATGTGGCCACATATAGTCTCTAACCCGAGAGTCATTTTTAAATTTTATTTTAAATTGAAAAGAAATAATTAATGTTTGCTCAAGTGGGAGAATGTTGGAATTTTTTCATATGTTGAGCATACATTAATTAATTTTTTATTTTTGTCAAAAATGGGTTAGAACCAAGTTAAAGATGAGAACGTACATGATAAGGCCCATATTGTTGTGATCTATTTTGTTGAGCTTATGTGCACCTAATAGGGGTAATGAGGATAGACGGTTAGTGTGGGCCAATTGTTAAACCCACTGCAGGCCTTTTATGGGAAGGCCCAGTAAGACTAGGGTTCACCCTCTATATAATGGCTAGATCCCTTCTCTTCACAATATGCAGACAGTTGTTCCCATTGATAACCGTCATATTGATTGTGATAGAGAAGAAGACCAAGCCCTAATAATTTTGATCTTTCAGAGTTGAAGATGGAGCAATCACAATCCGGTACGCTTCCGCATATTTTATTTTTTATGTAATCAATATTCCAATCTTTGCGTACAATTGTTTAAAATTTATTCCAACAACAATTACTGTTTAAACTTAAGGAACCTAGGGTAATTTGTTTGTCTTTAATTAATACAAACTTAGCCAAAGTACAATTGCATACTTACCCCCCCCAAAAAGTACAATTGCTTGGAGGTCTTTGGTTTTGTCTACCAAAATTGACACACACACACACACACACACACGTTCTTGAGAACATTTAAATATTCAAAATGTCGTCTTATACTAGTTATGCTAATTCATTTGTTAAATATTCAAACGACCAAACAATTTCATGTAATTCAGATTCCAAGTGCTAAATATCTTATATATAATATATAATTTAGATTTTGTTGATTAATTATTGATTATTTGTTGATTTAATTAAAAATAAAATTCAATTAGGGTTAAAATTTAATAAGAGTCAAGCCTTAGACAAAATTCTCACAAAACTAGCACAATTAGGGTTAAAATTAACTATAAAATATAAGATATTTATAAAAATTCACAGTTTTTAATTCAAAATTAAATTAATCATCACAAAAATTAAATTAGCTCAGTATAAAAATGTAAATGAATAATTCAAATTTAATTGACTCATAAAAAAATTTCAAAATTAATTCAAAATTAAATTCAATCATTAAAAACTTCAAAATTAATTCAACAATCCTTTCAGTTAAAAAAAAAAAGCAAAAGAAAAAGAAAGAGAGAGAGATAGATAGAGAGAGGAAGAAGAAAAAAGAAAGAAAGAAACCCATGTAAAACCGATCAACATTCTCCTATAAATAATTAAAATAAATTTTATAAAATAAGAATTTATTCAATCAAAATAAATTTCAATAGTTATTAAAATATTTTATCAAAATAATATGTAATCAATATAAATTGTTATTTGAGTAATATGTTTTATTTTTTTTAACAAATTAATATTATTAAAATATTAATTTACAAGTAAAATTATTATTTTCTAAAATTAAAATTATTTTTAATAAATAATAATTACTTATTAAAATGCTTTATTAAATAAAATTTATTTCTCGTAAATAATTATTTAGTAAATTACGTATTGTATTAATATGAGTTATTAAAATTAATAATTTATTTGAATAAATTTAAATTAGTTGTTTTATTAAAATTCTTTATCAAAATAAAATAATTTCTAGCAAATAATAATTCCTTATTAAAATTAATTACAATTGAAATATTAATCTATGTGAAAATTTTCGAATCAACCAATTACAAAAATAACAAACACAAGATTGGTAATGAAGAAACCCTTTACTAACTAGTAAAGGTAAAACTCCGGGTCTAATTTTGGAAACCACCTAAACTTCCATTATATAATTGGGTTAAAAGTACTCACTCGAAATCTCTACGACTCATCGCATGACTTCTTTTGAACACTGACTCAAATCCTCGACACACCTAGATCAAATGAAAACAAACTTTCTAACTCCTTAGAAAGTGAACAGACTCAACCAAGAATAAAGAAAAACAAAAGAAAGACTTATAAGCTCACAAGAAAACATTATCTCTCTCACAAGACTCTATAATATGCCCCTTTAGTTGCATTTTGTCCATTAAGCTTGAGTACATATATAGACTTACAAAATCATATTCTAAATAGGACTCAAATATATAAATAAATTTCCTAAACGTAAACAAAATCTTCTATAACTCGAACCATCAGTTTCCTTGCACGCTCCCTGTGAGGTCTGCTACCAAACCTGCGCGCATCCTGCGGGCTCCCAGCACCTATGTGGCGCAGCCGCACGCTCTCTACGTACTGCCTGCGAGGTACACTGGATTTTTGCACATGTGTTTCTTAATCTGTGTAATCTTCTTCTTCACTACTAATTAGACTTGGATTACAATATTATGGTTGTGGCTTTTTGAAAATTTACTAATTTGAAAAATCTTCAATTTAGGAAACATTCAAATCTTTTTCTCTCTTCAATTTAAGAAATATTCAAATTTGCCATATTTAATTTAAGATTTTGTACGGATTTGCCACTAAAAAACCTTTCGATCTCTCCCTTGGCAATTCCATATCAAAATTTAAATAAAATTTCAAAATAAAATCTACAACACTTGAACAAACACATCAAGGCATCAGGCAAAAATTAAATTTTGAAACAACATTCAAGTTCAATTTCCAAATTCAAGTTCCAAGATCACAAAGTCCACAAGATAATAAAATCATAAAATTTGAAATTTTCTACTCCACCTTTTTGATATGAATTAACAAGCTCTCCAAATAATAAAGGAAAAAGAAAATGTATCAAAAATAGCCAATACCTTCCATGTGAATCTCTCTTGGAAATTCTTATAGGGCAAATTTTGTGCACAAAAAAATTCGAATATATTTATAAAAAAAATACTAAAAATTGATATAAAAGTTCATAAAATGGATCAAAGAAATTTTAATTCACCTATGTCCAAATAAGTAAATCAATTCTTCAATTCTTATAAATTTAAATTAACAAAAATTCATCTTTCCAAATAAATCTCCAAGTTTATGTCATGAGATGAATTACGCCATAAAATCGAAAGAAAATATTTGTGCACATGTGAAGTTATGACTAATCAAACACATATGCTCCCCCTAAATAAATCACTAGATCAAGGTATTACATTTGATGCACTAAAGGGATTGAAAGCAAATTATTCAACAATTTTTTTATCCAGCCACAATTCGCATTTTCTTTTATTTTTTTAAGTCGCAATTCTCTTTGTTTTAATTTTTATCCAGTTGCAATTTTTTTCTTGACCGCAATTCTTCATGTATATCCCTTTTATGGTCCTGACGGCTTTCACACATTTATGGCTAGGTAGCTTTTCCCTTAACAAGCAACGAGTCATTAAACGGCTTCTCACTAATCCCACCGATAGCCCTTTTCAAGACAAGATATTTTTTTTTTTTTTTTTGCTCTTCAACATTTATTAAACACATCAAACAGTAATTCAAGATCTAGGAGGAAAAGATATATGCAAAATTATTCAAGTGTTTAAAGAAGCATATCAAAATTATGGCAAAGTTCACCTAAACACTTCTTTTCAATTTAAATGGAAATACAAAATTTTAAGCCATTACAAATCTATTTGAGTGAATGATTGATGTACATATAAGGAAATAGAAGTCATAAAATATCTTCAAAACAAATAATGAACTCCTACCCTTCTTTTATTTTTCAAAATTAGAGATGTGCACAAATACCTAAATATTTCCTAAGAGATTCAAAGCGAAAGTCGTCCAATGGCTTGTTAAAAAGATTAGATTTTCGAACCTAAATTGCCCTAGTTTTTTGGAAAAGTGACCTTGACAATATTTTTCTCACATCTTTGCTTTTTATTAAAATTTGAACTTTTTTTCCTTAAAAAGGTTTCATATTTTGGTTTTGAAAAATTCAAGTTCTTTGACTTTTGAAATAAACGTGGATTTTCAAAATTATTTTCAAAAAAATTAGAAATAGTTTGAAACCTATTCTTCATGGAAACTCTAGGATATTGACTTTTGAAAAAATTTTTCACATAATTCAAGGGAAAACCATAGAGTTTATGGCAATTAAGGTAGATATGTCCTTTGATGCCGCAATGGTGACACACAGGTACAAAGAATTGGGTTTTAGAAAATTGTGTACCTTTCACCTTTAGAGGAGGAAACTATTGACATGCAAACTTTGGAGGACTTCTCTTTGGTGGTGTTACATATATTGGGGCAATCTTTGGAACTTCTAGTGATGATGAAGATGCTACTAATGTGGTCTTTTCACCCTTGTAGCCTTATCTAGACTTATCTCCATGGGGTTTTTCCTTACTCCAAATTTCATCAATGACATTGGAGTTAGCACATTTTACCAAGGATGCTTCCATTTGTCTTCACTTTAGCTTCAAATCCTTCGATTTTCTCCATAAGATCTTTCACCTCTTTTTCTTTCTCTTTTAATTTTGTTTTCTATTTTTCTGCAAGTTTACACTATGATTGTTTTTTTTTTTTTTTGGTAAGTAGATAACATACGTGAGAGTTTTTCATTTTGAATTATTGGGCATCTCTCTCTTTTTTCATCATGTTGGTTTGTTGAACAAGTTTATTATTGTTTTTCTTTAGAGCACAGTATTCTTCGCAAAGTGGGTGTAGGCTTTTGCAATGTCATCTTGGAATTCATCTTCAGATTCTTCCTCAATTGAAGATTCTAGGAAATTCTTTTCTCAAGGGTTGCCATGGAAGTTGAAAATTTGTAGGTAACTCCACGCGGTGGGTTGACAGATACTAATCTTCCAAGATCTCGCCTGCGTGGTAGCAACCCTAGGTGAACACTACTCTAATACCAATTGAAAACTTTTGAATCACCCAAATGAATCAACCAATCATAAAAATAATGAACACAAGATTAGTTACGAAAAAACCCTTTACCAACTAGTAAAGGTAAAACTCTAGGTCCGATTTCGGAGACCACCCAAACTTCCACTATATAATTAGGTTATAAATACCCACTCGAAATCTCTACGACTCCTCGCACGACTTCTTTCAAGCACTTGCTCGAATCCCCGACACACCTAGACCAAGTGGAAATAAACTTTCTAACTCCTTAGAAAGTGAATAAACTCAAGCAAGAATAAAGAAAAACAAGATAAAGCCTTATAAGCTCACAAGAAAACATGCTCTCTCTCACAAGACTCTATAATATGCCCCTTCAGTTACATCTTGTACGTTAAGCTTGAGTGTATGTATATAGACTTACAAAATCATATTTCAAATAGGACTCAAATATATAAATAAATTTCTTAAACGTAAATAAAATCTTCTATAACTCAAACCATCAGTTTCCCTACGTGCTTCCTGCGAGGTCTACTACCAAAAGGTCGAATATATATTTATGTATTTATGAATATATATTCTATTAAAATTAATTATTATTAAAATAAAAATTATTATGATGATTTAGTTTTTTATAATATTTTACTAAAATTAAATATTAACTTTTATCCTTGATCAATTTATCTTCATTCACAATTAATTTTTACTCCTTCAAAATTTTTAACATTCAAACATAATATAATTATTACTGGATGATATTTAGTCTCCATATTCAAACATAACTATTATGAATCTGAGCGTCAAATTGCTTGGAATGGATCTAAATAGTTTCTAGTTGAAACTTGAACTTTAGAATTTTCCAAATATGAGTCAATTGTTCAAACCGAGTATACAACCTCCAATATTAATGAAACTTAACGTGTAGCAAGGTTTAGGCACGAGTGACTTATATAAACAAATATAATTGCATAGGATTCTGAGTGTAGGATTGCTCAGAATGGCCTCTGGTAGTTTCTAGTTGAAACTTAGTATTTTTCAAGTATGAGTCATGCTCAAGCTAAGTGTATAGTCCCCGATGTCAACAAAACTTGATGTGTAGTAACGTCTAGGCATGAGCCACTTATAAAATATGAGCTGCGCACGAATCCAACCATTAGATTGCTAAGAATGGTCTCATATAATTTCTAATTCAAACTTGATTAAATTTGGAATTTTAAAAATTGAATTTGTTAATCATTTTGTTTTAAATTTATTATACTTTGTATCAATATTTAATTTAATTATTTCTAAATTTATTTCAGGTTTGATTGATGCAGTTTGGATGCTCTACCATTGTCTAAGACCAATTTTTTAAATCTTTTTGTAATAATTAAACATTTTTATATTCTTAAATTTTTTAAAGGTAATAATTGATTTGTTTATGGATGATTTGTAATGAATAATTCAATTTTCATTTTAATAATATTTTTATTAATTTGTGTTGTGTTGGATAATTTAATTGTATTGAATTATGTGTTGTTTGTATATAGGTTATTGTATGTGCACAGGTTTTTTTCTCAGAATTTGAAATTTTAATAGGTTTCTAAAAAAATAATTTTCTTATAAATGTTACATTCATATATATAACTAATAAAATTATAAAAAAATTATTTTTTTAATTATAATTATGCTTGTATTTTGATTTTTTTCAAAATATTATATTTATATTTGTTCTATAGTTTTTGCATACGTAATCATACTTCTTAAAATGCAAGTAAAACGACAACGAATTATTTAATGCTAACTCATATTACGGGTTTTTCTCACTAATTAATACTAGGTGTTTACAAGGGAATTGTGGTTTCTCCGGTGGTTGTCCACTTTGGTATATATCAATTTGTTTTTGATGATGGATTAATTGGTAACCATAACTGCAGGCAGTGTCTCATAGAAATGAAAAACCTAAGTGTATATTTGAACTTATTTGTTGAGAGGTTTTGTTCATACTTGAATTTTTTTATTTAACAAACTCCAAGAAAAAGAAAATCACATTTTAGCGAAAACCTATATAAATAAAAAAGATGGCAAAAATAAATCATTTAGAACTTAGGGTTCGAACTTCATTGAAGACAGTTTTGCAGTTGCCTTTTAACTTCAAATGGAATTTATGTGAAATTTTCTAATAAATATCTACCAACTATTTGTTACTATACTAGTAGGTAGTAGTATTAATATATATATATATTTAGGCTTGGTTTGGAAAGGAAAGTAGCTGGCTTATTTTTAATTAGTTAGTATTTACCTAAAAATAAGTCAACTACTTTTGTGTTTAGGAATGGGAAAAAAGTGACTTTTTTAGGTGAATTTTTAGTTTTGGTTAATTTGACATTTTTACCCTTAAAGTTTTGAAAGAAAATTAAAATGTAAAAAGGTAAATTTAGTCATTTTACAAATTGACAAGTAAGCCAATTAGCTCATTGGATCCCAAACGATGCCTTAAAAAGCATACAGTGAACTATTGAATGTATGGGCTCAAATATTTCGCAAGCAAGCCAGCTCACGATTTAAGTAATCAAAGGCTTGACTCATTAGCAATTACTAGTGAGAGACCGCATGCTTTGCACGCAAGTAACTGCCCAGTATTAAAAGTGAATGATAAAATGTTTATTGAAATATATGTTAGTATAATTAGTTTGCAGTAAAGTATACTTAAAAATCATGTGCTAGAGAATCATTAACTATAAAATATTAAGAAAAAACAAATGTTGATTAAAATTATTGGAAAACTAAGACTAACAAAATGTAGAACAATATGGAAATAGATAAAGAGCACTTTATGCAGACAATTTTATGATTGATTTTATGTGGGAGCTTGGGCTTGGCCTTGTGATGTTTAGGTAGGTAAATACTTTGATGGGATATGAAATCTTTCCTCGTTGACTTTTTTCTTAATTATATTCACATCCAAATCATTCATAAAGTTATAACGAAAGTGTAATATATATATATATATATATTTTGTAATATCCAGTATTTACTTTTGACCATGTATGTGTTTTTTTGGTAAGTATTATATTTGGATTAATGGGATAAAACGTACAACGTCTTGGGGGCATACCTTATATTACAAAAGAATCATTTATACAAAAATGGGAATCCCCCCTTGCTTACAAATTTCAACATTTACATTGGTAGGCTTGACTTTGATTACTTGAGAGATTCTAATGCGGACTTCATGCTTTATTTTCTCTATCATATCGGCCGGTGAAGTTGTCATCCCTTTGAATACTCTTGAATTCATTTCTATCCATATATTATAGATTACTGAAGCCCATGCTACCTTGTCGATAATGTTTATGAAGCATTTTCGGCTAAACTTCCCAACAACCCATTCAACTTCATTTCTCTATCTTTGTTTGGCCCTTGGTGTTTTGCATAGTCTATCATTTTGCATATTCTATTAACTTCTTGACACACTTCTTGTGAATAGGAGCAATCAAAGAGCAAATGGTCTATTGGGCCAATAAAATATTTAAAATGAAATTAGGTTGATTTATTTTATTTTTCTTGGGTCAGGTGTGACTCGAATTGATATTGGGTTAGACATCTGAGCCAAAGGCCCAGCCTTTTTCTTCTCTTTCTTCCTTTTCTTTCTTTCTTTTCTTCTTTCTTTTTATTTTCTCTCTTGTGGCTCTCAGGCATTCCAGAGGAAAAAAAGGATAGAAGAAAAAGAGAGAGAAGAGAGAGGAAAGAGTGAGTAGAGAGAGAAAATATGTTCCAAAAAAGGAAAATAGCAGATCCTCTGTATCTCCGACATCGTGATCATTGTGATGGTGTCGAATCGTGGTGATTTCTCTTGAGGTGAGAGAAATGGAAGAGAGAAGTTTTGGAGTTCTAAGATTTTTCACTCTTTTCCTCATCTTTTCTTCAAATCTAAGGTAAGTGGGACTTATATTTGTGTTATAGATATTGTTAGGAAGATTTTGACATATTATTCATTGATTATTGTTGGAATTTTGAGGATTGTGTATATATATGTGTATATATGAATGTGTGTGTGTATATATGTATCCATATACTAAGATTTTTCATGTATATTGAGTTATTGTTGAATCCAATGTGGTAAAAACATGTTATTAAGATGTTTGAACATTTATATATAGTTGATTGTTGAGTTTGTGGCTTGGATGACTGATTTGAGGTGTTTTGGTTCAACGAACCTAAAAATTAAGTTTTGAGTACTGGCATCTAGAAGGCAACCCTAATATCCAAATGACGTTTGGCAATAAGGCCAGATGCTGGCATTTGGTGCTGGTGTCTGAATAGCAAACCTAGCGTCCAGATGACATTGGGTAAAATGTCCAAAAATATAAAATTTTGATTTTAAAACTCTTGTTTTGGGCCAAACCCATTCATAGTTGAATTTAAAATATTAAATAAATCTCAAATCATCATCAAGCCTGATGGGAATGCATCCTTATATTGAGATAATGTTTATTTACATGATTAAGCGTATCATGTATATAGGGCTAGAATTGTATCATCTGATTTGATAGTGTGATTATTAATTGATTGAAAGTGTCATATTGATGTTTTGACGTGTCGAGACACATGTTATATATACATGGACACGATCCAATAATTTTAAGAAAATAATAAAATGAGATTTTCAAATTACCGGATGATCCCTAGTCGATATATGTGACTAAAGTTAAATTATCAAAATTAGGACGCTAATCTTAAGATGCCATTTATATTGATTCTTACTTGAACTAAGCAGATGCCCGACTAAGAGTGTAACATGATTCCTTAGTAGAAGGATCACGGGGTGTAACACTGTTCCCTTGAGTCTTACACCAGTGGGGGTGTAACGAAGTTCCCCATCTGTGATTGTACCTTGCTTGAGGAAAGTTGATGCCTAACTAGGGGTGTAACACAATTCTCTAGCAAAAAGGTTAGAGGCAAAACACGGTTCCCCTGAGTTATACACTGATAGGGGTGTAACACAGTTCTCCACTCGGTATGTATATATATATTGAGATATACGTTTCCTGTAAGTGTAAACGATATAATTGGTGGTCCTGCGTGCTTTGCTAAGTGTAACCCGTCCTAAGACATAGTTAGGGATAGGTGGAGATTAGAGTATGTATTGACATTATATTCCATCATTACCAACTGTATAAGATTACATATATTATTATTATGTGTTGATATTCTGATATTGTTAATTATAAGGATATTTAATATGTGATTTATCGATGAAAAGTTGAGTTATGAACATAGAATAATAAAATTAGAAGTTACGGTAACCTGATTCCTGAAGTGGTATACGCAGACAATTTAAGCTAGTGTAGCCTAAATCCGGTCTTAACTATGGATAATAATAAGTGTGTTTGTTATTTTAATTAAGTTGAATTATTTACGTTATAGATCGTGTGACCTAACGTGTGGGTTTACATCATATTTTCATAATATCATTATTTTAAGAAATATAAGTATGACTATAGTATATGATTTGATTGTGCAGACCTTAAATGTTGTTGCTGAAAATAATATTAAAATGGATTATATTATTATATAATTGATAACAATGTATTCAAATAATATTTTATATAAAAATGAATAATGATTTTGGAGATATTGATGATTAAAATTGGTTGTGAATTGAAGTTAAATTGAATTTTATTTATTTTATTTAATTTTTACATTCCCAAATCGTCTGTCTCGGACTATGAGGCTAAGGGCGTGACATATTTAATATTATTTCACATGCATTCACATGTATTATTTTTCGATGGACACCCAATATAAGTGAATCTTTTAAGTTAAACTATTCTTTTTATACGTACATATATTTATATATATATATATATATATATAAACTATATATTATAGGGTATGCATTCGATTGGATGACTTAGGTCAGATAAGAGGCTGAAGGTGGTTTTAAAATTTAAGTCCGAAAAGATAAATCTCATTCGTTAAAAAGAGAGATTTAAATCTCAAGAAGTTTCATGCATCCCTAACACTATCTTTTAAATTTTTTTGACCTCATTTATTACAATATTCATTTATGAAAATATTTTTTTAATTACTTGATTATAATATTTAATTTATGTAATTTTAAATTAATAAATTTTACATAAATTCTAATTAATTATGAGAGACATTAATTTATATTAATTTACATGAAAGGTGTTTATGTTCCTTATTTAAAATTTCATAAATTCAAATGCAACCCAAATATATTTAAAAATATATATTTTATAAAAAAAATTATATTTAAATTATTACACCTTCAATTTAATAAATTTTAAAATTAATAACAATCTCACATCAAATTATCATTACAACATCATTAAAAAACAAATCAAATTCAAACTATTTTAGTTAGTTTGCACACAAAATTTAGTTACATTTTTAATAAAAAAATAATGTATTTTAATCTAAATTAGTATTTCTTAAATTTAATTAAATTTTGTCTAAATTTTATTAATTTAAAAGATATATAAATTAAGCAATTAGAAAAAAAAAAGAATATTGTCATAAATTCAAATAGTTTAATATGAACTTTTTTTTTATACTAGTCATAAATCATAAATAAAATTTTACCTGAAAAAGTCCTTTATTTCTCTAATTTAATGTGAAATAAATAAATATAATTTATTAATATATTATTTAAAAGAAAACAAAATATGATATATATATCAACATATTTGTACCAAATTATTGTGGCTTATAACTAGGATGAGGTTAGACCAAAATAAAGGTTTGTAGCAATAATTTATTTACATAAGAGCTCCCAAAAGTAGATGAAATAATAGAATAGATAAAAAAAAAAGGTATAACGGATATTTGAGAAGACAAAAGTACATCCTAAAATCATGGTTTATAAGCAAGATTTATTTACATAAGAGCCCCTAAATTTAAAAGAATAGAAAAAAATTCAAATTCAGACTATTTGAGTTAGTTTGTATGAAAATTTAGTTACAGTTTTAAACAAAATCATGTATATTAGTCTAAACTAATTTCTCCTATAATTTAATTAATTTTCATCTAAATTTTATTAATTTAAAAGATACATAAATTAAGCAATTAAGAAAAAAAAAAGAAAAGAGTATTTTCATAAATTTAAATAGTTGAATTTGAAGCTTTTTTTTTTATGCTACACATAAACCATAAATAAAATTTTACTTAAAAGTCCTTTATTCTCTAATTTAATGTGAAATAAATAAATATAATTATTAAAATATTATTTCAAAGAAAACAAAATGTGATATTTATATATATATATATATTTATGCTAAATTATTATGGCTTACAACCAGTATGAGTATGAGGTCAACCTAAAATCAAGGCTTTCAACTTACAACTAAAATTTATTTACGTAAGAGTTCCAAAAGTAAAGGAAATAATAGAATAGATAAAAAAAGTTATAATAAACATTTGAGAGCATATAAGCATAGCCTATAATCAAGGCTTACAATTGGGATTTATTTATATAAGAGCTCTTAAAAGTGAAGGAAACAATAGAATAGACAAAAAAGGATATAATAGACATTTGAGAGAACAAAATATTTATTTTTTTAAAGGTAAAAAAGGGCATAATGGTCATTTGAGAGGATAAAAGTACAGCCTAAAATCAAGGCTTACAACCAAGATTTATTTACATAACAATCCCAAAAGTAGAGGAAACTATAAAACAGGTAAAAAATGATATAATGAATATTTGAGAGAACAAAAGTCCATTAGAGAGAATAAAAGTTTTTTTTTTTTTTTTGAAAAGTAAAAAAAGGTATAATAAATATTTGAGAGGATAAAAGTACAACCTAAAATAAAAACTTACAACTAAGATTTATTTATACGAGAATCACCAAAAGTAGAACAAATAATAGAGTAAAAAAAAGTTATAATAGACATTTGAGAGAATAAATTTTTTTTGAAAGGTAAAAAAAAAAGGTATAATAAATAATTGAGAGAATAAAAGTTTTTTTTTCTTGAAACGTAAAAAAATAAAAAATAAAAATAAAAAACTAACTATTCATCAAATGGACGAAAGCAAATCCTTCACGCTTTTTATATGGTAATGGATTAATCCACTTTGCATAGTGATTCTCGTTCACCTTTTTGACTTTTCTTTCTTTCTTTTTTTTTTTTTTCTTTTTTGAAAGTACCATTTTGACTTTTCTAATTGCCGTGATTATTTTGTCTTATATAATTTTGTCTTATTTTTGCTGCTAGCCTTTGTCTTTTTCATTATAAAAATATAGCCGATCATGCGTAAAATATTTATTGACTAATTTGCCTTGAAAGAGAGTGCTTCAAATCTTTATAGGAAATTTAGGGAAGCAAAAAGGGGTTTTTCATTATAAAAATATAGCCGATCATGCGTAAAATATTTATTGACTAATTTGCCTTGAAAGAGAGTGCTTCAAATCTTTATAGGAAATTTAGAGAAGCAAAGAGGGGATAATAAAATCATATATTAATTAATTAAATTAACCTAATTTATTTCTTTTATTTTTTTATAATTTTATAATCATAGAGACTCTACAGCAATGATCAGATAGATAAATAATCCAAGGACGTATGACAATAATAAATAAGTAGTCAAAAGATTAATTGTCATTCTCATATTTTAGTTTTTGTACAGATTTCTAATTACATAATACTACATTATAAATAATAAATTATGAGGGTTTTGAAGGCAACAAATTAGTTTATTTGGGGGTTTCAAGGGATTACAGTAAAATAATTTACTATAAGAGTTGAAGTTCATCAATGAACAGTCATGATTTTTTTACAATTATCAAACGATTTTAATTTAATTTAGTTAAAATTAATTTCAAAATAAAAATTAAAATTAAAAAAAATCTTATTAAAATACAATTAATACGGAATATGAAAAATCATATCACATCATCCTTGCAAAAAAATCATAACCTCTCATTGATACACTTCAACCCTTACAATGAATTTTTTGGCTACGGTCCCTTTGAACCCTTATTCAACCACTTAAATTTGCCTAGTGAAAGTTTAATTAGTAGATGTGCGGCAAAGCTAATTAAATCAAATTATATGGGGCCATTTCTTGAATTAAACTTCATTTAAAATTTTAAATATTTTTTAAAAATGTCAAAAAATTTCAAAAATTTTTAATTTCTTTTAATTAAATTTCATCACATATCACTTTTATATTACTTTAATACTAATTTTTTATTTTTGAATTTTTTCGAAACTCCGAACACTCCCTTATTATCTGAAAAAACTAATAATAAATGATTTAAATACCAAAACCTACCAATTAAATGGTTGTTGAGAACTCTAAAACAAATAAACAAATCTCTACAGGTCTATATAAAATTTCATTGCACTAATAAAAATACTGTAATTTTTGCCCATTTATGCCAACTTTTTCCGTCCAAACACCCCCTCTAATAGGGACTCCCCAGGCCAGCCGCCCTATCTAGTGTGTATATATTGAAACAACCAGAGTTTGTTTTTCTCACAAAGCACAAATCCTCCGATTCCTAGATCCTCAAAAATGACTTCTTTTCTTTCAGCACTCGTATGCTTCATCTTCCTTCTTCAGCTACTTTTAAACCAGGCAATGGGTTCGAAGCCCATTGATCCCACTAAAGGGTTCATCTCCCTCACGCTAAGTAAATCAAATCTGTTAATCCAAAGACCCTATGATGTCCCTGAAAATCAGCGGTACAGCTTCAAGAATGGAGTTCATAAGTTGTGGGTGTCCAAGACAGACAAGCCTCACACTGCCACCAGCAAGACTAGCCCTCGAACAGAGACTCGTATAAAAGTAAGAAAAAGCACAGGGGCCGGACTTGCCTGGGGCTGCATTGAGATGTAGTCGGGTAGCTTGGCCCAAATTGTTTTTTTCTTTTTTAGTTTAAATTTTTTTTTTCAAATTTAACTCATTCTAAATTATTATAATCCAACTCTTTATTAAGTCTAAATTTTTGTAAATTAACTCATTTTGTCTTTAAATTCTTTATTTAGACCAGACCAGATCATCATTTCGAATCTTGAATCCACGCTAGAAAAAGCACTATATTTCAAACTGAATTCGGGGTTGTGCAGTGTAAACACACTGCCGAAACAAAAGTGTTAAATCTCAGTAGTTGATCCAGTGGCTTAGCTGGTTAAAGGCTGAGTTTAATACACCGTAAAGCTTCTGGACCCTAAATTTCCGTAAACGAATTAATGCAAACCTAATATTTATCTAACAAGTCAATTTGACAATTTTTTTTTTCTTTTTATGATACATTGATCATTTTTTCCTCTCTTTTTTATTTTATTTTTTCAATTCTAGTAATTCCACTTTAGTACACCAAGCTTTTGACGATGAACTTTTGAGTTTTTGAGAGCCCTTCCTTATGTTAAATACCTTTACAAAATTTAAGAACAAGTAAAAACAAGAAAAATAACTTAATCTCATTTGTAAAGAGTAACTTAATTACAACATAGCTATTACCATATGATGCCAAGTCTACTTTTATGTATATTAGTTTTTATCCAAAAGCATATTGACTCATAGAGAGCTAACTTCTTTGGTAGGAAAGTTTATAATTTCAAAACTTTCACACGCATATATATATATATATATATATTTAGGAAACATTATGGGTATTAGTAAAGGATGAAATTTTAATTTTGTTAAAATTTTTTAATTTTCTAAAATACCTTTCAACCTCCAATCAAATTCAAAATTTAAATCAAATAAATAGTCATTTTCTAAATTAAAAAATTTTAATTACTACATTATTTTACTTTTATACCTCTAAATAAATTATACAAATAAAATGATAGCCAAACACATATCATCTGTACACTTCAAGTATATATATAATGTAATCCCTAATAGATTTGTCTTCGTTGAACTCTTCATAGGGATATGATTACTCCTCTGGGGTGTGGCAATTTGAAGGATATCGATGCGTACCATACAAGACATCAGGAGTGTGTATTATGCAGGTGTTTGGAGCAAGCCGCCATGCCACAACCTTAATGCTTAGAGTATACAATGGAAATCTCCAATATTATAGGCAATCTGTTATCCTCCCAAAAATCTACAATCGGTGGTTTCGACTAAATGTAATCCCCGATGTTGATTCGAGCAAAGTTAAGGTTTACATTGATGGGTTTCTCACGTTCGAAGGACCAGGCAGGGGTGGAACCTCTCATTATTTCAAATGCGGAGTTTATGCACAAAACGATAGTTCCTACTATATGGAATCTCGTTGGAAGGGAATCAGAGTTCTTAAGAAAATGGATTAATTTCAGATATTGTGCGTTTTGATTGTTAACAATTATCATAGTTAGAAATTGTTTGTCACTAATTACAATTCAGGACTTTTCCTTTAAATTGTCTCATTTTGTCTGTGTACCTTTAATATCGCTTCACTTTTGTCACTTCCGTCAATTATCATTAAAAAATTAAAAAAAAAAAAAAAAGAAAGACGACTTGGCCAAAACCATCATTATATTTTAGTGTGTTAAAAGTAATGATGGCAAATAAACAAGTGTTAGTCAGGTCAAAATAGATTGTGGTTCTCTACTTACCCAAAAACAAAAAGAAAAATTGTGGGTTAAAAATACTCAACCCATTTGAAAGATGGGTTATACTTGAATTGGTCATATTGGGCGGGTAATAACCAATAACCCATGCTCAACTCCTTTGTTTATAACTTCAATGTTTTTAATTTTCTTCTATATGAAGTATAATACATCATAAATTAATAAAGAAATATATTTATTTAGAAAAAATAAAACTATATTTATTGAAATGAAGTTCGAAATAAAAGAATCTTGAGTTTCATATTTAAGGGTATGAAAGGACTAGCACAAAAACAGATCAAGGGTAAAATAATTATTTTTCAACTCAAATTTGAATTGAGCATAAATTTACTTAACTAGTGACAAATATGTTAAGTAATATTTATCAGCCTTTTGGAAGGTTTAGAATACAAATATCGGACGAAAATGGTCCCAAAGGTCTAACCTCGAGTTTGATCCATCCAAAATTTGATAAATTAATATAAAACTTGTTGAGGAATACGCTCTCAACATTTTGGAATGCCCAAAATCCAAATCTAGATTGAAAATGGAACCAAGGGTAAAGTGGTAATTTTATAACCTGAGTTCATATTGATCTGAAAGTTACTAATCAAATATAAAACGTAGAAAGGAATACTTTCTCATTCTTTAGGAATGTCCAAAATGTGAATCTAGATCGAGAATAGACCCATATGCTAAAATAGTGATTTTATGACACCAATTTGGCGAATCAATCTAAAATTTGCAAACTTAACGTAAAACTTACTAAGAAATACTTTCTCATCATTTCAAGATATCCAAAACAAATTGGGCCAAGAGTAAAACTATCATTTTACTATTCAAGTTTGAATAAGTCTAAAATTTGCCAAGTTGATATAAAACTTGTTAAAGGACATGTTCTCAACCTTTTCGAATGCCTAAAATAAAAATCTAGACAGAAAACATGTCGAGTGATAAAATAGTCATTTTATAGTCTGAGTTTAGATTGATCTGAGTGGCCGAGTTTGGATTGGTCTGAAATTTGCCATGTTAATATAAAACTTATGAAGGAATACATTCTCAATTTTTTAGAATACCTAGAATGTGAATCTAAATCAAAAACAAATTGATAGATAAAGCAACACTTTAATGGCCTTAGTTTCGATCTATTTGAAATTTTTTAAACTAATATGAAACTTAATTAGGAATATTTTCTCAATGTTAAGATATCCAAAATATGAAGTTAGCCTAAAAATAAGTCCAAGAGTAAAACAATTATTTTGAGACCTATGTTTGGATTAATCCAAAATATGTTAAGTTATTATGAAGCTTGCCAAGGAATACTTTTTCAGCCTTTAGGGATCGATGTTTAGAATGCAATTCTGTACTAAAAATAGGCCTAGCGATAAAATGTTAATTTTATTGCTTGAGATCATATCAATCTGAAATTTGATAAGTTGATGCCAAATTCACTAAAGAATATTTCCTCAGCCTATTGAGATGTCTATAATGCGAATCAAGACTAAAAACAAACCTAAAGGGAAAATTATAATTTTACAATCCTAATTTAGATCAATCAAAAATTGCCATTTATTTGAGTGCACAATAACTATTTAGGTTTTTATCTATTTAAGCGCAATTAAAAATAGATATTTTCTAAAAGAACCCAATAGTGACTGTCGCTACTAAACTTGCCTAAACGACATACAAGAGTTGCATTCCTTTGTGTGCAATTGGGCTATTGCCCTTTTTTTCCCATTGACTAAGGACTGTAATGGAATGTTAAAAGTCTCACTCAACACTTTTAAAAGGAGTGTGTAGAGAAACTTGATTTAGATTTTTCCAGTTAAAACCTCATTTTATAGCTTCCGTTTTAAAATGTGATAAATAGATATTCTTTTAGTAACTCACTACAAGTCTGTATTATTAGATAAATGGATCCGGGGGTTGGGCTATACAAAAGAACTGCCACACTTGGACACCTAGAGATGTTTAAAGTCCCTTTCCGAATCATCAAAGTTAAATCTCACATAAAATCTTTAACTAATACGTTTTAGCCCAAATATAATCAAGATGCAAATAAGATATGTAACATATGATATGTAATGAACAAGCCTTAATATGCTACCTACGTGATTACACTTGAAAAGTGTAATTACAAACTCCACATTTTAACATTCATTGATGCATTTAAGTAGTTAATTCTGAATTTTTATCATTTTTTATTGCTTATAGTTGTTATTCTTTTAATTGCAGGAAGAAGGGTGAGATAAGTGAAGTTTATAGCAATGAAAACCACCTAGAAGATTAAGGAAAAGCCGTGGTTCAGACCTCACCAAGGATGGTCCGGACTAGCCCAAAGACCCAGCATGAAGGAAGAGGCAAAAGCTGAAAACATACCATTCTGTGGTTCGGACCCCCATCCAGATGGTCTGGACCACAGTAGTCGGGCACGCAAGTTTTAAAACTCCATTTTTAGGGTTTTTTTGCAACCCTTTTTATGAAACCTATACACGGCCGAACTAGGGAGAGAGAACATTCATTCTTTTACATACCTTTGAGTGTTCTAAGATAGTTTAGAGAGTTGTTAATATTTTTGTGAGCGTTTTTGGAGTTTTTCGAAGCTGGTTTGTTCATCACAGCAGTTGTATTCCATTACGCTATTTCATAATTATTTTCCGTGTAAGTTATATTTCGTTTCATTCTTTAAGAATATGATTTGTTCGTTTCATTCAGTAGATCAGTTAAATATGTGTTTGTTTATTGCTTTTGTTTCATTTAAAGTGATGTTAGCATAAAAACCCTAGTTCTTGATTCAACGAATCAAGGAAGAGTAGTTCATGACACACTATGGGATGCACGTAGACCCTTTGCATGATTTGCGAAAACTCATGCGTAGGGATCTACTATTTTTAAACCTATTTCAATTTGTTTTGAAAGCATTCGAAAACGAAAGCCTTTAACCACATTCGCTGAAATCACTAGTAAGGGTTTTCAATTACACTTGGTTTAACATTTTTGGACAAATTAAAAATAGGATTTGAATTCAAATCTGATTTCGTTTGTTTGAAAAACTTTTGAAAACAAAAGTCTTTAACTAAATTCATTGAAATCACTGATAAAGATTTTTGATTAAAACTTTCTCAATATTTTTTAACAAACCCCTAATTCAGATTTGAACCCAAGTGTTTTCTTCGAAAATCTTTCCAGTTTTATTATTCTAAACAAGATTTTAAAACAGAGTATTGGGAATTTAAGCTTAATGAAGACATCTTTGAATTTTAGATTGCGAGTTTAAACACATCCCATAGTGAAGTAGTGAACTATCTGGAATTGAAAGTTGGATCAAGAACCTCTTTAATATTGTGCTTGTTATTTAATTTAATTTCTGTGTTAATCAATTTGCTTTAAAATTTAGAGTGGATTGTTTGTTTGCACTTTAAAATTAAATTGAATTCCTTCAATTAATATTTAATTCATTTAAAACCTAAAACAAGGATTTGATTCATTGAATTCCTTTAAATAGTATTAATTTGCTTTTTAGTTTGAATTTTTATTTTGGAAAACCCTAGAATTTAGTTCCAATTGAACATCAAACCTTACTTGCATTTGAATCCTGAATTGCCCTTATAACCTAGAAACTGAATAACTTAGACTCCCTGTGAATTTGACCTCGGACTCACTGAGTTAAAACTACATTGCACACCCTTGCACTTAGGGGTTAAATAGATGCACATTCTAGAAGTGGTCACTACGTATCTCAGAGAAAGTTAGGCCAAGCGTAGTTTGTACTTCCATGTAAGTATGATGGTTTCCTAAATGAGCAATTTGACTTCCTAAAGGGTTCTAAATGCTAAATACAGACTAGAATGCAGGTTAGAGATTACATAATGCTGACTAGAAGGTACCACTGGGGATCTATTAGGGATTCAATGGATGTTTCACTAGGGAAGATAACTCAATATGATCCACTAGTAATGCTAAGACTACAAATTCAATGGCCACTTCGAGATCACATGCTGCTCTTCCAAATAGGAGACACAAGAAGCCAAATTGGAATACTGGTGTAGTGTTTGCCAAAGAGTCTTTGACAATCAAGTTAGCAAAGAATCTTTGAGGATGTGTAATTACTCTCTTAAAAATACTCTTATCTGGTTAGATGGATCAATTTATTTCGTTATATATATCTTTGAATACAACTAGAGTCACCCACATAGAGATTCTATCCATTATAGAAATATTCCACAAACAGAATATTTGTAGTGACATTCAACCCTCCCAAAAATACAAGAAGGGCCATGCCTCCCTAATGGAGAAATTGCTTGATTCAATTTAGACGTCGTAGGGACCATGTGGTAATTGCTCGATCGAGATCTGAGTTCAAGTTCGATCAGTTGAGCCTTAGCATTCAGTCGGATAAGCCTTCACTCAGTCATACTAAGCATTGGTTGACTATTCATTGCTTAGCTCAATTAGGCGATCGAGAATCACCTCTATCAAATGCCTCCAATTCCCCTAGTCACCTACCCAGACCAAAAGGAATCCAACAATTGGTTTACCCTAGAAGTACAAGGACATTAACAATGCTACTGGTGTAACGCATGCATATGGCTGATTTGAAAGGACTCAACACATCACATCCTTGCCACATGTCTCTTAAATGTTGGCTATGTTGTCAGCACTTTGTACCATTAAGTTTTGGTCATTGGATTAAGTTTTTCTGCCTAAATCCTGACCATTAATTTGAAAATGAGGAATGGCTTATATATAACAAGCAAGACCACCACATTTCACTTTTGCACTATTATATATTCATATCTTCGATGACTTCTTTAGATGCTGCAACTAAGATCACTGCTGCTTCTAGGCAAGTTCTATTCCATAGTTGGTAAGATCAATCTACCTTTCTTTTTAGAATCATCTCTATCAGATGGCTTCGATTCCCTTGGTCACCTACACGATTTTGGTTATTGAATCGTTGTCTTTATTTCTTCCAAAGAAAATGCGTATTCCTAAATCTTATAGGGTTTATGGAAAACCTTAAGTACGTAAAATCTATGTTAAGGAGTTTGGTATTCTTGACATAGTTGTTTTGTTTATCTCGGTTACACACCTTTAAAGCTATGAGTGGCCCTGAAAGAGATAGTTTAGAGGGCTCTGAGAGGACTAAGGGTGATAAATACATGTTCACTCGGCATAAAGCCCCTGGTGCCCCTAGTGTTAGTAGATTTTAATTGGTGAGTGAGGATATTGGACCCATCGTAGATACCTTTGAACCTGAAGTTAGGTCTATGCACCCAGAAATATTGGTTCTTGAAGAGGTGGACCTTAGGTTGGAAATAGAGGATATTAGGTCCACGATCATTGCAGAAAAAATTTCAAGCATGATTTCAGCCTTTTAGTTTTCCTTCTGGGAACAATAATCCTACTTACTCCTTAAGGAATGGGGACATAATGGTGTACGAGGCTACTCTAGTCAGGGGCCTTTGGTCTCCCATGCCAACATTTGTTTAGGAAGTATTAAGTCGACTTGAGTTGGCTCACGAGCAGATTTCATAAAACAATTGGCAGATACTACTTGGTAGTGCCATGTTCTAGAGGGCGACCACCAGGCAAGATCAAAGTGCGACTGAACTTTTACAGTGCTATAAAGTAACTAAGAAGGGGTCTGGATGGTGGTACTTTTCACCTAGGCATCTAGAGTTCAACTTTGTGACCACATGCCCTCTCTCTCAAAGGTTGGAAGGATAAAATTTTTTTTCATTTAGGAAATAGATGGGAGTTTCAAGCTTGGGAAACCATGGAGTGTAGATCCATATGCATCCCTCGGGAATGGGGCCAGCCAACAAAAAAGGGTATGCTAAGCATTTCATTTAAACCTCCCTTAACCTTCTTTTCTTATGAATTTTCAAGCTTTGACTTGATCTCTTTGACGTAATTAGCTCAGAAACAACCTATTCTTTCCAAAGAGTAGAAAGACCACCTTAAATGTGCCAAGGCACACAAGGTGCATGATGCCAATTACTTGCTGTCTGTAGAAAACCTTGGGTTATATTGGCCCCGGTCCAACCAAGGAGGCCTTAGCAGCAGAACGTGAGAGGAGTAAGTTCTTCAATTACATCTCATGCTATTTACTGCTTAATTATTCTTAACTAGATATTCCCTTGTTTAGATAACGTGGTTGTTAAAGATTAGACCAACTAGCACGAGAAGCAAGCTGATCAACATGAGGAGCTAACAAACCACGACCAAATGTTCAACTTAAGCTATTTAGATAGGGTTAGTAAGAAAAAGGCTGCCCCCGAAGCTGTAGGGCAAAGTGTCTTGAAGAGGGCAAAGATCACGAAGTCCCCTCCTCTATCTGCTCATCAAGCTAAAGATATTCTTGATCCTCTCCCACTAAGGGAGATGATGGATATTCCTTCGTCCCCTCCAAGGGGTAGCGTAGCTGGACTGACCTCAAGATCTAGGTCTTCCCCTCAGTCCTTTACTCTTGTTAGTGCGAAGTCAACACAACAGAAGATGCTTTCTACTATTACTGATGCTGAGATGAAGCCCTTGAGGGGATTTCCAAACACAAGCCTTATGTTTGATATAAGCCATGATATATTTAGGGTGAGTTTGTCTTACTCTATTATTAGTTTCCTTTCCTTGTTTTGACTCTCTAGATCATCTCTAATCTATGGACTTGTGATCCAGGCAATGATCAGAGCATTTACTGTATACACCTAATTAGCCATAAGAGAAAAAAATGCTCATCGAGGAGAGGAAGAAGAGAGAGGAGGGTTCATCCCAACTATAGTCAGTGAAGGACGATCTTGTCATTGCTAAGTTGGAGAAGGAAAATGTTTTAAGGTATGAGATTGAGGTGAGTGAGGCAAATAAGGAATTGAGGATTGAATAGCCAATCTTCAAAAATATCTAACAACAGAGAGGTCCTCAAGGAGGTCGCTAAGAATAAAGACGCTGAGCTTATCGAAGTACTTTAAAGTGCTAAGGAAAAAGTAGTGGCTGAGTTCAAGACTAAGAATGATCATCAAGAATTGTTCTTTTCTATGTTTTTACAATGTTTTGATCATGCCAAGAATGAGATTTCAATTCTCTTCCCTCATCTGGATTTGACCAGACTTAAGCTAAGTAAGGCAAATGTCCCTGAAGAGCATGGGATTGGAGAAGAAGTGCAAGATAGGAATTGAAGAAAGAGCTAAGATAAGACCTAGAACGAAGACCTAGAACGAAGAACACGTTGATAGAGCTACTAACACTTGAACTCTCTTGCCTTGCTCTGTACTTTTGGGGACTCTCTCTCTCTTTCTCTCTCTCTCTCTCTCTCTTTGTAATTTCAAAATGTTTGTTTGGTTGGTATCAATGAACCCGATCTTTTTGGCAATTTATCTTTACTTTCTCATTGCTCAAACATTTGTATAGTTCAACGAACCCATTTTATTTCTGCTCAATCTTATGAACCGAGCGAAGGGCTTCGCTCTGCTCAGTCTCATGAACCAGGTGAAAAGCTCCATCGAACTCAGTCTCGTGAACCCAGCGGATATCCTTAGGCCTCTTGGGCCATCTTGCCTTACTCTATCTCATGAACCAAACGATGTACTTTGCTTTGCTTGGTCTCGTGGACCGAGTGAAAACTTTCGTTCTGCTCCTTCTCGTGAACCAAGCACATATCTTTGGGCCTCTTGGGCCATCTTACTATCCTAAGTCTAGTAAACTGAGCAAAGGGCTTTGCTCTACTCGATCTCATGAATCGAGTGAAGAGTTTCCTTCTGCTCGGTCTTGTGAACTGAGTAGATATCTTTGGGCCTCTTGGGCCATCTTGCCATGCTCGATCTTATAAATCAAGCAAAGGGTTTCACTCTGCTCGGTCTTGTGAACCGAGCAAATATTCTTGAGCCATCTTGCCTTGCTCGATCTCGTGAACCAAAGAAAAGGCTTCACTTTGCTTGGTCTTGTAAATCGAGCGAAGAGCGTCATTCTGCTCGATCTCGTGAACCAAGCAGATATCCTTGAGCCTTTTGGGCCATTTTGCCTTGTTCAATCTCATGACTTAAGCAAAGGGCTTCACTTTACTCGGTCTCATAAACCTAATGAAGAGATTTATTCTGCTTAGTCTCCTAAACTGAGCATATATCCTTAGACATCTTAGGCCATCTTGCCTTGCTCTGTCTCATGAACTGAGTGGAGGGCTTCGTTCTACTCAGTCTCGTGAACCGAGTAGATATCCTTAGGCCTCTTGGCCATCTTGCTTTGCTAGATTTTCTGAATCGAATGAAGGTATTCGCTCTACTCGGTCTTATAAACCGAGTGAAAAGATTTATTCTGCTCAATCTTATGAATGAAGCAGATATTTTTGGTCTTGGGCCTTCTCGCCTCACACAGTCTCATGAACTAAGTAAAAAGTTATTGAAGCATTGTATCAATGACTTAAAAAGTTGTAGAAATCTGAAGTTCTCATTAATAATCTTCCTAAAAGAAAAAAAAAACCCACATTATTCATATATAATATCTCTACAAATGCTCAGCGTGCCATGGATGAGGCAACTCTTTCTTTCTGGAGTTCAACAACCCACAGGTCCTCTTGCTTGTGTGGCCAATCACTTTATAGGGCCCCTTCCAGTTTGGCCTTAGCTTTCCGTTAAACTAGGCTCTGAAGTTATGATATTGGCTCATCTTCTATGGGTAAGATGCTACCTTAATTGCGGTTTGCAGTCTTTTTTCCTCAAGTAGATCCATTTTCACACCCATTGCTTCGTTGTTAGTCTCTAAATCAAAATGTTCCACCCTTCGGCTTGGGAGTCCAATTTTTGCTAAGATTACTGCCTCCATATCGAAGACTAGGAAAAATAGGTACGCCCTATAGAGACTCTCTCGATAGTTCTGTAAGCCCACAAGATATTTGGAATCTCATCTACCCATAAACCTTTCGTCTTATCAAGGTTTGCTTTTAAGATTTTCAGGAGGGACTTTTTTGTGACCTCCACTTGACCATTTGCTTAAAGGTTCTCTAGTAAGGAGTAGTGATAGCTGATATCCAAATCCCGGTGTAGTCCATTGAACTACTTCCCTTCAAATTGCTTTCCATTATCACTAACCACCACCTTTGAAATCCCAAGGTGGCAAACTATAGCTTGCTATAAGAATTTTCTCATATTCTTCTTAATAATAGTCAACAAAGCTTTAGCCTTTGCCTACATGGTAAAGTAATCAATGGCCATCAAGGTGTATTTCATCTGCCCCCTATTGAGAGACAATGGCCCAATGATGTCAACTCCCTACTGTGCAAATGGCCACAGACTTTGGATTGGGGTCAACTCATAAGCTGGCATTCTTAAAATGTTGGCGAACCTTTGACCCTTGTCACATTTCTTCACGAATTCTTTGGCATTCCTCTCCATGGTCTGCTAATAGTAACCAACCCTTATGATCTTTTTGTCTAGGGCTCTTCGTCCTGAATGGTTGCCACATATGCCCTCTTGAATTTCCCTCATAATGTAGTTTGCATCTTCCTCTATTGCGCAAGAGCAATAGGAAAGTGTGCCCTCTCATGTCTAGTACCCCTTTCAATAGTAGATATCTCCCACCCTGTATTAAATTACTCAGGCCTCATTTGATCTTGCGGCAACATCCCATGCTCTAAATATTCTCTAATTTGTCTGGCCCATGCTGCTTTAACATTGACCTAGTTCACTTCGTGAGTTCAGATGCTTGGAGAATTAAATATCTCAATTAGCACATTTGGGTCAACCTCCCTCGAGGAGGCAGTTCTACTCTTTAGGAATCCTCACCAACAACACCTTGGAGAACTTACTAACAAGGGCCTTAGCCACTTCATAGTATTCAGCTATGTTTTCCTCGACTATGAGTTGAGAATCACTCCGCATGACGTACTCTACCCCTATTCTTTGAGCAATCCAAAGTCCAGCGATTAAAACTTCATACTCTATAGCATTGTTGGAAGCTAGGAACTTGAAACGAATGGCATACTCAATTCTGTAGTCATCAAGTGTGAGCAGGATAATTCCTACTCCACTTGATGTTTGTGTGGTAGATTCATTGACCTTTAAGATCAAACTCTATTCTATCTATTCTTTTATTATTTGAGTGTTTGGGCTAGTTGTGAGTTTTATGTTAAAATCAGCAACCACCTATCCTTTTATGACAAGCCGTGGTCGATATTGGATGTTGATTTGGCCTAACTCGGTTGACCATTTGATTAATCTTCTTGAGGTTTTGGGCTTCTGCAAAATATTCTTCAACGGCTGATTAGCAAGGACAACAATTGTATATGCTTGAAAATATGGCCTCAATCTTCAGGTTGCTATCACAAGAGCAAAAGCAAACCACTCCATCCTCAGATATCTTTCCTCTGTTCCTCTCCAAGCTTTACTTATGTAATAGGCTAGTTTCTACACCCTTACTTCCTCTTGAATGAGAGCCAAACTCACTATCATGGCTAAGACAACAAGGTACAAATAAAGTTCTTCTCTCAGAGAAGTCAGCTAAGCAGAGGTACTACTCCCAAGTATTGTTTCAATTGTTGAAATGCTGCATCACAATCCTCGATCCATTCAAATGATCATCTGAGTGTCTTAAAAAATAGAAAACACTTGTTAGTCGATCTACATATAAAATTGTTGATGGCTACCACTCTTCTTGTTAATTGCTGAACTTATATGGTTGTTGTTGGAGCTTGCATGTCTAAAATAGCCCTTGCTTTCTTGGGATTTGCTTCAATGCCCCAGCTAGACACCATAAATCCTAAAAATTTTTCCAACACCACCTTGAATGCATGCTTTCCAAATTCAGTTTCATTCTGTACATTCTCGAGGTTTTGAACGTCTCCTTGAGGTCTTCAATGTAGTTGGTCAATTGCTTGCTCTTGACTAGCATGTCATCGACTTATACCTTGACATTTCTACCAATCTGGGTTTTGAACAATTGATTCACCAACCTTTAGTAAGTGGCACCTGCATTTTTTAGGCTGAATGGTATTACTTCATAGCAATATAGACCTCTATCTGTCATGAATCAGTGTGTTCTTGGTCTTACTTAGCCATCTTGATTTGATTGTAGGTAGAGAATGCATCTATGAAAGACAGCACCTCATGGCCTAATGTAGAAACTACTAACTAATCAATTGCTGGAAAAGGGAAACTATCCTTTGGGCATGCCTAATTTATATCCATGAAGTCAACCTATATTCTCCATTTTCCATTGGACTTTTTGACCATGACAACATTTGATAACCAATTGGGGTAGTGTACCTCTCGGATGAATTTGGCTTTAAGTAACTTATCGACTTCTTGACCTATGGCTTCATTCCATTCTAATGCAAAGATCCTCTTCTTTTGTTTCACTAGTTTTACCTCTGGCATAATGTTAAGATGATGTGTTGTGACCCAAGTGTCTATGCCTTACATATCCTCGTAAGACCAAGTGAAAATATTAGCGTTGTCATAAAAGAACCTTCTCAGTCCATCCTACAATTGTTTGGGAATATCCTTTAATTGACTAGTTGGTTATTTTCTTTTTAGTTCTTCTTCATATCTGGCCTCAAGCTCTTTGACTATCAAAGTTTTTTGGTTAACTTCTCCCTTCAGGGATGACATATAACATTCTCTTTCTGTCTTTTGATCTTCCTTTGTACAACCTACTCCATGGTTAATGGAAAATTTGACTCTCAGATGATAAATGGACGTGACTGTTTTGAACAGGTTTAGAGTCATTTGACCAAGGATGGCATTATCAGCTAATAGGCAGTCCACTACTAGGAAGTTGATCATTTTGGTCATCTATTGTGGTTAAACTCCCAATGTGACTAGTAAAACTATTGACTTGACAAGGGTAGTCCGATCTCCTGTGAAACCCACTAACAGTGAAGTGATTGACTATAACTTCTCTTTCCCAATCCTTATTTTATCAAATGTCCTTTTGTATAGTATGTCTGCTGCGCTCCCACAATCAATAAGGATTCTCTAAGTTTGAAAGTTAGCAATGATGGATGAAATGATAAATCGGTCATCGTGTGGCTAACACAACTCAGTTGTTTTTTCCTCCGTGATTATAATTGCTCATTTCTCTACTCGGGCCCTCTTTCTATGCTACTTGGCCATTACCACCTCTTAGTCTTTCATTACTTCCTAAACATATTTCTTTCTTCTCTTGGAAGAATCCCTTCTACCGCAAACCTTCTAGATATGACTCTAATCTCCCTGATCAGTTGCTAATTTTAACGAAATGGATCAGGCCTCCACCGTTCAGGAGATCTACATCCAGCCCTTATCTTTGAAACTCGGCTAGCTACAAATCTTCCAAGTCTTTCTCGCTTGATTAGTTCTTTTTTAAATCAATGAATTCTTCTGTGTCATGTCCATGATCTCTATGAAAGTTGCAATACTTAGCTGGAGATCTCTTCTCAAGTAGTGTTTTTAGTTTCCTAGGCCACCTCAAGGCTAGGTCATCCTGAATTTCACACAGAACATTGCCAAGTCTTATATTGAAGGGGGTGAAATATTGGTTCATGTCAATGTTGCAAGCTTTTCAACCCTCGTTTCTATTGTTTGGCCTTGGATTCTTTTAACTTTTTTGGCTAGCAAATGTCTTAAGTTGCTTAATGTTTTCTTGTTTGAGTGAGAACTGCTTGTATCCGGATCCCTTTTAGCTTTCTTAGCATTCTCCATGTTGATATATTTTTGAGCTAAGACCATCAACTCGGCCATGTCTGTGGGAGACCTTTTTACTGAAGAGGTCATAAACCTGAGAGATGTAAAGCTGCTCATAAAAGCTATTAAAGTGACCTTATTGTTTGCTTCCCCTATGTCCAACAACTTCTTGTTGAATCTATTTACATAGTCTCGAAGAGACTCATTTTTCTCCTCCTTAATTGTTAACAGGTGAGTAGTGGGCCTTCTTTGTCTCGAGCCAATAATAAAGTGACCCACAAATAGCTTGCTTAACAATGTGAAATTAGAGATGGTGTATAATAATCTTCACTCTTAATTTTAATTTTCTAATTTTTAATTTTTAATTTATAAATTTTTAATATATATATACATATTAAAATAAGATTTTTTTTTAGTGGCCACGTGGCCAAATTAGACTTGCTCCAAGCTGAGAAAGATCACCTAAGCCATTAGCTACGCTTGATAGTGCACATTAGCTTTCACATATGGCCTAATGGTTAACCAGTGCCTTCCAGGTGGACGATGGATGTACACACACACACACATACGTATATGTGTGCGTGTGTGTGTGTGTGTGTGTGTTTTGTAGTTGGCCTACGGGTCAGAACAAAAACCAGTAAAAGAAGAAGAAGAAGAAGAAGAAGAAGAAGAAGAAGATGATGATGAGAGGAAAAAAAAAAGAAGGAAGAAAAAAAACTGTTCGACTAAGAATAGGTGTAAGCTAGGAGTAGGAAGAAGCACATTAGTTCAAGGTAAGTGTATTAAATCTCCATTAAATTTAAATTAATTCTATAATTTTGCAAAAGATATATTAAAAATATTAATATAATTATTTTGGTATTTAGGAGCAATAATTTGAGGATAAATGACATTTATCAGCGACCTATAAGGGTTTTGTTTTTCTATGTTAGATATTTGAAGTAAGAGTTTAATGTATTTTATTTAATTGTATGATATGTAAAAATATTATGATAATTTGTATGCGTATATTTTGTAGAAAATGTGAACACAGTGTGTGACTTATGTCCAAATTAAAACACTTTGTTTGTTTTACATTAAATGGATTGCTAGACCGTTCACAAAGAAAAGGAAATAATAATAATAATAAAATATATACATTTATATATAGAAAGGAAGCAGTGCTTGGCACCTTCCGAACAGTATACACACATAGGTGTATATTTATATGTTATATTTATATTTTTAAATATAAATAAATAAGTAAATAAGTAAATAAAAAAAAAATTTCTGGACAAGTAAGGTTATAAGGTTTTTTTAAATTATTATTTAGCCCCAACAATTTTGTAAAATTTTAATTTGACCCCCAAAAGTTTACCCAAAAGCTTGAGAAATAATAGTTTTACCCCTAGTGATACAAGAAACCACAACTCGTTTTATTAATAATATTTTAATCTTAGCTAGTTATTGTTTCTATATTTCTTATTTGACTTGTATTTTCATGATACAAAATATTTTCTTTTAATTTACATAAATAATACCCTGTTATATAACACGTTGTCATGTTATTGAATACATGAAAATATGTAATATCTGTTTTGAGATGAGAATAATGGAAACAAATGACAAAAAAAAAAAAAAAAATAGTATATGTTGTGTTTGCAAGGACGACGGATACTAGAAAATAGGAAGGGTATAAAAACTACTCTTAGATTGAAAGACTCAGAACCTGCGTAAGGGTTGATAGTCATAGTAGTAGATTAGTAACTTACAATATGACAATTATGAGTTTGGCTTATCGCGGCCCGTTGTTGGTAATCACAAATCTGACTTTGTTGTATCCACCCCATGATTTCATGTAATGATTCAAAAATAGTAAAAGAACTTAACAAACATTGATAAGTTGTTTATTAGTGATAGGATGATCTGAGTATTAATATTTTCTATAACATATTAATCTGGTTGTCTCTTAACATATGATTATCTAACTCAATTAAATAAGATAATGCACGTGTTCAATTTTACTACATATTATATATGTTAGTATTATGCATCGTAGGCACAAGTTGTTGATGCTCATGTTCCTAAGATTGCTATGTAGGTGCAGATCCTGAACCCTAGGTGGACTGCGACATTAGATTAGCTGTTAATTATTAAGAAAGTTTTGTTTTCAGTTTAGTTTTAATGTTGAGACTACAAAACTAGTTGACTTATTTGCTTGCTTCGTAAGGCCTTAATGTCAAGATCTATTTATTTTATATTTGGGATTATATTGGATCTACTTTACTATTAGCTCGTGATTAGTTTATTGACATAGAATGAGTTTGTCTGCTCAAGGGTGGTCATGGCTCTAATCAAGGGTAAATATCTAAATACTTTATTGCAATGCATGACAGCTTTCACCCGCTCTTGGGGCACAAATTTTGAGGTGTGACGTGGTGCTAGGCTTAACCTTATTAAACCAAACTCTAATAGAACCTCTTAATGTGACTGGGAAAGTTCTGCACATAATTTCATCAAAGAAAACTTGTAAATACATTGATGCTTTTATGTTTCCAAGTGATCCAGAGAATCATTGGACCCATCAAAAGTATTAACCGTAGGCATCTTAAACTTTGGAGGGAGTGGGCAATCCATTGCTATTTGTGTGAAAGGTGACCTCGTTTTATTGACTAAATCTCCCACTACATCAGGGTTTTTACTATAGCTAGGATTCCTACCATTTGGGCCTAGAGTGCACAAATTTGATTATCTCCTGCTAAGGCATTTTCTAAATGCTCTTCCGCATCATTGTGATGAAGGAATACATGACTATTTTCTCTGACTTTAGCATGAACGTCAACGCCTTCTCATCGTGGGTCTCCTTCGTGCCTACCTTGTCTCTGCTTTCCATAGCAGTACCATTATTTCCCACATTGTTTTCTCCATTGGCTGGTTAGGCCCCTGGGGGTAAGGTCGCCGGAATTTGCTAAGGCAGCGCCTGGTTCTTAGCCATTAAAGCTTGCATAGTTTTCATCATCTTTACCATCTGCCTTTTAATGGCCGCTATTCTGTCATTGAACAAGTTTTCCATGGGAACAATTAGTGGACAGCTTCTCGCTTATAGGTTCGTCGTTGCAATAGACCTGTTGTGACCATGAAAATAACAGGAAACCACAAGATTGTCAATTCCCACTGATCGCACCAATTAATGATGCAGTAAATTCGATAGTCACTACCAAACATGTGTGATGCTGTTTCAAATAGGGGACATCGGAAGCTAAATTGGAACACCGGTGTAATGCCTGCCAAAGAATCTTTGACGACAAAGTTACCAAGAAATGTCTGAGTATGTGTGTAATATTATCTTAAGAATGCTTTTACCAAGTTGGATGGATAAGTTTATTTCCTTATATACGTCTTTGGACGTAGCTGGAGTCACTTACGTGGAGATTATGTCTGTTATAGGAATATTCCACAAATGGAATATTTGTAGTGCTATGCAACCAGGCTAAAAATATGGGAAAGACCATGACTTTCCCTAATGGGGGGAATTGTGTGATTCTAGGCAGAGACGTCACAAGGACTATGTGATTACTTTGGGAATAAATAGCTCGATTGGGATCTAAGTTCGGGTTCGTTCGGTCAGGCTTGAGCATTCGGTCAAGTAAGCCTTCGCTCAACCATGCCAAGTCCTGATTAACCATTCATTGCTTAGCTTAATTGGTCGATCAGGAATAACCTCTATCAACAAGTGATTCATAGGATTTACGTAGGTATTTCCTGGGATAGTAGATTATTATTTGGGGAATACTTGTTTTCTCACTATTGGCTGGGTTGTGTATTGCCAAGATAAGGATCCTATGGATTCTACCAGCTGCACTCTACTGAAAATGTTCTTGCACGCCCTAAGTGTAGGGATTAGTTATAACATAAAAATTCAGCAAGGTACAGCTCGAATCCATAGGGAATTAGTTTAAGATTGGATTAAAGTGGTTATTAGGTGATGACTTAGGTGAAACTTATTATTAGGTTGATTTTAACACTTTTGTGGGTCAAAAAAAAGGAAAATTTTGATTTATTTTTTTTTGAATTAAATTAGATTGTTTTCCAATTAAAATTAATTAAAAGTTAAAATTAAAGACATAATAACAAAGATACACAAGAATTAAAACAAGAATTTAAATTATCCACACACTAATTGGAATTAAACAACTAATTAATAATTGAAAGTACTAGAATTAAAAATTTTGACCTCAAACTAATTTCTATATTGGTGGGATAAGTTGAGGTAATACGTATTGGACCACAAACATATTTTTTTTTAATAGAACTATGCACATGTATGGTTTTATTGTTACAAGCCCATAAGAGTCTTTTTTTATTATTTTTTATTTTTTTGAAGAGAAAAAAAATGATGGGTATAAAAGTCAAGTGGAGAAATGTTAGAATCTTATTGTAATATTCTACTTATTATCCCACATACCCATTACACCAAAATAAATATTTATGAAGGTTAATGGTCCAATGGTTTTTATAGGTTATTATAACAATGGGGCTTAAATGTGTTTTTTTTTTTGGAAACTCAAGGTGTTTGTCTGGCCTACCTTATGCACAACTTAACTAATCTCTAGAGGTCCTAAAATTAATAATCAAGTAAGTCTCAAGTAGCCCTGAGGAGATTCAAACTAATAACTATTGAAGTGCAAATCCAACGTTCTACCAGTTAAGATATCCCTCAAAGTTTAAATGTGTTTTTTGATAATTACCTAACAGTAGGAAATTCAAATAAAGTGATGGAGAGGCTCTCCAATTCTCACCTGCAACATGTTGTGTGCCTCTTATTATTACGAGATAGTCTTAAGGAAACTATTGTTATGGTGATCCTTCCATCTAAAAGCAAACGAGGGTCGTGGCTAAAATTTGGTGTTTATTAAATTTAATGTTAAGTAAAATTAAATAAAATTAAAAAATAAGAATTAGCGTATTAAAAATGAAATAATTTTGACATGTATGGATAAAGTTAAAATAGCAAGTTCGAAAGTCTTATCTGGGTGTCTGTCATTCAGAATTTTAAATAAAATTAAAAAAAATAACTAATGTATTAAATATGAAATAATTATTACATGGATAGATAAAGCTAAAGTAGGAAATTCAAAAGTTTTTCTTAATGCCTATCATATTAAAATTTTAATTAGAAAGGAAAAAATAATAATTAATTTATTAAACCTGAGATAATTATGACAAGTATAGACTAAGTTAAAGTAGAAATTTAAAAAAGCCTGTTATATGATAATGAAAGAAATAAGTAAGAATTTTCATAGATTTATTAAATTTTGATTTATTTAAAATATTATTTAATATTGTTATTATTAATGAAATAATTTTTAAATATTTGAAACTCTCTCTTTTTGTTGAGTCTTAAATGTTGGAAATTTACGCCTCCTAAATTCATCCCTTAGGATCTACCTTTAGTAGAATAACAAGAAGAACAGAGAAATAATAAAAACACAAAGATTTACGTGAAAAAACTCCCAAAACGAAGAAAAATCACGGATACTCAGAGAAAAAAATCAACTATGTGTAAAATTTTTACAATCACACAATTATTCCTCTCACACCCAAAACCCCATTACACCCGTAAAGAATTGCTCGAAGCAATCTTTAACTCTCACCTCATAAAAAAAAAACTAACTAACTAACTAGAGTCAAAATTTGCTATACGAATCTTTAACTTTGATTAGTGCATTTAACCAAAGGAGAGAATGCCCTTTTTTATAACATAACAAGAGCTCCCTTTCTTTGTGGAAAATTGATGTGGGACTCCTAAATGAGCCACCATACCAACCATCTCCATCCTTAGCGACTTTAGTTGGTCCTACTCCAAGCTTCACCTCCAGGAGATTTTTAAAACATAATTCTTAGTCGTAGACAATTATCATGCTCTAAGAGCATCGTACTCCACTATAAAGAGCATACACACTTAGAATAAACCAATTCCAAGCATTTCACTTTGGTACATGTCAAAAACCTTGCTGAAAAAGTATAGTGTAACTCTCATATTTGGCTTTCTTGGATGTTCATTAGCCATTGACAGAAATTTCCACCATGCACCCTGCATCAATGCGAAACCAATGCCCGTATGCAAACTTGTGGACCCATTTACAACAACATATCCTCTATCATGTCAACTTTGGAGATTAGTAGCATGTCATGAGGATACAGTGTTAGTGACATTCTCAATCTCTCAATTTAATGGCCTGGAACCAATTGCCAAATCTGCTCCACCTCGTTGACAATTTTTCTTAATGTGCCCAGAATCTTCAGTGGAGTACTATTGATACCAAAGGTTGGCCTGCCTATCTTGTATAATTCTAGCTGGATCAAAATGTCCCTGATTTGCATTTGTCACAAACCAAAACTGATTCTCCCCTTGAAATTCTCCACTTTAAATCTAATAGTATTTGAATCCCTACTTTTTGACATCTTTCTTTTCCACACTTCTACTTTGATGAATTTTATTGTAGAAGTGAATTGCACCCACTAAGTAAGCTTCCAGGAGATATTAGAGGAGTCACACTGGTCCCAATTAAAACCTAATCTCCTAGACAGAATCTCTTTAGACTTGTACGTATCCACACTACCACACCAAACCAAAGCTCCATTGCACCAAAAGACCTGAGCTTTGATACCACTCGTTCAGAATTTAGGCCTCTTAAGTTCACTGCACAGGATTTACCTATGACAACAAATGAAGAACAGAGAAATAATAACAACACAAGTATTTATATGAAAAAGCTCCCAACCCACCCCCCCAAAAAAAAAGAACCATGGCCACTTAGAGAAGAAAATCCATATAAAAAATTCTTACAATCGCACAATTCTTCCTCTTACATCCAAAACCCCAATACACCTATAAAGGATTGTTCCAAGCAATCTTTAACTTTCACTTCACAAAAGAGAAATTTAACTAGAATCAAAATTTGTTATACAAATCTTTAATTTTGACTTGTGCACTTAATTAAAGGAGATGAGGTCTTTATTTATAATCTCACAAGACCTCTCCTTATTTGTGAGAAATCGATGTGGAACTCCTAAAGGAGCCATCACACCAACACTAAGCGACCGCCTTTATGGTCTAGGAGTTACCACGATCCTGAAAAATATAAGACAAGAATATAACTATGCATTTTTTATGTTGCATTAGATTTAATAAGTATGATGATTCAAAATTCGGTATATTTTTTTTAGATCTTTTTACCAAAAATATGTTTTGTAACTTTCTAATTACGTTATGACCATTTTCTTTTGATTATTGGTTTGGTTTGTGATATGATCGTAGTTATTGCTAACACTTTGGTTTATGAGTCTCGAAAACGATCAGTTCTCAAAATGGCCTCTACTTTATAACGCCTGTGAAATGGGAAAAACCTTGAGGGTGGCTTTAGAGAAAAGATCTACAAACCAAAAAGGAGGGAAAAAAAAAAACGTGAGTTTATTTGCATCCTATAAAAAGTTTTTTACATTTATTATACTTTTTTTATTAAGTAAAATTATAATACTACCTCTTTTAATTAGCTATTCTTATAAATAACTTGAAATAAAATTGTCCCTCATAAATTAAATAATTACAAACTAGAACAAAAACTCTTAAACTTAGTTTGGTACAAGAAACTTGAAAAAAAAAATATTTTAAAGTCTAAAATAATTTTATACATATTTATATTTTTAACAAGCATATTAAAAAAAATTTTATTTTATTGTATTTACTAATTAAATTAAACCAAAATTATTTATTTTATTTATTTTTATTTAATTTTTATGTTATTGTATTTGCTAATTAAATTAAATAAAAATTATTGATTTTATTATTTTTATTTACATAATTTTATCATTTAAACTTTTGTGATCAATCTTTATATGAATCTTTCAAAAAAAAAAAAACTACAAAAATAAGTAAATCAATGTACTAAAAAATTAAAACTTTTAAGCCCAAAAAAAAAATTTTATCAGATTAATCATAAGACTTATTATTCTAAAAACTTAATTTGATTTTTTATAATAAGAAATGATTTTAGAAAATAAAATTGGAAAATTTTATCATAGTGAAGTTTTTTCTTTTTTTGTTTTGGCAATTTCATAGTAAAGTTATTCACATGTCATAAGTGAATTTTTTTAAAAAATTAAAGTTCCAATTGCTCACTTATCAAAAAACATAAAAAGATAAAATTATTTTTAATAAGTTAATTTATAGTAAGTAATCTTCTCAATATTTTTTTATAAAAATATTTTTATTATAACATAAAACTATTTATTATATTATAATTATGCCTCTGTTTGAATTTTTGAATAAGAATATTTATGACATTATAATTATACAAAACATATGATAAAAAATGAAAAGACAAAATTCTATAATTTTAGTTAATAAAAAAATAAAATGAAGTGCAAGAGAAAATTAGTATGATGCAAATAGGCTCCCAAAAAAATTAAGAATAAATTATATTAAGTATTTTTATATTTTATTTTTGTATTTTACCTTTAATTTTACTTTGTACTATGTGCTTGAAATCATAACATTTTGCCTCTTGTATTTTTAATTTAGCCCATCTATTTTAACGAAAAATATTTTACGTTTAAAAAAGATACTTTTAAAAATATAAATAAAATAATATTTTATTCTTAAACAAACAAAATTCTAGTTTTATCTTCTTTTATTCATCAAAATTATTAAAAAAATATCACATGTTAACTGTGCAATGGGCATCAAATATTTTACATTGGTAGTGATGCGCAATCGTGGCTTTATGGAATCGTTTCATACGAGGTGAAATTTTGGGAGTAAAAAATTACCATGGCAATTGTTACTTCAATAATAATTAATGAAGTAACAAACTTATAATACTTATGTTTAATTAAGGGAGTAAATATTCTCTAGTAATAATTACATTATGTTTGGAGTGTTATGACTTGAGAGAGAGTTATAATAGAATGTGATGACTCAATAAACTGGAACCCTTCAAGTATCTGCACCAAGTCCAGAATGCTATCTAGTACACCAGTGTGGTGTCTACCAAAAAGTCTTCGATACTTAAATTAGTAAGGAAATTGAGCAAGTATTTTGGCAAAGTCTTAGTAAGGCAAAGAGTATGCGTATCATGTACTTAAGAGGATAGTGTATATATAGAGGTATGAGACCTGCATGGGAATGATGCATGTGAGGCTCACACAACCATACTTTCCTTCCAATCATGTTATGCCATGTGTATTGTAGATCCTATGGCTAATTCCCATAATTAGTTATCAAGACCATTAAGCATCAGGCAGTATTATGACAGGCAAGAATCACGAAATATGCTAGAATATAGTTACACATATGATTATGACGTAAGCAATCCTGTCTTTAATGCATCGATCGGTCAGCCCGAATAGGCTAGGTCCTTACCGTTCGATCCGATCGAGTCTCGATCGTGGTCACTCTGGCAACCCTGATCGGTTGGGTGCACCCTATCAGATGTCTCTAATTCCCTTAATCATCGAAGAGGACCAAGAGGAATCCAGCAATTATCTTATTATTCGCTTGGTTCTCGGTCAAGCACATCCATCAAATGCCCCTATTCAATCGGTCAGATGAGGGGGGCAAACAAATCTGACAGTTACATTGTTTTAGAAATATGCACGCATTTATTACTTATTTGGTGCGTCAGGCATGAATGTATGGTGAAAGGACGCAAGTGTTCCACCACGTGCTACTTACTTATTGGCTACGATATTAAGGTTGCAACCACACATTGTTCACCGTTGGATGGATTTTTCCCACCTAAATCACCACCATTGATTTCAAACGAGGACAACTGAAAGGTTTCCATCTTTTCTGGCATAAATAATTTGGAGAAATAGCAGTACCTATTTTATGTAAAATCATTTTCAATTCCTCCATTGCTGTAGGTGTATTTTAAGCTATTCAATTGCTCCCATTTGCCTTCTTGTGAAATCTCACAACACACGTAACTAGTAAGGATTCTCGTTATTTTCCTTAGAATTCTTCTCTAGTCTTATTTCTTTTTTTGTTCATATGCTCTGATTGTTGAATCAAAGTGTGTATTTCTTCAAAAAATAACCGTAGACTCCCAAATCCCTTAGGTTTTGTAGAAAACCCAAGGTATATCAAATCCACAGTTGGTGGTTTGATTTTCCTATCGTATTTCTATCGTGTGTCCCAGCTTTGCTTGTCTATAGTGATGGGTAACCTAGAGAGAGTATATGTTGTTAGCGATGAAGAATCTGATGAAGATAGATTGGTCTTTCGCCGAGACAAGGTTCCTCATGCTCCCAGCACCAGTGGCACTAGCGGACGATTCTGGACAAATTGTTGACATGTTCAAGCTTGGCGTAGGAGAGAAACGTCGCTGCTATGGCAGGTAATGGCGATGCCTTATTCCAGCAAAGGGCATCCATTCTACAATCATCACAAAAAGAATCTCAAAACTTATTTCTAAATTTCAACGGCCTTCTGACCTCACGCTTCGAGTTCTAGGGAATAATGACTCTACCTGCTCTCCAAGGCTTGGTGAGATCGTGGTGTACGAATCTTTGCTACTTGGTGGACTACGATTCCCGCTCTCGAGGTTTGTTCAAGAGGTGCTCCCTAGGCTCAATCTATCAATAGGCCAAATCGTTCCTAACAACTAGCGTATCCTAATCAAGTGTGCGGTGTTCTGGGCAGTGGCCACTAGTCACAACTTGACACTGGGCGAGTTTCTGTACTTTTGTACAATTACAGAGAAAGACTCTGGCTAGTGCTACTTCTTGGTAAGGAAGTCAAAGTACAATTTTGTCACCTATCTACCCACATCACACAAAGGCTAGAAGGAAAAATATTTTTTGATCCAGGCTTCCACCTAGGAGTTCTAAGTTTGAGAGATCAATAAGGAGAAGAAAATGCAAGTCCCTCGAGCTTAGGGTTAACCAATTCTAAAGTGTAATAACCTGAATTTTTTTTTCTCTTAATTAATTTATTTAAGTGTGGTGGTTATAATTATTATAGTAAAAATCTAGAAAATTAAGGATTTGAAAATTTTTGGAATGATAAAATTTGTTGGAAAGATTTTCGGATTTAATTCCACTCTATGTGGGAGTTTAATATAGAATTTCTAAACTTTTATCCAAACAATTCCTAGCCCAATTACCTAATTGGTTCAACCCAAGCCCATTAACCCATGGGTCAACCATTTCCTTTGACTCACCTCAACTCACTTTATCACTCATTGAGTTGACTCATGAATAGTAGTAGCTCCAAATCATTTCCCGGCAAACTTTATTTTCCATCCATCCTTTCTTCCATACATCTCTCACATCTCTCACATCTCTCAAATTATTTGGCTAATTAGTCAAAAAGAAGACCCTACATTGATGACTTTAAAGCATTCTTCCAAATTGCTTAGCTAGCATGATTTAAACACTTAAAGCATCTTTTAAATAATTTGTCAAAAAGCTAGCATGATTCCCGAATCATACCACCTCCATACATCTCCCCCAATACCTCTCTTAAATCATTTGGTTAGATAGTCAAAAAGCTAAGCTTGATTCTTGGATCATGCTACCTAATGCATAATCCTACTTTAAGTGGCTTTCAAGTCTAGGAAGTGGTGGTTATTTTTCTCTACCTACACTTTCTATACACTCCCATGACTTCCTATAAGTTGGTGTGCCTTCAAAGAGAAAAAAAAATAAGAGAGAAAAAAATAAATCATTATTTAGTGTGGTTAGAGATTAGGTGTTGCTTGGAGGAAGAAGAAAGGCATGGAATTTTCTAATTGGGTGGTGTTCAAAGCTCAACTTCTTTTTCCTTCACAAGCTTGGTCAACAATATCTTCATTGAGGTAGGATAACGAACCTCCTAAAATATATTTGATGCCTTCAATTTTGAAGCTAAAGCATTTTCTGGGTTTAAAGTATGAAATTTGATTGTGATAAAAAAATAATACCCGTATATTGGGGGCAGGGAAGCCGAAACTTTGACTGATGTAGCCCAACATGCTGACAACTCTCTGTTTGTAACTTCTGATGTGTTCTTGACTCCTAAAATGGTGGAATTAGGCTTTGGCTAAAACATAAAAGTTGTAGCCCTTTAAGTTTTCTTTCCAACCCAAAAAGATTTGCATCAATCCGATTTGTGAGTCAAAAGTTATGCTTAAAATACTGAGCACTTGTAAAACTGTATCTTCTAAACAAACTGAATTCAAGACTGTTTTTGCACATTAAGATCTTAGAATTTTTAAAAGTGTAAAACATGAAAGTTGTAGGTTTTAAAGTCTAGTTTCTACAGATATAAAGTTTATAGATATTGGAGTTCTGCTCTATTTTATATGAATTTTCTTTTAAGCTGTTGTTTCTACGTAGCCTTTAATTGATGCTTGTTTGGAATTTTTTAGAATATTATGTTTAAGGATTTATTTAAATTTCCAATTTCATTCTGTTAATTATTGTCATGTTAATAAATTCTATTGATGTGTAATTTTATTCACAAGGCCTGATATAGTAAAACACTTATACTTTTTGATATAATACTGAAGTAGATTGTTAGGTTGATGCTAGTTAGTTATTTTCCAATTGATATGAAATTATTTTAAACTGGATATTATGTATCATTTATTTATGATAACAGACTTAGACAATCAGTTTCATCATATATAGTTGGATGACTTATTCAAACTAAAATGGCTAAGTAGAACCAAGTACTTGATAAAAATGCCCAAATGAACTCATTTGGTATTTCTTAAATAAATTTGATTTATTTTAATTGATTCTTTTAGACATTGTTTTGCCTACGTAGCAAGTTATATAACTATATTTTTATGATTAAGTGAATTTAATGAAACTTATTTAATACCTTCCTAAATATTGGAATAATTTTATGGATATTTGTGGATATCTTGAAGCCGAAAACCTATGATAAAGGTTTGGTTATAAATAAGATGACGACTGGAAATTTATTCAAATAAAATAAAACTTATAAATTTTTCTAAAATTAAATATAAGTCCAAAGATCTATTTACTATCTTTATATTCCATAAAATAATAAAATAAAAAGGAAAAAGAGTCAAAAATCAAGATCACAACCAATGAGGTTCGAACTCGCAGCTTCAAATCGTAATTAGGGTCGCCCACCCACTAAGCTGCCAACCTCGGCTTAATTAATATATCATTAGAAATAATTTTATTCTTATCAAGGCTAGTTCGGCAAACTTGTCAAAGAATAAACTAAAATACTAATTTGAATTCTAAATTTTTCTAGTTACTTGCTACTTGTTAATTTACAAGTGGTACCTACCTTTGTGATAAGAATGTTGGTGATTATGTTTAATCTTTAATTTATTGTGAATTATTATTAAATTTTGAATTGGGATAAAATACTTAAAGTATACTGTATGTGACTGAATAATCCCACCTCGGATTCATCACCCAGGAACATTGCCGGTTGTTATTAAAAATGTCTGATTGCCATACAAGATACCCTTGGAATGCCAAGGGGTGAAAATGAATTAAGGCACTTAGTGCTAAAGTTATTTTTTTGGCAATGGGGTGATGGGTAGGTAGAAATGACCTTTTAGATGGAGATGGGAACATATGCATTTTATTTGGGAGATGCTCTCTTCTGACCTAGCCAGTCAGGTAGCCGGTCGTGACGGCTAGGTTTTTGGTGGGTGACACCATTGGAATGCATTGAATGCTAAGCCTGTAAAGTCACTAGTTCCCAAGGCTGGGGGTAGAGGAGGATAGGAGTATGATTATCTTAGGAGGATTTAGATTAAACTCATTTACCAAATTTTACTATGATTGGCAACCTCTCTTGCTTATGTATGAATGATGTGTTAGAATTATTTAATTATATTTAGTTCCTCTTAATGAATATTTTATAAAAAATATATATATATATGAAACCTGTATCGCTACGGGATTTGATCCCGAGACCTTGAATATCTGAATCTGAGATCCCTACCACTGCAACATAGATTTCATTGTAGTACACACATCAACATTTAACTATTTCTACATGTAAGTAAAATAGTAGTTACGGTGATGGTTTCATCGAACCGTTGTAAGTATAATTTACATTATTTAGTTGGGATCTATTGAATTAATTGTTGCATAAACAGTATGCCACCTAATCACATTCACTTTAGTGGGTCACCTAATACAGTGTAGCATTACAACCACTGCATATAGGCACCTAGGAGATTCTAATTATTGGGCTTTAGTAGCTCACCCCTTGTGGGAATATTTTTTTCAGGATATTAAGCTCAGGGATACTGAAGATGAGCTGGAAAGAGATTAATTTCTCTTAAATATTCCATCAAAAGAGTTATCTATTTTTTTTCTTTCCTGCACAGTGCTAGAAGACTTTATTTATTATTGTGGTCTATAATAATAATTATTGGATGATTATAATCATTAAGTTTAGACCTAGTTACTTTATTTGATATGTAATGTTAATCGCATGGTTAGGACGCTTAGATGGCTCTGTAATATTATTCTCTATATATTTTTTTTATTTTGTACCCTGTAGTTGAATCCCATCAAATGATTTAGTCTAATGACTTATAAATATTGGTTGAGATAAACTAGGGATTTTGAATACCTTAAATTTTTATTGCAAGTCAACCCCGGTTTGGAGGAAAATTTTGGGGTGTGACGGTGTGTTGCTGTCATCTTATTTTTATACCCAAATAAATAATCCCAAGTCACCCTCGGGTATTCGGATTATGAAAATCTGGGGCGTGACATAAAGGGTATGCCTAGGCTTTCCCTTTTAATTTTCATCAAATTACTTTAGGTTTTAAGATTCTAACCTTCTCCTCTTTTAAATCTATTCAGCTCGAAAACCTCCTGCCTTAACCCCTGAGCAGAAAGATCTTCTTCATTAAGTGAAGAAAAATCATCTTTGAGATACAAAATTCTTAATTACAGTAACAAATCTAGGCCTTTACCTGCTCGATCCCAAGCCTACAACCGAAGCTTTGACTGTTCAACGTGAGCAGAGTTTTTGGTGCTATTTCAGTTTTTAAATTCTTATGATTCAATTTTTCTAACTTTATTTATTTTTTTCTTCAACAGATAATACTATTCTCAAGGTATTCAACCGATCAGACAACCCAACCGAGCAAGAATTAATGCTTGGCATAACATATCTGGACAAGGTATACCAGGCCTCACAGAAATCTCTAAAGGAGCCTACCCCTAAAAAAGTGAGAATAGATAAAGCTAAGACTAGTGTTCCCCCTACCCAACAACAAAAGGTAGTCTCTGTCCGCCACAACAAAAGTAGATTACCCAAACACGTTCATCCTCATCAAGGGCCACAACCTCAAGGTTCGGTTCACAAGTCAAGGCGTTTTCTTACCAATCTCTTCTCGCCAGTAGTAAGGCATCTTAGCAAGAGCTATTGGTGGCAATGGCAAATGAAGATATGTCTGTATTTTAAGGCATACAAAGCACTTAAATGGCTTACGACCTGAATCATGATATATTCAGGGTAAGTTCACTTTTAGTTATCCTCCTTCCATTTTTTTTTCTTTTTTTTTTTTTTTTTTTACTAAAGTTCTCTATGCTATGTTTTTCAGACCATGGTTAGGTCTTATGCTCTGTTTACGCAACTGGCCAATACAAAAAAAGCTCTAGCTAATGAACGCAAGATAATGGAGAAGACGCTAATCGACTTGAAGGCAACGAAAGACAATGCTGAGGTTCTCAGATAGAAATGGAGGAGGTTCTTAGGCTCGAACAGAAAATAATGGAAAAACATAAAATCCTAAGAACCGAACGAGCCAGCCTCTTCAAAGAACCTAAGGCAAAAAAAACGCTATGGGCTGCTACTAAGTGGAAGATTGAGGAGCTTACTGAAGAGCTCCAATCTAGAGAGGACACAGCTTTTGCAAAGTTCAAGAGCACAAATGATTTCTAGGCTCTAATCATGCCTTTATTTCTCCAAGGTTTTGACCATTGTAAGGAGAAGTTTGCTGCCTCCTTCCCCAATCTCGACATTTCAAAGATTAAACCTAGCTGGGGCGCTACTGACGAGGAGCAGGGAAATGAAGATGACAATGGGGCATAAGATGAAGTAATGGTTGAAGAATGCGCCCAAGATGACAATTAGGTCATAGAGACCACAAAAGCGAATGTTCAAACTGAAGATACTGGTGGTGCTCCAGCAAATATCAACAAAGAATCAATCAAATGTGGAGTTTAGAACATTACTGATCCTACTATATAAATTTTTCTTCCCTGTTCTTCTTTCTTTTTATTTGAGATATAATTCCAAATTTTGTAATTCGAAACTTCTGCCATTCCTTTTGTATGAATTAAAGGTCCTTTTGAAGATAATGAAGTTTTTAAGCCCTTTTTTCTTTTTTTTTTTTTTTTTTTGGTTCATATTGATATTAACTCTTAGTCAATTGCTTCATTTTTTATTGTTATATATTTTTTTATTGAAATGTGCATCAAGTTTGATGATCTTCACTTTAATGAGCTCATACTTTTACTTGTGTCATTAATTGTATGTTTACATTACCTACAAATGACCTTATTTTTGTTGGGGAATGCTTATTCTACCTTTAGCTTCATTGGTATCTTTGTTTTGCTCGGTCACCTGAATTGAGTAAGAATCGTAATCTTTGGCAATTGGCCTTCTGAGCCATCTTCACGCTGCTCAGCCACGTGAGTCGAGCAGGATCTTCACTCTGCTTGGTCACGTGAACTAAGCATAAATCCTTGCCAAATTTTGGCATTAGCCTCGTGAGCTGTCTTTATGCTGTTCAATCACATGAGTTAAACAAGATCATTGCTCTACTTGGCCACGTGAGCCGAGCAGGATCTTTGCTCTGCTCGATTACGTGAACCAAACAGGAATTCTTGCCATATTTTGGCATTAGCCACGTAAGCCGTCAACCTCGTGAGCCTTCTTTACACTGCTTGGCCACGTGAGTCGAGTAAGATCTTTACTCTACTCGATCACATGAACCAAGTAGGAATTCTTACCATATTTTGGCATTCGCCAAGTGAGTCGTCGACCTCATAAGCCGTCTTTGCGCTGCTCAACCACACGAGCCGAATAGAATCTTTGCCCTGCTCGGTTATGTGAACCAAGCAGCAATCCTAAGTCGAATCATTCATTGCGGTAGTCAGTCACCATAGTAGATTATAGTCATTCACGATAGTAAAATTAATCTCATAAAATTCTTACAAAAAGTACATTTTATTGATAATCAAATAAAATTACAAAAATAATTCCTCATACATAATATTTTCACAGGTGCTCTACATACTATGAGTGAAGTAACACCTTTCCCCCGAGTACCTTGAGCCTATATGTTTCTTTTCAAGTAGAGCCCAACGCTTCATATGGACTTTCCCAATTTGGCTCGAGCTTCCCTTCCTGTGGATTCTTTGTAGACTGCTTTACTCTTTTCAACACTAATTATTCGCTCTAGAGTTTACTAGGTTAAGCTCTTGAATTATGGTATATTACTATGTCTTTTGTTGATAGACTGCCATTCTGATCGCAGCTTGTAAGCATCTTCCTTCTAGTAGATCAACCTCTTCATTCATTATCTCATCATTTTGCTCTGGGTTAAAATTCTATGTTCTTAGGCTAAGAAGTCCAATCTCGATAGGAATTACAGCCTCTGTTCCATACGTGAGGGAAAAAGAAGTTTGTCCAGTTGCCATCCTTTCAGCCGTTTGATAGGCTTATAGAATATTTGAAAGCTCATTTGCCCAGAGACCTTTTGCCTTGTCCAACTATGTCTTAATGATCTTAAGGAAAGACATGTTAGTGACTTTGAACTGTCCATCGGCTTGAGAGTACTCAATTGATGAATTGTAATGGCTAATGCCCAAATCTTCACACAACCTGTTGAATTGCCTCCATTCAAACTGTTTTCCATTGTCCGTGATCACCATCTTGAAGATACCAAACTGGCAGACTATGTTTTGCCAAAGAAACTTCCTCATATTCTGCTTGGTAATGGTTGCCAAGACTTCTGCTTCTACCCACTTGGTAAAATAGTCAATTGCAACCACGACAAACTTTCTCTACCCCCTTCCTAATGGAAATGGCCCAATGATATCTATTCCCACTGAGCAAACAGCAAGGGACTCTGGATTGGCGTCAGTTCTTGAGCAGGTAGCCACGGAACTTTAGAAAACCTTTGGCATTTGTCACACTTCTTAACAAACTCCTAAGCATTCTTCTTAATGGTTAGCCAGTAGTAGCTAGCCAGCCCTTAAAATCTTCTTAGCTAAAGACTTGTCCCCCAAGTGGTTGCCACAAATACCTTATAGACTTTTCTTATTACAAAATTAGCCTCCTGATTGTTAACATATCTCAATAATGGAGAGCTATGCCCCCTTTTATTAAGAATTCCATCTACTAAGAGATATCTGCTTGATCAAGACTGGACCCTCGTTGCTTCATTCTTGTTGCTCAGTAAAGCTCCACTCTCCAGGTATGCTCTAATCGATCTGGCCCACTCAGCATCTTTTTCCACTTGGTTGACTTCTTGGGTCCAGAAGCTCGGAGAATCTAATATCTCAATTAGAGCATCCAAGTTCCCCTCCTTAGAAGATGTAATTTTTGTTAACCGGTCTGGCTCCTCATTATGGGATCTCAGATTTGTTGAAACTAGAATTTCGAAAACTTTCTAGACAAATTCCTCGCTATTTGACAATATTCAGCTAAATGATCCCCTTTACTTCAAAGTCTCCATGCATTTGCTCCATCACTAGTTGAGAATTGCTGTAAACCATTATATGCTCTGCCTCCATTTGTCGAGCCATCGGGAGACCAGTAAGTAGGGCTTTATATTCAACTTCATTATTAGATACAAAGAACTTAAAATGCAGTGCATATTCCAATTTGTGGCCATTAGGGGAAACAAGAAGTATACTTGCACCACTAGAGTTTTAAGTAGAGGAGCCATCGACATGCAGCGTCCAAGCTTGCTTGATATCTTCTTCTTCAGGTGGGTCAACTAGGTGGGTTATAAATTCAGCTATAAAATTCGCCGCTGCTTACCCTTTGGTCGCCATTCTTGGTCGACACTGGATGTCAAACTAGCTGAGCTCGACTAACCTCTTCACCAGTTTTCCCGAGGTTTCTAACTCGTGCAGGACATTCTTCAGGGGCTGGTTAGTGAGAACCACAATCATGTGCGCTTGAAAATAGGCTCTGAGTTGCCGAGCTGCTGTTACAAGAGCAAGGGCCATCAATTCCATCTTTTGATAACGCTCTTTAGCCTCCTTAAGGACCTTGCTTGTGTAGTAGACAGGCTTCTAGACTCCATTTTCTTTCCGTACGAGCACGGAGCTCACAGCTGTGGCAGAAACAAAGAAATATAAATACAATTCTTCTCTTGGGTGGTCTGATTGAGCAATGGCACCAAAACCAAGTACCACTTCAGCTACTAAAAAGTTTGATCACATTCCACCGTCCACTCAAAAGCTTTCTTGAGCACTTTAAAGAAGGGATGGCACTTGTCTATAGAGTGAGAAGTGAATCTGTTTAGAGCTGCCACTCTCCCAACCAACTCCTTTGTTGTTCACGGGAGCTGCATTTCCATTATCACTCTGACTTTTCCTAGATTAATCTCTATTCCTCAACTTGACACCATGAAACTGAGAAATTTACCAAATGCAACCTCAAATGCACATTTGGCTAGGTTGAGCTTCATTCCGTACTTCCTTAAAGTGTTGAAGGTTTCTTGTAGATTAGCGATGTAAGAACCAACTTTTTTACTTTCGATGAGCATGTCATCTACATATACCTTTACATTCCTACCAATCTGACTTTTGACCATTCTGTTCATCAACCGCTAGTATGTTGCCCCCATATTTTTTAACTTGAAGGGCTTAATGTTATAACAGTATAATTCTCGGTCGGTGATGAATATAGCATGCTCTTGATCATGTTGGGCCATCTTTATTTGGTTATATCCTGAAAAAGCGTCTATAAATGACAACAACTCATGACCTGCTATGGAGTCGACTAGAAGATCAATGGCTGGCAATAGGAACCTATCCTTTGGACATGCCTTATTAAGATTTATGAAGTCCACACACATCCTCTAGTTGCCATTAGACTTTTTCACCATAGCCATATTTGGTAGCCAAGTGGAGTAGTGGACTTTTCGAATAAATTTGGCCCTTATTAACTTATCTACTTCCTGTTCAATCGCTTCATTGCGTTCAAGACAAAAAATTCTTCTTTTTTGTTTTATTAGCCTGCCCTCAGAAAAATGTTCAAATGATGAGCTATCACATTTGTACTTATTCCTAGCATATCTTCATGGGACCAGGAGATATATTTGTATTATTTAGCAAAAAATTCCTTAATTCACTTTTTATTGGCTCGGAGGTCTCCGAGCTTATCTTTACAAACTCGTTCTATTCGGGAGCGCCAACCATAACATCCTCCAGCTCATCAACTGGCTCTCTTTGTTTCAGCTCTTTGTTATCCCAAACTTCTAGGCTATCTACAACCAGTGCTTCTTCTCCAGTATCCTACTTGAGAGGGGACATGTAACATTCCCTTGCCACCTTCTGGTCGCCTTTGGCACATCACCATCTTTGGTCCAGAACTTGACGCGAAGATGGTATGCTGATATGACTGCTTTGAATTGATTTAAAGCTGTCCACCCAAAGATCACATTTTATGTTGAGGGGCAATGCACCACCAAGAAATTAATCATTTTCATCGCCTGATGTGGTTCATTCCCGAGAGTTATCGACAACACAATAGACCTAAGTGGAGTCATAGGTCCCCAGTGAAGCCCACAAGAGGGCAGGACACTGGTTGTAGCTTCTCCTTCCTAATTTTCATTTTCTCAAATGCCCTCCAGTATAATATGTCTACTGAACTGCCACTGTCGAACAAAACCCTCCAAATCTTGAAGTTAGCAATGATCGAGGAAATGACGCGAAGATCATCATGAGGCTAGCACACCTTTTCTACTTCTTCCTCAATGAAAGTGATCGATGGGCAATGAGGTCAGGCCTTCTTGTTTGATCGCTTGGTCGTTAGAACTTCGCGAGGGGCTTTTACCTTCTAAGCTTATCTCCTCTTTCTACTAAAGGATTCTCCTTCGGCAGCAAATCCACCTGAAATTACTCGTACCTCTCGGATTGGTTGGTTATTTGAGCGTACTCGATCGAGACTCCTCGATGCGACAGTTCTTTACCGAGGGCTCTTTCGTTTAGGGCTTCTTCACTTGGTCTTTCTGTTATTATCTCAACTGACCACAAATCTTCTAACCCGACTGTGTCTGATTAACTTCTCGACCTATCTTTTCAAGTCGATATAATCATCTATATCATGTCCATAATCCATGTACAATCAGCAGTACTTTGCTCGGGACCGTTTGTCTTTTGGGGTCCTCAGCCTTTCAGGTCATTTCAAGGCCGGATCATTCTGGATCTCAAAGAATGCATACTCCAACCTCATGTTAAGTTGAGTAAAATTACAGTTGAGATCACTATACCGCCTCGTGCCCCAATCTAATCTGTCATCAAATCTCTGATTCTTATGGTTCCAAGGATCTCGAGAATTCCCAAAATCATTTGGTCACTTCTTGTTAGTTTTGGAGCCTCTTGCCCTATCACTTTCCTACTTGGTCCTGATGCCATCCTCTATATTAATATGTCGTTAAGCTCGAACCATCAACTCAGCTATATTAATGTGTGCTATCTCAAGTAGGAAGGCCATAAACCTAGGGGTTCTCAACCCACTCATGAAGGCCATAACCGCCACCTTGTTATCAACCTCATCCACCTCCAGAATCTCTTTGTTGAATCTCCCCATGTAATCTCTAAGGGGCTCATCTTTGCCCTGTTTGATTGTCAGGAGATGGGTGGTTGGCCTGATCTGTCTTTTTCCTCCGATGAGGTGACTCACAAATAGCTTTCTAAGCTAAAAGAAGTTGGTGATACTACTTGGCTTGATTTTATTGAATCATAATCAAGCCAGGCCCTTAAGTGTTACCGGGAAGACCTAATACAAGATCTCACCAGGATACACATGTATGCGCATCAAAGTCTTGTATGTCTTCAGATGATCAAAAGGGTCCTTTGAACCATCGAATGAGTTAAGCACTAGCATCTTGAGCTTGCGCGATAAGGGACAAGCCATAACCATTGCAGAGAATGGCGAGTCGCCCTCAACATCCACATCATCAACTGCATTTAAGCCTTTGACAGCGGCTAAAACACCCTGGATTTGCACCTGAATGGCCCTCATAGGCTCCTTCCACAAGCTAACGCTAGCATCCCTTACACTAGCTTCTTCTGTACGAGACAGCTTGGGACAACCGCCAGCTCCAAGGTCAGCTCCAAGAGTCTTCTTTTGCCTCCTAGTCTTTTATGGCTATCTGACTGGGATCTCATTCTCTCTTACAACACTTACTCCATTACCTTCATGTCCAACTCCATTCTGGCCACCATTTACTTTAACTACTCTACCATTATGTGCCACATTTATAGGGGTTTCCACTGGTGGAGGTGGGACATGAACAACAGTGAGTTGCTGCCGCTGAAGTAGCACCTGATTCTGGATCACGAGAGTTTGCATGATGGCCATCATTTCCCTCGTCTGGTTTTCAAAGATGTTGATCCTTTCATCGTTCTAGTTCTCGATTGTTTTCACTAGTTGTGATTGAGGTTGTGTATTTGTACCAAACTTGCCTTGGACCATAAAAACTATAAGAAAAGTCGTTCCCACAGACGACGCCAACTGATGACTCAATAAACTGGAATTCTCCAAGTATCTACTCCAAGTCTGGAATACTATCAAGTACACCGGTGTGGTGCCTACTAAAGAGTCTCCAATGCTTAAGTTAGCAAGGAAATTGAGAAAATATTTTGGTAGAGTCTTAGTAAGGTAAAGAGTGTGCATACCATATATTTGAGAGAATGGTGTATATATGAGATGTCAAACCTGTATGGGCATGATGCATGTGAATCTCACGCAATTATACTTTCCTTCTAATCATGTTATGCCACGTGTATTGTAGATCCCAAAGCTGATTCTCATAATTAATTATCAAAACCGTTAAGTATCAAACAGCACTATGACAGGCTAAAAATCACGAAATATGCCAAAATATGGTTACATATGTGATTACGACGTAAACAATCTTGTTTTTAATGCATCGATCGGTCGGTCCGACTGAGATCCCTACTATTCGATCAGATCGAATCTCAATCATGGTCGTTCCGGCAACACTAATCAGTCGAGTGTACCCTATTAGAATGTTTTATATGGTAATTAAAAAAGTATAACTTTTTTATTATTCCCCATTATTTACCTCCCCACCATTAACAATTTATTCCTTGTCAATTTTATCACAGTGTAATCATTACTCCTCTGGCCAATTAATATAATGAAAAATAAAATTATTTAAGTAAATTTTATATTTCAATATTCACAAAACAAGCATATCTTATGTATAATTCTTTTTTTTTTTTTTTGAACGGTAGGAAAAGAATATGTATCATACTCACCCCCCGAGGCAATCGCATATTTTAACCTAAAGAATATGTCTCGTTAATATGATGGAAAAGCCAAAGCGACAAGACCCGCGAACCTAGGTTTGCATCATTCGATGTGTAAGTATATGAATATCAGCTGAGCCAGCTGTTTGCATCATTCGATGGATAAGTATGAATATCAACTGAGCTAGCAAGTAATAAATAAAGCAGGGATCGAGTGGGGCATGACCCTCTTTTAATTGGCCCTTCGTCCATTATGATTAATTTTTTATTTTTTATTATTATTATTATTTTTTTTTATCATTATCATCAGAATTGTTTTTAGTAACAAAATAGGAATCATGATGGCAGCATTTTGATTATAATATTATATTATTAATAAAAGAAAATTTAAATTACTAAAAAATAGATAATTTTATTATGTATATTAATTAACCTTTTTTCAACACGGGCTTAATTAACGGTGGACTGACTTTCTTTTTTTTTAAGATTAAATGCATGAGATTATTAATTTTTTTATTAAGTAATGATGATATTTGAATTCGGAGTCAATGTTAGAATATTATTAATTATCATGTCATCAAAAGTGTGGGTTATTAGATAAAAATAATTTTATTATTATAATTAATTTAATTTATCTAAACACATCAGCCCGCGTACGTATAATTGCACTGACCTTTATTTTTTTTAAGATAGTGAACACATAATTATTTATTTATTAATATTTTCCACGGGTTTAGATTTAAACTCAAAATATTTTCCTGATCTAAAATTATAATAGATTGTTAGCTATGTTATTAAAAAATAAATAATTATATTAATTAATTTTCTCTCAACATATACAATTTTCTTTCCGCTGTGCTGATTGTAAATTTGAAAGGATAATCAGCAAATTTGAAAGGATATTAGGAACTAAATTTTAGAAAAGCAAGAAATTATAAATATGTGTCAAGTAATCTCTATTTCTTTTGCACAGCCAAATTTTGGTGACACTAATTTTAATACGTGACCCTAGGCTAATTTAATGGGTAGGAGACCGTGACTTTAATTCTTTTTTCACTACTAGAAATGAAGATTTTATGGCGGTCGCTAAAAGGGGTAGTGGTCGCTAATAAGTTTTAGTAATCACTTGACGACTGTCAGGCGTAAGTTGCAAATGCATCGCCACTAAAAAATTTTTAGCAACCACCATAATATTAACTACCGCTGTAGTTAGTGACTGCCGAAGAATTTAATCCAGGAAAATTAGCAATTGCTAGTAGACCTATTAGCGATAGCTTTTACTACAAGAAAGGTAGGTTTATAATGACAAGTTTTCTATAACAATGAAAAATATTGTCATAATATATATTATTTAGTGACAAGAATTTTTTATTGTCACCAAAGAATACATTTTAAGATTTTTTTAACAAGTGATGTAAATTGTTACCGAAACATTAATATTTAGTGAGAAAGATATTTTGTTGTCACTAAATCTCGTCACTGAATGTTAGAGAAAAATTGGTGCTAAAAATTTAATGTTTTGGTAGGATTAATTTTTTTTTTTATTGTGACAAAATTTATTTGCCATTGCAAAAACATATACAGTGATACGTTTTATTGTCACTAAAATAAAACATTATAAATAATTATTAAAAAATTAATTAATTTTATGAATTAAAATTTTAAAACCTAAATTAAACCCAACAAACTTTACAAATAATTTTTAAAAACTAATTAATCTTATGAATTAAAATTTCAAAACCTAAACTAAACTCAACAATCTACTAGTCTCTACACAATCTTCTTACTTATGTTATTTATACCTTCCTCCCAAAATCTCAAATTCATAAAACAATGCTATCACTAATGTTCAGCGCATATAATTTTTCAAACACATACACATCTACATTTTATATCTACACATACAACATTTTCTCTTTTTTCATTCTTGACAATATTTAGAGTTTTGGTTTCTCAAACACACACATATATATATATGTTTTATATCTATATATATTGCATTTTCTTTTTCTTCATTCTCGACAATATTTAGGGCTTTGGTTTAATCTATGTATATAATATTTTTTCTCTTTTCATTCTCGACAATGTTAGGGTTTTGGTTTCAGTGGTTTGCAGATTCAAGTCTCCAAATTTGGCAGTCGCTAATACCTTCCCACAGATTGGAGACAGTTCCCACTAAGTGGCAAGAACACATTAGCAACTGCTTGTTTCAGAATAGCTACTACCTATAGCGGCGGCAAAAAAAATAATTAATTTTTTTTATTAATTATCTTTTTATTTTGTTATTTAATAGTGTTTTACATAGCGACTGCAAATGGCTGTCACAATAAGCTTTTTCATTTTTTTAAAAAAATCTTATTATTTTTAATTATTTTAATTAATTTTTTATTAATTATTAATTTAATTAAATTCATTTATTATTTATATTATTTATTTTTAAATATTTATTTCTAAATTATTTTTTTGGTTATAGTTTAAATTGCACCTGTATTACCTATACATGTAATAGAAATTTTTTGATAAATAGAAGAACAATGTTTATTTATATATAAAAAAGTATAAAATGTAATTACAAAATTTGTTATATACAAATGTACACAATGAAAACAAAAAATATGCTGGTCAGATGAATATGAAAATCACCCCAGTCCAATTCAGGAATGCTAACTGCCATCGTCTTTATCCTACAATGAAACAATAAGCAAATGAGAATGTGACAACAAAATACATATAAATTTATAAAATTTTAATTAGCTATAAATACAAAAATTAATATTTCTAACCTAAGGATGGTGATGATGGCTCTAATTCTGAGAAAAGCGCTTCTCCATCTCGACCCCAAGCAACGCCTCTCACGTGTCCATCTCTGTACAAAAGGTCTAAAGCAAGTCCTTAGCGCGATGTCTGGCTTGGGAGGAGCTAGCTGCGGATGCCTCTACTCATACGATGGTGTAATGACCTGATTTCTTTTTATTTAATATAATTTATATATATATTTGTGATTGTAATTTGTTAATTAAATTTAATAATTTATAAATTTGCTATTTAATTTTGAAGTGTAAAAAAAAAGTTATTTTTGGGTATATTTGAGAAAATTCTAAAATTTTAGGGAATAAGGAGTAGGAAATTAATTAAATTTGTTAAAGTTAAAATTCTACTATTATATATATATAATGCTGTATCTATTTAATAAATAAAACCCTAAATTTGTTTTGGGTAATTGCACAGCATTTTTCTGGAATTGCCGAACTGCTTCTTCCATTGTTGAAACCAGATTGATTTTCTTCTGATTTTTTTTCGAACCCAACCCAGGTAAACGGTAGGATCCCACTTATAAAGCTATAAATATATATATACATATAACATTTTGGTTTTTATTTGACGGTGGCATGTTTAGGTTGTTTAATGCTAATGTTATTCTGTCTTTATGTGCTCAAGTATGTATGGTTCAAAATGAAATCCCGAAAGATTGATTTAAATATATATATATATATATAAATATATACCTATTTTGCCTTTACACAAATGGAGGTTTCCAGGACACTTTGGGTGAAACGTTTGGTTGATATATAAATATAAATATATATATATATATATTTTATCTTTTTGTTAATTTTTAAAGTATGATTGATTGACCTCATGAATGATCAAATAGGTACATAGGCTACATAGGTAATGATTGAAAGCCTTCTGCTGGAATAAACCAAATGACCAAATTAGTTAATTAAATTTTTTTATTCTATTTTGTCTTATATGTAAACAAATCACAACCATGATATTTGTTTATATATACATACCATTTTGTTTTGTCTTATATGAAAATGAATCACAACTATGATTTTTATATATATGTGCGCGTTGCATTGATGTTATTGTTTTAGTAATAAATTAATTTGTTTAAACTTAGCGTTCTGCATTAATCTATTGAATATTATTTTTATTAAATACCTGTAACATGAGGTTGATCGGTAGGTGAAATTAAAATTTGTGTTATTTGATATGTTGGTGCATTAAGTATTAATAAGATCTGAAAACTTAAGTTTAAGGAGAAATTATTTAAAGTGAAATTTGATGTGTTTTTGTTTGGATTGAGGGGTACTGAAAATATCGGGTATACATACCCAAGGGTTAAGAGTCTCGAAACCCACGCGGGGGTGGTAATCGAGTCCAGTAGACTAGTAACCTACGAACAATGTAGATACCTAAGGGTGGCATATTATATTCCTGAGGCTTCAGCCTATAAAGCAGACATCAAAGGATGGTGTATATTGGTTGGGTCCTGTTTCTACGGGACAACCAAGCAAACATCAATTAATGATGTATATTGGTTGAGTTTTGTTTCTACGAGACAACCAAACAGTAGTACCTTGAAATTAAATTGATTTTTTTTATGTGTTAAATGGTGCTAAAACACGATTAATGGTAATAAAAGAGATAAATAAATAAATTTAAGTTATTGTTTGAAATTGCTACTTGTGCATAAATGTTTCACTTAGTAGTAAGTTAGGGCATACTGCATTTATATTATTATTACTGAGGTTTTGAGCACATGTGGTATTAGTGCTCATCCCCTTACAGCTTGTGGTGCAAGTAATGAATTTGAGTCATGTGCTGGACCTACTTCATAAGGAAGTTAGAGTTTATTTATTTATTTTTATTTATTTAATTACATTAGAAATATTTTAGAGAATTATTTTTAGTGGATTGTAATAAACCTCTATTTGTGAGGTGAAGATAAATTATTGATTTATTTATTTTTTTTTTTTTTTGTGGAGATTGGTTGGGTTTAGTATTGGAGCTTTGTTGCCTAGTGGATTTAAACTGTGGCATTTATTTAAATTTAAAGTTTAGTTTTATTTATTTTTATATTCATTGCTCCATAGTGTGTGTTTATGGCTCTGATGTGGGACAGGAAAGGTTAGTTAATATTTTATTATATGTTCTTTTGTTTACATACTTGGGTTGTGAAACCTGGGGTGTGACAGATGGACTGGTGTGGAATGCCTGTGCCCTGTGTGAGCGTGTATCCGTGGCCTTCACGTCCAATGATAAAGTAGAATATCTCATCCCTCCTCACCTCAGACCGCGTTTCAACTGCCAGTAGCTCAGCAAAGGTGCCTAAAACTAAGCCTAAGGGAAACAAGATAAGATGGACAAAAAAAAAATAAAATTAAGTAACTAAATTATGTAAAGGAAAATTGATTTTGCTCATTAGCTAATGTAAAGCCTTAATTACCAATATGGCCTAAACCTCTAGCGAATCTACATTACAAGTCTCTAACTAGATAGCCATCCGATCAGCCCTTTAGCCCTGTTCTTTCAACTGTTAAATGGTAAATTATATATTAATAGTTTATTATCACATGACATGAAAACAAATGAAATTTTTGCGTGGTAGGGTAATGTGTTACCTCGTGGCAGACCTGCGTAAAGTGCCGAGTCCCCTCCTTGTAACCAGGGCCCTACATATCTCGGTTCCGCAAGTTTCTCTCAGCCACCTTGTATTTTCATTTTTTGTCGATTAGCTTTTGTAAGTTATGCTTTATAACTTAAAAACTTAAGAAAAAATTTAGATCACAATCTACTCATCCATGCCTCCTTGTTCGACCAGCAACTGATGAGCTTAGCCCACTGGTGGGGGAGGATGCCCAACAGGGCCTGTTGAAAGATGTCAAGATTAGTCTCATAGCCCTTCTGATGGCTAGACTTGATCTTGTTCTTATGGTTTTTCCATATCTTCTGACACTTACCATAGCAAATGTCCTAGAAGTCTAGAGGAACCTCAACCACATTAGCTTGAAAAGTACAAATTACAAAATATTGTTTAATATTATAAATTTTAACACAAATACCACGTACAATACAAAACAAACTATGATACATGAAAATATATTTAGGTGTTACACCTTAGCCCAAAGGTCATCGAATGCGTCGAGTAGTAAAACGTCCCAATCAAGGTTAGTCAGCGAGAATCTGATTAGACTTTGGACCATATGTCCTATCTGGGAGATAAGGGACTGTTCGATTTTTCCCACCGAGTGGGGCGTGTCATCGCACTACACGGTCATCCACTATGCCCCATAATTCCACTATGATAATGCCTTCAAAGACCCTTTATCGAACTTGGAAGACCTGCTCAAAATAGGAGAATCTATACCATACAAAATATTAAGTTTAATGAGTTGAAAGAAAAAATTTTAATAGTTAAAAAATATCTTCAATTAACAATTTATACCTTCCGCTGTATGGTCAAACACTGAAGGTGCCTGACTATGTGTCAAAGGACATACTGACGTAGACAATGATGATGGGATGGTGTCTGTCGAGCTACTACTTGCATAGGATAGGCTGAGACACTCAACCATTGTCCAAGGACTAGATCTTCTCCTAACATGTCCAAACATGCCTACATACATGTTCAGAAGATTGATTTATTATAATTTCAAAAAAATAAATATTTAAAATAAACTTTATTTGGATAAAAAAGTGCACAACCCTTTATTAGTCATGTAAGTTAACGATATCTCCTTCGACGATCTCCTTAACCCAATTAACATCTTCCTCACGTTGGACAATTACATCCTGATCAAGAGCTTATTAGGCAAATGCATTAATATCTGGCTCATTGCATTCAATCTGATATACCTCATTCTCAACATTTTAATCGCAATTTGTAAGTTAAGATCAACTGGATCTCTAACGTAATAAATTTGCTCTGCCATCGATGCCGGTACGTTAGGTTCATGTTACATTTGCGCATCTCAGTATAACAAATTATTAAAGTTTACCAATTTAAAGTAGTACTTATCAATTTAAACCCCACAGATTGGTTAGCTCAGTCACACTTGAACAATAGAAATCTCAAATTGTGATTATATACATTTCAATAATGTTGTTCAATTGGCTATAGTAATAACCACGATTGACTGATGGATAACCAATGCCACTATTTTGCATAGCCTGCCTATTGTCTACCTCCTTGATGCAAAATCAAAACCCATTAATGTCACAAGTTGTGCAACTTTGAGCCATTGTATAAGGACTGGTTCATTTTATCGGTCAAAGCAAAATTGCTAGTGCTTCGTCAATTGTAAGGCTACACAGTTCATGTATTAATTAAATATAAATTTAAAGTAACGCGGCAAGATATATAAAAGTGCATGTAAATATTTAACAAGTACATAATTCTTAAACCAGTTATGAAACGATTGATAATGAGACATCTAAATTTGACTATCTATTGTGCGAGGCATGTCCTGTTTCAGCTTATTTATATGTCCCTTACAATGCAAATCAACTTGTGTTACTAATAAACAAGATATTTATTACAAATGTTGCACAATTTACTTTCTGTAAGGAGGAATGACTTACTTAGTCAATGGCACAACTAATTGGGTGTTAAAGAGCATGAAACGGTAAGCTTGGATCCACTTAATGTGGTTGAGATCAAATGACGTGCTCTCTCCACTAGGATCTTCATTTATCCGCTCTAGCCTAATTAATTTTGTTTGGACATTATCGTTAAGATATGTATCACAAAAATTGATACACTTATCCATCAAATAATCTTTGGCTATGGATGATTCTGGATGAGCTTTGTTATGTATACACCTCTTCAATATGTTCATGTACCTCTTGATCAGATACATCCACTTGAACTAGACAGGACCACCAAGTTAGGATTAATCTGTTAAGTGTGTGGTCAAGTGAACCATTACATCGAAAAACAACAGTGGGAAAATTTTCTCCAGATGGCATAGTGTCAAAGCAATCCTCTCCTGTAGACCCTTCAAATCTTCTATACAGAGAACTCTGTACCGTAGCTATCTAAAGAAGTTACTGACCCAATCAACAGCTCCACTATATTCTCAGGCAAACATTTTCTTACTGTGATAGATAGTAACTGTTGAATGAGAATGTAGTTGTCATAACTCTTCAAACCCTATAACATCCTTTCTTTCATGTTTATTTATTTGGAAATATTCAAACAATGCCTATCAGGCACCTTGACATCCTTCAGGATTGATAGGAAGGAATCCTTCTCTTCTTTGCTCATCGTGTATTATGTAGGTGACATGTATGCCTTGTTGGACTTTTTCTCTTACAAGTGCAACGGGCCCCATCTCCTGCAAATCACGACGAGCATTGGCACTATCTTTCGACTTCCCCTTAACACCAAGGATGGTCCACAATATATTATCGCAAACATTTTTTCTTAATGTGCATATCATCCAAGTTGTACCTCAACAGGTTGTGTTTCGAGTAAGGTAACTCATAGAAAATACTTTTCTTCTTCCAATTACGACTTTGATTCCTATTTGCACTTGAAATAGACGCCAGCGGGGGGTCAACAAATCCTAAAAATCATACACGGTTTGTACTTGATCCTGCTCAATCTAGGCCAACTAATCAACCCCAGTCATTGTTCGTGGCACCGACCCATACTCCCGACTGCTATCAAACGAGATTCTACCTTTTTTAAACCTGTGCAATAGAGGTAGGAAGCATCTGTGACCCATATATGCCCACTTTCTGCCATGCTTTAGCTAGGTTAATTTTCTTGCTCTAGTTGCAGCAAGGACATGCAAACTCTCCTTTCGTGCTCTAACCAGATAAGTTAGTATACGCAGGGAAGTCGTTGATTGTCCACAACATTACTGCCTGGAGTCTAAACATTCATTTCTTGTAGAGTCAAATGTCATCACACCCTCGGCTTATAATTTATGAAGCTCTTCAATCAAAGGCCACATATACACATCTATCTTATCCCAAGACCTCTCAGTCAATCAATCAATGCAGATAGGATTAGGAAAGGTTACTTCATATATAGTCAGGGCAGAAGATTATATAGAACCAACAACATAGTCTATATACTATGATTTGTCCTAGTCATAGCCCCAAATGGGTTAAATCCACCGATAACTAAGCCAAAGTGCACACTACGAGGACCAATAGCAAATTTAGGGTGTCTCGATTGAAATCATTCCACGACAGCGAGTTTGTTGGGTGGGATAACTTCCCGTCCTCTCCGCTGTTCTTGGTATGCCATGTCATTAGTTTAGAAATTTTAGATGACAGGAAAAGTCTATTTAGCCTTGGCTTAAGTGGGAAATAGTGCACTTACTTTACAACCACAAGCTTACCCTAGTTTAAAACACCAAAACTGTTCTAACGATCCTGGCCACCCCCAACATCCTTCCACCTCAAAGCCTGACACGCAGTGCACATATCAAGGTAGGCATTCTCATTTTGAAATAATATACAACTGTTTGAACATGCATCCTAATTCTCATATGTAAATCCTAGATTTTTAGTTAGCTTATGTGCCTAATAGTACGAATTAGTAAGTTTTGCTCCCGATAATTGAACTCTGTGTAATAACTACAGTAGCATATCAAAAGATGTTTCCAACCACTGATTCAATGCATTCAAATGTAACAGCTTGACAATAAATGGAAATTTACTAAAATCTTTGCATCTAGGATACATTCTGTCTACGCATCGTCAAGCATTACAAAATTTCTTAAGGCTTTGTTGTCACGCCCTGAATTTCACAATCCCAGTACGTGAACCAAAGAACGCACATTACACCATTTAATAACATTCCCTGTCCCACATCAGAGCCATAAACACACACTATGGAGCAATTAATGTAAAAATAAATAAAACTACACTTTAAATTTAAATAAATGCTTTAGTCAAAATCAACTAGGCAATAAGCTCCAAAAGCTAAGCCCAAATATTCTTCCAAAGCTAAATAAAATAATTAATAATAACCTCACAAACAGAGGCTTATTAAAATCCGTTAAAAATAATTTCCTAGAGTCATTACATAAAAATAATAAATAAAACTCTAATTCCTATGCTCAGAAGGTCCAGCACGTGACTCAAATTCATTACCTGCATCACAAGCTGTAAGGGGTTTAGCACTAATACCACGTGTGCTCGGAACCCTAATAATAATAATAATATAAATGCAGTATGCCCTAGCATGCTACTAAGTGAAATATTTATGCACAAGTAGCAATTTCAAACAAGTACTTTAATTTATTTATCAATTTATCTTTTCATTACCATTAATTTCCTTGTAGCACCACATAACACATCAAAGAAAACAAATTGATTTCTAGGTACTGCTGCTTGGTTGTCCCGTAGAAACAAGACCCAACCAATATACATCATCCTTCGATGTCTGCTTGGTTGTCTCGTAGAAACAAGACCCAACCAATATACACCATCCTTCGGTGTCTGCTTCCTAGACCGAAGTCTTAGGAATATGATATGCCACCCTTAGGCATCTGCTCATTCATAGGTTACTAGCCTACTGGAATCGATAACCAACCCCGCGCGGGTTTCGGGACTTTCAACCCTTGGGTACATATACCCAATATTTTCAGTACCCTAAATACAAACAAAACGGATCCACTTTCATTTTAAACAAACATCAAATAAATTCTTTATTTAAATTCATTATTTATTAAATCCTTATGAATTCATCATAATATTTTAAATAATCCGTAAACCTCAACACGTAAATAATAATAACCATAATTACCGAAGAATCATAGCACAACAAATTACCAAATATGTTTCTTACAATTAATGCAAAAGCTTTCAAAACAAACTAACATGTAACGACAAAATTCACAAAAAAAAAAAAAAAAAAAAAACAAACTATCATATAAGGACAAAAGTCAAAGTTTCTTTGCTTTATTCATTTAATGGCTTTGCTGGACACCTAATTTCCACACCTTTAACATATATATGTATATAAAGTAATAATATGTATACCAAACAATTGTGGAAGACTTCAAATATATATAATAGAAATTTTTGTCTTCTAGTAGCCAAGCAAATCTGGGAACTCAATACAATTCACGTTTACCAACTAAAAAAATATAAATAAGTAAATAAATAACAAGTGAATCTCATATTCCAATCAATCACGTCATGAGTTTAAAGTAAAAAAAATCTAATCAATCATATGTTCACAATAATAAAAATCTGATGAGTCTAATATATATATTTACATATATATATATATATATCATTATATTCATATCACCGAATCTAGTATGAGGACTAATCAATTAATACACATATATATATTGTTAATTACAATACAGACTCACAGGTCATTCGCCCAGAAAATAAATATATATTTATACATATATATATGCATCACTTTTAAAAGTTTCGCCCCTTACCTCAAATTAAATCTGTAGAAAGAACACCCAAGTCGTAACGAAACCCCAAACTCAATGAGCAGATCAGACTAAGATCATCGTGGCCATCAAGAAGCTGGTAATCTCCACAGCATTCACATTAGATTTTTTTTTTCTCCTCTGCTGCCACTACCCCTTATCTTTTCTTCTTTCTTTCTCTCTCTCTCTCTCTCTCTTTTTAACCCTTTACCTTGACTGCCGAAGAGCGCATGTTATATATATATACACGTATATCTAGACTAGCTATTAGTTGATAGAATCCTAATGGAAAAAAGATTAGAATTCAAATTAAACTAGATTTCCAACTCCATGTACTGGCTATTAGTTGGTAGAATCCTAATGGAAAAAGGATTAGAATTCAAATCAAACTAGACTTCCAATTCTATGTACTCGCTATTAATTGGTAGAATCCTAATGGAAAAAGGATTAGAATTCAAATCAAACTAGACTTCCAATTCTATGTACTCGCTATTAATTGGTAGAATCCTAATGGAAAAAGAATTAGAATTCAAATTAGACTAGACTTCTAATTTCATGCATCCACAAAAAAAATTGAATTTAATTTATGTTTCCAAAAATTTAAATCAATAAAAATTTTATTTTTACCAAATTAAATATTAATTAACAATTAATCAAAGCATTAAAAATCTGAGTCATCACATCCTCCCCTCCTTAAAAAAAAATTTCGTCCTCGAAATTTATAACACAATTTTATAGGTAACACCTAAATGACATGCATTCACGATTATTATATAGCACTTTAATAATAAATTACCTTGATAAGTTTAAACATTTGTAAATCCATGCATATTATTCACACAAAATTATGTTTTTAGTTAAGAAAGAAGTAATTACAAAATTTGAAAGTTATATCCTCGAATAAACAGTTAGCTCACAACTATAGCTTACAATCGATATAAATCTAACTCACAAATGAGAACAAAATCACAGCCTAAATGACAATAATCATATATCACTAAATGTAAACCAGTCTTAGCACTACCTACAATCAAATTGTAAGTAGTATGCATCTACCCCACCATACACAACAAACCAACAAAAATTGACAAGCCGCACAAAGCAACTCATATAAGCATCCAATCAAACCAACAATCTCCACACAAAATCACTATATCTAAAATAAATAGTTTTTTAACTCTGAAGAAAAAATTTTTTTTTATTAATTTAATTAATATATTGAAAATAAATATCCCATATGTTACAATCTCTCCTCCTAATAAAATATCATCTAATACAAATAAGTTCAATACGAACCTTAGAAATTTAAATCAAATTTTATATGTTACCAAGTTTAAAAACCTACTTTTAAAATTTTCGTAATAGAACTTTATCATAAACATACTTACACTTCAAAAGTAACCCCAAATATACATTTCAATCTAAATACATATTCTTTAAATTTTAAGACCATCGAGAAGCATGCGCCTATTACAAATTTCTAAAATTTTCTAAATACTAATCTCGCATAAGTTTAAACAATGGTGCCATCGAATCTTGGTATAAACTTTTTACTTCGACATATATGCAATCATAATCTCTTATTATCATTCAAACTTATATTAGATAATTATAATCATAAAGACTAATGTCCTTTGAGTTACCTGAACTCACAACAAACTTAACATTTAGGGTTTAATGTTTTCTAGATTCTTAGAAATATGATTTAGCCAAAAATACATTTCACGGCCTAGGGTCTCGGGAAGCCCCAAATAAAATTAACAATATTAAAATTCCATCTTCAACTACAATATTCAGGAAAATTGTAAAGTCCACAATTCAGCACATTTCGAGGTTAAAATCATAAATTACCAAATAACAAAATAATATTAGTTCCAAAGTACTTGAATCGACATTATCATGAAAATGACAATCGAGTTAATACCAGTAAATTTTTTTTTTTCATAATTAATAGATAAAATCTTTAACACGTCATTATATCCAAAATAATTATGTAAAATAACACATAACCAAATGTTTCAATAGTTTGAACAAAAAAAATATATATCCCTTTGAATTTTGCAAATATCGACATTTAAAGCAATATTAAGGTTATAAAAATTCGTCACAGCATTGAATATTAAACTGTTAGTCAGAAATTGAACCAAATATTTAAATTTGTGTTAATCTGCAAAATTTTTTTAATCTTCTCTAAAGAAATATTTTTCAAATAACGAATATAATAATTCGAATAGTTAACACAAATTCTCTCGAATCAAATGATAAGTATAAGAAATACAATTATTTATACCACACAGTTTAAAGTACACTCAAGATGAAAAAGACAAAATTTTAACAAATCTTAAATACCTTAATTTAAATAACAAATAGCTAACTGAACATACAGAATTCACAATTCACTAATTTTTTTTATATTCCAATAAATAAAATCTAGTAATATTCAATTTATCGTATCATAACAAAAAAAAATAAATAATTTAATCAATTAAATCCAATCTAACTAAAATATCACATACATTTAACCAAATAATCCAACTGAACAAACTAAAATTTATAGTTCTCACAAGATAACGTGCATTAAAATTTGTTAACTACCAAGTACTAAATTCCTCATATCATAGCGACGAGGGGAACGGATATGATAGTTTCAATCCTTTAAAGTGGAATAAAGAAATCAGGTATAATATGTAATATTCCAATAACAAATTTATTATTATTAAATCTCACATTAAGGTTTCCATAACGGTTGTCATTCATTGAAATCTCTTCTAGTCCAAACAATTAATTTATCAGCCCTATTTATCCAACGTCAATTTTTTTTTTCAACTTACGAAGTAAACTAGTTATAAATATAAGAGGATATTAGTATATCAAAATAATAGATTGTCACAACTTTAGAGGAATTCCAATACATATATATCCCAAAAAAAAATTAAAATGCGATTTAAGTCATCATACAAATATCATATCTCATGATTATCAATATATACATGTTAAAACAATACAATTCAACTTTCACCCATGACTATCTTATATTCGAATCTCAATTTCAAAAATACCATTCTCACACCAATTTTACTTCAAATCAGGTTCATCTTTTATTCAAAAGTCTTTCAGATATCTAAAATGAACTAATTTTACAGTGCCAGTTTCTTCTTTATTTATTTAATAAAAATTCAAATCAAAAGTTAAAATAAATGTCAAAACAAAATTCATCAAACACCACCTACATTCTTACTCAAACCACTAATTTCACAACCACTTGACAAACTAATCATTTTTTTTACTATGACAATTTACTGAAACCATATGAGATTAAACTAAATCACGTAACACTTACTCATAGCGATATTATCAATTACTTTAAACTAAACTCATAAAAATTTAAATTCAATGCACGCAATAACATTATTTTTTTTTTTTTTAGAAAATCAAGTTCTTAAGTAAGTGTATTTATCATATTATACCATAATTAATTAACAGAAGATAACATCCAAACATACTACTCGGTACATAGATTTTTTTTTTTAACATAACTCCAAATATATATATATATTTTTAAAGTCTCATAATTTTAAAAAAACTAGAATTCAATGGTAACATATTATATGTTTTGCATTTTTAAAAATCATACGTCAAGAGAATCAAATATAGTGCTAAAAAAAATCCCAAAAATATGTCCAGATAACCATTTATATAACTATAAAATTTTTAACTAAAACTAATATTTGCAAGCATTCAATTATAAAATTTGACAATATGATATATTTCAATCATAGCAATCATAGATAAACTCTGAGATAAATAAGAGAATGATAGTTGTCTACTAAAAATATATTAAACCGTTACAAAATGTATTGTAACATGACCCAAGTAATATATTTTAAACGTTTACAATTTTGAAAGCCCTTTTTTTTTTTTTCAAAACAAATATTTTATTTTTCTTTAACATTTTATCAAAAACCAAACAAATAGCAACCCCAGAAAAAAAAAAAAAAAGCATAACAACATACTTATACTTTTATATACTTAAAATCATCAAGTCAAACTCAAGCAAGTAAATCCAATTCTATGATCACATTTACTTAAATCCTAAAGTATTATCAAAATATTCATGCATTCAAATTTATCGTTTATTGGTCATAAATGATCTAAATATAAGAATGCACCTGTTGATATTTAAATGAAATCCGCATTTATAAAAAAAAAACAAGTAGTGACACATTATTCTACCTCAAGATTCAAATACCAGTAAGCTCATCTAAAATTTTTTTTTTCAAGATGGACAAAAAAAAAATTAAATATCCAACCAACTACACCTCGAGTCACTGTAAACTAAAGATCACCATTAATTCAGGAAAAAAAATTCTAATAAATCTGTCACCCCCACCGATTTACACAACTCTCCTATAATCACCATTATTGGATGCTACAGTATACAAATAAAAATTTCATATTAGTTTTCTATACTAACTACTAACATAGCTAGTTAAAATAACAATTGTAGCTCATAATATAATTTTCTAATCCCACTACCCGTGGTCAAAATACATCCTATGAAATATTTAAGCCTCTTATATAACCACATAACACTCCAAATCAAAGTCCCCACAGCCCCTAGGTATTCTAAACCTATGCTCTGATACCAAGTTGTCACGCCCTGAATTTCACAATCCCAGTACGTGAACCAAAGAACGCACATTACACCATTTAATAACATTCCCTGTCCCACATCAGAGCCACAAACACACACTATGGAGCAATTAATGTAAAAATAAATAAAACTACACTTTAAATTTAAATAAATGCTTTAGTCAAAATCAACTAGGCAATAAGCTCCAAAAGCTAAGCCCAAATATTCTTCCAAAGCTAAATAAAATAATTAATAATAACCTCACAAACAGAGGCTTATTAAAATCCATTAAAAATAATTTCCTAGAGTCATTACATAAAAATAATAAATAAAACTCTAATTCCTATGCTCAGAAGGTCCAGCACGTGACTCAAATTCATTACCTGCATCACAAGCTGTAAGGGGTTTAGCACTAATACCACGTGTGCTCGGAACCCTAATAATAATAATAATATAAATGCAGTATGCCCTAGCATGCTACTAAGTGAAATATTTATGCACAAGTAGCAATTTCAAACAAGTACTTTAATTTATTTATCAATTTATCTTTTCATTACCATTAATTTCCTTGTAGCACCACATAACACATCAAAGAAAACAAATTGATTTCTAGGTACTGCTGCTTGGTTGTCCCGTAGAAACAGGACCCAACCAATATACATCATCCTTCGATGTCTGCTTGGTTGTCTCGTAGAAACAAGACCCAACCAATATACACCATCCTTCGGTGTCTGCTTCCTAGACCGAAGTCTTAGGAATATGATATGCCACCCTTAGGCATCTGCTCGTTCGTAGGTTACTAGCCTACTGGAATCGATAACCAACCCCGCGCGGGTTTCGGGACTTTCAACCCTTGGGTACGTATACCCAATATTTTCAGTACCCTAAATCCAAACAAAACGGATCCACTTTCATTTTAAACAAACATCAAATAAATTCTTTATTTAAATTCATTATTTATTAAATCCTTATGAATTCATCATAATATTTTAAATAATTCGTAAACCTCAACACGTAAATAATAATAACCATAATTACCGAAAAATCACAGCACAACAAATTACCAAATATGTTTCTTACAATTAATGCAAAAGCTTTCAAAACAAACTAACATGTAAAGACAAAATTCACAAAAAAAAAAAAACAAACTATCATATAAGGACAAAAGTCAAAGTTTCTTTGCTTTATTCATTTAATGGCTTTGCTGGACACCTAATTTCCACACCTTTAACATATATATGTATATAAAGTAATAATATGTATACCAAACAATCGTGGAAGACTTCAAATATATATAATAGAAATTTTTGTCTTCTAGTAGCCAAGCAAATCTGGGAACTCAATACAATTCACGTTTACCAACTAAAAAAAATATAAATAAGTAAATAAATAACAAGTGAACCTCATATTCCAATCAATCACGTCATGAGTTTAAAGTAAAAAAAATCTAATCAATCATATGTTCATAATAATAAAAATCTGATGAGTCTAATATATATATTTACATATATATATATATATATATCATTATATTCATATCACCGAATCCAGTATGAGGACTAATCAATTAATACACATATATATATTGTTAATTACAATACAGACTCACAGGTCATTCGCCCAGAAAATAAATATATATTTATACATATATATGCATCACTTTTAAAAGTTTCGCCCCTTACCTCAAATTAAATCTGTAGAAAGAACACCCAAGTCGTAACGAAACCCTAAACTCAATGAGCAGATCAGACTAAGATCACCGTGGCCATCAAGAAGCTGGTAATCTCCACAGCATTCACATTAGATTTTTTTTTTCTCCTCTGCTGCCACTACCCCTTATCTTTTCTTCTCTCTTTCTCTCTCTCTCTCTCTCTCTTTTTAACCCTTTACCTTGACTGCCGAAGAACGCATGTTATATATATATACACGTATATCTAGACTAGCTATTAGTTGATAGAATCCTAATGGAAAAAAGATTAGAATTCAAATTAAACTAGACTTCCAACTCCATGTACTGGCTATTAGTTGGTAGAATCCTAATGGAAAAAGGATTAGAATTCAAATCAAACTAGACTTCCAATTCTATGTACTCGCTATTAGTTGGTAGAATCCTAATGGAAAAAGAATTAGAATTCAAATTAGACTAGACTTCTAATTTCATGCATCCACAAAAAAAATTGAATTTAATTTATGTTTCCAAAAATTTAAATCAATAAAAATTTTATTTTTACCAAATTAAATATTAATTAACAATTAATCAAAGCATTAAAAATCTGAGTCATCACATTTGTAGTCTGCACCTGAGCGAGGATTACTTCTACCCTCAAATCAACATCACAGCCCATGTCTTCTAGTGCCAATCCACATGCGATATCAAGTAGCATCGCGAGCATTGGATCAAGCTTCATCATAGCCTCGGCCTCCATCTCAACTGTTTCCTCCTGATAAACTGATGCATACTCTTCCCCGTGGAAAGTCTAATACTTATATTACTTCAAGAACCCATTATAAATCAAATGCTCACTAGCAGGCTCCTATGTATAGTAATATCGATTTGTGCATTTCCTACAGGGACAGCTAATGTACTCGTGAAATCTATTGGTGAATACAATAAATTGATTTATCTCCTCCAAATATTTTGTAGACATTCTATTCGGCAAATCAATCCAACTCTTGTCCATCTCACTAACTATTTTCGCGACGTCTGGAAATGAAGAAGCATAATTAGCCTAAAAGGTCGTGCATTATGTAAGTCACCTAGCCTTAAACTTCACCTTCACACTACAAGGTGGTTGGTCCTATCCCATTCAAAAATACACTATCCAAATTGCACTTAACAACTTGATGCCTTCATCCCCTAGTTAGATAAAATTTCAGTAACATGTACACGTGGTTCTCCAAGTACACGACGCAGAAATGACATCAGTCGTACTGTATGTATGCACCCAAAGAACAACAGGACATCAACCAAAACTCTATCTAACATCAGACATTGCATCAATTGTTGAAGATAAGATGGATAGTTTCATTCCTGAACTATCCAAAGTGGACAATTCAAGTATGGTGTATGTTAATCCCCATATGTTCATCACAAGAACGACGAACCTAGTCGAAGACCAAATCTATCGCCTAAGGATGACCAAATGGGTGGTGTACAAGATTCTCAAACTAGTTTTAAGTTTCACTAATGTATACAAATGAATAAAGTAAAGTAGTTCTAATTTGTTTCTCAATTTGATTTCTATCATTAGTTTATATATCGACTATCTAATTAACAACACAAACACTAAATTAAACCTAACTAATAGATATATTGAATTGGATTGCATTTGACCAAACTACGATACTGGATTGGGCCCAGATTAAAGGTTTGTGTATTAGTTATTGATTTAACTAATTAAATATTATTAATCTAATATTCTAATGTAATATTACTAATTAACTAATTATAATATTATAAAATTATTATTTTACATAATGTTCTTATATTATTAATATTAGATTGAATTGGGCCTAAGTAAGATTAGGAGTACGTGTATCAATTATCAATTTAACTAAACCTAATATTATAATTTAATATTAGTAATTCACTAATTATAATATTCTAATATTATTATTTTACCTAATTTTCTTATATTATTAATATTAGATTGTACTGGGCTCAAGTAAAATTAGGGATATGTGTATCAGTTATTAATTTTACCAATTAAATATTATTAATCTAATATTATAATTTAACATTACTAATTAACTATTTATAATATTATAATATTATTATTTACCTAATTTTCTTATATTATTAATTGATTACAGTTGAAAAGTGTAATTCTTAGCCTTATTTCTTATTGTTATTAACTAGAATTATGTGTTAATTCATGCATTTTAATAGAATTTCATAAATCGTACATGATTTTGTTCTTTGATGCAGCAAATGAGCTTAAAAGCCAAGAAAAAACCAAAACTAATCATCAAGGACTTGGAGAAGCTAAACGAAGTCCAAAATGAAGCAAAAGAGGAGGACCCATCACTGGCATCTCGACAGTGTCAGGATGGCACAAACCAGTGAGATCGGATTACCAAACTTCGAAGATAAAATCCCTACTACCCTTTGGCATCCTGACTGTGTCGGGACGCAGCGACCTTCACTATTCAGATTTTTAGGGTTTTTGTAGTTGTCTATAAATACAGAACTTGTATCAGACCTAAAGGGGCCATTGATACATTTTAGGGTTACTTTTCTTAGATTTTTCTTTGAGTTTTAGAGAGTTTCAGTACATTTTGATTTGAAGATTTGGATTCAAGCATCGAATAAGCAATAGAGTTTTAATACAAGTGCAGAATTTCTTTTCAATGGAGTTTGTCTCTTTTTTATCTTTTATTTTTTGTGTTGTTTATTTCCTTAACATGTTAGCGTAGATTTGTTCTTGATTCAACCTATCAATGATGGTTGAATTCTTATTCGAGTGTTGGATGTGATTGGATCCAAGGATTATTGTTTTTCTAAATCTACTTTTAATATTTTCAAAACTTCTGAAAACTTGTGTAGTTGATTATATTTCATTGAAATTATTTATAGCTATACAAGATAATAACTTTCTCAATACTTTGAAAATAGAAGAGGTAGATATAGATTTTTTTTTTCTGATTTTTTTTCTTCTTTTGATTTTTAAAATATTTAAAAACTTGTAACCTCGATCATATTTTATTGAAATCACTGATGACATTATTTGATTAAAACTTTCCTTATATTTTGAAATCAAGGAAAAGAAATTTGGACCAAATAACGTTTTTAAGATAAAATCTTTTTGGTTTTATTTATCCTAAACGTACTTTTAAAACTTGCTTTGGAATTAATGCTTTCACGATAAAATCCTTCCAGTTTACTTTTCCTACGTGTGAGCTATAAATTGAGATAATAATCACATCCAAACATGAGAATAAGGTATTTAACCGGTTTTGTCGATTGAATCAAGTTCTTTACTTATATAGTTCAAACTCTAGTTTTACTCTTTAACTTGTTTTAGCTTAATTTACTTTGAATTTGTTAATTACTTTTAATTAGTTTGGAATTGTTCTAGTTGTTTCTTTTCTAGCTTAGTTTGATTGTTTGCATTTTAATTTATTGTTAAGTAGTTTAGAATTCAAAAATCAAACTTTTCAAAACCAAAATTTGATTTGATTTTTATTACTTTTAAAAAGGAAAAAATAGTTTAGAAGAATTTAGAAATCCTACACTAGTGGAAATTGTGGAACTAGCGACCGCCAAAGACGGTCGCTAAAAGTGAAAAAGCGGTCGCTAAAAGTATTAGTGACGGCTTAGCGACCGCGTCAAACGAGTCGCATTTGCTTCGTCGCTAAAAAGTATTAGCAACCACTATGACGGTCGCTAAATTATTTGCGACCGCTCCTGCGACCGGTCGAGTTTAGACGTAGGGGTACTAGCGACCGCTCAAAACGGTCGCTATTACTGAAAAAGCGGTCGCTGTTTGTTTGGCGCGAAGATACTGTTAGTGGCGCGAATATGGCGCGAATCATTAGCGACCGTAGTTAACGGTCGCTAAATACTGAGTAGCGGTCGCAATAAGTTAGCGCGGGATCCATGGCCATTTGCACCAACGAGTATTCGCGACCCGAATGGACTATTAGCGACCGCCACGTAAGGTCGCTAATTATAAGTAATTTTTAAAAAAAAAAGATTTAAATTATTTAAAAATCTCAATAATTATAATTTAAATTTTGTTATAATAAGATCTCAATAATTTGTTTTACAAATCAAATTATTTAAAAAAATGATTTAATAATAATTTATTTTTTATTTATAATGATTATTTATTTAATAGTTATTAATTATTTATAATAACTATTATATTTAACTACTTATGTATAAATATTTATATTAAATTTAATTTATTAAATTGCACATGGAATTAATGAAATTTTTCATAAAATCAATTAAAAAAAAACATATCTCCTAATTATGATTATATATACAAACACAATATCAAATTAGATTACAATTAAAATAAAATTTTATTATATACAAATGCTAAAAATACAAAAATAAAAATATATATAAATGTACTGATCAAAATATATACAAATAGATCCTAATCAGTCCAAGAGGGCCATCCGCCATCATCCGGGTCCTACAATGAAATAATAATGAAATTAGAACGTGATAATTAAGAAGACATGAATAAATAAATTTATATAATTTTAATGAGTAATAGTAACGAGAAATAAAATTTTAACCTGAGGAGGAGGAGGTGGATGGCTCTGACTCTGAGAGAGGCGCCTCTCCATCTCAGCCATCATCTCGGCCCGAAGTGCTGCCTCTCGCGCGTCCATCTCAGCTCGAAAGATCTGCAGCAGATCTTGATCGCGACGTCTGGCCTGAGAAGATGATTCTGCTCGTGCGACGGATCGGTGTGGAATACCTGCGCCCCGCGTAAGCGTGTATCCATGACCATCGCGTCCGACAATGGAGAAATAATGATATTTATGTATGTAAATTTTTTATTAAAAAAATTTATATTATAATTTGATTCCTCAAAAATTTTTAAAAATAATTAGTCTTATTAGAAAAAAAAAAGAACTAATATTGGTATATATAAATTTTGAATTAAAAAAATTTAAGTTATAAATCAATCTCTTTAAAATTTAGTCAATTACCAAAAAAAATCTCCTTAAAATTTTATTTTCTCTTAGTTGTTATATGATAGTGTTTAAATGGTTAAAAAAATAAATTAGTGAAAAAGTAACACGTGGCAAAATTTAATTGAAAGATATTAAAAATAGTTAATAAAAATTTTTAATATTTTTAATAAACTGAATAGTCCTATATAATCTAAAATTTAAAATTCAATTGATTATACTATTTGTATATATATTATTTTATTTTTATTCATTAAATATAATTTTTTAAGCCCAAGTTTAACGCCCGAAAAAAATAGCTCCCAGGCCAAAAATTTGACTTCATCTATGAGGATTGATGTGACAAAAGGTCACATGCATAATTTTCCAAGTATCACAAGATGTTAATTTCTTTGTTTTTCATGTCAAGTGGTCACATTATTATATTTCTTCTAAGTTATTATTTTATAATATATTTTACCTATCATATTAAAAATAGGTAATTAAATTATAAGAATTTAAATATTCATTATATTTTTATAATTTTAATCTTAATAATTAAATAAAAAATTAAATAAGTATTTTTTTTTCATTTTATTCTAACGTTCTAATTCTATCTTCAGAATTTTGAAATTCTGAGAATTTCAGAGTATCCTCAGAATTTTAAATTTATTGAATTTTAATTCAATATTATAGATACAGTTATATTATTTAATTAAAAAAATTTAAATTAATTTAAATCATTAAATTTTAATTTAACGGTATAACTTGCAAATCATGAAATTTACAAAACTCTCCCAAATCCTTTAAATTTATCGTCTATACTGGCAACTTTTGGAGTACAGTAAAATAATACAAAATTTTATAAATTTCTACAAACACAAATTACAAGATAATAAAATATAAATTTTTTACTCACCGCACAAAACACAACAATTTTTCCCACTCACTAAATTTTTCTTCTAAAATCTCTTTTTTTTTTTTTCTTCCAACATACCAATTTTTATAAAATAAAATAAAAAAAAGAATATTAAAAAAAACAGCAAATAAAAAATACAGAAAAAAAAAACAGCAAACAAAAAAAACAGAAAAAAAACAGCAAATTAAAAAAAATTAAAAACAACAGCAACATATATAAAAAAAAAAAATTACACAATATACACATGAAATAAACAAGTTAAAGAGTAACTAAAATAAAAAAATTAAACAAACAATAATACATACATGCATGTATAGATAATCATCAAACCCCTAACCACAAGAACAAAAAAAATTTATTTACATTTATCCAACAATAAACATGAAAAATACAGAAAATATAAAAAAAATTCAAACTAAAAAAAAAAATCCAAACCTGGTGTAGTGTTGACTTAACCTCCAAAAAAACTATAATAAACAAAAAAAAATATTAGTGCATGTTTATTAGAGAGAGAGAGAGAGAGAGAGAGAGCGAAAGAAATAAACCTCCAGCGACGGCAGCGGCGGGACACCTCCGGCACGGCAGAGGGGGGAGAGAAGAGAGAGCGCGGGGGAGGGAGAAGAAAAAGAGGGCGGGAAGGAAAGGAAAAAGAGGGAGGCGTTCTGTTCGATATAATTAGAAAATCAGCGACCGCTTTAAGTGGTCGCAAATACCGTTGCTAGAACAGTATTAGCGACCACTTAAAGCGGTCGCGCGAATTTTTTCGTCGTCGATACCTTGTCGCACGGGATTAGCGACCGCCTTAAGCAGTCGCTAATACTCTTCTAGCGACCGCTTAAAGCGGTTGCCCGAGGTTTCCATTCGCCATTCACCCAATCTCTAGTAATGCTACTTTCGTTCGTAGTTCGCTATAAATACAATCCTGGTCTCACCAAGTAAAACTATATCGCATGTTCTTATACTTGGGTATTGTTTTTACTGCACATTTACAAGGCTGTCATTAATATTAGATTGAATTATACCCAAGTAAGATATTGGATTAGGCTCAAGTAAGATATTGGATTAGGCTCAAGTAAGATTAGAGGTTTGTGTATTAGTTATTAATTTAACTAATTAAATATTATTAATCTAATATTACTAATTCACTATTTATAATATTATAATATATTATTTTACCTAATTTTCTTATATTATTAATAATAGATTGGATTGGACCTAACTAAGATATTAGATTGGACCCAAGTAAAATTAGGGGTATGTGTATGAGTTACTAATTTAACTAATTAAATATCATTAATCTAATATTATGATTTAATATTACTAATTAGCTAATTATAATATTATAATATTATTATTATACTTAATTTTCGTATACTATTAATATTAGATTGAATTGGACGCAAGTAAGATATTCATTTAGACGGAAGTTAGATTAATATGTGTATCAATTATTAATTTAACTAATTAAATATTATTAATCTAATATTATAATTTAATATTACTAATATATTAACTAATTATAATATTATTATTTTACCTAATTTTTTCTTATATTATTAATATTAGATTGGATTGAGCCCAAGTAAAATATTGGATTGGGCTCAATTAAGATAAGGGGCTTATGTAGCAATTATTAATTTAACCAATTAAATATTATTAATCTAATATTATAATTTAATATTACATATTTATTATTAGGAATTTGTGTATTGTTATTAATTTAACCAATTAAATTACATTCTGTTATTATTACTGTTATTATTATTATTATTGTAAATATTTGAATTATTATTAAATTTTTCGTTACGAATCTGTGAATTATTATTATTATTTAAATTTTGAATTTTGTAATTTGAAATTAAAAAAATAAAAAAGTTAACACTCAAATAAATTAACTAAAAAAAAAATTTATAACAACAATAATATATGATACAAATAAATTAATTGACAACAACAAAATTAATTAACAACAAATAAACTAACAACAAATTGACAACAAAGTAGACTAAGTAGCAATTTGTTTTGTTGCATCTACCATAATTAATTGATTAGATTGGGTCCAATCATTAGGGGTTTGTGTATTAGTTATTAATTTTATTATTACTATTTTATTATTGTTATTAATATTAATTTTATTATAAATTAATATTGCTACTACTATTATTATTACCACTAAATTTTATTATAATTAATATTACTACTAATATTATAATTGAACTAATGTTATTAATTCAATTTATTCAACATTATAATTTAATATTATGATTGAACTAATGTAACACTATAATTTAATACTATAATATTTCACTTTAATATAAATTTAGTAAAACGTATGTATTTATTATACTATTAATCAAATTATTATTTAATATTTTAAATAGAAATAATATTTTTAACAGTTTAACTAATTTAATATTACTATTACGATATTAATCCAACTAATTTAATTTAAAGTAATTTAACTATATTATCAATATTATAATTCATTATTTAATATTTTAACTAATAATAATAATATGTTATTAAGTTAATATTATTAGTTTAATATTATTATTTACCTAATTTTAGTATATCTAATATTATTATTCAATATTATGAATATCATAATTTAATTTAACTAATGTAACATTAATTAATTTATTTGGTTATTATACTATTAATCAATTCATTATTTAATATTTTAAATAATAATACTATCTTTAGCCATTGCAATATTAATCCAACTAATTAATTTAAAGTAATTTAATTATATTATCAATATTATAAGTCATTATTTAATATTTTAACTAATAATAATATTTTATTAACTTAATATTATCAATTTAATATTATTATTTACCTAATTTTAATATTTCTAATATTATTATTTAATATCATGAATATCATAATTTAATTTAACTAATGTAACATTAATTAATTTCTTTGACTATTATACTATTAATCAATTCATTATTTAATATTTTAAATAATAATATTTTTATTAATTTAACCAATTTAATATTTTTTGTTAATATTGTTATAGTAATATTAATACTATTATAAAATACCAAACCAAAACTTTTTAACATACCTCCACCAAAATTCTAAATTTCAACAAAATTCCAACATTTCAAACATTCCAACATTCCTAACATTTCAAACATTCCAATATTCCAACAACAAATTAAACAAAATATATTCCAAACAATTTACATGGACAAAAAACAAACCAACAACAAGAAGAAAAGAAACAATACTATAACAATAAATAAATAAAGTGCTACAAAAAAAATACAAATAAGAAAAACAGTGCTCCAAAATTAAAAAAAAAAAAACATTGTTGCAAAAAAAATAAAAAAAACAGTATTATATACGAACAAGAAAAAAAAAATAGTTTTAACATTCCAATAGTTCTAAAATTCCAACATTCCAATTGTATATACCAAAAAATAATAATAATAATTTCAAATCTCAGACAACAATATCCAAAATTTTTCAACTCATGTGCTCTTATTTCAACAAACTTACAACATATTTCAACACAAAAACAGCAAGGTAGGGCTAAAAGGCTTAAAAATTAAAGAAAACAACAAAAATCAAGAACATACCTGAAGATTGAGAGGAACAGAAGACTAGATCGAGAAAAAATTAAAAATATAAACCAAAAAAAAAAAATTAGCACATATCAGTGCGTATATATCTCTCTATATATATATGTAAACATAGAGAGAGGGCTGTATCGGTGGAAGGAGGAGGCCACGATGGTCTTTTCGGCATAGGGGAAGTGCGAGCAGAAGGAGAAGGAAAGGGGACGAGAACAGAGGAGAGGAGAGAGAGCGAGGGAAGGAAAAAAATAGAGAGATGGAGAAGAAAAAGATAGAGGAAAGGGAAAAAGAGAGGGACATTCTGCCCGAGATAATGGCCATATTAGCGGCCGCCAAAAGCGGTTACTAATAACTTTTGTAGCAGTCGCCCGAGTACTACTGTCGCAAATAGCCTGCTATGAATTAGTAGCGACCGAACACTCAGCCAAAAGTTATTGGCTATCGCTCAAATTTTTCCATCGCCAATACACGATTTTCTAATAGTGTTTTCACCTTCACCTGCACCCATATGTGCTAATTATAACTTCTAACTAAGCCCAAAATAAATAAATAAATAGATCATAAATGAATTTGAAATGCATGCAATATGTGGTCATACAGAATTCTCAAAATGATACTTTGTTGAAGACAATTAAATTAAACATAAGCTAAATTAATTATGTGATAGCCTTCAAATTTTTTGTATTCTAGCTAAGCAATCTTATCAATTATAGAACCTTGAGTGGTAGCTCAAATGGTAAAATCTTGAATTTACTTCTAATGACACTAGTTCAAGTCTTCTCAGAACCACCAAAGTACTTATCCAATCGTTGACTCCAAGGCTCCAAAGATTAACCAAGATGCGCACAAGCTAACTTGAATACCCAGAGTATTAAAAAAATAAGAAAAAAAAATCTTGCGACTTATGGCATCAAATTAACTTGTAACATTCTTTTTGTCAAGGATTACTCAGTCATTAACTTCAGGTCTCTAGCGATTAGTCGAGGCGTACGCAAGGTGGGCCGAATACTCTGAATATTAAAAAAAAAAAATCTTATGAGTTATGGTATCAAATCAACTCGTAACATTCTTTTTTGTCGGGGATTAATCGGCCATTAACTTTAAGGCTTTAGGGATTAGTTGAGGTGCACGTAAGGTGCGTCAGAATCCAAAGTATTTAAAAAAAATCATATGAGTTATGGCATCAAATTAACTCGTAACATTTTTTTTTTTTTTTTTGTTAGGGACAAAACCAAGAATTTAGTACAAGAAAGCCAATATCTATAAATTTTAGTATTTTTCCTCCAAACTCAAAATTGTAATTTCAAAATAAAGCAATCTATTAATTTAAAGATTGTGGACTTAAAAAATCAAATAAATATATAAAACTCATTCATAAACTCACTTTAAAACTATTTAATTGACTAGGTTAGATTATTAAAAGCCCAACTCAAGAATCAAGTCCTATATCTTACTAGTAACCAAACTCAAGAATCAAGTCTTATATGTTATTAATAATTTAAAGTAAAAAGGCTGGAATAGTCACATTTGAATATATATATATACAGATTTTTTTTCTCATACTTGAGAGTCTATGAGCCCATATTGTCATAGGGTAGATCTATCCCTACTTCTTGTCTTCTTAATTTCTATTACAAGGCATTTCTCTCATGGTGTTAATCTTATATTTTTCTTGCAGAGGTCTCAACTACTCATCCTCTTGTAGTCGTCAAAAGACATTTTGTTACCAGGAATAAAAAGAGATAACATAGTTAAAGCAAATTGGAAGACATGCGTAAACTATAAGTTTTTACCGGTAAATTACACTTAGTATTCATATACATGTCTAATCCACTTTAAAACCCTGACTTAAAACCTGTCCCAATTTGCCCCATGTAATTAATTTTAAATCATTCTAGACTACCTCTTCTTTCAATTATTGTTAAAATAATTTAACAAAAAAGTCATGTGTTTATTGCACATAATAAACGCATAACGCTTTTTGTCAATAAATTTTACAGAATGAGATAAGGTGAAACAATTTACAAATACTAAGAATAAATTAGGATGAGAAAGCACTTCCACTCAGATTCGTTTATGAAAAAGTAGGGTGAATGAGAAAGATGACAAATTTGGAACTGCTAAAAAAAAAAGGGATAGGATTAATAATTAAGGACCCAAATGGACTTTTGGAAATAAAAGGACTTGATGCCTCACGAATTCTAAATTGACAGATTTTTCTCTTACTATAAATTTTATTGTTATCAGTTCCTTATAGTATCTATCGATACTTTCAAAGTTAGAAGAAAGAAGAAATTAATTGATTTCTTAGATAAAATAATCTATTTTTGTAAATAAAATCTTTCTATAGTAATAGAACTTTACTATATTTATTAATATCTCATCCAATTTGAATTTTTTTAACATCATCCTATTAGAGTTTAACCACCAAGTTCGGGATGGATTGGTGTGATTCCTTTTTGCCTAGAACACCAAAATATGGAAGCATAAATAAAAAAAAAAAAGCATAAAGGGAAAGCATATTGGCTAATGATTATGAGGCCCCAGTTCTTGACTAGAAGGGACACCAAAGGCCTTTGCCCTTCCATCCCTTGGATAGATAGAGATGGAGGATAGAGTTTTAGATTTTTTTCATGTTTTCAAAGAGTTGAACCATAGTTTTTTCATATTTTAAAGAGTTAAACAATGAAAATAGATGGCGGGTGCTTGATCAAATTCATCGGGTCATGTAGAAACAAGGTTCAAGTCTACCGGTCTATTAGGATGCCTCAGCTGCATACATCACTACGCTTCCACTTGACATCTATTGTAATACTAAACGGCTTGTCTTGCTATGACGTTCTTTTAAATTCTCAAAACTTCTATTGCTCCATCCCCGCATGAGCAGAGAACCCGTCGTTGTTTTGGCTATGCCACCAGAGGCTCTGAGAAAGTCAAAATAGGAGAGTACTCATCTTGTGGGTGGGCTTACTACTTAGATGTTTTCAGTAGTTATCCACTCAACACTTGGCTACCCAGCGTTTAGCGTAGGCACAATAACTAGTACACTAGAGGTGCGTCCTTTCCAGTCCTCTCATACTAGAGAAATGTCCTCTCAATGCTCTAATGCTCACACCGAATATAAACCAAACTGTCTCACGATATTCTAAACCTAGCTCACGTATTGCTTTGATAGGCAAGGAGGGTCTAAAATCAGGCCAAAAGACGTAGTTGATAGACAATATGTGAATATTCCTATATTACACCTTGTTGATCTAAGGGATGGAGGAGGATAGGTTAGCTGAAAGAGATAGTTATCAGTTCAAGGATGTAAGATAATCCTACCTTTTCAAGGTAAAAAGGGGTAGAGAAAATGTCGGTCTTTCCCATTGTTCATCTATAATTTTGGTAAGAGCCTATTCGTTGAAATATAAAATTTAGAAAGAATTTGGTTGGAATAAATTTCCTATCATCTGTATTCTTGTTACTTTTGGAATACAAACATGAGAATCAAAATATTTATTTCATTCAAAAAGTATTATTCATATACTACGTTAGTACAATAATTAAAGTAAAATTAAGGGCAACATACATACAATTGATAAATGTAATTTACCACTTCTCTGCAGAGGAAAATCGATAGGTTAGCTTAGCTTTGAATACCCCAGCTTGCCACACTAATCAGTAGGCTGTGAATATACTCTTGTATGCCGTCGGCAAGGAAAGCATAATACTTCAATTATGATTTCCAAAAGACGGCAACGACAACAATCGAGACAAACTTCATATTTATCTAATGACCCAATTTGGCAGTTTATTGGTTATAGTTGCATTGACTTTTTGTTACTTCTTTTTTTTTTTTTTTCTTTTTTTAGTAATCCAGCTTAAACGGTAGGCCTTGAGGACAAAAGTTCATTTGATATGTTAGTTTTGAGGTCGTTTTTTATTTTATATTTTTGAAAATAAAGAAAAAATAACTCAAAATATATTTGATCACTCGTATTTTTAAAAACTGTTTCAAAAAGTAAAAAATTAGTTTACACTTAAAATGTAAAATGGTCAAAAATCATTTTTAGTATTTTTGACCAAAACAAATAGAACTCCAAAACACGAAAACAGAAAATGTCAAAACAAGTGTAGCTCCAGTATTTTTAAAATATGTATCTTAAAATAGAAAATAAAAAATATAAATAAAAAATGCAAACACTAATCAAATGCAACTTAATTAGCAATATTATTTTTTTTTTCCTTTTGCAATTGATTCCTAAAAGAAGTAGGCTTCTGATAACTTGCCAGGGTAACGATACTGCCAGCCCTTTAACCACACCAACAACATTGTCACAAAACCTGCTAAAATAAATCGGCCCGCATAAAATCTACACTGGTATAGGGTCAGAATTAGAGAATTAGAGCGCGTTTAGCACTTAAGCTTGTTAGGAAACATTAGCAAAAGTGAAAAAGTTGGAGCATCTCATCGGCATTAACTCAAACTTAACAAATTAAAGACGCAGTCCGTTCGAACATGGATTAGTCTATTAACTGTTCAAACGCATAGTTGAACTGATGATAGTTACCAGTTAGTTTGACCTAGCAACGTGATTTGACTCGGTAAAAATTGACAAATGTTGACAAAAATCGGTAAAATTTAACCAAAAATTAAAAAAAGAAGTTCGTATAAATTAAATTGACAAAAGTTAACCGAACAAACGTCCCCTTAGGCTTTGTTCAGTTATAAAATTTACTTTTAGCTTTTTTTTTTTTTTTGTAACTTTTTTGTCGTCTGATTTGATTTTTTTTTCACCAAATTTAATTTTCCTTTTAGAAGAACTAATTTTTAGGCGTGTTAATCACATTTGTTAAAAAAAATTAAAAAATTCATATCCATTTAGGTCAAAACTATTTGTTTTGGTTAAAAAAGCAACAAAAAAATCTAGTTTTTTTTTATTTGAATAAATTACACTTACACTCCTTAAATATTTGAATAACTACATATACACTCTCTAAACTTTTAAAAATTATAAAAAAAATTTTATTTTAAAATATTATTAACTCAGACTCCTTTCCGTTACTATTATACAAGGCGTTATTAAATTTTGAACGTAACGACAAAACTACCACTGATGTGCACTAACGTATAAGAAACTCTCCAACAAACAAACTTTTTCCTCTTTCGATTTTTCATTTTCAATCCAATCAACAAGGCGAAGGTTGGGGCTAATTCGCAGAAATGTCTGTGTGTTGCTTACGAAAGTCTCAGGGCTTCTCATGAAGAGTTCTTCAAGAATCAGGGAAGAGTTACAGAACCGAGAGATTTGACAATGGAGTTGAAGAAGAGGTGGAAGAGAAGAAAGTCGTGATTCAAACCCTCAAACTTATGTATTTATCTTCTTGATTGTATATATATATATATATTGATTTTGGGTTTTGTTTGATCTTAAACAATGGTCTCTTTCTTGCCAATGTCATTCTTACCATTGCTTCCATCTACACCGTCCCCTGATCTTCAATCAGCATAGTAATTGACCCCAAAAGGAAAGAATCATCAGAGGCAGAGAGAACCACAGGCATGGGCTCTGCAATTCAATTCACCTCATTCCTCCCCACCCTTCTTATTCCATCCTCTCTCTGTTTCCCTTCAAATCCATCAAAACCCAAACACCCAGTAGTTCCAACCCCATGGCATCACCAATTCCACTCTATCCTCTTCATCAATCGCAGTGGGTCCCTCGAGAAGGTAGACCTCCTTTATCTACACCTTGGGTTCGAACCAGGTGGAGAAGGAGAAGTGCAGGGTTCTGCGCTTCAAAGTCGGGATTCTCAGACCCAATTGGCTAGATGGTGCCGAGTACCTCGGCCAGCAGTACATGGATGGTTTCCTCTGCAATGTGTGGGAGAAGGTAGACCCAATCGCTGCTCGGCGTCGTCGAAACCCCTCCGTTCCCGTCCCAACTCCGGCTCTCCTGACGATGGTGCTCGTCGCCATACAAGCTCGGGGGGAACTCCGCCGTGCCTCGGGGTTGACAAAATCGACCGTCAACGAAGCTGCTGAGCTCACGGGTCTTCGGTGGGCCCGGATCGCCAACGCGGCCAAATCGGAGGCCCTGGTCTTAGAACACGAGCTGCGACCTCAATCCATTATCGAGCCACAACTGCGGTGGCACTAAACCCATCTCTTCCGAGGCCATTAGGTGGTCCCCAAGCTTGCCGGTGCCTCCGAACCCCCCAAATTAACCCTACCCCTAACCCTAATCACAATTCAATTTCACTAGAAGCTTTTGCTGATACACATACATAGGCCATAGCAAGAGGATGGGAAAGAACATGAGGAAGAGCAAGAGGGCGGAAATTCCCCTGAGAAGGTCGTTGATCGAGGGGTAGAGGACTGTGACGGAGGAGACGACGGTGGTGAGGACGAGCTGTGTGGCGAGGATGCCGTAGATCGACCTTGCTGATGAAACCCTATCACAGCTGGTTGTCTCCATAGTTGATCCCCGTACATCTTCTCTCTCTGCAATTCTTTACACAGAGAGAGAGAGAGAGAGAGTGTGTGTGTGAAGAAATTTACAAAAGTATAATTAATAAATTAACAATGTACAAAAATCGATCTCAGGAAAAGTATTTACAAAAGTCGATCCGGTGTTGGTGATGACAACGATGACACCATGTCGTTAATAGTACAGACGAGACCATGTCGCGTTTGCCACTAACGATATAGGTTACCCGATATAGGTTACTTGCATGCAGGCTGTCCAGCAGGCTGTCCAAAGGCCACTGACGATATAGGCTACCTGCATGCAGGCTGTCCAAAGCTGAGGATGTCTAGTAGGTTGGCCAAAGCTGAGGTGAAGAGACCCGTATGTCGTCACTAGAAGTGACGACACTCTGTGCCTTTTTCCATTCTCTCCAGCGAGGTCCTCAGTCGCACAGGTGCAGCTCGCCCTTCTCCCTCTCCGTCCGTCTCTCGGTCATTCTGATGCTTTCCAACATCCATCTCTGCAAGCCGTCATTTCAGTGACAACCTTCCTCAGATAGTAAGCATTTCCAACGTTCAAAAAATATAAACTTTTTGAGCTTCATCCACCTATATATATGTTCACATACACACATTGTTAATTTTGACCGTAAAATCTACATTTCAAGGTTAGCACACTCTCTCTCTTTTTTGTCTTTTATTTGGTTAAATTTTGATTATTCATCTATTCATTTTGTTAGTTTGATTTATGTTCATTGTATGTAAGTGAGTTTTAGCTTTTTTGATGACTTTCGGAATTGGATATTGTGTTGCATACATCTTTATATACTCTAATTTCATGTTTGTGTTGCTGCAACTTTCAGGATTTGATTTATGTTCATTACTGTTTCATCTCTGTGTTGTTGTCCTTTTTTATTTTTTTCTGTTCGTTGTAAATTAGTAGTTGGTAAACTTTTCTCTTAGTTGATAAATTAGTTGATAAACTTCCTTGTAAATTAGTTGACAAATTACAATGAACATAAAAAATCAAATTCTGAATTTGTCAACTAATTTATTATTTATTAAAAGTAAATTAATAAAATATATTACATATAAATTTAGATAATTAAATTAAATTGATTTAATTATATTATCTTTTAAAACAAATTTTAGTTTAGTAAAATATTTGAATATAGTATTTCATTTTTTAATAATTGTTTTATTGAACATAGTATTAAATCTTAGTATTTCCTTAAGTGATTAAAAATATTTTTAACAACTAATTTGTTTTTTGTATTGATAGTTTAAGAGTAATATAAAATAATTCTTATATTTTATTTTCAAATTTTATCGGGTAAAAGATATTAGTTTTTATTTAGTTTGAAATTTAAGATAATTTAGAAAAATATCTATTTTTAAATTGAAATAGTAAATTATTTTTTTAAGAAGCAAATTCTTTAAAAATTAAACTTTTTGACAACTTAATTTAGAGAAATTGAAGAGCAATATAAAATTAATTTTAACAACTTATTTTTTTTTACCGATATTTTAAGAGAAATATGAAAATAATGTTTATAATTTTTTTCTAACTTAATCAAATAAAAAATATTTGATTTTAGTTATTTCAAAATTTAAGATAATCTATAAAAATACATATTCTTAAATTAAAACAGTAAACTATTTTTTTTTAAGAAGTAAATTTTTTAACAATTAAATTTTTTTGATAAGTAAGTCTAGAGAAATTTAAGAATGATAAAAAAATTAAATTTAAAAACTTATTTTTTTGTACGTATATTTTAAGAGTAATATGAAAATAATGTTTATAATTTATTTTCTAATTTAATCAAATAAAACATATTTTATTTTAGTTATTTTTAAATTTAAGCTAATCTAGGAAAATATCCAGTTGTAATTTTTAAATATTAAATTTTTTAACAACTAAATTTGAAAAAATCGTGGAGCAACATAACCCCTATTTTTAGTAACTAAATTATTTTTTATACTTATGTTTTAAGAGTAATGTAAAATAGTTCTTTTATTTTATGTTCTAATTTAATCAGATAAAAGATATTTATTTTTATTTAGTTTGAAATTTAAGATAATCCAGGAAAATACCTATTCTTATATTAAAACAGTAAACTATTTTTTTAAGAAATAAATTTTTTAACAATTAAACTTTTTTGACAAGTAAGTCCGGAGAAATTTAAGAGTGATAAAAAAATTAATTTTTAAAACTTATTTTTTTGTACGTATATTTTAAGAGTAATATGAAAATAATGTTTATAATTTATTTTCTAATTTAATAAAATAAAACATATTTTATTTTAGTACTTATAACAACTAATTTTTTTTGTGCTTATATTTTAAGAATAAGAGGAAAATAATCCTTATCTTTTATCTTATAATTTAATGAATTAAAAAATATTTGATTTTGCTTATTTTGAAATTTAAGATGGTTTAGGAAAATATCCGTTTGTAATTTCAAATACTAAATTTTTAAACAACTAATTTTGGAGAAATTGAGGAGCAACATACAAATATTTTTACCAATGGAATGATTTATTATACTTATATTTTAAGAGTAATAAAAAAATATTTCTTATACTTTATTTTGCAATTTAATCAAATAAAAGATATTTGCTTTTACTAATTTTGAAATGTAATATAATTTGAGAAAAATATGTATTTGTATTTTCCAAAACTAATTTTTTTTAAGAACTTAAATATTTAACAATTAAATTTTTTTGACATCTAAATTTAGAGAAATTTAAGAGTAACATAAAAATTTTTATAACAACTAATTTTTTTTTGTGCTTATATTTTAAGAATAATAGGAAAATAATCTTTATCTTTTATCTTATAATTTAATGAAAATGGTTTTGCTTATTTTGAAATTTAAGATGGTTTAGGAAAATATCCGTTTGTAATTTCAAATACTAAATTTTTGAGCAACTAATTTTGGAGAAATTGGGAGCAACATAAAAATATTTGTGCTAATTTTAGAGGAATTATTTTTTATACTTATATTTTAAGAGTAATAAAAAAAATATTTCTTATACTTTATTTCACAATTTAATCAAATAATATCTATTTGCTTTTATTTTTTTTGAAATTTAAGATAATTTAGGAAAATATATTTTTGTATATTGAAACACTAATTTTTTTTTAAGAACTAACTTTTTGAACAACTAAATCCTTTTAACAAGTAAGTTTACTTATAGGAAACTATTGAAGTGTACTTATAATGGTTAGGTTCAGTTAAGTTAGGGTGGTTTACGAAACTTCCCCTCGTTTAAATCTCTCATGAAATGGTACAATCCCTAATAGTCATGTTGTACAGGGCTAATATCTGTTATTCGTTGACTGTTCGTGATGTCGTAAGGACGAGTTTCATTATTCTGTTTTTGGGGAGGGAACATTTTTAATACAAACGACGACGTGGGATACGACAAGCCATTCAACTGTTGTATCAGGGTTAGTGTTCAGTCAACACATGCGATGTTAATAGCTAAATTGTATGAGGTCGTTGGTATTAACCCAGCTAAAGTGGAATTGCGAGTGGTGTGTAGATATCCAATTGTTGGGAGTGCAGGCCAAATATTTCATAGACCTCTATATGTAGTGGATGATAACACAGTGGAGGAGGCTATAGTCGACTACGGCCTGCTAATCAACGATCATAGTGGCATCTTGCTATATATGGCCCCGAGCCTCGGGATGATGCATATCCTCCACCTATGCCCCAGTCGGAGTTGCCGAGTAGTTCTATAGCCCCAGTAGCCACATCATCCCACATGCACCAGACACACACACACCCTGTAGATCCGAGTGTTGACGTTTAGACCCCACCATTGGCTACAAAAGTATGTGCTTCGCTATCCTCGGATATGGATGACTTATGGTCGAGGATTCTGCACATAGAGCCATTCTCTACCTCTCCAGCATCCAGATCACCTACTGCTGCGTTCGATACAGGGATGTCTGTGACTGCCCCCCAGGCACCAGGTAAGGCTTACACACGTCGACCCAGAGCATAGCAAATAGGCACGTCATCATCTACGTGTATTCCCATGGTGATGCCTACAGTAGGATGGGACGAGCCGCACATTGATAACGACGCGCTGATGGGGCAGGCACATGTTGACGATGCACCAGCAGGGGAGCCACATGTGGAGGAGGCACCCACGACGTTAGCGGGCATAGTGAGGGATGTGCCTCCACATGCAGGGCGACCGTGCCGTGTCCGGAAGAGGCCTCGCTGTGGCATGGAGTGATCGACTACACCTCTTTCTTTTTCTTTTATACTCTTATTGGATTTCTCATTTTCAATATGTAAATAAAAACATATTTCCGTAGGTAATTATATAAAATGGATTGCTTAAATATATCTTTTTTAATTTAAATAGGGACTTGATCATAGATTTAAGGACTTTAAAATGGTGGATTTCAAATCACCATAAAAATGTAATCGGTTGAAAATTTTTTATAACAATAGCTCCATTACTTTAAAAAATAAAAGAGGGCACTGGAATAAAAAATAAAATCATACTTAACAAAAATAGTGAGTCCATAAAAATCTTAATATTAAAGACCCATTTAATAATACTGTCATTTTTTTATATTTTTTTATTTTTTTATTATTTTTTTCCAAAATGGAAACTAAAATTACATTTGAAAATACAATTTTGATTACTATTATTAATTTAAATATTAATTTAATTAGTTTTAAAAATTAATTAAAGTTAATAAAATATATTTCATAATAATTAAATTATTTATTAAAAATTATTTAATTCATTAAATATAAAATATAATAAATTATAATTTTATTATATTATTTATTAAAAATAATTGAATAAAATATAATTTTTTCGTCACCCGAAACCCTCATATAAATGATTAAATAAAATATATTTTGTAATTATTAAAAATGATAAAATAAAATATATTTCATATAATTTTAAAATTAAAATCTTACCTAAGAATAATAAAAAATTAAAATTAAAATTTTAATATTAAAAACTCATTTAATAACGCTGTCATTTTCCTATTTAGGTTTTTTGTTTTTTTATTTTCTATTGTCATATTTTCTAAAATAAAAACAAAAATTACATTTGAAAATATAATTTTATTTACTATTAATAAGTTTTCTTTTAATAAAATATTAATTTAATTAGTTTTAAAATTTTAATTAAATTTAATAAAATATATTTCATAAAACAATTAAATTAAATTATTTATTAAAAATTATGTAATTCAATAAATATAAATTATAATAAATTATAATTTTATTATATTATTTATTAAAAATAATTGAATAAAATATATTTAATGCTAATTACATTAATTATTAGATTAAATTATATGAATTAATTATTTCTATTAATTTAAATTAATTAATTAAACTAATTGTATTATTTATTAAAAATATACTAATAAAATAAAATATATTTTTTTATTTAATTCTAATTCAATAAGCTCGGCAGAGAGAATTGAATGTGCAAAGAATTGCATGCATATGTGCTCGGTATTCGTCAGTGCAAATGACGAGACGGTAATGTCGTCGTTATCAGTGATGACATGGAAGATAAAATTCGAAAAAATTTCAGTGGCCTCTCATATAAATGGTGCTGTCGACGTTACTTTCGACACTCGTGTCGTCAGTACTAATAGCGATACTGTCTCGTCAGTTCCACCACCAACACTGAGTCAATTTTTGTAAAATGTTCTGTCACGATCGATTTTTGTACAATGTTATTTTTTAATGATATTGATGTAAAAACCCTGAGTGTGTGGTGGATTCACCCAACTGGGGTAAATTTGTATATTGAAGGGTATTTCGATCATTTTGCATATGTTTTATGGCTGACGTCATCGTTTTTGGGTAATACCCTAACGGCAAGTTGATGAATGGGGGTCTGGGTTGGTAGGATTTCAAAATAAGAGAGATTTTTGTAATTTTCAAAAGTTTAGGGAGTGTATGTATAGTTATCCGAACGTTTAGGGGGTGTAAGTATAATTTACCCTTTTTATTTTTACCCAAATAGATATAAAATTTTCAATATTCTTTTTTATAAATACAATTAACATACTTAAAAGTTATAATTTTTGAAAAAAAAAAGTTAAATTTTAGAGAAAAAACCACATAAAATGAAAAAAAAAATTACAAAAAAAAAAAAAACCAACTTTATAACCAACCAAAGCCTTCGTTTATAGCTATGATTCACAAATTATAAACCACACCACCATCTTGAACGGCATCCAAGTATTCAACCTAAATCTTCTATCCCCAAAAATGGGCGTTTTACATGGCATTGCTCTAGCACTAGCAAGTTTGAGTTTGCTATTACTATTCATGCACGTAGGTAGGGGCCAGCCTATTGATCTGAATGATTCTTTCATCGAACTTCCATTGAATGCATCAAACTTTCACATCCAGAAACCATATAATTTGTCAGTAGACCAAAGATACAGCTTCATAGATGGAGTTCACAAACTATGGGTTTACTCAACGGACGAGCCTCTCTCCCGAAACAGCCCAACAAAGCCCCGCACTGAGATCATGATCCGTGTAATTATATATCTTCAATACTGTCTTCTAATTTGTTTCTTTAACTTCCTTTTATAGATCTTTCCCTTCTTTTCCATTAATCCTTTTTGTGTTTTCTGAATTTATATATGCTTGTGCTTGCGGTACATATATATATATATATATATATTCATTTATTAGTATTGTTTTGCTTTATGCTTTATTTACACCTTTTAACTCAGGAAATGAATGGTCAATTCTTAATTGAAAGAGAGATTTACCTTTTTTGATATTTTTTTTTCATTTTTTCTTTTTAATTTCGGAAGGAAACTTGAATTTTGACATCTTACATAATTGTAAGTTCATAAATTCTGCTCTTACTCTTGATACATTGATGAAAATATAAATATATATATACTCGTAAAACTGCTCTCGTGACACTATTTCTATCCAAAAAATATGGATCCGTTTCAAAATATTAAATATCAAAATTTTACCAAGTCACATTTTTCATTTTTTTCATTGTCTTTTGACACTCCAAATGCTATGTATGATTACGTGGGAAAAACTAACCTATTTTCCTTTACAATTATTACCATAGAAAATTCTTCTCTGCAAACTTAAATCCAAATTATAGCCTTAATTATTTCGTTCATCGCAGGAATATTATTACTATTCTGGTGTTTGGCAATTTGAAGGATATGGGTACGTTCCAAATGGGACATCTGGTGTGTGCATAATGCAAGTGTTTGGAGCGAGCAGCCCTCGTGCATCAACCCTAATGCTTAGGGTTTACAGTGGAACACTCTCCTATTATGGGCAATCGGTCCTCGTCCCAAACATCTATGGTCAGTAGTTCCAATTAAACGTAATCCACGACGTCGATGCTAGGAAAGTGAAGGTTTACATTGATGGGGTTTTCACATTGGAAGCACCAGGCAAAGGGGGAACCTTCCATTATTTCAAATGTGGGGTTTATGCGCAAAACAACTATTCCTACTACATGGAGTCTCGTTGGAAAGAAATCAAAGTTCTTAAGAAATGTAATTGATTCCAGTTTATTGAGTGTCAAAACAATTGCTTGAATTACATTGAAAAACAACATGCTAGCAATCCAAACAATTCCGAACACAATAATCAAACAATCTACGAGCAGAAAAATAAAAAAATAATAATAATAATAACAACGATGCACAATTATTTACCGAGAAAAACCTTAAAATGGTATGAAAAAAAAAAAAAAAAAAAAAACAAACAAACAAACAAACTTAAACTCTAACACAGAGGATCAAAACTTATTTATTATATAATTATGATTTACAAAACTTGTCTACAATAGTTAAACAATCGTACTTACGATCCTATCACACCCTACTCGTACCCATGCAACTCATGTAGAGTATCTGTGGGTACCTCATGTAGAATATCTGTTGATATGTGTTGTGTAGATATGTGTTTTGTGTTATTATTAGAGGATTTAGATAATAAACTAATAATCAAAATAAAACTTAAATCCAAATTTCACAAATGAAGAAAAGAAACTATAGCTGAAGTAGGCATTCAAAATTACTCACTTTGAAAATCTCTTATAGGATAAGAAAAACTGGTAGATTTAGTTGTGATAATAAATTTCATAATCTGAAAAATTGATTTTAATAAAAATTCTATTATGTTAGGACTACCAGCGATTAAGATGAAATTTAGTTAATCCTACCAGTTTTCTAAGGAATTAATATATTTGATCTCTCGTACCACTGTAACAATCAATAAGAGGCGGATGCACATGAGGGTAAGGAGGTCAATCAATTCCGCTGGAAGTAAAATTTTTATAAAAAATAATATAATTTTTGTAATATTTTTATACTTTTGCTCCCATGAAATATATTTCTCAAAACAATTTACAAATTTTATCTTTATTATTATATCAGGTACACTGTTCTTACTTGTCAGCTTGACTCCAGTATAATAAAATTTTAGATCCGCCACTGCAACTAATAGAGTATAAATCAAATTTTATTTATAAGATATTTAAACTTAGATAAAAGCATCAAGGATCCCCATGAAATTTAATTGGTTTCATCCTTTCTTGGACAAATAAAACCAAATTCCTCATCTATTGTTAACGAATCAATAGATTTAACATTACACAAACGAATCTACTGAAACTACAGATTCCAACCAGTTCTGTTAGGTTTGAATCAAGCAAACAAATTAGCCAGACATTACATAAATAGAACATACTAAATTAAAGAAGAGTACAACCAGCTCCATTGATGATAAACCCAAAAAACAAAGATCCCGTTACTGTGAATCCAAGTTACAAAGCTTCTCTGATAACTACTAACGAGCACAGAGAAAGTTGAAGTACAGACTGTATTTAATCTAGTCTATGAAATTGAATCTAGCTCTCTCTGTTGGCTTTGTATCGGATGGGAAAATTTTAACTCTATGTTCTCCCCATCGCCTCTTTTTATATCTCTCTATTTTTTGTATATCTTTAATTAATTTTAATTTTATTCAAAAAATATATAAAAAAATTGTCTCAAATAATAAATAAAGAATAATTATTAGTTAAAGATATTTAAGTAAAAAATAAGCAATTAAAGAGTGTTTAAATAAAACAAAAAAATATTATAAGAACAGTGAGTAATTAAAAGACAGTTTAGGAAAATAAAAAAATAAAGAGTAAAATTAATTAAATAACTTATAAAAGTCAAAAAATTACTTATACACCACCACTTTTAAATGGTTATTGGTAGTTAAGGATTATTAATGAAAAAAAAAAATAAGGGCTCCACCAAAATCTTACTATATGAAATTTTTACTTTACCACTAACTATTTTATTTTCTTTATAATAGTATAGGTGTATGCCAAGATATAGATCAAGAGAGTCCTCAGTATTCGAGACTTCTCTTCTATTTATATCCTATATATCAAAAATAAATAAATAAATAAATACAATTATCTATAATATAGACAAGGCTGGGTTTACAATAGAACGAGAGGAGGCAGGTGCCCCACTAAGTTCGAAGTTTTTATATATATTTTATATTAAATTTTTATTTTTTTAATATGTAATATATAAATTACTCTTACTGAATTTAAAATTTATCTCATTAAATCTTATTGAGAATATTTTTTTATTGTCAAATCAACTAAAAAATTATTTTTATACTTTTCATTTTTTTACTATTTCTACTCTCTCTCTCTAGAGTAAATATACATTATATAATATCTCACAGCCTCTTCATCTTTTATTTCCTCTCTCTTTCTCATTAAATTCAACTAGCCTCTTCTTTTTTTTTTTTTCACCCTCCTCTCTCTCTCTCTCTTTCTCTCTCTCACTCTTACATTTCCTACCATCTCTCTCATTAAAGTTCTTTTATTTCACCTCTCTTCAACTAGCCTCTTCTTTTTTTGTTTTTCACCCTCCTCTCTCTCTCTCTCTCTCTCTCTCTCTCTCTCTCTCTCTCATTTCCTACCATTTCTCTCATTAAATTCAAGTAGTCTCTTTTATTTTTTTCTGACCCCCTCTTTCTAAACTCAAGCAGCCCCTTTTATTTCACCTCTCTCACTCTATCTCTCTCTCTCATTAAATCTAATTTTTAGGGGTTATCGGGAATCCACTGCAGTGAAAAATCAATGGCTTAGATTTGATTACATTTCAATGAGAAAAGACTTTTTATATTACACATTAATCGTAATCTTTTAACCTTTATTTTTATTTTTAAATTAATTTTAACTAAATTAAATTAAGATCCTTAGATCAATATAATCAAATCAAAACTATTAATTTTTTCACTATAGGCTCTGTAGTAGATTTTTTCACTGTGGTCCCCTGAAACCCAATTTGCAAATCAAGGCTATTAATTTTTTTATTGCAGCTTCTGCAATAGATTTTTCCATTGTAGTTCCCTACAACCCAATTTGTAGTGGTTTCTTTTATTTTTTTTACCCCCTCTCTCTATCTCTCTCAACCCAACCTTTCTCTCATTCACTCTCTCTCAATCTACTCTTTCTATTTGCTCGAACACCCATCTCTTCCAATTATGACACTATTTTAATATATCTTAAAGTTCCATTTTCAACTTGTAAAAAGTTTATTTCAATAATGAAGGTTCAATATCATCTCTTCAAAAATCAATTAAGGTATTGTATTTTACAAATTATGATTTAATTCTAATTCAATATTTTAATATTTTATTTTATTGCACATATTATTCATGTTTAGCTTAATAATATAAAATTTTATGAAATTATAGACTCTATGTTGTTTATGTTTTATGACAATTGATTATTTAAATTAATTGTCTTACTTATGTTATTTGAAAAATTATTGATTTATTTATTTAGGTTCAAAATTTTATTGATATATATTTAAATTAGAGTTTAACATATTTGTTTAACAAAAAAGATTAGGAATTTTTATTTTTATTCATCATTTTCAAACAATGAAAAGTCATATTGTACAGATACTATGTTTTGAAAGTAGTTATATTGATCTTATTTTGATTGTTATTTAAAGATTTGTAATATTTATTTTTGTTTAATTTTAATTTACCCTCACTCGATAAATTTTTCGGGTCTGCCCCTAAATATAAATAAGCCAAAATAGATTGAAGACGATGTTCTTTGAAATTGATCTGATAATTTGTAATCATCTTTGCAGAGGTTTAATTGATCCCAAACTCCTTCAATGAAATGGAAAGATCAAGCGTGCACGAGAACACTGATGAAGTTGTGACGACGCCAGCTCGTGTAGTTTCACTGAATTGAGCCAAAGGGCAAGAATGCTAGCCTTCCTTTTTGCTAGTGTAAGCCAGCTAAGTCTCCCCTTAGTTGAGAAAGAGGGGAGGCTGATGTGAGCTATTCAATTATAGTCGGACGATTCACAGAAGAAATAAAAAAAAATTTTAACTTATTTTTATTAGGAGCTATCCGGTTTTAATCAAACAACTCATAACCCTAATGTCATAAGGTTAACATATAGTTGTTGGTACAAAATAAATTGCAGACACGTGGCATCTTCCTAAACACTATAGGGTGAGATACGTGACATTGTCCCAAATACGATGCAATTGTGCTTGGTATTGGTTCGATAATCATAGAATCACAAAAGATTGGGCCCCGCTATCCAATGATACGATTTTGACCATAAATGGTAAATGGTAATAAATGAATTGAATTTATTGCTTTCTGGTTATTTTATTTAATTTAGATAGTTTTATAAATGGCAGATTGATGTGATGTTTGGACATTGCTTAAGTGAGTATCCTTTTTTTTCAGAAGCTCACTCTGCCCACGCGCATTTAATGTGGAGTGAGAAGCATTAAATATAGAATGAAAGACATTTAATGCAAAAGTAAAATGTCGAGCACATAAAGATATATATACGAGATTCTCAATGATTACAATTGAATTATTTTTATATTAATTTATTCACACTATCTTACTATAAGTACCACACTTACCTCTAAAATTTAGTTACGTCAACTATTGTCGACCTAATACTTCATTCTTTACTTTATAATTCTCTCAAGCCTTTGTTGATTTTATCATCGGAGGGTTTTCTGGTCGGAAATCCTTTCTCCAGCCATAATCTCTGTTTCTTTTGTTCTCAGCAAGCTCGCATTTGGATTTTCAATCAACGTGATAAACAGTTTAGGCAATGATTTTTTATTGTCGAACAACAGTGATGCTATAGCACCCCCAGATCCCTTCATTGAAGCATTGAGTTTGCCGTAAGGACATTAGTTTTTTACCTCTCCATGGCACACTCTCTCTCTCTCTCTTTCTCTCCCTCTCTATACTCATTTCTTCTTTCTTAATTCGTCATTTAAGCTCCATATCCTACTCATTTAACATATAAATATAAAATTCAACAAATGTAAATAAAACTACTGTTTTAATTAATTTAACTAACAATTGGCAATGGAATTTGGGAAATACAATTACACATTTCATGAGAAAGTAATACTTAAAAAGTTAATTTTTTAATAAATATCTATTCATCTGTCTTTATTTTCTTAACCATACAAAAATGTTAAAATAAATTTCACATTTTTCATTCATTTTATTTTCTTTCCTTTTATTGATACTTTTTTCCTTCATAAATTCTAAATACTAGGGATACGAAAAATTGAATAATCAAAATTTTGGTTGTTGATTTTTTATTTGGTTAATTTAGTTTTTGTTCAATTTTAGTTACTTTTTAGATCCAATTTATATTTTCATCTATTTCAGATCTTATATTTACCTAATCGATGAAAAACAAATTATATATTTATATATAAATACAAATATATACAAAAATAAATTTGTACAAAAATAAAATTAGAAACAAAACATTTTTATGTATAAATATGATTTTGGTTAATATAATAATAAATTTAAAAAAATAAAAATTAGATATATAAATTTTTAGTAACTTCAGTTTTTACCTTGTATTTGTGCAATTATTTTTTAATTAAGTAATCAAATAGACAATTCGAATAAAACTAAATAACCAAATAAAGAATGGAATAATACCAAACACAAGCTTATTAACTGATGATGATGAAATTTTGTGATCCTCAATCCAAGCCTTCAAGTACTCGCTTTGCCAAAAATTATGAAAATTTATCCACCTTAAAAACTGATGTGATGCCTGTCAAAAACTCTACGATACTTAACTTAGCAACAATATTGAGGAATTAATTTGGCAAAGCAGTAAGGTCAAAATTACGCACCTATGAAGGTGTCTCCTGTTTACAAGAATATTTTGTAGATTTGAGGATGAAGCTAAATTCCAAATCTTCCTTGATTTATCAAGATTTCCTTATCTAGATAACAAAATCATCATATTTGCATCAATCAATTAAAGTTAACCAGATTCTCTATACACTTATTCTAGCTATCTTGGCAAAGATCACGAGATTGTGATTACCTAATTCCTATATTTACATCCTTATGCTCGATTCATCACTCAATCAATCTGTCGCCCAGATTAGAGAACTTGACCCAAGCTTGTTCGACCTTCACAGCTCGGAAGGTCAGCTCACCCTCCTCTAAGGGGCCTTTTTGTCATTTCAATCAAGCGTAGAAATCTCCCTCATTAGTTGCCCCCAATTCCCTAGATCTCTTAGTAGGCCTAAGGGAATCTAATGGTTAAGTAGTCTTCAAGCCATGTGTGCATTTAATGCATGTCAATCGTCATTATCATGCCAGCACGCAATACAGTTGTATCTTTTTGCTTCGCCGCCATGCATTAATTCAAAATTTGTTCCTCATGCGTTCGGCAACTCGGCCCATTTGATGTCTGTCGTGTGGCCCCATCTAGACCGTATATTTTAAAATAGTTTCTCTATTAAATACATTTACCCCTTTGTCTCCATACTTTTCCCGCTCAAGCTTATTCATTATATCCAAGCTTCGATTTCCAGTATTCTCGCATTCCTTTCTCCTAGTACACTTTTTCTTGCTCTATCTTACCATTGCTTCTATTTCCTCTTTATTTATGCTCTACTGTCATTTAGAAGGTTACCATAAATGAGCACATCACGATGGATGAATTTCTCCACTATTATAGAGTCGTTGAGGGAGGAGAAACTGGAGAAAGAACATGTCGATGTTTGAGTTGCTACTGCCAAGAGAGACCCGGCTTTTGCTGCCAGAGATGAAGAACTTCAAAGCTCCAATAGCCTTTCTTCAGCCCTGATCACTGAAACAAATTTGAAAGATCTGGCCAATCAGAGGGCTAAAGAATTGGCCAAGCAATTGGAGGCTCTCATAGGTAAGGTGGAGGGGTAGAAAGACAAGGCAATCAAGGACTTCAAGGAGAGCAATAAAGCTCAAGATTGGCTAGCTAAGACTTTCGAGGATGGCTTTTACCAAGAAGGAAGTCCTCAAGCTCCATCCTGAACTTGATCTTTCAAAGGTGGTCTTCATCTGCGAAGTTGCTATGTCTCCAATCTCGAAGAAAGTAAATGGAAACTGAGGCAAGGGAGTTGAAATATAATCTGAACAAGCTCAGACGCTGCCTCCCTATCTTTTATCTTTTTATTTTTTGTGAATTTTGACTGATATTTATAAGGAAATTTGCATCTTTTATGACATCTAACATTTACAAGAATCTTCACGTGTTTATGAGAATGATTTTACTTTTTTGTTTAGTTTCAAACATTTAAACAAATCGATGAGTTAAATTGATTAAGTTTAATTATACCTTTATCGGTCTTATTAGCTCACTGAGTCCAATTGGGCTTCTTAGTTTTTATCAACACAATAAGCGACTCTTGACCAGATGGTTGCCTTCAAGCTGATCGGTTTAGCTAATCTTTCGATATCCATTCCAATTCTTACAAGTTTTTTTGACGCCTTCCTTCAATGGCCGACCAACTTTAACCTTATCGATCTTTTGGACTGGCTTCTTAATCATCCTTAGTCTTCTTAGTCAGTCAACTACTTTAAGGTCGACCAAGTTGTCGGTCAACACCTTGGGCCCTGTTGGCCTTATAGGCACTTCCTTTGTTAGTTGACTATTCTTGAACCGACCGAAGTATCGATCTGCCCCTTAGTCTCTTTTGGCCTAGCGGGCATACTCCTACGTCAACTGGCCATTCTCAAACTGACTAAACTGTCGATCTGCCCCTTATGCTCTCTTAGCCTAGCAAGCATACTCCTCTGTCGGTCGGCCATACTTAGATCGATTGAACTGTCAATTTACCCCTTAGACTCTCTTAGCTTAACAGGCATTTTTTGATCAATCGGTTGTTCTTGGACCGTTTAACTTGTCGATGTAGTCCTGTTGCATTAGAAGAAAACAATATATGTTGAGAACTTCCTAAGAAAACTTTATTAATTGCCAAAAAAATAAAGAATACAGTCTTAGAAAGGAGAAATTTATAAATATTTAAACATAATAAATTTTTAAATGCTTCTCATGCCACGGATGATGCAGGGCCTTCTCGTTGAGATCTTTAAGTCAATTGGTTCCTTTTCTCGTGTAGAAAGATATCACATAGGATCCTTTCTAGTTTGGTTCAAACTTTTTTCCTAAGCATCTCTTGTTGACTGATTCATCCTTCTAAGGACCAAGTCTCTAACTTTGAAGCTTTTTGACCTGACCCGACCGGTGTGGTATTGTTTCATTTTCTGTTGATAGGCTACTATTCGGAAACGATTTGAAACATTTTCCCCTCCAGTAAGTCTAGGCCAACCTTCAATATTTTCTCGTTTGCTTTTGGATCATAGAGCTCAACTCTTGGGTTAGGCAAACCAATCTCCACTGGAATTACTGCTTCTGTGCCAAAAGCGATGGAGAATATGGTGTGACTAGTAGGATTCCGCTCAGTCATCCAATAGGCTCACAATATGCTCCGTAGCTCATCCACCTATAGTCATTTTGCCTTCTCGAGCTTGGTTTTGATGATCTTCAACATGGATCTATTTGTCACTTCCACTTGGCCATTAGTTTGGGGATGCCCAGGAGACGAGTAGTGGTGACTGATGCTAAGCTACTTGCAGAGCTCATTAAATAAACGACCTTTAGACTACTTCCCATTGTTAGTCACCACAGCCCTTAGAATTCTAAATCTATAGACGACCCTTTGCCACAAAAATTTCTTCATGTTTTGCTCCATTATATTTGGTAATACTTCAGCCTTAACCCACTTAGTGAAGTAATCAATAGTTACCATAGCGAACTTTCTTTGGCTTTTGTCCAAGAGAAAAGGACCAATAATGTCAATTCCCATTAAGCAAAGGCCAAACGCTCTGAATCGGGGTTAATTCTTGAGTTGATAGCCTTGGAACATTGGTGAACCTCTAGCACTTGTCACATTTCTTTACTAGATTCTAGGCGTCTTTCTCAATGGTCAGCTAATAATATGCAGCATCCTGAGTAATTCTCGTAGACCCTTTCATAGATTTCTTTTGAGATGTAGTCTGCCTCTTCTTCATTTGCACATCGGAGTAGTGGCATAGTATGACCCCTCTATAAAGAATGCCATCGATCAACATATACTTCATAGCTGAGTACTACATCCTTTTTCGTTCATTCTGATCTTTAGGAATGAGTAATTTTCTAAATAATCCTTAATCGGTTTTGTCCATAGAGCCTCAACCTTGATTTGTTGTACCTTTGGCATTCGGATGCTCGGAGAATTGAGTATCTCCATTGGGATATCTAGATCTTGCTCCTTTGAAAAAGCTAGTCTGGTGAGTCAATCAACCTCCTCATTGTCCAGTATGGTGACTCTCTCTAGCGTTATCTTAGAAAATTTCTTGGCCAAATCTTTGGCCAGTTGATAGTATTCTACCATACTTTTTTCACTGGCCTCATATTCTTCTTGCACCTACTCCACCAACAGAGAATCACTTCACATAGCTATTTGGTCTACCCTCCTTCTTCAAGCAATCTGAAGGCTAACTATCAAGGCTTCATATTCTGACTTGTTGTTGGAAGTTGAAAAATTACAGCACAAATCATACTCAGTCTTATGATCTTCAAAGGAAACCAGTGCAATAACCATCCTGCTTGCCTCCTGAGTTGATGAGCTCTCTACATTCAAGATCTAGATCTACTCAGAGGTGTCTTCCTTAGAGGAAACATCAGCCATAGCTGTGAATTCTATAATTCAGTTAGCTGCTGCATGTCCTTTGAATGCCAGTCGCGGCCTGTGGTGGATGTCAAACTAATTGAGCTTGACTGACTAGTTGATCAGTCTTCCTGATGTTTTGGTTTATGAAGGATGTTCTTTAAGGGCTGATCTAATAAGACCACCGTGGTGTGAGCTAAAAGTATACCCTCAGTCTTCGAGCTATTGTAATCAAAGCAAAGGTAAGCAATTCCATCTTTAGATATCGTTTCATTGCCCCTCTAAGTGCTCGGTTAGTGTATTACACTAGCTTTTGTACCCTTTCTTCTTCCTTTCCCAGCGCTGAGCTGACTACCATAGTAGATACCACTAGGTAGAGGTGGAGCTCCTCTCTGAGGGTGGTGTCTTGCTGCGTAAAGGAACTGTCCCCCAATGATGCTTCAACTACTAGAATGCCTCTTTTCACTCAGTAGTCCACTCAAAGGCTTTTCTTAGGATCTTGAAAAATGGAAGACACTTGTTTGAAGATCTTGAGATGAATTTGTTAAGCATAGCAATGCGACTTGCTAGCCTCTATACTTCTTAGTTGACAAGGGGGACTACATCTCTAGGATCACTCGGACTTTTTCTAAGTTCACTTCAATACCTCGGCTAGACACCATAAAACCAAGGAATTTTTCAGAGGATACCCCAAAAGCGCACTTTGTTGGATATAGTTTCATTTGAAACCTCCTAAGAGTGTTGAATGTCTCTGCCAAGTTTGCAATATGATCGGTCACCTATTTGCTCCTCACCAGCTTATCATCAACGTAGACTTTTACATTCCCATCAAAATGGGATTTAAACATTAGATTCACTAATTGCTGCTACGTGGCCCCAGCATTTTTCAAACCGAAATGTATGACCTCATAATAGTATAGGCCCTGGTAGATGATGAAAGCTGTGTGCCCTCGATCTTGCTCAGCTATCCGGATCTGGTTGTAACTAAAAAGGCATTTGTAAAAGAAAGTACCTAATGACTGGCCATTGAATTCACTAGCAAGTCAATTATAGGAAAAGGGACTCTATCTTTTGGACAAGCTTTATTCAGATTTGAAAAATCTACACACACCCTCCACTTTCTGTTGGACTTCTTAACCATGACCACATTGGACAACTAGGAAGGGTAATGTACCGCTTTGATGAATTTTTCCTTGAGCAATTTCTCCATTTCCTAGGCTATTGCTTCATTTCACTCTAAGGCAAAAACTCTTCTTTTTTGTTTAATTGGTTCAGCTCTTAGAGGAATGTTCAGATGGTGGGGCATTACCTTAGTGTCGATGCCAGGCATATCTCATGAGACCAATCAAATACATTTGAGTTTTGCCTTAGGAACTACTTGAGCTTTTCTTTCTACTACTTGGTAGTTGTGGCTCCTATCTTGACAGTTCATTTAAGCTTAAGGTCTCCTATCGTGACTTTTTCCAGATCATCACCCGGCTCTGTTCTTTTTACTTCTTCCTCATCTCTGACTTCCAACTCTTCTAAAACTAGGGCTTCTCAGTTGGTATCTCCTTTAAGGGATGAGATATAACATTTCTTGCTGCCCCCTGATTCCCTTTTACACAGCCGACCCTCCGCTTGGTAACTACTCTAAGCTAGTTTAGAGCTCCTCTACCAAGGATGACGTTGTAAGCCGAGGGGTAGTCGATCACCAGAAAGTTCACCATAGCAAGCTTAATCCTTAGGGTGACCGAAAAGGTAATGGAACTGATCGGCTCTACACCATCTCCTACCAAGCCGATCAGCGGCAAGCAGACTGGACGCAGCTTTTCCCTTCCAATCTTCATCTTCTCAAACACCTCCAATAAAGAATATCAGCAGAGCTCTTGCTGTCCACTAAGATCCTCTATGTTTAGAAGTTGGCCACAATGGCTAATATGACTAAAGGGTTTTCGTATGGGTGGCTCAACTCTTAGGCCTTATCCTCAGTAAAAGTGATCGGTTCTAACTTCATTTTTACCCTTTTTTTATTTCTCTGACATACTTTTTCTGAGTTGAAGAGGACTCGAATCCCCTTGCGAACCCTTCCGATATAACCCTCATCTTCCTTAGAGGTCTCTGACCCTGATGCCCTCTGTCAAGGCTCCTCCTAGGCGGACTTCTTCGAGACAAACTCCTTCTACCATCTCACCAATCTCTTTGCTACCTAGCAACGAACCCATTGTACTTCCCCTTCTTGATCAACTCTTTAACCAACCTCTTCGCGTCAAAGCACTCCTCCGTGTTGTGCCCATGATCCCTATGATATAGGTAATATTTGGACCAATTCCTCGACTTAGGCGAGGCATTCAATTCCTTTGGCCATCTAAAGTCTAGATCAATGATCCCATAAAACACCTGTTCTATCCGCAAATTCCAAGGAGTAAAGTCCCTAGCCGACCTCGCAAACTTATTCCTCTTATCTCCCATCTGACCTCCTGACTCAAAGGTTTTGGGTGCTTTCGATCCTCTATCTTCTTTGGGATCACTCTATCGTTTTTTCTTCGACTTAATGGTTGTCATCTCAATATCCCTTTAGGCTTTCATCGCATCCTCTGCATTCATGTGTTTTGCACCCTGGACATCAACTCGCCCATAGTTGTTAGTGGTTTCTTGGCTAGGGAAAAAGTGAACTGACCAGGCTTCAAGACACTAATAAAACCTGTGAGTGCTGCTTTTTCATCAACCTCATCAATCTCCAACATCTCTCAATTGAACCGATTGACATACTCTCTAAGGGATTCATCTTTCCCTTGACTTACCGTTAGCAAATTCGTTGGGGACATCCTCTGCCTCTGCCCACCAACGAAGTGTAAAGCGAATAGTTTCTGAGCTGCTTGAAATTCTTGATGGTCCCGAGCTTGATTTTATTGAACCAAACACGAGTTGAACCTTTCAAAGTGATGGAGAATGCTCAGCACTTGATTTCATCAGGAACCACTTGGAGATGCATTGCCGGGTTATACATATCTAAGTGATATACTAAGTCCTTTGAGCCATCGTGTGACTCCACTAAAGGCATTTTAAACTTTGGGGGTAAAGGGAACTCCATCAGTGCAAGAATAAATGGGGTCCCCATCCTATCGATAATATCTTATATGATGTTGGGGTTCCGCTCTGTAGACATGACTCCATCCATTTGAGCATGCATGGCTTTAAATCTTTGCTCAACTCTTCTAGTATTCTTCGTCTTCCTAGATTCTGCGATCATCAACAAGGAACAGTCTCACTATGTGCCCCATCTTCTGTGGCTGCGCCATTCCTCGGGGGAAGGTCGGGTCGTCCTTCATTCCCCCCCACGATCCCACTGTCACCATTATTGTGAACTATTCTGCCATTGACTAGACCGTTGGGTGGCAAATCTTGCTGCGGTATTGGCGAAAGAGAAACAAGGGCTAGGCGATCGACACGCTCTATAATGACTTGTAAAGTTGCAGCCATGCTCGCCAACTGTCTTTCCATTGTAGTAATCCTATCATCTCCTTGATTCTGGTTCTTCATTGACAAAGTTGATTCGTTTTGGTGAGTTTGTATGCCGGATCGAGTTCGAACCATGAAGTTGGAAACGAACTTCGATTTTCTACAGACGGCACCAATTGATGATAATAAAATTTTGTGGTTCTTGATCCGAGCCTTCAAGAACTCGATCCACCAAAAACTATAGAAATCTATATGCCGTGAACACTGGTGTGGTGCCCGCCAAAGACTCTTCTATGCTTAAATTAGCAACAATGCTGAAGAATTAATTTGGCAGAGTAACAGTAAGGTAAAAATTACGTACCTGTGAATGTGATTTCATTTCATATTTATAGGAATATCTTGTAAACTTGAGGATGAGGCCAAGTTGGAAATCTTATCTGATTTCCCGAGATTTCCTTCTTTAGATAAGGAAATCATCATATTCGCATCAATCAATTAAATTTAACCCAATTTTGTATGAACTTATTCCAGCTATCTTGGCAAAGATCACGGGATTGTGATTGTCGAATTCCTATATTTGCGTCCTTATGCTTGGCACATCACTCAATTAGTCCATCGCCCAGATTAAAGAGTTTGGCCCAAGTTTTTCCAACTTTCACAGCTCAGAAGGTCAGGTCGCCCTCCTCCAAGGGGCCTTTTTTTTGTCATTTCAATCAAGCGTGAATATCTACCTTATCATTAACTATATATCAAAAACTAAATAATCAACCTTAATAGTTGCATCATCTTTCTTCGATAATGGTCAACGAAAGTTCGTTGAGTTATAATAGACAGGGCCGAAGCCTCAATCCACTTCTTGCAGAGTCATAGGTCAACGTTATTGAAAAGCGGCACACACCAGGCCCAATAGGTCCCTGGGCCCACTATATAAATTTTGGACCAACTTCCATTAAGTTCCCAAACACATATATGGAACACAAAGACGGTAAGTGTACAGGCACAAATGTGAACACAATAATTTAAAAAAATAAAGAAATAAAAATAATAACACGATGATGATATGAAAAAAAATTATAATTTTTATAAATTTTTATTAATTATATACATGAACATAACAATTACAACAAATATAATTCAATACATAATTTAGTTACAAAATATAACAAAATATGAGATAAAAAATTTTATTATTTTAAAAATTTTTTCCACCTAATTTTATATTTATCTTAGTCACAAGATTGAAACAAATAATAAAATAATTGAATAAAAAAACGTATCTAACACGTATCTGAAAACTTCAAAAATTATATATTTAATATGTGTCGAGCACGAATAGGACCTTCATTTTAAAGCGTTCGTAGTTCATGGAGCACCAGCTTTCAACCTCACTTTTTTTTTAAGGCTAAATTAACTAAATAAAAATAAAAAACTAAGAAGCACAAAAATTTTTAAAAATACAAATTTAAACTAGCAATTCAAAATATTTTTAACTTTTTACGAATACCAAAGGTTTAGGTGGTATTTGGTTTATTTTTCTATTTTCATTTTATGTTTTAAAAATTTCAAAATAAAGAAACAAAAAATACTTTGTTTTTATTATTTTTAAATTTTTTTTATTTTAAATTAAAAACGCTCAAAATGACTTTTTGTCATTTTTTATTTTATGTGTAAACTTATTTTCTGTTTTCTAAAATAAATTTTAAAAATACAAGTGATCAAATACGTTTTGAGATTTTTTCTTATTTTTAAAAGTTTAAAATAGAAATTGAGTTCAAAACAAAAATAGAAAAAAAAAATAAAAAACAAAAACTGTATTGGCTATCGAAAAACGCCCTCAATTGTGGAAAAATAGGCAATTTCATTTCTTTGAAAATTGGACCCTTTCTGATAATCATTTAAAAGACATCATCTGCTCAAAATACCCGACTTAGGTTTCGTTTGGTTAAAAACAAAAGAAAAAAAAAGAAAAATTGGCTTTTTTTAGTCTTATATAGTTTTTTTTTTTACCAAATTTAATTTCATTTTAAAAATACATTTTAGGCATGTTATTGCAGTTTAAGTAAAAATTATTTATTTTAGATGAAAAATAACAAAAAAAATTATTTTTTAATTTTTAATTTTTTTGTGCTAGGCTCATACTCAATTCGTTTTTCCTTGATGAGCAATTCGGAGCGCGTTTATAGGCTCGGTTCCTTTAAAATGAAATTTATACTATTTTTGTAAATAATTTAAATTTATTTTTTATATTTAATAAATTAGTTCTGAATTTCAAAAATATAAGAGGGTAAAGGTGAAAATTAAATAAAAAATCAAGGGTGAAATTTTAATACAATTTTTATAATGAGAAGCACCTTATATAATTACATAAAAAATATATTTATATTTATATTATTTAATTATATATAAATATTAAAAATTTCAGGCTCTTAACTAATCAAATCAGCTTATTTGCTAATCAACGAGTCAAATTGAATTCTTAGTAGGACAAGTTCATTTGCAGCTTTAAAGGGAATTCAACTCAAATTCGAATAATTTGATATTTTACATGTATCTATAAATTAAGTATTAAATTATCAAATTAAATTCTAGTTGAATTTAATAATATAATAAATATAAATTTATTATTTATTTCGAATCAAGTTCAAACAAAATTATAATTAAATCAAATTTCTTGAGTAGTTATTTTAGTTTAAAGTGCTTGCTTTCTTTAAAAAAAAAAAATTAATAAAATAAAATAAAATGAAACAATTTTTTAACGTACTAGTTACTCACCTGGTAAAGCTCAGAACTGTGAAATTGCAGGCGTGGATTCCACGAAACAAAATTTCTTAGTTGACCATTCAAGTTTTATGTCAATTGCAACACTATTTGACTGCCTAGAGATGGAAAGGTTGAATTGTTTGTTAAACCTTTGGTAATGTCTGATTGAGGTGTTAAATTTTGGTAAAAAATATAAAAAGTAAATAAATTTTGAATTGAATTGGTAGATATTTAATGTCCTCTCGAAAAAAACGTTAAAAATTTAAAAAAATGGAAAAGGTTAAAAAAGTTTGATAAAAATTTGAGAAAAATGGAAAAAATTAAAAAAAAAAGAAAATTTTTGACACAGAGAAAATTTTAAAAAATTAAAAATTAACATTTTTTTAATTAAATTTGATACTCCAAACACATACTAAAGTTTTGTTTGGATTCAATTTTTGATAGTTTTTCCATCTTAACTGTCTGTTTGGCATGCTAACAATCTTTATAAAATAAAATAAATTTCCAACACCATCTATAAATTACTCAAATTCCTGTCATTACTAATTTCAAAATATTTCAATATTTCGCTAAAAAAAACCAAGAAATCTAGAAAGAGGTTAACAGAATGCATAAATTTTTTTGATAATCGTATTTTTCGGATTGAAAACTTTCAAACGAGTACCATTGTCACTATTTTATGTGAATTTTTTTAATCCGTATGAACAGATTTAAAAAATCGTTCCCACAATTTTTATGTTGTGCATATATAAACGATTTTAGAACAACCGTTCTCACGGTTTGTTACTACTCAGATACAAAAAAGATATCAAAATTAACCCTAAATCATATTTTATCTCAATTTATTTTTTTTACTACACCAAACGCAAATTTTTTTTAACCAAAATTTGATTTTTCTTAAAAAACTATAACTTTTAAGCGTACGTTCATATAAAAAAAGTTAAAAAATTCACATTTATTTAAATAAAACTTAAAAAAAATTTTTAAAAATTAAAATTTTCTTTATTTTTTTAACCAAACAGATAACATTTGCTCAAATGAATGAGAATTTTTTAATTTTTTTTATGAATACAATTAACACCCTTAAAATTTACAAATTTTAAAAAATAAATTTTAATAAAAAGTTATATAAGATAAAAAAAAATTATCAAAAAAAAATTTAACTTTTTTTTTTTCCAAACTAACCGTAAATGCAACATATGTATATTATCGCTGTCATCTCAAACAAACGCGGGCTGTGACAATACATCCACTCTCTACCGCGTTTTTTGGGGGAATTAATGATTATGCCTGTCCAGTTAGGGATGGGTATTTCGGCGGATCCGTCCGAATCCATTCCGTTATCCGATTTGAATGGATGTGAAATTTAAATTTTTTTTGGAGATTGGATCGGATTTAGATTTAATTTTTTTAAAAAATTTGGATATTGGATCGGATATGGGGATGACATTACCTCTGCCCCAATCTGCCCCGAATCCGATATCTAATCCGAATCTGTCCCGATTTGTCCCGAAAAATATTTGAATAACCCAAAATCATTTGAAACAACGATGATAATATCATCACTATACCATGACAAACAATATTCACATTCATAATACTCTAGACTTATTAAATTTCACTATTATTATCATTAAAATGAATATTGATAAATAAATTTAAAACAAAAACTGTCGTTGTTTTGTATTAATTAGGGTGTGTTTGGGAAAGAAATTATAAATTTAATTTTTTTCTTACTTTTGTGCAAATTGAAGTTTTAAAAATTCAATTTATTTCTTTCATACGCAAAAATTAAGAAAATTTAAAGAGATAAATTTAAAATTTTATAAGATATAATCATTTGGGACTCTACAAAATTATATAAATCCCTTTAAAATTTAAATTTTACTTACTGCACGAATTATGAAACTATAATTTTTACAAATTTATATTAATTTATACAATTTCAAACCCCACTATGACTTGTAAACTCAATTGTTTTCAGAAAAATAACTACTCCACTATGACTTGTAAACTCAATTGTTTTCAGAAAAATAACTAGATACAAATTTGAAAAAATAATTAAAATATTTTATTTGCTTTTTTATTTTCTTATTTTTAGTAAATAAAATTACTGTTTCATTAACTAACTTCTTTCTTGAACTTTGAATAGTTTATTGTTTTTCTTGTATTTTTAATATTTTCAACTAAAATATATTTTTAAACTTTTCAATATTGATATTCAAAAGAGTTCTTTAGAAAATAGATTTTTCAAATAGTTTAACTAAAATGTTTCATGAAACATTCAATATTTTTTTTATAGTGGAAATTATTTTTTTAAAAAATATATAGAGAAGGCAACTTATTAATTTTTTTCTTAGATAGTTTGATAAGTGCAGATAATTATATTTTAAATTTTTTGAAAACATTTACTTATACAAATAATAAAAATTTATAATTCTATGTTATTCTAAAAAATTATTTGTTATTATAAAAAAATTAAAAATTTTTTGTAGTTTTATTTTTTTCTATATGTGAATGGTGAGAAAAAAAATCAGTTATTCTATTTTGAAATTAGGTTGATGTAAAATGTTAATAGGGACAAAAAAGAACTAGAAATTTAAATTTACAACTTTTATTTTTATGTTTGTAGGTTTTATATAAGAAAAAAATTTAAAAAACTAAAATAAATTTTATTTATATTTATATTTTTAGCAATCATAAAAAAATAAATTTAAATTTATTTAATTAAGATATAAAATAAATTGAAATTTATTTACAAACTTTTGTCATGTTTTTTAACATTTTGATATTTATTTATTTTTTACAAATTTTTAAAAATTTATTCATTTTAAAATTTACCAACTCATATTTTTTCTTATACTTTAATCATTAAAGTATTTTTAAATATATTACTAGATTATTGAAATGTATTACATTATTTACAAAATATATTATTATATATTATTTTAATTTTGGAGATGAATTATTTGGTAGTAATAAGTTACATACAACTTAAGGGCAGATTCGGAAGTGAACAAATGGTTTGGAGTTTTGGATATCCGTGGATATATCCGTTCTCCGTTTGGAGCGGGGATAGAGGTTTAAAAAAATATCTGTTTGGAGTTTGGGGCAAATTTGGAGGTAGGTAGAAGATTTGAAATTTAGATTTAGATAATACCATATCCGTTTCCGATCTGCCCTGTTCCCATTCCTATGTCCAGTTCATTCACACATTGCAAGTGTTTAGTTTATTAAAATTTATTAATTCTTTTACTCTTTTTTTTCACTCAAATTTGACGATCTGTTTCTTTTACATCAATTCTTTTTTACTTTTATTATATATATATATATATATATATATATATATTGTCACCCAAACATCATCATTGAGTATGTTTGGAATTGTATAAAATTATATAAAATTAAAAAAAGTTAATATCTTATATTTTGTGTAGTTAATAAAGAATTTAAATTTTATTATCTCGTAATTCGTATTTATAGAAATTTATAAAATTTTATATTATTTATTTTAAGTTCCAAACGTGGCCATTATTATGTTTGAAGACTTATTGTTTTAATATATTGCATTGTAAGGCAATCGTAGTAAATTTTTTGTTTCTACAAAATAAAATAAAATAAAAAAGTAAAGGTTAATTTGGAGAAATCAGCTCTCGAAAGAGTGTATTTCCCAATTTTTACTTTATTAATTACCTAAGAAGTTACAGGTTCAAGGGCACTCGCCAAGGCAAATATGAGCTATGATGGACTCTAATTCAAATAAAATTTTAATTCAAAATTTTTTCATTAGTTATAGGAGAATGATAAATGCATTTGTTTTTTAATTTTTCTCATTTTATATTATTTTTTCATTAAAATTATTATAAAATAAAAAAATTAATAAAAGAGTACTAATATTTCTATTTATTTTTTAGTACGAATTGTATATAATATTTTAGTCTAACTATTTATAACTAATTAGTTTAATATTCAGTCATAATCTAACGCAACAAAATTTTCTAGCTTAATTTAATACGTAACTTATAATTCTCTAAAATAAATATCTTTTTAATTTAAGAATAAGAGTGGAAGGGTACTTTAATTACCAAAAAAAAAAAAAAGAGTGGAAGGGTACACTCATTATTTGATGTCTCGATTTATATTCTTATTTTATAAGATGTCATAAATTTGAGATCAGAAATAACGTTTCATCTGAAATAAATTCAGAGCATAAATCGCCTTTTTTTTTCGGAGTATACATAAATCATTAAATAAAAAAATAAAAATAAAAACAAAGAAGAAAGACAGAAAGAAAAGAAAAGTAGTAGGGCTTGACTTGCAGAGAGAAGAATTTTGACCAAGTTGTATTAAACTTATACTATGACGCGCAATGAGTCAAACCAATTATGTGCACCAAACCGAGAGCTAGAAGACGCATTATAGCTGTTGGATTTCTTGAAGAATAAGGCAATGTCATTAATGGGCAATGACTCAATATCTAGTAATTGCATCGAATGACCTACAATTTGCAAGGTATATCTTAAAATAGAATATCACCTATTGAATCCATAAGAGCAACATATGCATATATGATATATTTAATATATATATATAGAGAGAGAGAGAGAGCGCGCTTTGTATACACACAGGCATCTTCCTGCCATCTTCTTTGAACGAGCCCAGCGGGTTCTCTCAAATACAACACGTACCAAGAGCCCATAAAGCAAAATCAATCTAAAACTGTATATACATATATATATATATATGAGAGAGAGAGAGAGAGAGAGAGTGTAAGAGAGAATTCAACCGATTCACATATCTCAATCGACTGTCATTCTTCTATATACATTTCGATGGCTTCATCATCATCATCCTCCGTGTGTAGAAGTGAACCCAAGAAGGACTTAAAGGACTCTGATATGGCCATGGCGGCTCAGCAGCTCATGCAACTAAGCGGAGAAGATGAAAAAAGCAGCAGCAGAAGCAACAACACCAAGAAGCGCAGAAGAGTGGATTCAGATAATGATAAGATTCAGAACCCAATTGAAATCACTTCAGAGAAGAATAGGAAAAGAGAAGAAGAAGAAGAGGAGGAGAAGAGTTTCCAACTGAAGAGGCGACCAAGGTACCGATCAATACGCCATATATATACACATGGCAAAAAGATAAGGTCTTGAATTGAATTGAATTGAAGAACCCTAATTGGATATTAGGAGTCTAATTCTTTAACCTAGTAATTAGTTGTGTAAAGAGGCTTTGAATAACTTATTTTGTTTGGGTACCTTATTTGCATTTCTCTTTTGGTACATTGTTATAGAACTATTTGAAATGCAAAATATGGGTTTATGTTGGAAGGTGGAGGACTTTTGGTTAGCAACTATTTTGGAATGGAAGAAGAGAATTGGAGTGGATGAAGAACACTCCTCCCAATTCTCCTAATTAGCTTGTATTTATACAAAATGCTTACATGACTTCCCTTTATTTATGCTCCTAGAAGGTTCTAACAACTCAACCCCCAATTCCTACCCAACTATTTCAACTAGCTAGTAAACCTTAGTTCATCTATTCACATATTTTCTACAAAAGTTTTATGCATCTAAAACATCTCTATAAAAATTGGGCCAAAGAACACTCGTTCAAATATGCTTAGGTAGCGTTTGGGAAGGGATAAACTTCTTACCTTCTACCTACTAATTTTTTTTTTTTTAAATTACTAAGTTTACTTTTTTACATTTTAAACTTTTTTTAAACTATCAAGAATAAAAATGTCAAATTGACAAAAAAACTTAAAAAACTAACTACTGAAAAGTTAACTTTTTTCCCTTCTCAGAAAAAAAAAATGTTAGTTTTTTAGTGATTAGCTAATAGCTAACTACCCAAAAAAAATTAGCTTTTTTCTTCCCAAACTCACACTTAATATTTAATATAATATGATCTACTACTATAGGAAGGGTGACTTTACTTATCCTCTATAAATAAATTTTTACACCCCATTTAATTTATTCTTTTACTAAATAAAATTACATAATTACATTCATTCTTCTAAGAAGATATTTTGTATAGTTTAATAACATAAATACCCTTTTACAAAAACTCAATTCATATTAAAGGGTTGTTTAAGAGTCTAAATTTTACAAAAAGTTACGAACTTTGCTAAGCTTTAACTAATTTTTGGTCCTTCTCATTTTTTTGTGCATTTATTTTAAAATTTTAAATTTTATAAGCTTTTGCCAATTTTTACTAGTTTTTGTCAATTTTTATCAACTTTCTAACAATTTTTCTAACCAAAATTATTCAAATAGGTCCTGTTAGCTTAAAAATTTAACACATCATACGAAATTCGTTTGAATAAAAATTCGTTTGAATAAGTCCTTCAATCACATTCGAACAGGTTCTATCAGAAATTTTGTATTTGTCCTGTAAACGCCAAAAAGTGATTGACACATTAAGCCTTTATTGACTTTTTGTCTTCTGAACACTCTCCAACTTGAAAAAGTAAAATTAAGTGTAAGAATATATTTGTAGAGTGCAAATATAATCATTCATATATAACTGATAAGATAAAGTTAAAAGGCAAAACTAAATATAAACAAAATAATCTTATTCTTATACTTATTTGTTAAAAAAATAAAATGAATATTGAATGATTTAATATTAAATTAGAGAAATTAATTTTTTATTATTATAATTCTCGGATAAAAAATAAAAAATTATGAAAGTTGCTAAGAGTCCTTTTATTAATTATAAAAGTATAACAATTGCAATAAAGTTCTTTTAAGAGTGCTTAAATAATTGATGTTTTAAATAGTAATAATTCAACATGTAATATGGTATATTGATATCAATATTTTTTTTTAGTAAATAAGTATTGTATGTGGATTAATGGGATAAAATGTATAAAGTTCTGAGGGCATACAAAAGATTTATAAGTTATACAAAAACAGAAATCCTCCAATTCTTACAAATTTCAACATTGACATTTGTAGACTTGATCCTTGCAACTTGGGAGGTTTGATGCGGACTTCATTCTTTATCTTCTCTAGTGTTCCTGCTAGTGAAGTTGCTATCCCCATGAAAAACTCTTGTGTTTGTCTCCATTGATATATTATAAACCATTGAAGCCCACACTAATTTGTTGATAGTATTCATGGAGGACTTCTGACTAAACTTTCCAACAGCCCATTTAACTTCACTTCTCCACTTTTGTTTGGCTCTTGGCATGCATAATTTGTTGACTTCTTGCCATACTTCTTGTGAGTAGGAACAATCAAATAATAGATGATCTGTTGTTTCATCCTCTAACATGCCCCAACACAATGACTTATCTTTGATGCTTAACTTTTTCTTGATAGCCATCTAAAGAATGAAGTTGTGCCTTGGAATGTTCTGAGGAAACCAAATCAGTTTATGACATATAACTTTTAGCTGTTATGATCTGATTGCATTCCAAGTTAAGGCCAAGGTGTAGGCTTTAGTTTTGGACGGCAACCATACAAAGATGTCAGGTCTAGCACTATTAGGAGGTGGACCTATCAAACTGACAATCTCTTGCTGCTCCCATATTGTTGGGAGGGGCCAAGCCCAATTACCATCTCTTATAACAGAAGAAACTTTTAAGCTGTGTGGAAGACCTGAGTCATAAACTAACCTCGATCGATACTTGATCGACCGTGAAATGTGTTCGGGTTCTACCTCTCAAGTGCAAGAAAGTGGCTGTAGTTTTACTTGGTAAAAAACCAAGGTCATCTCCACAGGGTGGGCTTTGTTAAAAGCTTTAGACTTGCTCTCTTAGTTAGCAGATGAACCAAGTTACTCTAATATAACTTTGGATTTATAAGATGCTTGAGTATGGTTGGGTTGAGAATGATGGATTAATGAAGGAATTGTAATATTAAATGAAAATGAAAATATTAAAAATAAAATAACCAAGATAATCTTGGCTTCTATCCAAATCTGGTAGTGGGGTAGTAGTTTACTCAAGCGCATTGATAACTCAACCTAGTAAATGCACATGCATCGATAGGTCGGACAATATTTTGTTGAAACCTAATTTACGGAACTTAAGGTAAGCGGAGGCTTTTGAAATTAGTTTCAAACTCACCGGGACATTGAATCAAACACCTACTATGCATGAGCATCAACTCGTAACCAGGCTTCGATTGTAACATGGGTGAATCGATTCCTTAAGAAAACCTCATGTTATGGTTTTAGGAAAATAAGTTCTAAATCGCCGAGCCATTGAATCAAACAGTTGATATGCACGAGTGGCTAATCGTAACCAAGCTATGATTACAACATGGGTGATTTAATTTCGTGAAAAAACCTAATTTAGGTTTTGAAAAATATGTTTCTAACTCATCAAAACATTGAACTAAATACTTGGTGTGCACATGTGAAAACTTGTTACCAAGTTATGGTTATAGCATGGATAAGTTGATTTCGAAAGAACCCTAACTTACTATGAAATTCCAATTAAAAATCTGTAATGTAACTTAGGCATGTACCATTCAATTAAAAGAGGAAAATGAGCATAAGAGGAGAGAGAATCTTGCATTACAGATAGAAAATAGAGGAAGACAAATTATAGATTCAAATGGAGGAAGTGACGAAAAACATAGCAGTCAATTCATAGCATTGGAACTACAAAATTCAAATAGATAGCCCTCAGCTCAACCATAGATGAAGGCAGATACAGAGCACGGATCAAACAAGGGCAGTCTCAATCTTGGCCATACACATACACTAGCTTCAATGGCCCAGATGATAGATTTGGAAGTAGATGTAGGTGGAGGCACTACAACAATGAACACTTTTAGCGACCAAAAATTTGGTCGCAAAAAGTTATTTTTTGGTCGCTAAAACTTTTGCCGACCAAATATAATTTGGTCGCCCGTTGACGACCAAAAATGTATTTGGTTGCTAAAAGATACGCCTTTGACGACCAACATATATTTGGTCGGCAAAGGTTTACCCTTTAGCGACCAAAAATTTGGTCGCCAAAAGTTAATTTTTGGCGACCAATTGATCGCTAAAAGGGTCTTTAATTGGAAATTTGAATTAATTTAAAAAAAATTCAAATGTGGCGCCACGTTGCATCATTTGCTGACATGTCACATTCCATATGGCAACTTGTGTTATACCATATGTCGACCTATGATTCCGCCACGTGTCAGCCTATGATTCCGCCCCATGTTAAATTTATATTTTTGAGATTTTTGTTGTTGTTGCTGAGATTCGAACTCGTGCCATTTCTTTGGAAGTTTATGTGGTTGACCACTACACTAAGCTATTATTTGTTTATATATTTTACACTTTTGTATATATATAAACAAACTTCTATCACTTTTGGCGACTAATTGGTCAGCAAAGGTGCTCCTTTAGCGATTAATTGGTCGCCAAATGTACGCCTTTAGCGACCAATTGGTCGTCAAAAATGATAAAAAAATTTATGATTTTTATTTAATTACTTCAACTTCTTTTAATAAATTTTTAATACTTTTACCAACCAATTGGTTGCAAGAAGTGCCCCTTTATAGACTAATTAGTTAGCAAAAGTGATAAAAAATTTATTATTTTTATTTAATTATTTTAACTTTTGTTTCTCTATACGGACGACTGGTGGAGAGACTAATGAATTCTCTATCACGATTGGTTTACATCAAGGCTCAGCATTAAGCCTGTACTTGTTTGCTTTAGTTATGGATGAGATTACAAGACATATTCAGGATGAGGTGCCGTGGTGTATGCTATTTGCAGATGATATTGTTTTAGTAGATGAGACGAGAGAAGGAGTGAACGCTAAGCTAGAATTGTGGCGGGATACGTTAGAGACAAAAGGGTTTAGGCTAAGCCGATGCAAGACGAAATATACGGAATGTAAGTTTAGTCAAAATAGAATAACGGGTAGTATAGAAGTAAGTTTAGGCACACAAAAGATTATAGAGAAAGATAAATTTAGGTACCTTGGATCTATGGTGCAATAAGATGGAGGGATTGATACTGATGTAAGTCACAGGATTCAAGCTGGGTGGACCAAATGGAGGAGTGCTTCGAGGGTTTTGTGCGACCGAAAAATCCCTCTCAAGGTGAAAGGAAAGTATTATAAGGTAGCGGCTAGACCAGCGCTGCTATATGGATTAGAGTGTTAGGCAGCAAAGTATAATCATGGTCAGAAGATGGCAGTTGCGGAGATGAGGATGCTAAGGTGGATGTGCGGGATTACAAGGAAAGATAGGATTAGGAATGAGGAGATTAGAGGCAAAGTAAGAATAGCACCAATTGAAGATAAAATAAGAGAAAATCGATTAAGATGGTTTGGCCATGTTAGAAGGCGTCCAGCAGAGGCACCTGTTAGAAGGTGTGAAAGTATGCAGTTTGCCAGGAGTAGGTGAGGTAGAGGAAGACCCAAGAGAAGCTGGAAAGAAACCATTAAACATGACCTGACCTACCTAGATTTATCGAAGGACATGCTCCTAAATAGATCTAATTGGCGTCGACAAATCCATATAGCCGACCCCACCTACTGGGAAAATGCTTGGTTTGGTTTGGTTATTTTAACTTTTGTTTCAATAATTTGAAATCATAAACAATATTTGAAACTATATAGATATTTAGTAAATAATTTATGAATAACTATTATATTTAACTAAAAATAATTTTAAATGTTTTTTTTTTATTTTCCTCCAATTTGTATGTGTAGCACATATTTAATACATATCTTTAATTTAGTTATATCATGGCTCACTATATATATATTTTTCTTCATTTTGTATTTATATTCTTAAAAATGATTTGGCTGCATTTAGTTTTAGTTTTAGAAAATTATTTTTAAAAAGCAAAATTTTTGAAAACTATTTTAAGAATTTATTTCTAATAAAAAAATATTTTAGGTGATTATATTGGGAAATAAGTTCTAAAAAGATAAAGAAATGAAATTACTTAAAATTAATAAATAATATTTGTTATTTTTATTTTTAAATTTAAATTTAAAATAATGTCACTTTAATATAATTAATATTAAATTACACTAAACAATTATTAGATATTAAAACGTTTACTATTCACTTGATTATAAGTCATACAAACTATAAAAGTTACTCCAACATATTTACTTTAAAACAAAAAATGATTATACATTCAAATTATCTAAATTTGCTTTGGTGAATTTAGTTTTAGCATTAATTTGGTAACATTCTTTTACTAATCTATGATTATAATTTTTTATAATTTTAATAAATTAATTAAAATTAATAAATAAACGTTAAAATAAAATTTATGAAATCTAATTTAAATCATAAAAAGACATAAATAAATTTGTTTGAGAGAAAAATAGAGAAAGAAATAAAATTTAATTATTTTTATTTATCCATTTCATTTTTTTAGCGACTAAATTAATATTTGGTTGATGAAGAGATTTTTTTAGCGACCAATTGGTCGCCAAATGTTTGGAATTTATTCACCAAACTTATTTGGTCGCTAAAATGAATGTCAAAAATTATGAAAATATTTCGCGACCAAATGTTTTGGTAGCCAAAAGTCATTATTGGTGCCAAAGGATGGAGGAAAATATTTTAGAACTCTTTAGCGACTAAATTAATATTTGGTCGCTAAAGGTTAACTTTTAGCGACCAATTAGTCGCCAAATGTCTAAAATTTAGCTACCAAACTTATTTGGTTGCTAAAAATAAATGTCAAAAATTATAAAAATATTATGCGACCAAATGTTTCGATAGTCAAAAGTCATTGTTAGTGCCAAAAAATGTAGGGAAATATTTTAGAACTCTTTAGCGACTAAATTAATATTTGGTCGATAAAGGTTAACTTTTAGCGACCACTTGGTCGCCAAATGCTTGGAATTTAGCAACAAAACTTATTTGGTCGCTAAAAATAAATGTCAAAAATTATGAAAATATTTCGCGACCAAATATTTTGATAGCCAAAAGGCCATTGTTGGCGCCAAAGGATGGAGGGAAATATTTTAGAACTCTTTAGCGACTAAATTAATATTTGGTCACTAAAGGTTAACTTTTGGCGGCCAATTGATTGCCAAATGCCTGGGATTTAGTGACCAATTTATATTTGGTAGCTAAATATAAATTATTAGCGACCAAATGATGTTTAGTCGCTAAAAACTAATATTTAGTGACCAAATTTAGTTTTGGTCGCAAAAAATGGTCGCTAAAAATGTTTTTTCTTGTAGTGAGGTAATGAAAGCGTGACAGAGGGGCAGCTAGATGAGGCCTCAGGAAGCTTATTGTTGGGAGCCGAATTGAATTGGAATAAAGGCAAACAATTGGGTCGGCTTGCGGGTCGAGCAAAGAACCCGATCATGTGAATCCATACCAGCAAGCTGGGCCAAAACTAATAATGGGCCAAAGAAAGGCACATGGGCCAAGAGAGTGGCCCGAGTGAAAGGGCTATCCATAACTAATTATTGGTCCATCATTGGGCTACTATGAGATAGAACTAACTTGGTAGTTAGTTGAAAGAACAGTTGCTATCAGAGCTGTTGGTCTGTTATAAACTGCAGCTAGGTTAACCTTGGTTAAGGTTAACCATAGTTAGTTGGTTACATTCTTTCCTATAAATGTAAAACTGTGATTCAAGAAAAAAAAAAAAAAAGAAGAAGTCTTTTATGAGAATTCATTCTCTTTCTAAGAGGTTAGGGGGTCCTCGAACTCTCCCAATTCAGAGTTCATTTCTTCTTCTGTCATCATAGGTAAGAGGAAGCTTAAGAGCAAGATTGGTGCACTGCAATTGGTATCAGAGCCAATTGAGAGTCCTGAAATGGCAGACACAATGAGCATAATTTTATTAAATCAATATTAGCAAGAAACACAGCAACAATTTGCACAATTGATGAAGTTGATAGAGAATTTAAGTAAGAAAGTAGGGGACTTATCTCAACAAGTGCAATCGAATTCTGCAGCAATTCAAAAGAATCAAGTAGAGGAGGTAGCGGCAAGATCTTCCCATAATCAAGGAGATGCAGCGGCTCAATCTCAACCATCGGTTGCAAATGAAGGTACGAACAGTGGTGTTAATGGTATTTAAGTTAAAGCAGTCGGGTTGAAATTTCCTGTTTTTGATGGAGAAAATCCCTTTAAATGGCTTTACAAGGCCAATTGGTTTTTTAGACACTATGAAGTTTTGGAAAATCAAAAGTTGAACATAGTTTCTTTGCACATGGAGGGAAGATCATTAGTGTGGTTTCAAGAATTTATAAATTCTGAAGTAGAAGTGAGTTGGGAAAGTTTTTCTAAGGCTTTGCTAATTAGATTTGGTGAAAGTGCTTACGAAGATCCTTTGGATCAGAGTGTGAGGTTAAAACAATACTCTTCTGTGGAAGAATTCAAAACCAAGTTTGAGGCAATTTCTAACAGAATTAAGGGGTTGAGTGAAAAACATAAACTCAGCATTTTCTTGACTGGGTTAAAAGAAGAGATTAGATATTCTGTAAGAATGTTCAATCTTGACAGTTTAACTAAAGCTTTTGGCTTAGCAAGATTGCAAGAAGAAAACTTATTGGCCATGAAGAGGCAAAATGCTAAAGGAGGGCTAAATTCCAACAGCTTCAATAGCAAAGGCTTAATAAGCTCGGTGAGCAACAAGGCTCCACCATGGAAGACCACAACAATTATTGTCGGACAAGACAATGTTAATGGGCCTAAAATTGAAGGGTCCCAAACTGATGTGACTAACAAGCTGCCAGTTCAAAAACTAAGTACTGCTGAAGTTGAAAACAGGAAGAAAAAAGGGTTATGTTTTAATTGTGATGAGAAGTGGCAAAGAAATCATGTGTGCAAAAACCTAAGACTTTTTGTTTTGGAATCAGTGTTTGAAAAAGATGAGTGTGAAGAAGCAAACTATAAATAAGAAGAAGAAGGTTGGGAAAATGATCAGGTAGCTATAAATCCTGAAATCACCCTACATGCCATTACTGGCACTCCCCAACCCAAAACCTTAAGGGCCCGATTGGATGAGGGATTTGGCCTCCTCCAAAGCTTTTACCCCCTCATAAGGGTGGGTCCCACACTTATCCCCCTGCTTGGATGGCAAAATTTCCCCCCTCTTCCCCTCTCTTAGCTTTCCCCCTTCTTTATTTTCCCCCTCTTTGGGGATAATTTTTGGGCACCCTTTAGGCTAACTAAAAATTATCCCCCTTCAACTTGACTGCTTTTTACATTTTTAGCCCTCATTAATTGCATTGTTAACTTGATTAAAATAAATATAATGCTAGTAAAAAAATAATAGATAGACCAACAAGTCAAAATAAATATAATTAAAAAAATTGGATAATAACCAACCATTCAAAAGTGCATATTTAAAAAAAGTTCTTTAAATAAATTTATAAAAAAATTAAATTTTCAATGAAATAAATAATATAACTTCAAATTGTCCAAAAATAATTAAATAGAGTGGGTTTTGTAATTTAATATTTAATTTAATGGGTAACCAAGTTTGGGATACCACAAGGGCAAAAGAGTCATTTGACTATTTTTTCCATTATTCACCCCTCTTATTTATAAAACATCCAAACCAAGTCAAAAGTTATCCCCCTCTATAAACATCATATCAATGTGGGCCAACCTTCTAAAAATAATACCCCCTCTTATCTTATACCCCCTTTAAAACTTATTCCCCTGAAATTTTAGCACCATCCAATCGAGCCCTAAGGCTGATTGGAAGTATTAAAGGTAGACAGTAGAGTATTTTAATTGACTCAGGCAGTACTCACAATTTCATGGATCCTAAGGTGGAAAAATATTGCCAGTTAGAGGTGACTGAAGTAATAGTATAATCTGTGAAGGTGGCAAGTGGCGAGATGTTAAGAACTGAAGGAGAATGTGCCAATGTGAAGGTGCGTGCACAGGGGAATACTTTCTTAATCGACTTCCTTTTATTACCTTTGGTAGGCTGTGATCTAGTCTTGGGAGTCCAATGGATGAAATCACTAGGCCCTATAATCTTTAACTTCTCAGCTCTTGTAATGAAGTTCTTTAAGAATGACAGGGAAGTTTGCATCAAGGGTTTACAAGACAGTGGGCAACTTATTGAGGAAGTAGAATTCCAGCAATTAAAAGGTCGTATGACAAAGGGACTCTTATTGGAACTCTTCTAATTATCAATAGAACAGTCTACTCAATTAAAGTAAGCAGATGATATGAAGGGTGAAATACAGACGATGCTACACAAATACAGTGAAGTGTTTGATGAACCAAATGGGCTACCTCCAGTAAGGGGATATGAACACTAGATTACACTCTAATCAGGTACTCAACCAATTTCCACTAGACCTTATAGATATCCTCATTTTCAAAAAGAGGAGATAGAAAGAATTGTTAAAGAATTACTGGATTCAAGACTGATTCAACCCGGTCAATCTCCTTTCTCATCACCAGTCATTTTGGTGAGAAAAGCAGATGGGACTTGGCGAATGTGTGTGGACTATAGAGCCTTAAATCAGGCCACCATAAAAGATAAATACCCTATTCCAGTGGTAGATGAATTGCTAGATGAGCTTAGTGGTGCAAATATTTTCTCCAAACTTGACCTAAGGTCTGGCTATCATCAAATAAGAATAAGGTCTGAAGATGTTGCTAAAACTGCATTCAGAACACACTCAGGGCATTATGAGTTCTTAGTGATGCCATTTGGGCTCACAAATGCACCTACTACATTCCAACACCTGATGAATGATGTGTTTAGACCCTATTTGAGGAAGTTTATCCTAGTTTTCTTTGATGACATATTGGTTTATAGTGCCAATTTGGAAGATCATGTGCTACATCTTGACAAGACTTTGAAGTTGCTAAAGAAACATAGACTATTTGCCAAGGAATCCAAGTGTAGATTTGGGTTCTTGGAAATTGATTATCTGGGGCATGTTATATCAAGGCAAAAAGTGAAAGTAGACCAAAAAAAAAAAAAAAAAATAGTAGCAATGATTGCTTGGCTTATACCAAGAACCTTAAAATCCATAAGGGGTTTTTTAGGTCTCACTGGGTATTACAGGAGGTTTATCAAGGGCTGTGGAGGAATAGCCAAACCCCTAACAGAATTGTTAAAGAAAAATGCATTTCAATGGTCCTTAAAAGCTGAGCAAGCATTCCAAGAACTCAAGAAGGCTGTCACTTCTCCACTAGTGTTAGCCTTACTAGACTTTTCCAAGATATTCATTGTAGAGTGTGATGCCTCGGGCTCAGGAATAGGAGTTGTTTTGATGCAAGACAAAAAACTAATTGCCTTTTTTAGTCAGGCTCTATAATGAAGGTCACTCTTATTCTCTACCTATGAGAAAGAATTGTATGCTTTAATCCAAGCTGTGAAAAAGTGGCGACTCTATCTACTTGGCTAAGTATTTGTGATAAAAACTGACCATCACAGCTTGAAATTTCTTTTGGAACAAAGAATCGAGACTCCTACCCAACAGAAATGGATATCTAAGTTGCTGGGCTTCAACTTCACAATTGAATACAAACAAGGAGTAGAAAATAAAGTGGCAGATGCACTATCCAGGTTGTATGAGGATAATTCTAAGGATACTAACAATTCTATCTGTTTTCCAATTACTATTACAGGCCCTACTCCTATCTTGTTTGCAGAAATAAAGCAAGCTTATGACAATGATAGCCGAGTCGAAACAATCTTCCAACAGATAGAATAAGAAGTATTGGGAACACAGAAGTATTCCATTCATCAAGGCATCCTACTCTTCAAGAACATAATTTACATCCCAGATAATCAACAATTAAAGGCACAGATACTAAAGTTTATTCATAATGATACTACTACAGGGCATGGAGGTTTCCAAAAAACATATAAAAGAGTTCAGCATGATCTTTTTTGGCCTAACATAAAACAAAATATACAATAATGGGTGCAAAAAAGTGAAATTTGTCAGAAATGTAAACCAGAGCACACAGTTCCAGTAGGGCTTTTATAGCCCCTTCCAATTCCTCAGAGTTCATGGACTGACATTTCCATGGACTTCATTGAAGGCTTACCCTATTCCAATAGGTTTTCAGTGATTTGGGTGATAATTGATCGATTCACTAAGTATACTCATTTCCTTCCTTTGACACACCCATATACTACTTTATAGTTAGCACTCATTTTTATGCAGAATATCTTCAAATTACATTGTTTGCCTGTTTTTATAGTCTAAGACAGGGATTCAACATTTACAAGTTCATTTTGAAGAGAGTTATTCAAACTGTTGGGATCATCTTTACACTTCAGCACCAACTTTCATCCACAAACAGATGGCCAGACCGAAGTCACTAACAAATGTGTTGAGACTTTTTTACAGTGTTTTATTTCAGACTCCCCCAGAATGTGGTCGCAGTGGCTTTACTTGGCGGAATATTAGTTCAATACTAGTTATCATACAGCAATAAAAATGACTCCCTATGAAGCTTTATATAGGGTAACACCACCTAGACTGACTTAGTACATGGCATTACTCACGCTCAGAATTGTATGAAATAGCAAGCAGATCAACACAAAAACAGAAAGGGAGTTTTTAGTTGGCGATTTTGTTTATGTTAGATTGTAGCCATTTAGACAATTAACAGTCCGGCGTTGCTCTAACCATAAACTTTCCCCAAAATTTTTTGGATCGTTTCAAATCATTTAAAAAATAGGCCAAGTTGCATATAAATTGAAACTGCCTGAATCTTCACATATTCATCCAATTTTTCATGTCTCGATGTCGAAAGCAAAGATTGGAGCAAAGGAAAGTGTTTTACCAGATTTACCACTCACAGATACTCATGGAAATATTTTACCAGTTACAGCTTGTATTTTAGCCACCAGATCTTGCACCAGAGGTCGACAGGTCTTCACCGAAATACTCGTGGAGTGGGAAGGACAGCAGATTCCAAGCTAATTACCTTGGTTTTGACCTTAAGGACAAGGTCCCTCTTCAACGGGAAGGTAGTTATAATGTAACTCAGGCATGTACCATTCAATCAAAAGAGGAAAATGAGCATAAGAGGAGAGAAAAGCTTGCATTACAGATAGAAAATAGAGGAAGACAGATTATGGATTCAAATTGAAAAAGTGACAAAAAATATAGCAGTCAATTCATAGCATTGGAACTATAAAATTCAAATAGACAATCCTCAGCTCAACCATGGATGAAGGCAGATCGATGGCTCGGATCAAACAAAGGCAGTCTCAATCTTGGCCATACACATACACCAGCTTCAATGGCCTAGATGATAGATTTGGAAGTTGAGGTAGGTGGAGGTAATGAAAGCATGACAGACGGGCAGCTGGATGAAGCCTCGGGAAGCTTATTTTTGGGAATTGGATTGAATTAGAACAAAGGTAAACAATCGAGTCGAGCTGCGGGTCAAGCAAAGAACCTGATCATGTGAATCCATACCAGCAAGCTAGGCCAAAACTGACAATGGGTCAAAGAAAGGCACATGGGCCAAGAGAGTGGCCCGAGTGAAAGGGCTATCCATAACTAATTGCTGGTCCATCATTGGAATACTATGAGATAGAACTAACTTGGTAGTTAGTTGAAAGAACAGTTGCCATAAGAGCTATTGGTCTGTTATAAACTGTAGTTAGGTTAACCTTGGTTAAGGTTAACCATAGTTAGTTAGTTACATTCTTTCCTATAAATGTAAAACTGTAATTCAAGAAAAAAAAAGTCTTTTCTGAGAATTCATTCTCTTTCTAGGAGGTCAGGGGGTCCTCGAACTCTCCCAATTCAGAGTTTCTTTCTTCTTCTATCATCATAGGCAAGAGGAAGCTTAAGAGCAAGGGTGGTGTACTGCAAAATCAGAAAGATATTCCATTGAAAAATATTTTTTTACATTTGAGTTCACCAGACTACCACACCATCTTCGCTTAAAGCCAAGAACAAACCCTAGCCTAACATACTTGAACTTCGAAGAGGAAAATATACTTGCAAATCATTCATTAATGTAAAACGAAAAGCAAAAACGAAAAAAGATATTAAAAATTAAAGAAATGAAAATAAATATGAAACAATCCGAACTTAAAGCATGGAATTGAAATAATTAAATACGAAGTAACTTACATACATAAACCATAGGAAACTTCAACTAAACCTAACGTTTGAATCCAAATCTTCAAATCAAACATAATGAAACTCTCTAAAACTCAAAAAACAATCAGAAAAATAACCCTCAAAGTCTTGTAAACGGCTGTATAAGTTTCATATATATAGTGAAGATGAAAAACCCTAAAAACATAATTCATTCACACAAATCAACCCGCTATGGTGCAGACCGGTCCGGACCATAGCGTCCTTCATCTTCACTTCATGTTTTGCTTCTAACAGCTTTCTGTCCTCAACCTCCAATGCAATGTTGACCATGAAGACAATGGATTTAGGCTTCAACACACAAAAGCTGTAGCCCTTTGAGTCTTCTTTCTAACCGAAAAAGAATTGGGTCAATTGAAGTTGTGAGCAAAAAGTTATGGTTAAAAAACTGACAGAATGTCATGCTAGAACTTCAACTGCTCTCCACTTCAACCATCTTGAACTTCGGACCATTTCCTTTCTCCTTAGCCGCCATGGTAATTGATCTTATTCCTTGGGATGAATCTTAGGATGTTAAGGAAGTCTTGAAAGTAATTGAATATGTTGGCATTTTTCTCTTCAAACTATTTTCTCCATGCGTGCCAAGTGTTCGGCAAAATGCCCCAAAAGACACCAAAGCCTATTCTTGCACTTCCTTACTTCAGCTTGCTTTGGCTCTTCCTCACATGCACTCTTAGTGTTATTTCGGGCTAAAACACCAAATTATTTCACTTGAAACACACAAACAGTAAGAATGTATGGAAATGAGATAATTAAGCTAACACTTCGCCAATAACAAGCAAAATTGCATGCTCATTAGATATAAAATTGTACAGTAATGCATACCAATCACAGCCCCCAACCTAGACATTGCTAGTCCCTAGCAATGCATGCAATTAAACCATGGGGTACAATGTGAGCTCTTATTTAAATCAAACAAAACAAAATAAAAACTAAGGTAATATCCATTTTCGTAGGAAACAAATGGCCACACTTAACACATGAAGCAAGCCCTTTAAACCCCTAGGTTCCCCCTAGTGGATGAGTAAGGTCTCGTGAGGGTTTCCAATGATGCTACCCACGAACATCTATGGTATGGTCTCAAGATGTCAAAAAGTGATTGAGGTAAAAAATGAATCAAGCTCAAGCCCAACAAGTCACATAACCCAAATATCATGGGTAATTCCAAAGTGCTATGCATAAATGCATGGACTATCAAAGTAGGAAGAGCATGTGTACAAAGTTGTTTCATTCATTCAACAAGGTTGCAAGAGCATAAACGGACTAGGTTTTGACTTCAAATACTCACAAGGAACCACTCATAGAAAGGAATTCACTCATCAAGGGTTCACACACACTTATTAGCATATGATGCTATTCGAGTTGCACATAACCCCACAAATAGTGAGTGAACTGAATTGATGTTCAAAGTGGACAACTCATAACAGTATTCCAATGAATGTGCAAAAGATCACACCATAACTGACACAAGACCACTACATGCACAATGTAAGAGTTGCTTGCTTAGAATCCACTAGGTCTTTGTTTTGGTTGTAATTTGGCCAAGGGTAATGGTTAACAATGGAAGATATGGAAATTAAAGCACATGCCTTAGGATAAAGATGATCAAGTGCACAGAAGTCCCAAACTACCCATTTCCTTTCCAAGCCCAACAAAGATCCCAACAAGAAGCTTATTCGCACTAAATACTACCCTTAGGACAATTGCAAATATTGCAAACATTGTACAAGTCCCATAATTTCATAAACAAAGGAATGATAAATTTTTTTTCTTTTTTCTTTCTTTTTTGCTTTTGAAATAATGAACTATGCATCAGCTAAATTTTCCACCCAATATTTTCTCTTGATATGCTCTTAAAAGTTTCCATTCCCAATCCTCGTTCACATCACTGACATTAGGCACTTTTACAACCCAAGACATGTGAAGGTAAAGCTTAAAGTGTGTGAATAAGGTTAAGAGATAATATATAAGGTGGGAACCAAAGAAAATATATATATATATATATCACATACTTTATTAAAAGACTTCAAGTTGGTTCCAAGGGTAATTAATAACCAAGAAAGGACAAGAAGGCTCAAATAGCAAAGAAGGCCTAGCATCACGTTCAAAACTTGCAACAACTCATAATGTGCCAAGTGAAACTCATGCAGGTGTGTGTGATGCAACTGGTGCATTGAAAACCAAAGTGAAGAATAAAAAAACTGTGATTATATGAAACCCCTCAAGAAAAAAATAATAGGCACAAAAGCTCACTATTAAGGGGTATAAGTTTCCACCTAGTCCAAGAATGCTCAATTAACCAATGTTAAACAAAATCCACTCCTAAGCACATAAGCTCTTCTCCATGATAGTTGCAAAAATGCACAAGGATACTTAACTTGAACTAAGTTTCCTATTAAAGTTTGAACAGGACTCACTTATCACTTTCTCACTCAAATCTACAATTAACCAAACCCAAAAAAGGCCAACATGTAGGTACAAAGATGCTAAATTCATGTATTCGAGCTCAAAGATGCTCAAAAATTTTAAATTTTTGCAATTTTGGTACAAAATAAAATTTTACAATTTTGACACAAAAGGTCATCATGCAAACTCTACCTCCCAACCTAACTAAACATTGTCTTCAATGTTAGAACCGCGATGCATATGTGGGTCCACAGTGTGCGAAGCGAGCATGATGATGAGCATGAAATAATGGCCACAAAAGGCACAAATAAGAACATAACACCAATTGAACCAAGCATTCACCCATTATTCAAGCCCCTTAAGGCATCACCCAAAATACCCCCCAACCTAGATCCTATAGCACTCCTAACAACAACTAGTATATATATGGAGTACCAAAATTGAAGTGCAAAATTAAATAAAAAATGAAGAGGAAGGATATTACCTCAAGTGCCTCCTTATTTGAAGAAAACAAAAGAAACTATATAAGATAAAAGGTTAGAGAGAAAATAAGAGAAAAATAAAATGAAAATAAGACAAGAGAAAGAGTTAGTACAAAAGGAGAAATGAAAATAAAAGAAAAGAAAAAAAGTAAAGAAAATCAAACTAAAAAGAACTATGAAAATAAGAAAACAAAAAATCTAACCTAATATGTATAAATGAAATGAAGACAAAAATAGTTATCTAACACCCTCTCTATCCTATGCGTCCACAAATGGTTTAAGAAATAAAATGTTCTCTTCAGGCCTACAAAACACCGGGCCTACGAAGCACCGAAGATGGATGCTCTTTGGGTGTAAAACACACCGAGGGATGAAAGACCAAGTGAGGTTCTTGAAACCTTGGAAGTGGCAAAAGTGTAAGTGCGGGTGTGGACATAGTGTGCTCAATTAGTCTCTCGACACCCAAGAAATCTACGAATGTGGAAATGTTGGGTATTAATGATCTCTTAACACCCAAAAAGTCAATGCAAGCTTTCTTATGTCTACTATCTCTTCCCAGTGATGGTCAATCTTACGATAGTCGCTCACAATTCTAGTAGTAAGACTCTCAGATGGGGCTAAGTCAAGAGATGAGAGATGTGCACCACTCTCAACCTCGGGTGTGTAATAAAGTGAACTAGAATCAACTGACTCAGTGATATGTTCCTTGGGCCATGTGACATTCAAATGCTCAGTTTGAGTCAAAGGACTCTTAATAAAGTTCGGGGTGGTCGGGGTAGGTTGAGCATCAAGCTCGGTAGTAGGAAAGAATTGCATGTCTCCTTGATCTTAGTAAATGGTGGAGAAATATCCTGCATGGGAGAGTACAAAGGGAAATGAGGAAGATGCTCATTCCAAACATTATAATGTAGTTAGGGCAATTGTCCCACTTAATGCCTATGGTAGTGCCTAAGGTCGACAACTCAGTCATGTTCACTTGACCTTTCAGGTTTAGGAGTGTTTGTGCAGGAAGTTTACCACTTAGAGCGGTGCTCATTACTTGTGTCAACCTAGAAATTTGCCATTTAATGTCATCTAATGCCTAATTCACATTGTTATTGATGCTCAACTGCTGTTGAATGAATTGATGAAGAGTGTCCTTAATAGGCCACTTTTGTGCAGGTTGAAATGCAACAGGATTGGGCTATTGGTATTAAGGTGGTGGAGGAGGAATGTGTTCCTTGTCCTATTCAAATTGTGCATCATTAGGTTCACTAGGCCAATATCCCGGGATTTCTCAGACTGGCCCTCAGTGAGTGGAACAAGTTGGGGCAAGCAAAATTCGAATAATCGGTCTCCATGCATACACTACTTCTAAAGGATAGATCATGAAGATCAAGCAAAATATGAGCGTATGGGAAAGGTTCAGTGTGGCTTTCAAGTGCATGAGATTCACAATTAGGCTCAAGTCTTCCCCATGGCCTAGTGTGTTCAAAGAAACGTTCGAGGAATGACCATGCCTCACCTGAGGTAAGGTCAAGAAATTCCCTACCCAAGGCTATATCAAACGCCTGGTGTAACTCACAAGATAGAGCATTATATAATGTGGCTACAATGTCCCCTAACTCTAATCTGTGACATGGGAAAGTGTCCAAAAGTATGCTAAATCTCTCCTAACATTTATAAAATACTTCACCCCTCTTTTGATAAAAATTTCTAATTTGAAAGCCATGGGTTAAGGTTTGATGAATGGCGAGGAATTTTTCAATAAAAGCTTGACAACATTGTTCCTAATGGTCCATTCACCAGAATTATAACACCAATCACCAGCCACACTTTGTAAAGACAGAGAGAAAAACATGAACCTAATTCTCTCACTCTTTCTAATATCATCACATAAGCCATACACTGCCTTAAACCTATCGAGATGAAGACATGTGCTTGTTCTTACTTAATTACCTCACTCCATAATAAAAGCTCAGATGAAAATTCAGATTGTCAATTCAAATTTTAAGAAAAAAATGTTAAGTGAGGTAAATCAAGACAAGTTCTCCCCCAAGTGCAAGGTGTGGTTGAAGCACAAAATAACTGGTAAGTCCCAGGTCATTTCCACAGGGATCTAGGGAGTAATGAAGTGAATGACTCTAATGGAGATTAATTTGGCAAAACACAACTCACAAAAAAAATGTGAAACAGAAAATTAAAATCTGATTTGGTTGGTTGATGGTTTTGAACTAGTTTTCCAAAAGCAAAGTGAATTTAAACTAAAAGATTAAGTGATAAAAAAAAAGGTTGAGCAAGGCAAGTTTAATACCAATCCGAATGAATTTCAAGTGCCAAGAGTTTATAAATTACCAAATCAATTTGTACTGATTTTTGAGAAAATTAATTTCAATTGAAACAAACCATGGATTAAACACTCAATGTGCATAACCTATTTTAAGGACAATAGGAGTTCTAATTCTAGCAACCCACATACAACAATGTCATGAGAGTTCTAAGTTAAGCAACACCTATGAACTCATCAATAGGATATACAAAGTTGGGTTAATCGGGTCTTGAATCAATGAGTTCTAAGACACCCAGCTGCAAATTGACTTGATAACCATAAGAGCTCAAAGTAAATTCATGAAGTTCGGCCACTTGAGATTCATTGGAAGGGCATTACCCTTGCCTTGGCCCAAGAAGACTTAGCCGAGCATGTTAAAAAGAAGAAAAACAGAAATGGAAATCTGAATTGAAGACATTTCAATCTGAAAATGAAAGTTTAATGGATTTAGAACTGAAAATCTGATTACCGAAATTGAAATGAATTCAAAATGTAAATCTCAAAAACTCCAATGCCGAATTGAAATTCAAATGTAAAACTATGAACTCTCAATAATTTTCTCTCCAAAACTATCTCTACAAAAACTGAATTTCTCCCCCCGAATGTTCTCTGTTTTTCCGTATGTGTCTCTCCCTACTCCTCTCTTCTCTCTTCCTTCTCTCTCCTCTCTTTCTCTCTCTTCTAACCGAATGTAGTCCTCATGATGGCTCCTTCTTTCTCCTATAATTTTTTACTGATTTGCCCTCCCTGAATTGCAGGTTACATCACATGGAGAAGTTGGGGTCACATGGAATTCGTTGCTGTGAAGAAGCTTATATTCGAATACAGTAAAACCATATTCGAATATGATCCTCTGCTACAGAAATTTCCAGAATAGTGATTCTGATCTCTTTGCATTGATTTCAACTGAATTTTCTTCTTCTTCTGAAATAGCTTCAATCCTTTGATGTGCTGTGCAGCATGTTTTCTTCTCAACATCCTCAATGTAGCTTAATTTCTTGTTTTTGTGATGGAAATCAACACATATTCCACTTTGGAGATATGGAGATGGAATCTGCACAAAACATAGATTTTATATCTTTTTATGATGTGTGCAAGTGTAATTTGAATATATAAATATGTAACAATTGATATCCAATCACACACCCCCCAACTACAACATTACTAGTCCCTAGTAATGCTTCTAATAGAAGAAATAGGAGAGAAATCCAAAAGCATTAATTCCATTTCAATTTGAATGACATTTCAGCTATTCATATGAAATTAGTCAACACCATAAGCAAAAACTTTCATAAGCAAAGTTTAAAATTTAAAATTTTATAAGAGATGTGAAACTTGCCAAGTGTGTAAAATGAATGTGAATGAATAGCAGCTTTTAGCTCTATCAACTTAACATACATCTTTAGAACTTCATTTAATTCTGAACTTTGCATTCCATTTCATTCCCAAGTTTTGACTTCAAATCTCACCTTGGAATTCACTCCAAAGAAAATAGAGCACACAAGGTTTCACTCAAGATGCCCCTTATTAAGAGTAAATGTTCATCAAATTCTAGAAGGTGGCATCAAAAAGTCCAAAACGATGTATTCAAGAAAGAATTGGACTTGGCATAACTCCATGAAGGAATGATGTAGCAAAGTAATTTCAGAATTTTCACCATGATTCCTTAATTCCTAAATTTCACAATTGAATGAAAATTCTTCCAAAGATCAATTAGGACTTGCAATGGGTTGTAATGAGGCCATGAGGTTTAATAAGGTAATAGAAGGAAAGGATAAGGAATTCAAAAACTGATTTGGAACACTGAAATAAACTTTCTTCCACCCTTCTACAATTCATTTATTTATTTATTTTTTTTTTTTGAAAATGAAAATGACCTCAAGTGAATGTATTTCAAAATTAAAACAGTTTCCCCCTTTTTGATTTTCTTTTTATCATCAATTTCCCTTAACATTTTCTTTTTCCTCATTCCATTCATTTTTCTTTCTTCTCACCGCCAAATCCCACAATTCAGCCCACTAACCTTCATTTCTATTCTCAGTGCATTCCAAAATACATAGGGAAGGCTAGAGAGCATTCATTTTGGTTAAAGGAATTATGTGGTAAAAATGAAGAAGTATGAATGCTCTAATAAGGCTCAAACTTGGCTACAATGGTCATGTTTATCAAAGAAAGGCATTCCAAGCTCAAATGTTAAGAAAAATGGCCTAATATCACTTCTATGATTTCATTCCATCCAACCATAAAAGTTCAGAATCAGAAGTCTAGTTCCATTCTTCTATCACTTCACAAACACCCAAAGCAAAATAGTATAAGTGGAGTTATTGAAGGAATTTGAAGTGCAAAAAGCTTGAGCTTTTGGAAAGCCCTTAGAGTAAATGTAAGTCTCTCATGAACAAAGTTTAAGGTTCGAATATCTCACTTCAGGTTTTAAGTCTCCACTATATCTGGAAATCCATAAAACACATTATTCATTCATAAATTCATTCCTCAAGACAAATGTTAGATCAACAATCCTCAAACTAAATCCATTCACACACTTTTCAACTTAAAAACACATGGAAACCACAACAACTCTTAAAATTTCATACTTCAACTCAGCTCAATCCAATTTATGCAAATGACATCACTAATTCCAAGAAAACAGAAATTTCATTCATTCCAAGTTGTAAGTTCAAAGTCATAGGTAGCAAAAGTAAAACAAAACAACTTAAACCTAATCAAAAGAAACAAACAGCAGGAACATCAATCCAAATCCTATTGTTGACAAAACATATTTGAAATATTCTAAAGATTTGCTGTCAAAAATCTGGTTTCAAGGACAAAAAGGTCTGAATCATGGCTGAAATACTGAATTAAGCATTTCTTCCTTCTTGACTCAATTCGAATATGCTCTCCACCATTCGAATAAGCTTTTGCTGCCCCTGTCTCAGCTCACTAACTTCCCTCATCAGTACTTCTTGATTTTGCTGGATTAACTTCAATTTCTCCTCTGTGCTCATGGGAGCTGCTTCAGTTGCCTCCTCCTCTGCTGGCTGCTGCTGGTTGTTCTCAACTGCAGGTGGAGCAGCCTTCTTTAATTGTCCTCGACTTCGATTCATAGATATCTTGTCTATCAAAGGAGCAGCTTTCACAATGGCCATTCCTACCTCTTCCTCTATTCCCAAAAAGTGCTGAATTATCTCTGTAATTAAACCTCCAAAAGGCAGCCCAGCAGTGGATTCTGATTTCTCTACCACATGAGAAATAGCCAACCAAATGTGGTAAGGTAAATCCATGGGAATGCCTAACAACAACTTTCCCATAATCATGGCTTGTTCTAGAGTGATGGTTGACTTGTAAGCATGGGGCAGAAATAAAGAACAGACTAGCATGTGAAGGACATTACTTTTGGGAGTAATTCCTGACTTGGACATCCTAGCAGTGGTCCATTGAGCTTGAGGGTTGGCTGTGAAGAGTCTAGCCAAATTGTCCTTATGTAATTGCTTCTCCCATTGTGCTTTTTGTTCAGGTGTGGGTTCGGGTATTCTTTCAACAGGTAAGTGACCTATGAAAGAGATCTTCTCAAGATTCAAACTAATTTTCTTCCCTCTAACCTTAGAGTTTATCTCAGGTCTCCCATGAACCATACCCAATTCAGCATTTGAGTAAAACTCTCTCACATATGGTACCACAGCCCTCCTACTGGTTGTAACCCAATGTGCCCAGCCCCTTTGCTCAAATAATTCTAACAATTCATAGGGTGGTTCATTGTAATCCTCCAATTTAATTCCTCTTTCACTCAACACAGCTCTCTTGCTGTAATTCTCATCATATTTCAGCTCTGAGGCTTTGTTGGAAAACCTCAAGTTATCAAAAGAATCCTCATCAAAAAGATCATGGTCAGATTGTGCTTCAGGTTCATCCTCAGGAACATTTTCAGAGGTGTGGACCTCATGCTCAGGAGCAGTAGTGTGTTCCTTAGTAGGCACATTCTCAGGAACTCCAACAGAGTTTTCCTTTTCAACATTAGAGACATGATCATCATGTCTCTCACTCAAACTCTCATTACCTACAGAATGGAATGATTCTGTTCTAGAGGAGGACCTACGGTCTGATTTAGAAGATGACAATTCATATGTTATGGGTTCCTGAACAACAAGTGAAGAACCCTTACCATGTTGGCTCAAAATCCTCATGCTCCTTCTTTTAGCCTTACCTTTGTAAGCCATCTTCTTCATCCTCTTTGGTGGCATCTTGCTTCAATTGATTCTCCACCCTTTATCAGAAATTTTCCAAAGCTGTAAACCCTAGCTTCTTCAATCGCAGCTCTGTATCTGAATCTTCCTTTCAATGTCAACTCAAAATCACATTCAGATAATCTGAAAGTAAAAGACTGGAAGAAGATGTGGAATGGTGAAGGTTTCAGGGTTGTGGGCACCAGGGCTCGTATTCGAATAGAACAGGAACTTGAATAGGGCCACTCACAGGTATATACAGGATTTAAAACCGACATCATATTCGAATACCCAGACCCATATTCGAATACAGGTTATCAGCAATTTGCAATTCCAGTGTCCAGAAAACCAGAAATTCTTCCCCCATTTCTTAAGAATACTCAAATTAAGTTTTGCCAACAGCTAGGATTCGAAAATTATTTCAAAAGACAACTAATTCAAGAAGAAGTTTTGCAATTTTTCCAAATTTTCAAAAAATTTTTTTTTTTTCAAATTTTCAACATATGCAAACTCAAACTAACATAAGCATGATCTTAATTCAATTCAAACAATTCCAAATCATATTCAAAACATTCTGATCATATACAATCACTTAATTCAGCAAATTTCAGTAAAAACACTATTCACATCCACAAACTCAGATTGTGTCCCCCCCAACTAAAATCATGCATTGTCCTCAATGTATTAAACCAGCAAATTAAAGAAAGGTTGGGGAAGTAACATACCTGAAGATTGTGAATGAAAATTCAACTTATTACCAAGAAATGAAAGCTGATAGTCAGCTGCTGTGACCAATTCCCCACCAACTTGTTCCAAGCTCACATTTCAGCAGTGGCAAGGCATTTAGTCCAGCTACTGCATGATCACAGCTGCAGTTGCAATTGCAACTGATCACATCAGATTTGAATGGATTCTTTTCATCAAGCAGATTTGGTTGAGTACTACTTGCAGCTGAAAACTGAAGGTTAGCAATAACCATATACAACTTTTTTTTTTTTTTTTTACAAAAACAAAAGAAAACAGAAAATCAAAAGCATAACAGAACCTACACTATTATGATACAAAGTCAGAATCCTTTCTTCATTCAAACAGAATTTGGGGGATCTTCGAGATCCCAACTCTCTACTTCAGCAACAAAATTCTCATGATACTCTTTCAATCTCTGTCCATTCACTCTAAAAACATTCTTGGAGGTTGGATTTTCAATGTCAACAGCCCCAAACTCAGTGATGTTCTGAATCACATATGGACCACTCCATCTTGACTTCAACTTCCCGGGAAACAAGTGTAACCTTGAGTCATACAACAAAACCTTTTGACCCACAAACAACTCTCTTTTGAGGATATGTGTATCATGCCATTTCTTCACTCTATCCTTGGTGATCTTAGCATTCTCATATGCATCATTCCTAATCTCCTCAAGCTCATTTAGTTACAATTTTCTTTGAAAACCAGATTCAGTGATGCTCTCATTAAAATGTCTCACTGCCCAAAAGGCCTTGTGTTCAAGTTCCACAGGAAGATGACAAGCTTTTCCATACACTAACCTATAAGGAGACATGCCTAGGATAGTCTTGTATGCAGTCCTATAAGCCCACAGTGCATCCACCAATTTCAAAGAACAATCTTTTCTTGTGGGGTTCATTGTTTTTTCAATGATTCTTTTGATTTCCCTATTAGCTAATTCAGCTTGTCCACTTGTTTGGGGGTGGTAAGATGTTCCAACCTTGTGTAACACCCCATACTTCTTCATCAAAAGACCAACATGTCTATTGCAAAAATGTGTTCCCCTATCACTTATCATGGCCTTTGGCATTCCAAATCTTGAAAACACATTTTCCTTCAAAAATTTTATCACTACCTTGTGGTCATTGGTCCTAGTTGGTATGGCTTCTACCCACTTTGAAACATAATCCACTGCCACTAAGATATACTCATTGCCAAATGAATTCACAAATGGTCCCATAAAATCCATACCCCAACAATCAAAGATATCAAGCACATAAATGGGGTGAAGTGGCATCATGTTTCTCCTAGTGATCTTACCAAGCCTTTGACACCTATCACAAGCAACACAAAAGGCATGCACATCCCTAAACATGGTAGGCCAAAACAATCCACTCTGTAAAATCTTTGCCACTGTCTTCCTAGCTGAAAAATGACCTCCACATGCAAGAGTATGACAAAAACTAATAACACTCTGGGCTTCACTCTCGGGTATGCATCTCCTTATGACCTGATCTGAGCAATACTTAAACAGATATGGATCATCCCAGAAAAAGTGCCTCACATTCCTGAAAAAATTTTCTTATCTAACATGGTCCAATGAGAAGGCACAATACCTGAAGCTAGGTAGTTGGCTATATCTGCAAACCAAGGTACCTCAGAAGAGTCTATGTGGAACAACTGCTCATCAGGGAATGTCTCATTGATGGGAGAATCAAAAGATGCTAAATCCTGATGTGGGAGTCTAGAAAGGTGATCAGCAACTACATTTTCAACTCCCTTTTTGTCCTTGATTTCTAAATCAAATTCTTGAAGCAGGAGAATCCATCTAATAAGTCTAGGCTTAGCATCAGGTTTGGTCAAGAGATACTTCAAAGCAGCATGGTCAGTGTATATTATGACATGGGAACCTACCAAGTATGATCTGAACTTGTCCAAGGCATATACTACTGCTAGCAACTCCTTCTCAGTAGTAGTGTAATTCCTTTGTGCTTCACTAAGGGTTTTGCTAGCATAGTCAATACATGTGGCCTCCTATCCCTCCTCTGTCCTAGCACTGCACCAATGGCACAATCACTAGCATCACACATGATTTCAAATGGTAAAGTCCAGTCTGGTGACTGCATAATGGGAGCTGAGGTGAGCAAACTCTTAAGTCTATCAAATGAGGCCTGACACTCTGGTGTTCAATCAAAGGGAACATCCTGGGATAGAAGGTTGCACAAAGGTCTAGCAATGGCACTGAATGATGCAATGAACCTTCTATAAAACCCAGCATGGCCAAGAAATGATCTGATATCCTTAACACATCTAGGGGTAGGAAGTTTTTGAATAATTTCCACTTTGACTTTGTCTACTTCTATCCCCCTAGAAGACACTATGTGGCTAAGGACAATTCCATGAGTTACCATAAAGTGGAATTTTTCCCAGTTCAAAACCAAGTTTTTCTCCTCACATCTAATCAAAACCTTCTCTAAATTTCCCAAACATGTATCAAAGTCACTGCCATATACTGAAAAGTCATCCATAAAAACTTCAAGGAATCTCTCTACAAAATCACTAAACAGACTCATCATACATCTCTGAAATGTTGCAGGAGCATTGCAAAGACCAAAAGGCATACGCCTATATGCAAATGTGCCAAATGGGCAAGTGAATGTGGTCTTTTCCTGATCCTCCAATGCAATCTCAATCTGATTATACCCAGAGTAACCATCCAAGAAACAGTAAAATGCATGCCCTGCCACTCTTTCCAATACCTGATCTAGGAATGGAAGAGGGAAGTGATCTTTCCTTGTGACTGCATTTAGCTTTCTATAATCTATGCACATGCGCCATCCTGTTTGGATGCGCATTGGAACTAATTTCTCTTTTTCATTCTTAATCACAGTCACTCCAGATTTCTTAGGCACTACCTGAGTTGGACTCACCCACTTAGAATCTGAGATGGGGTAGATAATTCCAGCATCCAAAAGCTTGATTACCTCCCCTCTAACAACCTCTTTCATGTTGGGGTTGAGTCTCCTTTGCATTTGCCTGATAGGCTTGGCCTCATCCTCCAAAAATATTCTATGAGTGCAAATCAATGGACTTATTCCCTGCAGATCTGCTATAGTCCAGCCCAAAGCTCCTCTATGCTTCCTCAAGACTTCCACAAGTCTATTTTCTTGGTCCAAACTCAGCTGAGATGAAATGACAGCTGGATAGGACTCTCCCTCACCCAAAAATACATACTTCAAGTCACTTGGCAAGGGTTTTCTCTCAGGTTTTGGTGGCTGGTCCAAAAATGACAGAGGCTTGACTATGGGCAGCTCTAAAGACTCAACAGATGGTCTCCACTGATTCACCAATAGCATTGAATTTTTCATTTCCTCAAATTCTCCTCCCCCACAATTCTCCAAGTCACAATCAGCTAGGAAATCTACTTGCTCATTATTCACTAAGGCTTTCTCCAAAGGGTCATCAAAATACTCTCTATCAAAGTGATCTTGAGTGGTTGTTTGAATCCAATCAACTTCCTCTACCTCCTCATAATCACTCGGCTGTTTGGTCACCTTGAAGATGTTTTTCTCAATTGTCATGTTTCCAAAGGAGAACTTGATAACTCCGGTTCTACAATTGATCAAGGCATTTGAGGTGGCCAAAAATGGTCTTCCTAGGATAACAGGTACAGCTGGTTGGTTTCCTTGAATGGGCTGAGTGTCTAGCACTATAAAGTCCACCGGAAAGTAAAAATGATCCACTTGAATCAAGACATCCTCAACCACACCCCTAGGGACTTTAACTGACCTATCAGCAAGTTGTAGTGTCACCCTAGTAGGTCTAAGTTCTCCCAACCCCAGCTGTTTGTAAACAGTAAATGGTAAGAGGTTGACACTTGCACCTAAATCTAGCAAAGCTTGATCTACCATTTGATTCCCAATTAAGCAAGCTATGGTGGGGCAACCTGGATCTTTATATTTGGGAGGAGTTTTAAATTGTAAAATGGAGCTTACTTGTTCAGTCAAAAATGCTCTTTCTTTCACATTCATTTTCCTCTTAACAGTACACAAATCTTTCAAAAATTTTCCATAGGATGGATTTGTTTAATTGCATCAAGTAAGGGAATATTGATTCTGACTTGTTTGAACAATTCATAAATGTCAGAATTCAAATTCTCTTTCTTGGCTTTGTTCAATCTTTGTGGAAATGGAAGTTTTGGAACAAATTCAGATTTGTCCAACTTGGTTTTATTCAAAATCTCTTTATTTTCAAAATCTTTTTCACTCTTTTCAAACTGATTTTCCTCAGAAATTTTTTTCTTATTGTCATGAAATTTCCTCTTTATTTTCAGAATCCTACCTGCTCTGTTCTCTGGATTCTGATTTGCTGCTTACTGCTATTCGAATGTTGCTTGCTGGTATTCGAATATTCCTTTGGCTGCATCAGAATTTTCTGCCCTTCTTGGCTCAAATTCTGCTTTTCCTCAAGTTTTCTGCTGTCCAACTTGCTGTCCCCAATTAGTCTTTCATTTTGCTTCAATTCCTGCTCTTCATTCTGAAACATGATTTCTTTCTCAGAAGTGCTAAATTGCTGTTTCTGTTCACTTTCTGTTCTGCTGTCCAGTTTCTGTTTCAACTGCATTTCCTCTTCATTTTTCATTATTTCTTGCTCATTTTCTTCCTCAATTTCTTCAGCAGGTGGTTTGTAATCTGGCTTGACAATTTGCTTTCCACTTCTCAATGTTGAAACAGCTTGTACATGCTCCAGATTTTCATTTGCAGCAGATGAAGATGATTCACTGAAATGAACTTGGCTTGTAAGATTTGGTCTTGGCTGAGATGAAAGCTTTCCTGATTCTCTGATGGTTAAAGCTTGAGTTAGCTTTGACAATTGACTTCGGATGTCTTCCATGGCCCTGTTTGTCTGCTCTTGAAACTTGAAATTCTGATTGTTGGTTCCAATCTGCCCTTGCATAAATTGTTGCAAGGTGTCTTCCAAAGATCTTTTGTGAGGTGGCTGATAAAAATTTGTATTCTGCTGAGGTTGAAAAGGCTGAGAAGGAAATGGTTGGGGTTGCACAGTTTGTTGAGGTTGGTATTGTTGGTTCTGTGCTTCTGCTTTCCAAGAAAGGTTTGGAGGATTTCTGTAGCCAGGGTTGTAATTATTCGAATATGGACTATGGCCTTATGAATATGTGTTCATCCCCTGATTTTATTGAAGGGTCTTGCAGCTTGTGTGGGATTTGCTTGACCATAGAGAACTTCCTTAAAAGCTGGAAGTGTTGGGCAATCATCAGTCCTGTGGTCTGCGGTTTCACACATCACACACTTCACTTCACTCTCCTTCAATGTTTGCTTCTTTTGCTCCATCAATTCAATCTTTCTTGACAATGCAGCCAACCTAGCTCCAACATCATCTGCCTCATTGAGATGGAACTTTCCTCTATCATTTGATCTGTCAGAAAATTCAGAACATGATGGGGAGACTACCTCCCACTGTTTAGTGTTTTCAGCTAAAGCATCAAAGAAATGTAAAGCCTCTTCAGCAGTTTTGTCATAAAATTCACCATTACACATGGTGGCAACCAACATTTTCAGATTTGGAGTTAATGCATTATGGAAAAAATTAACAATTCTCCAAGATTCAAAACCATGATGTGGACAGGCTTGCAACAATTCCTTGAATCTTTCCAATGCTTGAGCAAATGTTTCATTGGATTTACACACAAAATTCATTATTTGCTGTTGAAGAATCACAGTTCTATTTGCAAGAAAATACTTCTTCAAAAATTTTGTTTGCATGTCTCTCCAAGTACCTATTGATCTAGGCTCAAGTGAATTCAACCACATTTTTGCCTTGTCTTTCAATGAAAATGGAAATAATTTAAGCCTAACCATGTCCTCGTTAACATTCCTATCCATGCAAGTTCCACAAACATCTTCAAATTCTTTCATATGCATGTAAGGATTTCTGAGTCCATGCCATGAAAAGTTGGTAAAAGCTGAATTGTTCCAGGTTTAAGATAAAATTCTGATGTCCATTTGGAAGAACAATGCAAGATGGAGTGGTTTGTCTAGCTGGATAAAGATATTCCCGGAGAGGTCTAAGGATGTTTTGATCCATTTGGTCATTCTCTCCTTGAACACTTCCTTCCGGCAGAACAGGTGGTGGTGGATCCATATGTGCAACAGAAAATTAGATTGTGAATGTGATGCAGCAAATTAAATCAATTCAGCAAGAGAAGATGGAGAATGCAATTCAGATCTGTTTCCAACAAATTTACCAGACCTTAAAAGCATAAACAGAAATTCAGACTGAAACAAAACTCCAATCTAAACTTCTAACTTCACAATTTCATCTACTGATTCACAGAGAATTGCAACTACAGCTCACAGCAGCGAAATGCAGCAGTATTCGAATATCAGATGAAACAGTTTCAAATCAGAAATTCAGGATTCAGATGCACACAGTTCTAAAACTAAACTAACAACCAAGACCATAAAAGAAATAGAAATAGAGATGAAACAAAGTTACCCAACAAGTTAAGCAGCTCTGTTGTTGAAAATGGTGGTGAGATGTACTGCCAGTTAATGCTCCAAAAACTCAAAACACCATTGCTTCTCAAAGATCCCCGGCAACGGCGCCAAAAATTGTGCTTGTTCTTACTTAATTACCTCACTCCATAATAAAAGCTCAGATGAAAATTCAGATTGTCAATTCAAATTTTAAGAAAAAAATGTTAAGTGAGGTAAATCAAGACAAGTTCTCCCCCAAGTGCAAGGTGTGGTTGAAGCACAAAATAACTGGTAAGTCCCAGGTCATTTCCACAGGGATCTAGGGAGTAATGAAGTGAATGACTCTAATGGAGATTAATTTGGCAAAACACAACTCACAAAAAAAATGTGAAACAGAAAATTAAAATATGATTTGGTTGGTTGATGGTTTTGAACTAGTTTTCCAAAAGCAAAGTGAATTTAAACTAAAAGATTAAGTGATAAAAAAAAAAGGTTGAGCAAGGCAAGTTTAATACCAATCCGAATGAATTTCAAGTGCCAAGAGTTTATAAATTACCAAATCAATTTGTACTGATTTTTTAGAAAATTAATTTCAATTGAAACAAACCATGGATTAAACACTCAATGTGCATAACCTATTTTAAGGACAATAGGAGTTCTAATTCTAGCAACCCACATACAACAATGTCATGAGAGTTCTAAGTTAAGCAACACCTATGAGCTCATCAATAGGATATACAAAGTTGGGTTAATCGGGTCTTGAATCAATGAGTTCTAAGACACCCAGTTGCAAATTGACTTGATAACCATAAGAGCTCAAAGTAAATTCATGAAGTTCGGCCACTTGAGATTCATTGGAAGGGCATTACCTTTGCCTTGGCCCAAGAAGACTTAGCCGAGCATGTTAAAAAGAAGAAAAACAGAAATGGAAATCTGAATTGAAGACATTTCAATCTGAAAATGAAAGTTTAATGGATTTAGAACTGAAAATCTGATTACCGAAATTGAAATGAATTCAAAATGTAAATCTCAAAAACTCCAATGCCGAATTGAAATTCAAATGTAAAACTATGAACTCTCAATAATTTTCTCTCCAAAACTCTCTCTACAAAAACTGAATTTCTCCCCCCGAATGTTCTCTGTTTTTCCGTATGTGTCTCTCCCTACTCCTCTCTTCTCTCTTCCTTCTCTCTCCTCTCTTTCTCTCTCCTCTAACCGAATGTAGTCCTCATGATGGCTCCTTCTTTCTCCTATAATTTTTTACTGATTTGCCCCCCCTGAATTGCAGGTTACATCACATGGAGAAGTTGGGGTCACATGGAATTCGTTGCTGTGAAGAAGCTTATATTCGAATACAGTAAAACCATATTCGAATATGATCCTCTGCTGCAGAAATTTTCAGAATAGTGATTCTGATCTCTTTGCATTGATTTCAACTGAATTTTCTTCTTCTTCTGAAATAGCTTCAATCCTTTGATGTGCTGTGCAGCATGTTTTCTTCTCAACATCCTCAATGTAGCTTAATTTCTTGTTTTTGTGATGGAAATCAACACATATTCCACTTTGGAGATATGGAGATGGAATCTGCACAAAACATAGATTTTATATCTTTTTATGATGTGTGCAAGTGTAATTTGAATATATAAATATGTAACAATTGATGTCCAATCAACATGGGTCTTCTTCCTCGTGCCCAAAGAATTGGGGAAGCATACTATAGGCATCTAATGCAAAATCATATCCAAAAAAGCCACTTAGATACTTTATGTAATCTTGGGTATCAAAAGGGCCATGTACAAAATCACTAACATCCATTTCCAAGATCAGAAAATAAAAATGAAAACAAAATGAGAAACGAGAAAAATCACACTAAAATGCAACCTAAGTTAACTAGCATGCAAACCAGATTATATGATATGTAAATGAATATATAACAATGCAAAAGAAAAAAAAAAACTACTAATAAAGAGATAGAGAAAAAAAAAAGAATTCACCTAATTTCTCAATGAACTCTCTCTCAAATCTTAAGTCTAGTGCTTAGTTACCTACCCAACAACGGCACCAAAAACTTGACCGACCCTAAAATGTGTTCGGGTTCTACTTCTCAAGTGCAAGAGGGTGATTGTAGTTTTACTTGATGAGAAACCGAGGTCATCTCCATAGGGTGGGCTTTGTTAAAAACTCTAGACTTGTTCTCTTAGTTAGCAGATGAACCTAAGTTACTCTAATCTAACTTTGGATTTATAAGATGCTTGAGTATAGTTGGGTTGAGAATGATGTAATGAAGGAATTGTGATATTAAATGAAAATGAAAATATTAAAAATAAATGACCAAGATAATCTTGGCTTCAAACCAAATCCGGTAGTGGGGTAATAGTTTACTCAAATGCATTGATAACTCAACCCAGCAAATGCATATGCACTGATAGGTCAGAAGATATTTCATTAAAACCTAATTTATGGAACTCAAGGTAAGCAGAGGCTTTTGAAATTGGTTTTGGACTTAATGGGACATTGAATCCAACACCTAGTGTGCACAAGCATCAACTTGTAACCAGGCTTCGATTGTAACATGGGTGAATCGATTTCTTAAGAAAACCTCATGTTATGGTTTAAGGAAAATAAGTTTCAAATCACCAGGCTACTAAATCAAACACTTGGTATGCACGAGTGGCCAATCATAACCAAGATATAATTATAACATGGGTGATTTGATTTCGTAAGAAAACCTAATTTGGATTTTGAAAAATATGTTTTTAACTCACTGAAAATTGAACCAAATACTTGGTGTGCATAAGTGAAAACTTGTTGCCAAGTTATGGTTATAACACGGGTGAGTTGATTTCGAAAGAACCTTAGGTTACTATGAGATTCCAATTAGAAATCAAAAAGATATTTCATTGAAAAATATATTCTTTTACATTTGAGTTCACCAAACTATCACGCTACCTTCGCTTAAAGCCATGAACAAACCTTAGCCTAACGTACTTGAACTTCGAAGAGGAAAATATATTTGCAAATTATTCATTAATGTAAAACAAAAAGAGAAAATGAAAGAAGATATTAAAAATTAAAGAAATGAAAATAAATATGAAACAAACCTGAACTTAAATCATGGAATTGAAATAATTAAATACAAAGTAACTTATATGCATAAACCATAGGAAACTTCAACTAAACCTAATGCTTAAATCCAAATCTTCAAATCAAACGTAATGAAAACTCCCTAAAACTCAAAAAAAAAAAAAAAACTATCAGAAAAATAACCCTCAAAGTTCTATGAATGGGTGTATAAGTTTCATATATATAGTGGAGATGAAAAATCCTAAAAACATAATTCATTCGCGTAAATCAATCCGCTATGGTCTGAACCACCCATGGGGGTGTCTGGACCACAGTGTCCTTCATCTTCACTTCATGTTTTGCTTCTGACAACTTTCTGTCCTTAACTTCCAATGTGATTTTAACCATGAAGACAATGGATTCAAGCTTCAGCTAAAACACAAAAGTCGTATCCCTTCGAGTCTTCTTTCTGACCCAAAAAGAATCAGGTCAATTGGAGTTCTGAGCAAAAAGTTATGGTTAAAAAACGGATAGTGTGTCAAGCTGAAACTTTTACTGCACACCACTTCAACCATCTTGAACTTTGGATCATTTCCTTTCTCCTTAGCTGCCATGGTAACTGATCTTATTCCTTAGGATAAATCTTGGGATGTTGAGGAAGTTTTGAAAGTAATTGGACATGTCAGCATTTTCGTCTTCAAGCTGTTTTCTCCATGCGTGCCAAGTGTTTAGTGATGCCCCAAAAGACACCAAAGCCAATTTTTTGCACTTTCTTACTCTGGCTTGCTTTGGCTCCTCCTCACATGCACTCTTAGTATTATTTCGGGCTAGGACACCAAATTATATCACTTGAAACACATAAACAACAAGAATGCATGGAAATGAGATAATTAAGCTAACACCTCGCTAGTAACAAGCAGAATTGCATAATTAGCATGCTCAATAGATATAAAATTGTGCAATAATGCATATTTATCAAAGGGTAATTGAATTTTAAATAAATCTCTAGACATAGAATTCTTATAAAAATCTAGATAAGCATCAATTTAAAGGCTAAACAACAATTGCAATTTGAAAGAAAATTCATATAAAATAAAGTAGAACTCCGATATTTGTAAACTTTACATTTCTAGAAACTAGACTTCAAGATCTACAATTTCATATTTTACACTTTTTAAAATTCTAAAGTCTAAAGGTTCAAAAATAATCTTGAATTTAGTTTGTTCGGAAGATACAGTTTGACATGTGTTTAATGTTTTGAGCATAACTTTTGACTCACAAATTGAATTGACGCAAATCATCTTGGGTTGGAAATAAAACTTAAAAGGCTACAACTTTTGTGTTTTAGCCAAAATTTAATTCCACTGTTTTAGGGGTTAAAATTGCATTGATGCAGCAGCTTGAAGTTTCGGCTTCCCTATGCCCAGGATGTGAGCTATTTTTTTTTTTTCTCATTAGGATGTCCAGCTTTTCCTTTGCGTCCATATGCTTGGCTCATCACTCAATCGCTCTGTCGCCAAGATTAGGGAGCTCGGCCCAATCTTGTCCAACCTCTACAGTTCAGAAGATCAACTCACCCTCCTCTGAAGGACCTTTTTGTCATTTCAATCAAGCACTGAAATCTTCCTGATCATTAACTGTGTATCAAAAACTGAATAATCAACCTTAATAGCTGCATCATTTTCCTTTGAAAATGCTTAGCAAAAATTCGTTAAGCTACAATAGACAGGGCCAAAGCCTTAGTCCACTTCTTCTGGAGTCCCAGGTCAACGATATTGAAAAGGGGCGCACACCAGGCCCATTAAGTCCTTGAGGCCACTGTATAAGTTTGGTGCCAACTTTCATTAAGATAGGACTCTCATTTTAAAGCTAATTCACGGAGTACCAGCTTCCAACATCACTTTTTTTTTTTTTTTGGGTATTTTAGGCTAAATTAAATAAAAAAAAAAAAAAACTTAGAAGCACAAAAATTTTTAAAAATACAAAATTAAACTAGAAATCTAAATTTTTTTTAACTTTTTACGAATATCAAATGTTTAGAAACTTTATTAACTTGCGAAAAAGGCCCTCACTTGTGGAAAAATAGGTAATTTCATTTCTTTGAAAATTGGAGCCTTTCTGATAATCATTTAAAGACATCATCAGCTCAAAATATCCGACTCAGGTTTCGTTTGGTTAAAAAAAAAAATAGATAGAGAGAGAGATAGCTTTTTTTTTTAGTCTTATATAATTTTTTTACCCAATATAATTTCATTTTAAAAAGTCTACCTTTTATGCATATTAATCACGTTCGTTAAAAAAAAATTCATGTCTGTTTAAGTGAAAATTATCTATTTTGAATGAAAAATAACAAAAAACTTATTTTTTTTTATATTTTTTGTGCTAGGCTCATACTTAATTCGTTTTTCTTTGATGAGCAATTCGGAGCAAGTATATAGGCTCGGTTACTTTAAAATAAAATTTACAATATTTTTGCAAATAATTTAAATTTATTTTTTCTATTCAATAAAATAGTTTTGAATTTAAAAAAACATAAACAGGCATAGGCGAAAATTAAATAAAAAGTTAAGGGTGAAATTTTAATACAATTTTTATAATGAGAAGCACCTTATATAATTGCGTAAAAATAAATATATTTATATTTATATTATTTAATTATATATAAATATTAAAAATTTCATGCTCTTAAGTAGTCAAATCAAACAATGTCAAACTTATTTTGTTTACTGATGAACCTCATTTTCATTTTTAAGTTCAAATGCAGCTTATTTGCTAATCAACGAGTCAAATTGAATTTTTGGCAAGACAAGTCCTAACCTAACTATAAATGGACCGGTTCATTTGCAGCTTTAAAGAGAATTCAATCCAAATTCGAATAATTTGATATTTTATATGTGTCTATAAATTAAATATTAAATTATCAAATTAAATTTTATAATATAATAAATATAAATTTATAATTTATTTCGAATCAAATTCAAACAAAATTATAATTATATCAAATTTCATCCAGTAGTTATTTCAGTTTAAAGTGCTTGCTTAAAAATAATAATAATAATAAAATAAAATGAAACAATTTTTTAACGTACTAGTTACTCACCCGGTGAAGCTCAGAACTGTGAAATTGCAGGCGTGGATTCCACGAAACAAAATTTCTTAGTTGGACCATTCGAGTTTTATGTCAATTGCAACACTATTTGACTGCCTAGAGACGGAAAGGTTGAATTGTTTGTTAAACCTTTGGTAGTGTCTGATTGAGGCGTAAAATTTTGGTAAAAAAATATAAAAAGTAAATAAATTTTGAATTGAATTGGTAGATATTTAATGTCCTCTCGAAAAAAAATGTTTAAAATTTGAAAAAATGGAAAAGGTTAAAAAAATTGAAAGAAAATTGATAAAAGTTGAAGAAAAATAGAAAAAATTAAAAAAACAAGAATTTTTGACACGGAGAAAATTTAAAAAATTAAAAATCTAAAATTTTTAATTAAATTTGACACTCCAAACACATACTAAAGCTTTGTTTGTATTCAATTTTCGATAGTTTTTTCCGTCTTAAGTGTGCGTTTGCCATGTTAACAATCTCTATAAAACAAAATAAATCTGTAACAACATCTATAAATCGGATCCGGGGGCCCTGAAGTTGGCTTTTAACTTCAGGTTCCTGAAGTTAAATCGTAGCCGTTCATCTAACTTAATTGTTCAATTTAAAAATAAAATACTTTATTGTTTTAAAGGGTATATTGGGTAAATGACTATCCACAACCTACGAGGTAAAACTATTCACATGCACCCTCCTGGTAGCTTCTACCACCATGGATGATAGTCCTCGACGCCATGCTTTTTACAAAGACTATTGAGCACCGTCGATTGACTCGCTTTTTCACTCCAAAAATCTCTTGAATTGGCCGTAATTTGATGTTCACAATCAATGACTTGCTAGAGTTGCAAATGTTCCCAGATTTTTAATCAACTCACGGATTGCGAAGCTTTCAGAAGCTTTTGGAGTTACAAATGTTGCCTAGTTGAAGCCGCCAACGATGAGACCATCGAGCTTAGGGCAGACTCGAAGTTTGCCTGTCTTAGTTGAGATTGAAGAAACAATCGAAAGATTGCTCCGACGAGCAATTTATCTCTAGGGCAAGAAAAAGATTGCGAGGTCTATAGTTTTTATTGTCTGAAGTGTAATGGCGACTAAATACAAGCATTGAGGAAATACTCTTTGTCCATAGCGGAATATGGTTTGAATTGACAAAAGGACAGAGAACCAGATGGAAATTGGTATTGAGATTATTGGTTGTGTCTGAAGAAAGAGATATAAATCTTGCTATAGAGATTGATAATGAGATCACTGCTTATACTATGTTTATAAGGTGCTCGAGATAATGTCTTATAGGAATTTAACATGTTGTAATCCATTTTTTTGAGATTTATAAAATAGGCGTTCTTGACAATTGCTTGGGTATTTACTACTTCCCAGTGTATTTTATTACTGGTTTGTTTCTATTGCTGGAAGATTGGTTCAGAGTAATAGTCATTTTGTTTTGACACTTGCATTTCCTTTGGTATGTGCTGCAGTGGCTGGTTATAGAGTGGCAGTGTGTTATATGGTATGCTGCAGTGCTAATTTCTTATGAAACTATTTTCGTGTAACTAGTAATGATCACTACAGTGTAATTTTTTCTGTATGCTAGCAGGATGGATTGTTATTTGCTGCTATGGATTGTGGTTTGATGGATGTGATGTAGTAGCATTGTTTGGTATGGTGGAGTTGCTTCTGTTGATGTTTTTCTTTGGCCAATGCTATTTGCTGAGATAAGATTGCAATGAAAGAAGGGATCTAAAGTTGTTATTTAACGTCACTTGGCTACTTGCCTAGACATTGATTGCTAGCTTTGTTTATTTGCTGCAAGTTTGGGATTTGTTTCCCTTGAAATTAAGTACTTATGCATTGTTTTGTGAGGTCTTGTCGTCAACCTCTTGTTTCCTTTTGCAATGTTTGTGCCGGTTGTAGCCACTGTTATAAGCTTATTGTATACATGGGGAAGTGCCCCTAAACTTTGTAATCTTTATTTTATTTTAATATATTCATCCAAAAAAAAAAAAATTCTTGGAATTACTGCTACCAACCTTTATTTCATTTTAGGCTTTAAACTTGTGTTAGGATTGTGGAATATTTGTATCTTAAGATTCTTCATATATTCATATATTTCCATGCTTAAGATCCTTTACATTTATGTATGTCCATGCCAGTTCTTTCTTTTTTTTTTTTTTTCTTTTGCTACCAAAACAGAGACAACCAAAATTCAAAGTTCTATGTTATCAAAATATAAACCTTCAAATCAAAAAGTAACTCTATGTAAAACTCCAGCTCTTTGCCCTTCACTGTATACCTATTAGCATGACCACATTGGCCAGGTTGTGATGATATTGCAACTAGCAAATGACCACTGTCAAATTACTCTTCCATGTGAGAAATACCAATTGTTGCAAACCAAAATAAGACTCGGGTTTTCCCTGTTCTGATAAGTTGTATACGAGAAATATACAAATTGTAGCCTACCAAAATTGAGGCAAAAAAGCTTAATCATAAAATTGCTACAACCCAAAATCATTTCATCAATCAAATAACTTTTAACATTTATAAAGAAAGTTCTGCAATCAAAACATAAAGCAACGGATTTTAATGCCCCTGTTTTCAAGTGCATTTCTCTAATACTATTAGGATCAAGCTAATCAAATGCCCTCCATGTTCAAAAGAAAGAAAAATAAAAAGCAAAAGAACATATACACTGATGGAACAATGAGAAAGGGTAGGAAATAGATACTATGGTACAAAATCCATTTTCCTTTTCTTTTTTTTTTTTTGAACATGTAACAAAAAAAAAGGTTAGAAATTCATATAGCTATACACAATAAATTTATGAATAATAAAACAACAAGACTAAAGGATATATAGCAAACAAGATTTGATTGAATATTATTTCTCAGGTTAGTAATCTCGTTTGACTATCACCTCAACCGTAACTACAAAATTTAATAGTTTCAAAAAAGAAAACCCAATTAAAGAGAAACCCAACAAAATGAACCAATCTAAGGAGAACCCCCACCTCCCCCCCCCCGGCCAAAAAAAAACTTCTACAATGCATTATAAAAGAGGGCACCTCCGAGCTACTTTCTTAAGCAAACTATGCTATCACATTTCATTATCATGAAACCATCACATGGCCTCTTTCAGAGATTTGTCATTCCTACCATTATTCTTGTCTTCTTGGTGTTGCTGCACAAAGAATAGTAAGATTAAAATTTGAAGTATATTTAATTGAAGAGAAAATAAAATAAAAAAAATAACATATATATCTTGAACATATGAAAGAAACATTTTCAAACTCAACAACTCTTACCAATGACTGAAATTGAGAGTAAAGAGGAGAAGATGTTAATTGATCACTCAAGCTGTTATTCAGAGTCTTAAGACTCATTCTAAGAGCAAAATGTCACTTGGCCTGAAGAGTTTCCATGGAGTTAGTCTCACCCATATCACTCACTTGTGCACTTGAGAGTGAGAGTGATTGATTACACTTGAAAAGTGTAATTACAAACTTCACTTTTGCATAGTTATTAATGTAATTAAGTAATTTATTTTGAAGATTTGTCACTATTTTGTCACTTATAAGGTTTGTTTTCTTAATTGCAGGGAAAACGGTGAATTAATTGAAGAAGATAGTAATTTTGGTGACTTAGAAGACGAAGGGAACGATGTGGAACCAACTTCATCTAGGATGGCCTGAAGTACCCCAAGGACTTAACTGCAAAAGTGGAGAAACAAAGTTTCAGTGATCCGGACCACCTGGCACATGGTCCGGACCACCTGGCACATGGTCCGGACCACAGTGTGTTGGGATGTCATGCGGGCAATAAATTTTTAGGGTTTTTGTATGTTATAAAAAGATTGCTTGAGGGGTCGACTTGGACATGCTCTTTTTCTCTTTTTCTTTTTTCATTCTTCCAGCATACTTAAGAGCTTTTAGGGAGTTTTGATCGAGTTCGTTAATGTTTTTATGCGTTTTTGGAGCTTTCATCACATTCATTTCAGTAGTTACTGTTCAGAGTTTTGTTTCGAAGTTTATTTCAGAGTACGTTTACTTTCGTTCTTCAGTTTAATAATCTTGTTTCTTCATCTTCTTCGTTAGATCCATTAAATATGTCTTCGATGAATGTTTTCGTTTCGTTTACAAGCATGTTAGCGTAAAAACCCTAGTTCTTGATTCAACGAATCAAGGAAGGGTAGTTTACTTTAATCTATGGGATGTACGTAGACCCTTCGCATAGTTTGCGAAAACTCATGCGTAAGGGTCTACAACTTTTGAACGTTTGCATAGACCCTTTGCATGGTTTGCGAAAACACATACGTAGGGATCTACAATGTTTAAACTAGTTCAGTATCTTTCAAAAACTTTCGAAAATGAAAACCTTTGACTATATTCTCTGTAATCATTGGTAAAGGCTTTCAATTAAAATTTTCTTAATAATTTTGAAGAACTGAAAATTCAGATTTTGAATCCAAATTTGAATTAGTTTATTTAAAAAACATTCGAAAACGAAAATCTTTAACTATATTCTCTGTAATCACTGGTAAAGGTTTTCGATTAAAATTTTTTTAATAATTTTGGATAAACTAGAAAATTTGGATTCGAATCCGAATTCGAATAGGATTGTATAAGAATCCTTCGAAAACATAAGTTTTTGACTATATTCTCTGTAATCACTGGTAAAAACTTTTGATTAAAACTTTCTCAATAATTTTCAAACAAATCCTAACTTAGGTTTTAACGTAAGTATTACAACACATCCCATAGTGAAGACGTAAGCTACCTAGAATTGAAAGTTAGATCAAGAACTTCTTAAATATATTTCTTGTTAATTGAATTGCTTTCGTTTGAATTAATTGAAGTGTTTACATTGCAATTTTTTAGATTAGATTATTTTTATGCACATTTAAACTAGGAAAAATTCCTTTAGCTAATATTTAATTTTCTTGAAATTCGAAACCACAATTGCTGAAATTCTTTTAAATAGTTTGCATATTGTTTTTAGTCTAAGTTCTAAATTTACAAAAACTTTCAAATTTAGTTTAGCTGATTTTCAAACTTAGAAATTGAATTATAACCTAGAAACTAAACAACTTAGGCTCCCTGTGAATTCGACCTCGGACTCACCGAGTTAAAACTACACCGTACACCCGTACACTTAGGGGTTAATTGAGACGCACTATTTAGAAGCGGTTAGTGATACACACGTCTCATCTCTTGATTTAGTCCCACTTAAGAGTCCTACTTGGGGTTTAGTGAGTGACTTGTCTGAGACAAACCACACTTGGGTATGGGTAGTGGATTATCTTGAGGAGGTAGCTTATATCGACTTTCTTGGTGTTGAGTGTCTATCAGAGCATCCCATGTTCACATTTGACCTTCATGGTGGGCCTCATCCAGGGTGTTATGGACCCCACTTGGCCACATTGTCTCTAGTGTCACGTGCACCTAGAGCTTACCCATCTTCGATCTTTCATGGGTTCGAAGAGAACATTTTGTCAATGGAGCCATTTGGTAAGACTTGGGATAAGGTAGGTGTTGGATAACCGTTCTTCCTCTATTTTCCTTGTACATAGTAGGTAGATTTTTATTTTTCTTATTTTCTTATTTCTTTTTAGTTTAGAATTTTACTTCTTTGCTTATTTTATTTTGTTTTTATTTTCTTTTACTTACTAACTTTTTCTTGTTTTGTTTTCCTTTATTTTATTTTCTTTTATTTCTAAAAATTTCTTTTTGTAGTTCTTGTTTCCTTCAAATAAGAAAGCTCTTGAGGTAATATATTTCCTCTCTCTTTTCCTTGATCTCGTACTTCCATCTTGGTATTTAATGATTATATATGCTTGTTGTTAGGAGTGCTGTAGAATCTAGGTTGGGGGTGGATTAGGTGATGCCTTAAGTTGTTTAAATAAATGGGTGCGTACTTGACTTCTACTTATGCTTGGTTGATTGAATTGTGCCTTCAATGGTTATGGTTATAAGCTCTTCATTATGCTTACTTTCATACTATCGACCCATATTTGCTTTATGGTTGTTACATTGAGAACAATGTACAATTTACGTCGGAGGTAAGGTTTGCATGATGAGATTTGTGCTTTTATTGCAAAAATTGTCAAAATTTTTCAGAATTTGTCAAAATTTTTCAAAATTTAAGCATTTTTTAGCTTAATTGAGTCGACTTAGCATGAGTTAGACCTTGTACGCCTCTCTTGATTGGTTTCATGTTGATATTTTCTCATAAGAGTAATGAGTGATTTGGTTTCAATACTGAATAAGGTGCATGATTCAAGTTGAGTATATAATTTCCTAATGCCTTAAGAGCAAGTCCTTTGAGATTACTGGATGAGAGTGTGCTAAGGATTGTTATTCATAAGATTTAATTACTTGAGTATGCTACGACATAGGTGGAGACTTGAACCCTTTTGTGTGAGCTTTTGAGCCTTATCTTTGTTTTTGAGGTTTATATATTTAATGCTCTATCATTTATTCATCTCATTAGTCCTTGAATAGCTTCATCACACTTACTTGTTTTGGTCTCAATGCACACAAGGCACCACGTTGACTTGTATGAGTGTATCAATGCATCTTATGAGTTATTGTGACCTTAAGGAGTGATGTTAGGCCATCTTTCAAATCTTTGAAGCCTTAGTCCTTTCTTTTGATTAAATTGCCTTTGGAGCCATGTTGAAGCATATGGACAAAAAGAAAAAAAAAACAAACAAACAAAGAGATTTTCTTTGAATTTCTAGCCACATCTATGACCTTTCAGCCCCATTTATATATTTTAGCCAATCCTTGCATGTCATGGGATGTTAAGTGCATCATGGTTTAATATAGATGGGTGTTGTAAGGATGAAGACTTAAATTAGAAAGAAATGTGCTAAGAATGAAGAGAATTTTTATTTAAAGAGAAAAAGAAGAAGAAGAAAAAGACAAAAAAAGAAAAAGAAAAAAAAAAGAAAATAAGTATGGGACATAGTATTTCTTGAGTATCATTTGTTTTTAGTTCCATTAAAAAAAAAAAGAAAAAAAAGGGAGAGAATGAAAGAATTACAATTCAATAAGACTTCATGTTTGGCATTCAAGGTATGAAAGGAGGAGTTGGAATGAATTGAGTTTTATTGCACTTTTAGAATATCCCTAGACGTGCACTTTGAAATTTCCTATCCGTTATTGTCTAACCAATTCCCAAAGGCCAAGCTACAACCTAGTGAAGTCCTAATGGACCTTAAGGAAGTGATACTTATAGACGCATTGATCCATTTTATGTGGGTTATTGTGGTGTTTTCATTTAATAATGCATTGAGATATCCATTCATGGAGCTATGTCACTCGTTATGTTTCAATTCTTTCATTCACATCTCAATTGGGTTCATTGCACTTCTTTGTCTTTGCATTCCCGTAAGAACCATGAGAGAAACCCTTCTTGAGTGACTTCATTTGTGAGTGGATGACTTGGTGACATTTGAAGTCGAGGCCACGTCATGGGTATGCTTGATGATCAAATTAAATGAATAATAAGAATTGGCATACTTTAGTTCTTGTGATTAATTTGGATTTGTTCAACATACATTGGGATGATATATGCAATTCTTAGATTATGTAACTTGTTTGATATTATAATTGAACCATGAGTTAGTTGATTGGATTATATCATTCATGAGATCAATCTAGATGTTTGTGGGTAGCATCACTGCAAACCCTCACAAGACTTCACTTGTCCACTAGGGGGAACCTAAGGGTTTAAAAGGCTTGCTATACATGCTAAGTGTAGTTGTGAATTCGTATGAAAGTGCATTTGCTTTATTTGTTTCTTTTCTTAGTTTAATAATCTCTCATATTACAGTCATTCTTTGTGATCCTATTTTGCTTATTGCTCTTTTCCCTTGTGCTTATTGTGAGCATTGCTAGGGACTAGCAATGTTTAAGTTGGGGGGGTGTGATTGTACTATGAAAAGTACAATCATAAAGCTTAAATTGTGGGTTGTTAGGTAAATTTATATTTTAAAAAGATGAGAAAATGAGTTTTAATGCATTAATAAGAATTTCTTGTGAATTGCAGGTGTTTGGGATAAAAATAACAGAAGTTGGACCAGAATGGAGGAAATCAAGAAAGTGGTTCGAACACTTGTTTGAACCACAGTTTGTTCAAACCCTTGTTCTAACCACAGAAGGCATGATAGAGGAAACAATAGCCAATTTGGCTAAGTGTGGAGAAAGTGGTTCGAACCCTTGTTCGAACCATAGGTTGTTCAAACCATGGTTAGAACAACAGAAGTTAGTGCAGACCAAAAGTGAAAAAATCGACTGAGGAAAATTGTTCGAACCATATATGGTTTGAAACTTTGTTCGATCAACAGAAGCCATGCAAGGTCCAACTAGAGCAAAAATGACTAAGTCCTGAAAATTGGTTCAAACCTTTGTTCAAACCAACCATCAGCTTATTCGAACCTTTGTTTGAACCAACCATCAACTTGTTCGAACCAACTTGCGATGCGAGAATTCTGCAATTCAACTTTTGGAAAAATGGCAAATAAGTACTTTCTTATTTTGTATTCTATATATACGAGTGAGATCGTCTAGAGGGGAGACAATTACGTAGATTTCAGTTTTTCAAAGAGAGAAAGTGAATCAAACTTCATTTCCTTTGAATTTTTGCATCAGACTTTTGAGCTTGTGAATAGAATTGTTTCATTGTCATGTATTTCCACTTTCATTATGTGTGAATAGCTCTCTTACTTGGATCCAAATCAAGGATAGTAGATGATATATGTGGATTTTCAAGGTATTTTTCTTTTCAATGTTTAAATCTTCTTAAAATTCTTTATGAATGATGGTTGAAATGTTTGAATCTATTAAAATTGTTAGTTATTAACTCTAGATCTAGCCTTGTTTGTATAGCTTATATAGATTATATGTGAGTTGCTAATTACAATTCTCATGTACTTCTTTGAAAAATTGTATGTGGATTGCTAATATAGAACTTATATGTACTCTTTACAGGTTATGCATTCTAAGTGTTTGATTTAGGTTTTCAAATACATGAACTAAGTGTTGTTCCCAAATCTTTCAATCATTGTTCTTAATTATGCTTTAATTTTCAATTTCAATTGGATTTATTGAATGATGATTAGTTTGTTTGGATTCTTTGAAACCACTAGTTGATGTTACTAGATTAACTCTTGATTGTATATTCTATGTTCATTATAAGTGAGTGGCTTGGTGGAATTTTCATGCCCGATCTTAAGGATTTTGTATGTGGATTGTCACCTAGAACTCTCATGTAATCCATATGGATTATTGCACTCTAAGTGTTTGATCGAGAACAACAACCAAGTGAACTTGATGTTTAACCAAATTAATTAGTCATTGTTCTCCTTGAAAATCCATAGAAATCACTACTTGAATTGGTTTGATCCAAGTCATTTTTATAGTTGTTTTAGTTTAATCAAATTTCCTTTGATAATTTCAAATTAGATTTAATGCCACTTCCTAGGTGTTTGACAAAATGCCTTGGTAGGGTTCATTTTCAAACTCAAACCAATTTTCTTGAATTTTTCTTGTATGACACCTACTAATCAAGAGAAGAAGAATTGTGAGTTTACTACGCCTCTCCCTGTGGGTACGACCGGTACTTCACCGTTTAAATTTAAATTGCTACATCGGACCACCTTGCACTTGGGATGTAAATCCACATTATGGAACGACAAGCAGTATACTTTTTTTATGCTTGATCTAGTAAAGAAGATATATCAAATCCTAGTGAAGGTACTCTTTGCCTGGCATAAAACTCAGCCTCCAACTCATTATGTCGCTTTTGCTCCACTACTTGATCAAAGTGTGTCAAAAATTCACCAATATTCATATCACACCTTAAACAAGATTTGAAGTCACTGTTCAAGCTCTCACTAATTTGTATGCTTTGGATTCCCAATGTAAGAGCATGCTTCATGAAACATATAGCCCATTTCATCTTTAAATTGTATATTTGCTTCAACCAAGTGTTGTCTTGTAAATTATTTTTCTCAAGCATTTGTTTTCATCTACTTTCAAATTCCTTTTCATCAACATAGTCATACATGCATCGACTAAAATCATTTAAGATCCCGGAATTATTTTTCATGTAACATGCCAAATGTTTGATTGCATTTTGCATAATGTGCCATGTGCACAATCCATGATATGTATTTAGTAGCACTGCAGCCACAGCAATCGCCATAGTACCATCTTGATCAGTGAAGGTCGTTCTAGGTTTCTTACCTCTATGTGTATTTACAAAGGTTTCAAAAAGCCACTTAAACGACTCTATAGTCTCATTGTACAATAACACAACCCCAAAAATCACAATTTGTTTTTGATGATTAAGACCAGTGAAGACTCCAAGAGGTCTTAACTCTTCATTAGTGCCGTTGGTAGTGTCAAAGGTAACTACCTCCCCAAAAGCCACATAATCAACAAGCATTTGAGCATCAACCCAAAAGATATTAGTGATTAGTTCATCTTTGTCAAATTGCTCTGAGTGGTAAAATGAAGGATCTTTCAATCTTTGTTGCTCAAAATATCTCATAATACTTCTAAGCTCACCATACTTCATATTTTTTTCCCTCTTTGATCGTAGGTATGTTTTTTGGTCTTCCTTAATAAGACCAAGATTAGCCCTTCCACCTGATTCTTTGATCATTAGCATATGTGTAGCTTTAGGAGTGATTCCCTATCACACGCCAAATTAATGGCAAAGGCTTGAGCTTCACTCATGTTTCGATATGATCTCAACATATAACAGGTTTCCCTAGTCTCAAGTTCATGATTATGCTGCCCAAAAAAATCTTTAACCTTGTATTTTTTAGTTTCTCGCTCCAAAACAATTTCAATTTAACTTTACAATTAGTTCTTACCTCCCATCGATGATGAACAACACCCTTAGCTTATTTATCTTCAACTCAATGACCTTGTTTGTTACACACAAACATAGAACTTGTAACCACTCCGTGTTTATTTTTATTATCATATAATTTTTTGACACCAAATCCCATTTCCTTTCCATACTTGTTCCAGAATTCCCATGCCACTTCAAAAGTTTCAAATTCCATACCAACTTTAGGACAATTGTCTAATCGATCATCCATGCGTAAGTAATCATTACTGAGATTGTCATTTGAACCAAACATCCTAAAAATGAAAGCTAAAATTTCGTAATTTGCTGTTAATGATCCTAATTAATCAATAACAATCACTGAATAAACAGAAGGTAAGATAACTGAAACAAGGAAACCCACGAAGGTAAATCTCAAACAAAACTTTCACTAAAAACAAATGTTGGTTACAAATTTAAACTTTCGATAGATCGACTCCTCAACTCTATACTCTGTTGACGTTTACTCGACTCCTCGATTCACCAACTCCTGTAGCAAAAGCCCTTCGACTCCTCGAAGGCACAATACTGACTCCTTAGTACCTTTGCTGAATCCACAGTGTGCTGAATCGTTAGCGTCCATAAACCTCAAACCCGAACTCCATCAAATTGAACACGAAACATATTGGCTAAGTGATGAAAAGAATAATTAAACTTTTAAGCTTCTAATCACATGTGTACTCTCTCTGTATTTGTCCCTCAAGACACCCAAAAGATATATATAGACAAACTGAGGTGGCTAGGGCTCGAACCGATCAAAATAAGTTAGACTAGCATACCTCACAGGAAGAGCGCACCCGCGGGCTTCTCGCGGCCATCCTGTGAGTCAGAGCAGGCTTCCCGCACGACTTAATCTTCAATTTCAACTCTTAGGATTTTCCAGCGCCAAACTGCGGCCATCTTGCGGCCTTCCTGCGTAAATCAAATCCGAACCTTGTTTGCCTTCTTCAAGACTTCCGGTAGTATACAAACACAGTTTTCCTGTGGCCTTCGCACTTCTTCTTGACTTAAGACTCTAGTACTTTAGCCTACACTAAGTCTAGATATTACAAAACACTTTCTTTGACCATGGATTTGCCAATTTTCAATTTTAGCCTTAACAATCTCCCCCTTTGGCAATTCCATGTCAAAACTCAAAAAATGAAATTACAAGTGAAATTAATCTACATTAAAGCCTCAAAAAACTATTCCTTGATCAATATGTTCTGATTATTTAACCTGTTTGCTGCACACTTAAACAAAACGATCAAGGCATCTTGTGGAATAAATAAAAATTAAAGGAAATATTAACACAAAAGATGAAACAAAATATTCTCCCCCTTAATTAATCAACACAAAATGATTGTTCTCCTCTTTAATAAACAAAATTCTTTTCATTCAAAGCATTCTCCCCCTTAATTATATCTCCCCCTTAGTTAACTAATTCAAAAATTTTAAATTCTCCCATAAAACTATTCTCCCCCTTTTTGACATGAATTGACAAAAAATTAGGTACAATGAGTAATCTTGATCAAATTATTCCAAGTTCTATTTTCCCAAACACAAAACTAAACACAGCTTCAAAATTTTGACCATACGTAAATAGTAACAAATAAAAATTCTAAGAATCACCCTGCTATTTATGTCATGAGTTGTTCATACATGTCATATCAATGGTCAAATGCCTGTGCGAGTGTGATATAAAATTTAAGTGCAACATGATTAATACTCTTCACATACCCACATAATTTTAAAATTGTTCTTTTTGGACATTGAATTGAATTGAGTAAGATATGCAGTGTTCACTCTTCAACTAAATTCTCCTCAATTCATTGTTTTCAACTAAACACCAATATTTCAATTTTTCAATTTTCATCCGTTAACTTTCCCCCCCTCTTTTCTTTTTTTTTACTTGGTGGCTTTCACACACTTTATGAGAAGGTAGCCTTCTTCCTGTATCGTCAAACCTAGAGGGTGGTTATTTTGATAACCCACACGTCAACAAGCTAGCTTTCACTCTATCCCATATGGTAACCCTTTCCAAGTGATTTTTTTTTTATTTAAACTCAAGAGCAACCAATAGTCCAAAAAGGAGAATTTATTAAACCAATTGAGTAGTGGAAAAGATTTCTCATGATGTACTAAACTTCGTGTAGTTACAATTGGCACACCACTACCATGATAAAGAACAACAAAACATAGGATTCAAGTTCATCAAGTAATTCAAATTTATGACCACTATGTAGATTAACAATTTTAATCCTGTGATTTTGAAGTGTATATGAGGTAATAGAACACACAAGAATATCACAAGGAATAACATTGCACCAAAAAAAATATTTTAAATATCTTAAAAAAATAAAAAGTATCTAATGTATAAGATTTCATAAAACTACGTAAGAATATAACAATGACGTATAGCCTAGTTCATGAAAAAAAATTTTGTCTCTACGTATCAAGGCTCACCCCTTCAACACTCTTAGGGGTGTAGGTGACATAGAGATCACTCTTCCTAACCCAAACAGTTCTTATTTTTGGAAAAACATTTTGAATCTTAAGATTATTGGGTTTTGGACCAATGCGTTTTGAAATTTTTTTTTTTTATATTTTTCCTCACTGGCCAAGTCATGTAAGGTTTAGAATCGTGATATGACTTTTGAAACCCTAAAGGATTAAACCTATTTTTGACAATTGAAAATTAGATCTCAAAGAATTCCTAGAGTCAACATAGAATAAGAAAAGCCCAAATAATTTGTGACAGTGTGGTTTTGTACGTCTAGGTATACCACAATGAAAATATATAGAAACAAACTTACGTTGCAAGTTAGTGGGTGTACCTTTAGGCTTCTGAAAATAGGCTCTAAACTGATTACCTTTCTTTTGTTGATGAGCTTTAACTATACTTGGAGCAGTTGTCTTTGAGGAACTGGGGGTAGTTTTAGCTTTAAGATTGACAACCTGTGTGCCAGTGTAGCCAAGTCCTCTTTTGTCATGTGGGCTCCTTTGCATCCTAAGTATGTCATCAAGTTGGAAGGATGCAGTATTCATCTTGGATTCTATGGTTTGCAGCTTCCCTTGGGTATCCTTTAATTCATTGTCTTTTTGATCCAATTTGTTCTTGAAGGCTGTTATCAATTCATCTTGAGTGTTCTTACTTACTTCAAAACCTTCAAATTTAGCTTGCAATTCTTCTAGCGCAACCTTCAGACTATCTCTTTCCCTCTTTAACATCTTGTTCTTCACTGTCAACTTTTCGTTTTGCTTGTGGAGTTTACGACAATATTGGTATAACTGTTCATAGGCCTCTTCAACGTCAACTTCCTCATCTGAATTTTCTTCAACTTCACTTTCAGAGGATTCTTCTTTCTTGCTCTTAGAAGAGGATGACTCTGCTGAATTTGATGGGGCATTAGCTCTCACCATGAATGCAGTATAATTCTCTAGAAAATCTTTCGAAGAAGAGGAGGTACTCGACGAATCATCTGAATCATCAAGGGTTGCATTGAGAACCTTCTTCTTACTCTTCTTGTTTCCACAGTCTTGAGCTATGTGACCATAAGCCTAGCACTCATAGCACTTCACGCCTTTAGACTTGTTCTCTTTCTTCTTCTTCTCCGAAGATTTTTCTCCTTTGACCTTTTCTTTCTTCTTCATCTTTTCTTGTTTGCTATCTTTTTTTTGAAAAATCTTCTAATTTTCTTAGTATAGATAGCAATTTTTCAGGAGAAGGGCTTGACTCATCATTATTAGAGGAGGACTCGTCTTCCTTCATCATCTTTAGGGAAACTCCTCTAGACTTTGGTTTGATCATGTTGGCTTCATAAGTCTGCAAAGAGCTAACCAAGTCTTCCGCCCTCATTGTATCCACATCCCTTGCCTCCTCGATGGCAGTAACTTTGGTTTGAAATGACGTAGGTAGGGATCAGAGAATCTTACTTACAATCTTTTGATTGGGAATTGGTTCTTCAAGATTAAAACTGGTGTTGACAATGTCACTGAGTTTTGCGTAAAAACTATCAAAGAGTTCGTCTTTAGACATTTTCAACTTTTCAAACTCGGAGGTTATTTTCTGGAGCTTGGACTTCTTAACAGTGGAATTCCCTTCGTGAGTCAAGTCGAGGATCTTCCAATCTTCTTTTGCAATCTCACAACTTGAAATTCTCCTAAACTCATCAGGAGAGACTGCACAGAAAATAGAACTCAAGGCTTTGTAGTTCTATTCTGCCTTTTCCTGCTCTGCCCTGGTCCATAAATCCATAAGCTTCTCAACTGTTACGTTGTCGACAAAATGAGTTGGTTTTACCCAACATTTTTCAATAGCCAGCCAAACATTGACATTTAATGAGATTAGATGAGCTCTCATTCAAACCTTCCAATACGCATAGTTGGTGCCATCGAACCACGAGGGTCTCGTGCTCGAACCGCCTTCTCTAGGAGGATCCATCAGCAAATAACAAGATCATGTTTTGTTCTCAAAAACCTACCTGCTCTAATACCAATTGAAATTTTGTAATTTGCTGGTAACGATCCCAATCAATCAAGAACAATCACAGAATAAACAGAAGGCGAGATAAATGAAATGAGAAAACCCACGAAGGGAAACCTCAAACAAAACTTTCACTAAAACAAACGTTAGTTACAAAACTCAAACTCTCGATAGATCAACTCCTCGACTCTATACTCTGTTGATGTTTGCTCGACTCCTCGATTCACCAACTCCTTTAGCGAAAGCCCTTCGACTCCTCGAAGACACGATAGTGACTCTTCAGTAGCTTTGTTGAATCCACAGCGTCCACAAACCTCAAACCCGAACTCTTTCGGATTGAACATAAAACATGTTGGCTAAATGATGAAGAAAATAATTAAACTTTCAAACTTCTAATCACATATGTATTCTCTCTATATCTGTCCATCAAGACACCTAAAAGATATATATAGACAAACTGATGCGGCTAAGGCTCGAACTGATCAAAATAAGCTAGACTAGCATACCCCGCGGGAAGGGCGCACCTCCGGGCTTCCCGCGACCATCCCATGAGTCAGAGCAGGCTTCCCGCATGGTTTAATCTTCAATTTTAGCTCTCGAGATTTTTCAGTGCCAAACTGCGGCCATCCTGCGGCCATCTTGCAGTCTTCCTGCATAAATCAAATCCAAACCTTGTTTGCCTTCATTAGGACTTCCAATAGTATGCAAACACTGCTTTCCTGAGGCCTTTAGACTTCTTCTTGACTCCAGACTCTAGTGTCTTAGCCTACACTAAGTCTAGATATTACAAAACACTTTCTTTGACCATGGATTTGTCAATTTTCAATTTTAGCCTTAACAAAAGGCATAAGGAGAATTAAATATAAATCTAAAAATTAATTTCATTAGATAAATTAACACATAAAAGGTGAAGTTTCAACCTTAATAATTGATTCATGTCCTTGTATATTAAAATAAATTTTTAGCTTTCTTTGAATTTGTTTGGGAGCCTAGAAAATAAACTGAAAAAAATGAATATAAATATTAAGATGTTTTCTTCTTTGGCACTCATGACAACGGTTGATTTAAAAATAAATATTTTTAATATGACAAGTAAGAAGGCAATGGCCATCATACCCATACATAAATAAGTCAGTCTATTGGGTTGGTTTCTACACCATAATATTTTGTTAAGTTTAATTCAGTTGCCAAGGTTGATTTAAAAGACAAAAAAATTATTCCTGTCAAAAAAAAAAAAAACTTGGAAAATTTTAATTAGAAGAATTGCACAACTCTTGCACATTATTCCTATAAAAAAAAAAGGTGGGGCCAGAAATGGCAAAGAAACAAAAGGAAATAATACTGCAAGTCTTTTTTATTAAGAAAGTAGGGGTACTATAAGCCTTTTTTTATTAAGAAAGTGGATTGCTATATTTGAGATTATTTACATAGATATATATACATTTTACAAGTATATATATATATATATATGTTGTTTTGCCAAGAAATTGATGATAGAACACAATATATATGGGTTTATATAACTTACTTGTTGCAGGAAATAGATTGGAATTCCGGGTAGCTTTTTTTGAGTTTTTTTATTAATTAGTATTAAAAAGAAAATTATGAGTGTGATATTTTCAATTTTGTGCATCTGGATTTGGGTTTATGATGGTATAATATTCTTTCAGTTGATTTCTGTTACTTTTTTTAATTTTTGTTTTCACTTTTCATTTTTATTTTTTATTTTTTTCTTACAGGAAAGTTATAAAATAGGAAAATAACAATGGAAAGAATGACAAACCTTGATTTTTCGTAAAATAACATCCACAAACTCCCTTCAAACAAAACGATGGTGTTTCTTCTTTGCTGGAGAAAATGCCCAACAATGAAAAATAATTTTGGTTCTTTGTGAGTGGAGGGAAGAAATTGGAGGGAATACTAAATTTTAGGAATTTTCAAAAAGGTATTCTTAATATAATTACTTATTTATTCCTTAAAAAAAATCTATCTTTTTAAATTGAATGGTGAGATCATGTTAACATTAAATGAACGGTTAGGATTCAACTTTAGGAGCCTAAAGTTAGAAGGCAACTTTAGGCTCTCCAAATCCCTATAAATCACTCAAATTCTCGCCATTACTAATTTAAAAAATTTTCAATATTTCGCTAAAAAAAACTAAAAAATTCGAAAGGAGATTAACCGAATGCGTAAATTTTTTTAACAATCATATTCTTCGGATATAAAACTTTCAAAAGAGTATCATTGTCGCTATTTTATATGAAATTTTTTTAAATCCGTGGGAACGGATTTAGAAAACCCTTCTCACGGTTCTCACGGTTTTGATGCTGTGTATATATAAAGCAAAACTTTGAGTGTGAATTTCTTAAATCCGTGGGAATGGTTATCCCTGGGAACAGTTTTGGGATAACCGTGCCCACCATTTACTACTATTCAGATACAAAAAAGGTATCAAAATTAATCTCAAATCACATTTTATCTTAATTTATTTTATTTTTTACTACACCAAATGCAAATATTTTTTTAACCAAAATTTGATTTTGTTTAAAAAACTATAACTTTTAAGCGTACATTCCTAGAAAAAAAAGTTAAAAAATTCACATTCATTTGAGTAAAAGCTAAAAAAAAGTTTTAAAAAATTAGTTTTTTCGTTATTTTTTTAACCAAACAGATAACATTTGCTCAAATGGATGAGAATTTTTTAATTTTTTTATGAATATAATTAACACCCTTAAAATTTACAAATTTTAGTAAAAAGTTATATAAAACAAAAAAATTATCAAAACAAATTTTAACTTTTTTTTTTTTAATTCAAACTAACCGCAAACGCAACGTATGTATATTGTCGCTGTCATCTCAAACGAACGCGGTTTGGGACAATACATCCATTCTATACCGCGTTTATTCGGTGAAGTAATGATTATGCCTGTCCAGTTCATTCGCACATTGCAAGTGATTAGTTTTTAAAATTTATTAATCCTTTTACTTTTTTTTTTTCACTCAAATTTCAGGATATGTTTCTTTTACATCAATTCTTTTTTACTTTTATTATATATATATATATATATATATTTGCCACCCAAACATCATCATTATTATGTTTGAAGATTTATTGTTTTAATATATTGCATTGTACGGCAATCCTAGTAAATTTGTTGTTTCTACAAAATTAAATAAAATAAAAAAGTAAAAGTTAATTTGGAGAAATCAGCTCCCGAAAGAGTGTATTTCCCAATTTTTACTTTATTAATTACCTAAGAAGTTACAGGTTCAAGGGCACTCGCCAAGGCAAATATGAGCTATGATGGACTCTAATTCAAATAAAATTTTAATTCAAAATTTTTTTCATTAGTTGTAGGAGAATGATAATTCTGCCCATGTTTTTTTTCATGGCTGGTCCCAAGTCCGGATAAAGGAGGAGGGTTGTGTTAGGTAGTCGACAGCCAGCGTAAAACTTTATTGAATTATTTTTATAGATTTATTTCGTGGGGGCGTTCCCTATTTAGCGACGTACTGTATGGTCCGAGTACAGTGTTAAATAAGTAAGGACCGTTGCATCGGCGCCTGGGTGTGGTGTTAAATAGGCAAGGGTCCTCGCACTTTCCTAGACGAGTGGGGGGGCAAGGACGCTAGTCCAAAATAGAAGGCTGAGATTAGGTACTTGGAATATTGGGAGCTTAACTGATAAACTTATGGAAGTGGTGGATACAATGGAAAAGAGAAGAATCGCAATTGCTTGTTTGCAAGAGACGAAGTGGGTGAGACAGAAAGCTAAGGAGATTGAGAGTACTGGGTATAAGTTATGGTATACGGGACTTAATAGATCGAGAAATGGGGTCGGCATAGTAGTAAGCAATGACCTAAAGGAAGATATAGTCAATGTGAAACGCTGTGGAGATAGGATTATTGCAATTAAGTTAGTGTTAGAAGAAGAGATAGTAAACGTAATTAGTGCTTATGCCCCCCAGGTGGGCTTAGGAGATGTACATAAGGAGAAGTTTTGGGAAGACTTGGAAGGAATGCTATTAGAGATACCTCAAGGAGAGATGGTCTTCATAGGAGGAGATTTGAACGGTCATATAGGACGCGACATAGATGGATACATAGTACACGGGGGATATGGTTACGGTGATAGAAATGAATAAGGGAAGGATATTTTGGAGTTTGCAGTGGCTTATGATCTCATGGTGACGAACACCTTTTTTAGGAAGAGAGAGGAACATTTGGTGACTTAAAAGAGTGACTCCTCAAAGACAAATATTGACTTTTTCTTAACTAGGAAAAGAGACCGTGTAGCTTGTAAAGATTGTAAAGTTATACCAGGGGAGAGCTTGACTACCCAACATAGGTTGTTGGTCATAAATGTGCAGCTTCAAAGGTGGCTAGAAAAAAAAAGTCGCATAGATGCTCAAAGACTAAATGGTGGAACTTAAAAGGTGATAAGCAAGCAACATTCAGGGAAAGAGTACTAGAGGAAAACATTTGGACGGTAAATGAGAGTGCAAATATTATGTGGGATAAGGTAGCAAAGTGTATTAGGAGGGTAGGGAAAGAAGTCTTAGGAGAATCCAAAGGGAGTGCTCCGGCACAGAAAGAGGCATGGTAGTGGAACGAGGCCATCCAAGACAAGATAAGAGTTAAAAGAGAGTGTTTTAAATCTTAGCAAAACGACCGAAATGAAGCGAACTTGGAGAGGTATAGAGAAGCTAGAAGAGAAACCAAAAAGGCAGTTAGTGAGGCTAAGGCAAAGACATTTGAGGATTTATATAGGCGACTTGATACTAAGGAGGCCGAAAGAGAGATATTCAAGCTTGCTAAATCTAGAGATAGACGGACCAAGGATTTAAACCAAGTTAAATGCATTAAGGATGAGGATGAAAAGGTATTAGTAAAGGAAGAGGAGAAAAAGGAGCATTGGAAGAGCTACTTCTACAAGTTATTTAACGAAAGCAGTAGTAGTGACATACATTTGGGGCAGTTTACCACTTTTAGGGAAGAATTAAATTTTATGTTCTATAGGAGAATCAGTAGGGAAGAAGTAAAAGAAGTATTAAAAAGGATGAAGAATGGGAAAGCTGTTGGGCCAGATGGTATCCCTATTGAGGTTTGGAGGTGCTTAGGAGAGGATGGCATAAGTTGGTTGACAAAACTTTTTAATGTAGTGCTAAAGAGCAAGAAGATGCCTGATGCATGGAAGAAAAGTATCCTTATACCCATATACAAGAACAAAGGAGATATTCAGAACTGTGCGAACTACCGTGGGATTAAATTGATGAGCCATACGATGAAACTATGGGAGAGAGTTATTGAAAGAAGACTAAGAAGGACAACAAACGTTTCAGAGAACCAATTTGGTTTCATGCCTGGAAGATCAACTATGGAGGCTATCTTTCTCTTGAGGAGGTTAATGGAACAGTATAGAGAAGGTCAAAAAGATTTACATATGGTGTTCATCGATTTAGAGAAGGCATATGATCGGGTTCCTAGAGAGATTCTATTGAGAGTATTGGAAAAGAAAGGAGCGTGTGTCGCATATATTGAGGCGATAAAGGACATGTATGATAGAGCCATGACATCTATACGGACGACTGGTGGAGAGACTAATGAGTTCTCTATCACGATTGGTTTACATCAAGGCTCAGCGTTAAGCCCGTACTTGTTTACTTTAGTTATGGATGAGATTACAAGACATATTCAGGATGAGGTGCCGTGGTGTATGCTATTTGCAGATGATATTGTTTTAGTAGATGAGACGAGAGAAGGAGTGAATGCTAAGCTAGAATTGTGGCGGGATACGTTAGAGACAAAAGGGTTTAGGCTAAGCCGATGCAAGACATAATATATGGAATGTAAGTTTAGTCAAAATAGAATAACGGGTAGTATAGAAGTAAATTTAGGCACACAAAAGATTGTAGAGAAAAATAAATTTAGGTACCTTGGATCTATGGTTCAATAAGATGGAGGGATTGATACTGATGTAAGTCACAGGATTCAAGCTGGGTGGACCAAATGGAGGAGTGCTTCGGGAGTTTTGTGTGATCGAAAAATCCCCCTCAGGGTGAAAGGAAAGTATTATAAGGTAGTGGTTAGACCAGCGCTGCTATATGGATCAGAGTGTTGGGCAGTAAAGCATAATCATAGTCAGAAGATGGCAGTTGCGGATATGAGAATGCTAAGGTGGATGTGCGGGATTACAAGGAAAGATAGGATTAGGAACGAGGAGATTAGGGGCAAAGTAGGAATAGCACCGATTGAAGATAAAATGAGAGAAAACCGATTAAAATGGTTTGGCCATGTTAGAAGGCGTCCAGCAGAGGCACCTGTTAGAAGGTGTGAAAGTATGGAGATTGCCAGGAGTAGGAGAGGTAGAGGAAGACCCAAGAGAAGCTGGAAAGAAACCATTAAACATGACCTGACCTACCTAGATTTATCGAAGGACATGCCCCTAAACAGATCTAATTGGCGTCGACAAATCCATATAGCCAACCCCACCTAGTGGGAAAAGGCTTGGTTTGGTTTGGTTTGGTTTAGCTATAGGAGAATGATAAATGCATTTGTTTTTTAATTTTTCTCATTTTATATTTTTTTTTTCATTAAAATTATTATAAAATAAAAAAATTAATAAAAGAGTACTAATATTTCCATTTATTTTTTAGTACGAATTGTATATAATATTTTAGTCTAACTATTTATAACTAATTAGTTTAATATTCAGTCATAATCTGATGCAAGAAAATTTTCTAGCTTAATTTAATACCTAACTTATAATTCTCTAAAATAAATATCTTTTTAATTTAAGAATAAGAGTGGAAGGGTACACTCATTATTTGATGTCTCGATTTATATTCTTATTATATAAAATGTCATAAATTTGAGATCAGAAATAACGTTTCATCTAAAATAAATTCAGAGCATAAATCAACTTTTTTTTTTCGGAGTATACATAAATCATTAAATAAAAAAATAAAAATAAAGAAGAAAGACAAAAAGAAAAGAAAAGTAGTAGGGCTTGACTTGCAGAGAGAAGAATTTTGACCAAGTTGTATTAAACTTATACTATGACGCGCAATGAGTCAAACCAATTATGTGCACCAAACCGAGAGCTAGAAAATGCGTTATGCCGTTGGATTTCTTGAAGAATAAGGCAATGTCATTAATGGGCAATGACTCAATATCTAGTAATTGCATCGAACGACCTACAATTTGCAAGGTATATCTTAAAATAGAATATCACCTATTGAATCCATAAGAGCAACATATGCATATATGTTATATTTAATATATATATATATATATAGAGAGAGAGAGAGAGAGCGCTTTGTATACACACAGGCATCTTCCTGTCATCTTCTTTGAACGAGCCCAGCAAGTTCTCTCAAATACAACACGTACCAAGAGCCCATAAAGCAAAATCAATCTAAAACTGTATACATATATATATATATATATATGAGAGAGAGAGAGTGTGTAAGAGAGAATTCAATCGATTCACATATCTCAATCGACTGTCATTCTTCTATATACATTTCGATGGCTTCATCATCATCATCATCATCATCATCCTCCGTGTGTAGAAGTGAACCCAAGAAGGACTTAAAGGACTCCGACATGGCCACGGCAGCTCAGCAGCTCATGCAACTAAGCAGAGAAGATGAAAACAGCAGCAGCAAAAGCAACAACACCAAGAAGCGCAGAAGAGTGGATTCAAATAATGATCAGATCCAGAACCCAATTGAATTCACTTCAGAGAAGAATAGGAAAGGAGAAGAAGAGGAAGAACAAGAAGAGGAGAAGACTTTCCAACTGAAGAGGCGACCAAGGTACCGATCAATATGCCATATATATACACATGGCAAAAAGATAAGGTCTTGAATTGAATTGAAGAACCCTAATTGGATATTAGGAGTCTAATTCTTTAACCTAGTAATTAGTTGTGTAAAGAGGCTTTGAATAACTTACTTTGTTTGGGTACCTTATTTGCATTTCTCTTTTGGTACATTATTATAGAACTATTTGAAATGCAAAATATGCGTTTATGTTGGAAGGTGGAGGACTTTTGGTTAGCAACTATTATGGAATGGAAGAAGAGAATTGGAGTGGAGGAAGAACACTCCTCCCAATTCTCCTAATTAGCTTGTATTTATACAAAATGCTCACATGACTTCCCTTTATTTATGCTCCTAGAAGGTTCTAACAACTCAACCCCCAATTCCTACCCAACTATTTCAACTAGCTAGTAAACCTTAGTTCATCTGTTCACATATTTTCTACAAAAGTTTTATGCATCTAAAACATGTCTATAAAAATTGGGCCAAAGAACACTCGTTCAAATATGCTTAGGTAGAATTTGGGAAGGGATAAACTTCTCACCTTCTACCTACTAATTTTTTTTTTAAATTACTAAGTTTATTTTTTTACATTTTAAACTTTTTTTAAACTGTCAAGGATAAAAATGTCAAATTGACAAAAAACTAACTACTGAAAAGTTAACTTTTTTTCCTACTCAGAAAAAAAAAAAAGTTAGTTTTTTAGTAATTAGCTAGTAGCTAACTACCCAAAAAAAATTAGCTTTTTTCTTCCCAAACTCACACTTAATATTTAATATAATATGATCTACTACTATAGGAAGGGTGACTTTACTTATCCTCTATAAATAAATTTTTACACCCCGTTTAATTTATTTTTACACCCCGTTTAATTTATTCTTTTACTAAATAAAATTACATAATTACATTCATTCTTCTAAGAAGATATTTTGTATAATTTAATAACATAAATACGCTTTTACAAAAACTCAATTCATATTAAAGGTTTGTTTAGGCGTCTAAATTTTACAAAAAGTTACGAACTTTTCTAAGCTTTTACTAATTTTTGGTCCTTCTCGTTTTTTTGTGCATTTATTTTAAAATTTTAAATTTTATAAGCTTTTGCCAATTTTTACCAATTTTTGTCAATTTTTATCAACTTTCTAACGATTTTTCTAACCAAAATCATTCAAATAGGTCCTGTTAGCTCAAAAATTTGACACATCATACGAAATTCGTTCAAATAAATCATTCAATCACGTTCGAATAGTTTATGTCATAAATTTTTGTATTTGTCCTCTAAACACCAAAAAGTGATTGATGCATTACACCTTGTTGGCCCAAGGTTTATAAAGTTAGTTTTATCATTGATTTTGATGATAACAAACATTGAATTAAATTTTCACAATTAATTTTCAAATAGACTTTGTATGAAATGTTACAATTCATTTGATATATTCAAGATAATAGAGTTGAAAGAGATTGATATTATTTTTTAGATATTTTCACATAATTTGGATGAAGGAATAAAGGAATTTCAAAGTTTGGAGTAATAGAAATCAAAGTAAGATGAATATTTGAACTAGAGGTTAACTCGGATAAACAGAGAAATCAGACATGTGTTAGTATATAGATGATATCTTAAGATCCAACGGTTCAATTTTCATGAAATTTTAATATAGTAAACTACACTTCCATATCTACAACTTTACTGAAGGGAGATTTTTGTGGATCTGAAGTTAAGGTGTCAGAACATGAATTGGAATATTAGCCATTACAGAAAAGATTTTAATTCTGGATTCTGGAGCTAGCCTTAGTTTTTGAGACATAACTCATACTGTACAGCTTTAAGAATTCTTATTTTTGGTGTGTGAAAAGAAGATTCAAAAAGCTACAACTTTTGTAGTTTAAGTTTCTTCTAATTCTAAAAGTATCATGGTGAAACAGAAGCTTAAACGGGAAACACAGATTCAGAATGTCAGAAAAGGCTATCAGAAGCTGGTCTCAGTTCAGAAGCCATATCTGACTATCTAACCGTTGGATGAAGCTCAAATTTGACATGTGATAGCTGAATTATATATCTACAAAGTCTTTACTCTGAGGAAATGTCAGATTTGAACGTTCTGAGGGTGAAAAACAGTCACAAATATATCTCAGAAAATCTGAATCTGAAAGACAGCATTGGAAGCAAGGAAATTCAATTTCTTTCAAGGGCAAAAGTGTCTTTTCACTTTGTAACGGCCATTTGGAGATTTTCATCCATAAATATAGCCTCAAACTCAGATTCAAGGTGATGAACAAGGCAAGAAAGTAGTGCTTACAAAGAGATACAAGAAATTTCATATCTTTGCAAACATAGAGTGATTTTTTCTCACATTTGTGCTTCATCTTTCATATTCAACTTGTGAGAGTTTCTTTTTGATTTGATTAAGTTATAAACTCATCATTGTTGTTGTAAGAAAGGGAAATTTAAAGCCCTTTTAATTTGTGAGAGTTGTGTGAGCTCTTGTTGGTTTTGGTTCAAGTGTTAGAACCAAAACAAGAGACTTTCTTTGAGAGAGACTTGTGTGAGTGATTTGTTCTAGCACCTTGGGAAGCTAGTATGTAATCAGCTCTTCAAAGAATAGTGAAAAAATCTCAAAGAAGGCCTTGGGGAGTGGACGTAGGCAACATTGAAGCCGAACCACTATAAATCGATTGTGTTTGCTTCTTTTCCCTTCTCTTTATATTTATTGCAAACACTAGCACTCACTCTTCATTCACAAATATTAAATAATTTTTTTTGGTGCATTTCATATTCATCTTGACATATTTGTTTTAGGGTTGAAATTTTTATTACAAAATTTTTAAGCAACCTTATTCACCCCCCTCTAATGTTGCTATTTGGGATAACACACCTTTATTGACTTTTTGTCTTCTGAACACTCTTCAACTTGAAAAAGTAAAATTAAGTATAAGAATATATTTGTAGAGTGCAAATATAATCATTCATATATAATTGATAAGATAAAGTTAAAAGGCAAAACTAAATATAAACAAAATAATCTTATTCTTATATTTTTATTTGTTAAAAAAATAAAAAGAATATTGAATGATTTAATATTAAATTAGAGAAATTAATTTTTTTATTATTATAATTCTTGGATAAAAAATAAAAAATTATAACAGTTGCTAAGAGTCCTTTTATTAATTATAAAAGTATAACAATTGCAATAAAGTTCTTTTAAGAGTGCTTAAATAATTGATGTTTTAAATAGTAATAATTCAATATATAATATGGTATATCGATATCAATATATATTTTTTGTAGTAAATAAGTATTGTCTGTGGATTAATGGGATAAAATGTGTAAAGTTCTGAGGGCATACCCTCGTATTACAAAAGAATCATAAGTTATACAAAAACAGAAATCCCCCAATTCTTAGAAATTTCAACATTGACATTTGTAAACTTGATCCTTGCAACTTGGGAGGCTCTGATGCGGACTTCATTCTTTATCTTCTCCAGTGTTCCTGCTGGTGAAGCTCATCTCCTCATGAAGACTCTTGTGTTTGTCTCCATCGATATATTATAAACCATTGAAGCCCATACTAATTTGTTGATAGTATTCATGGAGGACTTCTGGCTAAACTTCCCAACAGCCCATTTAACTTCACTTCTCCACTTTTGTTTGGCTCTTAGCATGCATAATTTGTTGACTTCTTGCCATACTTCTTATGAGTAGGAACAATCAAATAATAGATGATCTGTTGTTTCATCCTCTAACATGTCCCAATGCAATAACTTATTTTTGGTGCTTAACTTTTCCTTAATAGCCATCTAAAGAATGAAACTGTGCCTTGGAATGTTCTGAGGAAACCAAATCAGTTTATGCCATATAACTTTTAGCTGTTGTGATCGAATTACATTCCAAGTTGAGGCCAAGGTGTAGGCTTTAGTTTTGGATGACAACCATACAACGATGTCAGGTCCAGCACTATTGGGAGGTGGACCTATCAAACTGACAATCTCTTGCAGCTCCCAAATTGTTGGGAGGGTCTAAGCCTAATTACTATCTCTTATAACAGAAGAAACTTTTTTAAGCTGTGTGGAAGACCTGAGTCATAAACTAACCTCGGTCAATACTTGATTGACCCTGAAATGTGTTCAGGTTCTACCTCTCAAGTGTAAAAGGGTGGCTATAGTTTTACTTGGTGAGAAACCAAGGTCATCTCCACAGGGTGGGTTTTGTTAAAAGCTCTAGACTTGCTCTCTTAGTTAGCAGATGAACCTAAGTTACTCTAATCTAACTTTGGATTTATAAGATGCTTGAGTATGGTTGGGTTGAGAATGATGGAATAAAGAAATTGTGATATTAAATGAAAATGAAAATATTAAAAATAAAATAACTAAGATAATCTTAGCTTTGATCCAAATCTAGTAGTGGGGTAGTAGTTTACTCAAACGCGTTGATAACTCAACCTAGTAAATGCACATGCATTGGTAGGTCAGACAATATTTCGTTGAAACCTAATTTAAGGAAGTTAAGGTAAGCGGAGGCTTTTGAAATTAGTTTCAGACTCAATGGGACATTGAATCGAACACCTACTATGCACAAGCATCAACTCGTAACTAGGCTTCGATTGTAACATGGGTGAATCGATTTCTTAAGAAAACCTAATGTTATGATTTTAGGAAAATAAGTTCCAAATCGCGGGGCCATTGAATCAAACAGTTGGTATGCACGAGTGGCTAATCATAACCAAGCTATGATTATAACATGGGTGATTTAATTTCGTCAAAAAACCTAATTTAGGTTTTGAAAAATATGTTTCTAACTCACCAAAACATTGAACCAAATACTTGGTGTGCACAAGTGAAAACTTGTTACCAAGTTATGGTTATAACATGGATGAGTTATGGTTATAACATGAAATTCTAATTAGAAATCTGTAATGTAACTCTGGCATGTACCATTCAATCAAAAGAGGAAAAGGAGAATAAGAGGAGAGAGAAGCTTGCATTACAAATAGAAAATAGAGGAAGACAGATTATGGATTCAAATGGAGGAAGTGACGAAAAACATAGTAGTCAATTCATAGCATTGGAACTACAAAATTCGAACAAACAGCCCTTAGCTCAACCATGGATGAAGGCAGATGGACGGCATGAATCAAACAAGCGTAGTCTCAATCTTGGCCATACACATACACTAGCTTCAATGGCCCAAATGATAGATTTGGAAATGGAAGTAGGTGGAGGTAATGAAAGCGTGACAGACGAGCAGCTGGACGAAGCCTCGAGAAGCTTATTTTTGGGAGCTGGATTGAATTGGAACAAAGGCAAACAATCGGGTCGGGCTGTGGGTCAAGCAAAGAACCCGATCATGTGAATCCATACTAGCAAGCTGGGCCAAAACTGATAATGGGCCAAAGAAGGGCACATGGGCCAAGAGAGTGGCCCGAGTGAAAGGGCTATCCATAACTAATTGCTGGTCCATCATTGGCTGCTATGAGATAGAACTAACTTGGTAGTTAGTTGAAAGAACAATTGCCATAAGAGCTGTTAGTCTGTTATAAACTACAGTTAGGTTAACCTTGGTTAGTTAGTTACATTCTTTGCTATAAATATAAAACTGTAATTCAAGAAAAAAAAAAAAGAAGTCTTTTCTGAGAATTCATTCTCTTTCCAAGAGGTCAAGGGGTCCTCGAACTTTCCCAATTCAAAGTTCCTTTTTTCTTCTATCATCATAGGCAAGAGGAAGCTTAAGAGCAAGGGTGGTGCACTACAAAATCAAAAAGATATTTCATTGAAAAATATGTTTTTACATTTGAGTTCACCAAACTACCACACCATCTTCGCTTAAAGACAAGAACAAACCATAGCCTAACATACTTGAACTTCAAAGAGGAAAATATATTTACAAATCATTCATTAATGTAAAACGAAAAGCAAAAACGAAAAAAGATATTTAAAATTAAAGAAATGAAAATAAATATAAAACAATCCGAACTTAAAGCATGGAATTGAAATAATTAAATACGAAGTAATAGATATAAAATAATCCGAACTTAAAGCATAGAATTGAAATAATTAAATACGAAGTAACTTACATACATAAACCATAGGAAACTTCAACTAAACCTAATGTTTGAATCCAAATCTTCAAATCAAACATAATGAAAACTCTCTAAAACTCAAAAAACAATCAGAAAAATAACCCTCAAAGTCCTGTAAACGATTGTATAAGTTTCATACATATAGTGAAGATGAAAAACCCTAAAAACATAATTCATTCACGCAAATCAACCCGCCGTGGTCCAGACCACAGCGTCCTTCATCTTCACTTTATGTTTTACTTCTAATAGCTTTCTGTCCTCAACTTCCAATGTAATTTTGACCATGAAGACAATGGATTTAGGCTTCAGCACACAAAAGTTGTAGCCCTTTGAGTCTTCTTTCCAACCCAAAAAGAATTAGGTCAATCGGAGTTGTGAGCAAAAAGTTATGGTTAAAAAACTGACAGGATATCAAGTTGGAACTTCAACTGCTCTCCACTTCAACCATCTTGAACTTCGGACCATTTCCTTTCTCCTTAGCCGCCATGGTAACTAATCTTATTCTTGGGATAAATCTTGGGATGTTGAGGAAGTCTTGAAAGTAATTGGACATATCGGTATTTTTCTCTTCAAACTATTTTCTCCATGCGTGCCAAGTGTTCGACGAAATGCCCCAAAAGATACCAAAGCCTATTCTTGCACTTCCTTACTTCGGCTTGCTTTGGCTCCTCCTCACATGCACTTTTCGTGTTATTTAGGGCTAAAACACCAAATTATATCACCTGAAACACACAAACAATAAGAATGTATGGATATGAGATAATTAAGCTAACAACTCACTAATAACATGCAAAATTGCATGCTCAATAGATATAAAATTGTGCAATAATGCATACTAATCACACCCCAACCTAGACATTGCTAGTCTCTAGCAATGCATGCAATTAAACCATGGGGGACAAAAAACAAGTGCAAGGACACCCACAACATGTGAGCTCTTATTCAAATCAAACAAAACAAAACAAAAACTAAGGTAATTTCTGTTTTCCTAGGAAACACACAACCACACTTAGCACGGGAAGCAAGTCCTTTAAACCCCTAGGTTCCCCCTAGTGGACGAGTAAGGTCTCGTGAGGGTTTCCAATAATGCTACCCAGGAACATCTATGGTATGGTCTCAAGATGGCAAAAAGTGATTGAGGTCAAAAATGAATCAAGCTTAAGCCTAACAAGTCACATAACCTAAATATCATGTGTAATTCCAAAGTGCTATGCATAAATGCATGGACTATCAAAGTATGAAGAGCATGTGTACCAAATTGTTTCATTCATTCTACAAGGTTACAAAAGCATAAACGAACTAGGTTTTGACTTCAAATACTCACAGGGTACCACTCATAGAAAGGAATTCACTCATCAAAGGTTCACACACACCTATTAGCATATGATGCTATCCTAGTTGCACATAACCCCAAAAATAAATGAGTGAACTGAATTGATGTTCAAAGTGAGCAACTCGTAACAATATTCTAATGTATGTGCAAAAGATCACACCATAACTGACACAAGACCACTACATGGACAATGTAAGAGTTGCTTGCTGAGAATCAACTAGGTCTTTGTTTTGATTGTAATTTGGCCAAGGGTAATGGTTAACAATGGAAAATATGGAAATTAATGCACATGCCTTGGGATAAAGATGATCAAGTGCACACAAGTCCCAAACTACCCATTTCTTTTCCAAGCCCAACAAAGATCCCAACAAGAAGCTTATTCACACGAAATACTACCCTTAGGACAATTGCAAATATTGCATACAATGTACAAGTCCCATAATTTCATAAACAAAGGAATGATAAATTTTTTTCTTTTTTCTTTCTTCTTGCTTTTGAAATAATGAAATATGCATCAACTAAATTCTCTACCCAATATTTTTCTCGATATGCTCTCAAAAGTTTCCATTCCCAGCCCCCGTTCACATCGCTGACATTGAGACACTTTCACAACCCAAGACATGTGAGGGTAAGGCTTAAAGTGTGTGAATAAGGGTAATTCATAACCAAGAAAAGACAAGAATGCTCAAAATAGCAAAGAGGGCCTAGCATCAAGTTCAAAGCTTGTAACAACTCATAATGTGCCAAGTGAAACTCATCCAAGTGTGTGTGATGCAATTGGTGCATTGAAAACCAAAGTGAAGAATAAAAAAGCTGTGACTATATGCAACCCCTCAAGAAAAAAATAATAAGCTCAAAAACTCACCATTAATGGGTATAAGTTTCCACCTAGTCCAAGAATGCTCAATTAACCAATGTTAAACAAAATCCACTCCTAATAACATAAGCTCTTCTCCATGATAGTCACAAAAATGCACAAGGTCATGACATACTCAACTTGAACTAAGGTTCCTATTAAAGCTTGAACAAGACTCACTTATCGCTTTCTCACTCAATTCCACAATTAACCAAACCCAAAAAAATGCCAACATGTAGGTACAAAGATGCTAAATTCATGTATTCGAGCTCAAAGATACTCAAAAATTTTAAAATTTTGCAATTTTGATACAAAATAAAATTTTACAATTTTGACACAAAAGGTCATCATGCGAACTTTACCTCCCAACCTAACTAAACATTGTCCTCAATGTGAAAACCATGATGCATATGTGGGTCTGCAGTATGTGAAGTGAGCATGATGATGAGCATAAAATAATAGCCACAAAAGGCACAAATAAGAACATAGCACAAATTGAACCAAGCATGCACCCATTATTCAAGCCCCTTAAGGCATCACCCAAAATACCCCCAACCTAGATCTTATAGCACTCCCAACAACAACTAGTATATATATGGAGTACCAAAATTGAAAGTGCAAGATTAAATAAAAAGGAAGAGGAAAGGTATTACCTCAAGTGCCTCCTTATTTGAAAAAAAAAAAAAAAAAAACAAAAGAAACTATATAAGAAAATAGGTTAGAGAGAAAAATAAAGTGAAAGTAAGACAAGAGAAAGAGTTAGTACAAAAGGAGAAATGAAAATAAAAGAAAAGAAAAAAAAAAGAAGTAAATCAAACTAAAAAGAACTATGAAAATAAGAAAATGAAAAATCTAACCTGCTATGTACAAATGAAATGAAGACAAAAATAGTTATCTAACACCCTCTCTATCCTATGCGTCCACAAATTGTTTAAGAAATAAAATGTTCTCTTCGAGCCTACAAAACACTAAAGATGGATGCTCTTTGGGTGTAAAAGACACTGAGGGATGAAAAACCGAGTAAAGTTCTTGAAACCTTGGAAATGGCCAAAGTGTAAGTGCGAGTGTGGACATAGTGGGCTCAATTAGTCTCTCGACACCTAAGAATTCTACGAATGTGGAAATGCTGGGTATTAATGATCTCTTAACACCTAAAAAGTCAATGCAAGCTTTCTTATGTCTACTATCTCTTCCCAGTGATGGTTAGTCTCATAATAGTCGCTCATAATTCCCGTAGTAAGACTCTTAGATGGAGCTAAGTCAAGAGATAAGAGATGTGCACCACTCTCAACCTCCAGTGTGTAATAAAGTGAACTAGGATCAACTGACTCAATGATGTGTTCCTTGGGCCATGTGACATTCAAATGCTCAGTTTGAGTCAAATGACTCTTAATAAAGTCCGGGGTGGTCGGGGTAGGTTGAGCATTAAGCTCGGTAGTAAGAAAGAATTTTATGTCTCCCTGATCTCAGTAAGTGGTAGAGAAATATCCTGCATGGGAGAGTCCAAAGGGAAATGAGGAAGATGCTCATTCCAAATGTTATAGTGTAGCTAGGGCAATTGTCCCACTTAATGCCTATGGTAGTGCCTGAGGTTGACAACTCAGTCATGTTCGCTTGAACTTTTGAGTTTGGGAGTGTCTGTGCAGGGAGTTTACCACTTGGAGTGGTGCTCATTACTTGTGTCAACCTAGAAATTTGCCCTTTAATGTCATCTAATGCCTGATTCAAATTGTTATTGATGCTCAACTGCTGTTGAATGAATTGATGAAAAGTGTCCTCAATAGGCCTCTTTTGTGCAAGTTGAAATGCAACAGGATTGGGCTGTTGGTATTGAGGTGGTGGTGGAGGAATGTGTTCCTTGTCCAATTCAAATTGTGCATCATTAGGTTCACTAGGCCAATATCCTAGGTTTCTCAGACTAGCCCTCAGTGAGTGGAACAAGATTGGGGCAGGCAAAATTTGAATAATTGGTCTCCATGCATACACTACTTCTAAAGGATGGATCATGAAGATCAAGCGAAGTATGAGTGTATGGAAAGGTTCAATGCGGCTTTCAAGTGCATGAGATTCACAATTAGGCTCAAGTCTTCCCCATGGCCTGGTGTGTTCAAAGAAAAGTTCAAAGAATGATCGTGCCTCACCCAGGGGAGGTCAAGAAATTCCATGCCTAAGGATATATCAAACATCTGGTGTAACTCACAAGATAGAGCATTATATAATATGGCTACAATATCCCCTAACTCTAATCCGTGACATGGAAAAGTGTCCAAAAGTATGCTAAATCTCTCCTAACATTTATAAAATACTTCGCCCCTCTTTTGATAAAAATTTCTAATTTGAAAGCCATGGGTGAAGGTTTGATGAATGGGGAGGAATTTTTCAATAAAAGCTTGACAACATTGTTCCCAATGGTCCATTCACCAGAATTATAACACCAATCACCAGCTGCACTTTGTAAAAAGAAAAACTTGAACCTAATTCTCTCATTCTTTCTAACATCATCACATAAGCCATACACTGCCTCAAACCTATTGAGATGAAGACATGGGTCTTCCTCCTCGTGCCCAAAGAATTGGGGAAGCATACTATAGGCATCTAATGCAAAATCATATCCAAAAAAGCCACCTAGATACTTTATGTAATCTTGGGTATCAAAAGGGCCATGTACAAAATCACTAACATCCATGTCCAAAATCAGAAAATAAAAATGAAAACAAAATGAAAAAGAGAAAAACTACACTAAAATGCAACCTATGTTAACTAGCATGCAAGCTAGATTATATGATATGTAAATGAATATATAACAATGCAAGAGAAATAAAACCACTAATAAAGAGATAGAGAAAAGAAAGAATTCACCTAATTTCTCAGTGAACTCCCTTTTAAATCCCAAGTCTAGCACTTAGTTACCCTCCCCAGCAACGGCTCCAAAAACTTGACCGACCCTGAAATGTGTTCGAGTTCTACCTCTTAAGTGCAAGAGGGTGGCTGTAGTTTTACTTGATGAGAAACCGAGGTCATCTCCACAGGGTGGGCTTTGTTAAAAGCTCTAGACTTGTTCTCTTAGTTAGCAGATGAACCTAAGTTACTCGAATCTAACTTTGGATTTATAAGATGCTTGAGTATAGTTGGGTTGAGAATGATGTAATGAAGGAATTGTGATATTAAATAAAAATAAAAATATTAAAAATAAAATAACCAAGATAATTTTAGCTTCAAACCAAATCCGGTAGTGGGGTAGTAGTTTACTCAAACGCATTGATAACTCAACCTAGCAAATGTACATGCACTGATAGGTCGGAAGATATTTCATTAAAACCTAATTTATGGAACTCAAGGTAAATGGATGCTTTTGAAATTGGTTTTGGACTCAATGGGACATTGAATTGAACACCTAGTGTGCACGAGCATCAACTTGTAACCAGGCTTTGATTGTAACACGGGTGAATCGATTTCTTAAAAAAACCTCATGTTATGGTTTTAGGAAAATAAGTTTCAAATCACTAGGCCACTAAATCAAACACTTGGTGTGGCCAATCATAACCATGATATGATTATAACACGAGTGATTTGATTTTGTAAGAAAACCTAATTTGGGTTTTGAAAAATATGTTTTTAACTCACTGAAAATTGAACCAAATACTTGGTGTACATAAGTCAAAACTTGTTGCCAAGTTATGGTTATAACACGGGTGAGTTGATTTCGAAAGAACCTTAGGTTACTATGAGATTCCAATTAGAAATCAAAAAGATATTTCATTGAAAAATATATTCTTTTACATTTGAGTTCACCAAACTACCACACCACATTCACTTAAAACCATGAACAAACCCTAGCCTAACATACTTGAACTTCGAAGAGGAAAATATACTTACAAATTATTCATTAATGTAAAACAAAAAGAGAAAATGAAAGAAGATATTAAAAATTAAGGAAACGAAAATAAATCTGAAACAAATATGAACTTAAAGGATGGAATTGAAATAATAAAATACAAAGTAACTTATATGCATAAACCATAGGAAACTTCAACTAAACCTAATGCTTAAATCCAAATCTTCAAATCAAACATAATGAAAACTCCTTAAAACTCAAAAAAAAAAAAAAAAAAAAACTATCAGAAAAATAACCCTCAAAGTTCTATGAACGGGTGCATAAGTTTCATATATATAGTGGAGATGAAAAACCCTAAAAACATAATTCATTCGCGCAAATTAACCTGCTGTGGTCCGGACCACAATATCCTTCATTTTCACTTCATGTTTTGCTTCTGCCAGCTTTCTGTTCTCAACTTCCAATGTGATTTTAACCATGAAGACAATGGATTCAAGCTTCAGGTATAACACAAAAGTCATATCTCTTCGAGTCTTCTTTCTGACCCAAAAAGAATCAGGTCAATCAGAGTTCTGAGCAAAAAGTTATGGTTAAAAAACCGATAGTGTGTCAAGTTAGAACTTTAACTGCACACCACTTCACCCATCTTGAACTTTGAACCATTTTCTTTCTCCTTAGCTGCCATGGTAACTGATCTTATTCCTTGGGATGAATCTTGGGATGTTGAGGAAGTTTTGAAAGTAATTGGACATGTCAACATTTTCATCTTCAAGCTGTTTTCTCCATGTGTACCAAGTGTTCGGCGATGCCCCAAAAGACACCAAAGCCTATTCTTGCACTTTCTTACTCTGGTTTGCTTTGGCTCCTCCTCACATGCACTCTTAGTGTTATTTCGGGCTAGGACACCAAATTATATCACTTGAAACACATAAACAACAAGAATGCATGGAAATGAGATAATTAAGCTAACACCTCGCCAGTAACAAGCAGAATTGCATAATTAGCATGCTCAATAGATATAAAATTGTGCAATAATGCATATTAATCAAAGGGTAATTGGAAAATTTAAATAAATCTCTAGACATAGAATTCTTATAAAAATCCAGATAAGCATCAATTTAAAGGTTAAACAACAATAGTAATTTGAAAGAAAATTCATATAAAATAGAGCAGAACTCCGATAATTGTAAACTTTACATTTCTAGAAACTAGACTTCAAGATCTACAATTTCATATTTTATACTTTTTAAAATTCTAAAGTCTAAAGGTTCAAAAGAAGTCTTGAATTTAGTTTGTTCAGAAGATACAGTTTGACATATGTTTAATGTTTTGAGCATAACTTTTGACTCACGAATTGAATTGATGCAAATCATCCTGGGTTAGAAATAAAACTTAAAAAGCTACAACTTTTGTATTTTAGCCGAAGCCTAATTCCATTGTTTTAGGGGTCAAAATTGCATTGATGCAACAGATCAAAGTTCCGGCTTCCCTGCACCCAAGCTGCGAGCTATTTCTTTTTTCTCATTAGGATGCCCAGCTCTTCCTTTGCGTCCTTATGCTCTGCTCATCACTCAATCGCTCCGTCACCAATATTAGGGAGCTCGGCCAAATCTTGTCCAACCTTTATAGTTCGGAAGATCAACTCGCCCTTCTCTGAAGGACCTTTTTTTCATTTCAATCAAGCACTGAAATCTCCCTCATCATTAACTGTGTATCAAAAACCAAATAATCAACCTTAATAGCTACATCATTTTCCTTTGAAAATGGTTAGCAAAAATTCGTTGAGCCATAATAGACAGGGCCGAAGCCTCAGTCCACTTCTTGTAGAGTCCCACGTCAACGAAATTGAAAAGGGGCACACACCAGGCCCATTAAGTCCTTGGGCCCACTATATAAGTTTTGTACCAACTTTCATTAAGTGCAAATAGGACTTTCATTTTAAAGCTAATTCACAGGGTACCAGCTTTCAACATCATTTTTTTTTTTTTTTTTTGGTATTTTAGGCTAAATTAACTAAATAAAAATAAAAAAACTTAGAAGCACAAAAATTTTTAAAAATACAAAATTAAACTAGAAATCTAAAATTTTTTTAACTTTTTACGAATATCAAATGTGTAGAAACTTTATTAACTTTCGAAAAGCGCCCTCACTTGTGGAAAAATAGGTAATTTCATTTCTTTGAAAATTGGAGCCTTTCTGATAATCATTTAAAAGACATCATCTGCTCAAAATATCCAACTCAGGTTTCATTTGGTTAAAAAAAAAAAAAGTAGATAGAGAGAGAGAGAGAGAGAGATCTATTTGCAGATGATATTGTTTTAGTAGATTAGACGAGAGAAGAAGTGAATGCTAAACTAGAATTGTGGCGGGAAATGTTAGATACAAAAGGGTTTAGGCTAAACCGATGTAAGACGGAATATATAGAATGTAAGTTTAGTCAAAGTAGGATAACGGATAGTATAGAAGTAAGTTTAGGCACACAAAAGATTGTAGAGAAAGATAAATTTAGGTACCTTGGATTTATGATGCAACAAGATAGAGGGATTGATACTGATATAAGTCACAGGATTCAAGCCGAGTGGACCAAATGGAGGAGTGCTTTGGGGGTCTTATGCAACCAAAAAGTCCCCCTCAAGGTGAAAGGAAAGTATTATAAGGTGGCAGTTAGAACAGCGCTGCTATATGGATCATAGTATTGGGCAGTAAAGCATAATCAGGGTTGGAAGATGGCAGTTGCAGAAATGAGAATGCTAAGGTGGATGTGCGGGATTACAAGGAAAAATAGGATTAGAACGAGGAGATTAGGGACAAAGTAGGAATAGTATCGATTGAAGATAAAATGAGAGAAAATCGATTAAGATAGTTTGGTTATTTTAGAAGGCATCCAACGGATGCACCTATTAGAAGGTGTGAAAATATGGAGATTGCCAAGAGTAAGAGAGGTAGAGGAAGGTCAAAGAGAAGTTGGAAAGAAACTATTAAATATGACCTGCCTTACCTAGATCAATCAAAGGACATGACTCTAAACAAATTTATTTGGCGTCGACAAATCCATATAACCAACCCCACCTAATAGGAAAAGGCTTGGTTTGGTTTGGTTTGATTAGAGAGAGAGAGAGATATAGCTTTTTTTTAGTCTTATATAATTTTTTTACCCAATTTAATTTCATTTTAAAAAGTGTACCTTTTATGCATATTAATCACATTCATTAAAAAAAATTCACATCTGTTTAAGTAAAAATTATCTAATTTGAATGAAAAATAACAAAAAACTTATTTTTTTATTTTTTTATTTTTTATTTTTTGGTGCTAGGCTTATACTTAATTTGTTTTTCTTTGAAGAGCAATTCGGAGCAAGTTTATAGGCTCGGTTCCTTTAAAATAAAATTTATACTATTTTTGCAAATAATTTAAATTTATTTTTTCTATTCAATAAATTAGTTTTGAATTTAAAAAAATATAAACAGGTAAAGGTGAAAATTAAATAAAAAGTTAAGGATGAAATTTTAATACAATTTTTATAATGAGAAGCACCTTATATAATTGCGTAAAAATAAATATATTTATATTTATATTATTTAATTATATATAAATATTAAAAATTTCATGCTCTTAAGTAGTCAAATCAAACAATGTCGAACTTATTTTGTTTAATGATGAACCTCATTTTAATTTTTAAGTTCAAATGCAGCTTATTTGCTAATCAACGAGCCAAATTGAATTTTTGGCAAGACAAGTCCTAACCTATCTATAAATGGACCGGTTCATTTGCCGCTTTAAAGAGAATTTAATCCAAACTCGAATAATTTGTTATTTTATATGTGTCTATAAATTAAGTATTAAATTATTAAATTAAATTTTAGTTAAATTTAATAATATAATTAATATAAATTTATTATTTATTTCGAATCAAATTCTAACAAAATTGTAATTAAATCAAATTTCATCGAGCAATTATTTCAGTTTAAAGTGCTGTTTTTCTTTTAAAAAAAATAATAGTAATAAAATAAAATAAAACAATTTTGTAACGTACTGGTTACTCACCCGTTTAAGCTCGGAACGGTGAAATTGCAGGCGTGGATTCCATGAAACATAATTTCTGAGTTGACCATTCGAGTTTTAGGTCAATTGCAACGCATTTTGACTGCCTAGAGAGGGAAAGGTTGAATTGTTTGTTAAACCTTTGGCAGCGTCTGATTGAGGCGTTACATTTTGGTAAAAAATATAAAAAGTAAATAAATTTTAAATTGAAATTGTAGATATTTAATGTGTTTCTCGAAAAAAAAAAAGTTAAAAATTAAAAAAATGCGGAAAAGGTTAAAAAAATTAGGAAGAAAATTAATAAAAATTTAAGAAAAATAGAAAATTAAAAAAATAGAAAATTTTTGACACAGAGAAAGTTAAAAGAAATTAAAATTTTTTAATTTAATTTGACACTCTAAACGCATACTAAAGCTTTGTTTGGATTCAATTTTTGATAGTTTTCTCCATCTTATATAGTTTTTTTTTTTTAAATTTGATTTTTTTAAACTATAAATTTTAACCCTATTAATCACATTCGTAGAAAAAATTGAAAAATTCACATTCATTTAGATAAAAATTAAAAAAATTAAATTTTTTCGTTACTTTTTTTAAGTAAACAGATAGTTTTTTATTTAAATGGATTATAATTTTTTAATTTTTTTAAGAATATAATTAACACCCCTAAAATTTATATATTTTAAAAAAATAAATTTTAAAAAAATTATATAAGACAAAAAAAATTATCAAACAAATTTTAACTTTTTTTTTTTAATCCAAACTAACCGTAAATGCTACATATATATATATTGTCGCTGTCATCTCAAACGAACGCGGGTTGCGACAATACGTCCATTCCATGCCGCGTTTATTCGGGGGAGTAATTATTATGCCTGTCCAATTCAGGGTCGGTTCGGCCCAAAAAAAAATTTCAAATATCACTATAAATCTCCAACAACTTCTCTATTTCTAATTTTTTCACCATCACTAATTTTAAAAAATTTTAATATTTCATTAAAAAAATAAAAAATCTAGAAGTAGGTTAACCGAATGTGTAAATTTTTTATACAATCATATTTTCTTCGTGTCGAAAGCTTTTCAAACGAGTACTATTGTCACTATTTTTTATTAATTTTTTTGAATCCGTGAGAACGATGTGGAAAATCGTTCCCCCAGTTTACTACTTTTCAACAAAAAAAGAACGTCAAAATTAACCCAAAATTACATTTTATCTGAATTTATTTTATTTTTTCTTACTCCAAACAGGACCTCATTCACACATTGCAAGTGTTTAGTTTATTAAAATTTATTAAAACTTATTAATTTCTTACTTTTTATTTTTCAACTCAAATTTTACGATATATCTTTTTTACACCAATTCTTTTTTTACTTTTATTATATATATATATTTTGCTACATAAAACATAATCATTATTATGTTTAAAGATTTATTATTTTGATTGCATTGTAAGGTGTTGGGCGAAATAAAATTGGGATACATGGCAGTTGCCAAACATTATATATGCAGTGACACGTGGTCCAATGCCAAACACTTTAGATCATAGACACATGGTCCTAATCCGAAAATTTTGAATTGTGACACGTGACGTTTCTCTGAACACTCCCCTATTTGACACTTAACTCTCAACAGATGTAACTAAGTATCTCGTGACATTATAATCGTGATAATCACATGCTGCCACATGGCAGGCGCCGAGCGTTCCTAGGGTTTATTTGTTCGCCAGTCATCATAGCGGCTAATAAATTTAAGAGATGGGTCCCACAACATTAATAGGAGCATGTAACCATAAATGCCCCATAGTAATAAATGAACTATGTGTTTATCACTGTAAAGAGAATTAAATTAGTCCATCTTGTTACAAATGACTGATAGATGTGACAGTTAGACAGTTCGAAAATTAAATTCTGGCTATACAACTGCACTTAACCACCATATGCATTTAATGAGAGGTATGGAGCATTAAATGAAAAGTGAAAGGCTAATAAACAACACATGGAGAAAGTTGTGGGAAGATATGATTGCATCTGTATCACAGGTACTATTTTATTTATTTATTTCATCTATTTTTGCCATGATATAAATATAAAGTTGGACTTCATAATGAGGTAAACCGACTATTGCAAACTTATTTCACTCTGCATTTTTCTTTAAAGTTTTACCCGAGTCACCTGCTGACTTAAGCATTAGAGGGTTTTTCGATTAGAGACCTCCACTCCGACCGTAACCTTTCTTACCTTTGTGTTCGGCAAGTCGACGGGCGTATTTTCGGTTGGCGTGGTCAGCAGTTCCGGTGGTAAAATTTGCTGTCGAACATTTGGCGCCCACTCTGGGGCAGACTCTATTGGCTTTTTGTCTTGATTTTTGCCAATTTTGTTATGCTTTTTCGATGTGATTGGTTTGTAATGACTTCGGGTGGGAATCTGACCCCTCCACATTCCCCACGAGAGGGGGGATGATACTACACCAACAAAGACTAGAGGAAGCGCACTAGTCATCTGGACTCCAGGATTTGAGCCTACGAGGAGAAAGAACACGGAGGATCCAGAAGTTGCAAAATGAAAGGAGGAGTTGCTGGCTAAGGCCAGCGAAAAGCAAGTTGAGTTGGAGGAAATCCTCTTGGAACTGAGTAAGGTGAAAGGAAAATCAACCATGCGTAATGAGGTTGATCCCAATGACTGATTCAGAATCGGATGGGAGTTATGACACCCTTTATGGAGTCCCGGATGATCAAGATGGAGGGGATATGCAGGAGCCCAATGAAGTGCACTCACATTCCAGATGTGAAATCGTTCCTCCTAAGAGAGATGCTCACTTTCTTAGGTCCAATGAAGAACGCAGTGCACAAGTTCATGGCAGAGCACCCACTAAAGAGCATTAGGAGAGATATTCACACAAGAAAAAGCCCTTGATTCAAAAGAAACACCGTGACGCTTGTGAGGACTCCTCCAGCAGGGAGGAAGCACCCGTAAAGTCTAGAAAGACGAGGAAAGCAAATATGGAGGAAATGGG